>JAIXND010000624.1:22854066-23046235 GCA_023646645.1 Varanus salvator macromaculatus | reverse complement strand
GATGGGTTTCCCATGGCCCCCAGCACAGTCCCTGAAAGTTGGGAGCCTGGATTTTGATGGGTTTCCCATGGCCCCCAGCACAGTCCTTGAAACTTGGGAGCCTGGATTTTGACCTGTTTCCCCATGATCAAGAGAGTTCTGATAGCTTCTTGTCTGTCTTCTTGATGAACAGAGTCAGAAAAAGTAGGTAAGATAGAGCGAATAGATGCAAAACTGCCTATTTTGCACGATTTTTACTGATCACAGAACCCAGCTTTTCTAGGCAGTGTTTGATCCCCCTTTCAACTTCATCCCAGTTTTACTTTTCTATAGGTGCCTCTTGCAATGCTGAGCATACACGCATGAACCATAAAATCATGTTTGAACATGCAAAGTTCACAAACCTACTAGTATAGCATATATTTTACATATGTAGTAAAATAAGCGGGGCTGGTCAGAATGCACTCAGATCTTCCAGCCGTTCCCACGTTGGGAAAGAGTAACAATATGCCTTTGACTGCCAAGCTGGTGACTCTACCAGGAGACAGAATCGAGAAAGACCTTAACCAAAGGGTGCTCTGTCCCAGATGTGGAACTCCTAGGGTTGTTTTCCTGGCTTCCCTGCATTTGCGCACCATGAAGGACCAAACTCTGACCAGTCAATGGAGACTCATCCAGAAGTTATGCTGAATAACAGAAACTTAGAACCATAGAAACAGAGCGGTCTCCTGGGCCATCTAGTCTGACCCTCGGCTCCTGCCAGCTCTGCTCACAACATGCCTACCATGTGCATGTTCAGCCTATCCTTCAACACCCACACCGATGGGGCCTCAATGACCTCTCGTGGAAGCCCATTCCACGCCCTCGGGGTCCTGACTGTCAGGAAGTGCTTCCTGGCATCCAAATTGAACTTTGCTTCCTTCAGCTTGGCTCTGTTGGAGCGCATCCTGCCCTCCTGTGCAGGGGAGAACAGGTCTCTACCTACCTTTGTGTGACACCCCCTTACATACCTGTATGGTGTCAGAATCCCGGAATCTCAATTTGAGAAGGGGAAATAAAACTCGGGTTCGTGGGAAAGATCAAGCGTCCAGACCATCTTGGCTTTATTGCATTACCCATGTTCCCCGCGGGTCTGTACTCACAATAATGCATTACCAGGCACACAGAGGTGAACTCTGCCGCAAAGCTTCAACACCATTGCAGGGTATTTTATAGGTACACAGGTACAGGGCAATTGATGACAGAATGCAGATTACAATAAGATTCTGAGGTCATCACATAGAGAACAGATAAAGGAATGTCAGTCAATCATACAGTAACAATAAGATTACATTATTTCTAATTGCCATGTATTGACACTTTAGTTCAGTAGCTTGAACCCATCTCCAGGTCTGCTTAGACATGTAAATTCAAGCTACTGAGAAACTATGCATGAACTCAAGACTCATATCTAGACTCTAAACATTCTGAGTTGACCAGGGCACATGAAGCCTCTGGGCTAGGAAGATACTTCCAACAATGATTATTTACAATGTATATTTGGCCTGAATGGCCTGTCTACAGTAGCTTACAGCTAAAGGTGAGAGAAAGGAGCAGGGGAATGTCATTTTAAACAGTGACAGCTTGGTTTTGAGAAGGAAGACAGGATTTGATCCCACAATTGCAAAAGTACACAGAAGTAATGCTTTTCAAACAGGATTTAACCAAATTTTCCTAACAATGTCACCAGCAGATCCCCTCTGAGTCTCCTCTTCTCCAGGCTGAAGAGACCCAGTTCCCTCAGTCTCTCCTCATATGGCATCCCCTGCAAACTGGCCACCAACCTTGTGGCCCTACGCTGCACTGATTCTAACCTGGCTGTATCCTTCCTGTAATGAGAGGCCCAGAAGTGAACACAATACTCCAGTTGCGGGTGCACCAGAGTTGTATAGAGTGGAGGAAGCCAGGAGAAGGCCCTGTAATCTTATTTTATTTTATTTTATTTATTTATTTAAAGTTTTTATATGCTGTCCCCTTGCTACATTGCCTCGGGACGGCTCACAGAAATAAATAAATAAAACAATTACAATTACAATTACAATTAAAACCTGGAAACACACTGGCTGCACAATTAAAATATATAAATAGTAAACATGATTAAAATACTGTTTGAATAAAAAGGTCTTGGCCTGGCGCCGAAAAACAAATAACGACGGCGCCAGGCGGACCTCTCTGGGGAGCGCATTCCACAGATGGGGCGCCACCACAGAGAAAGCCCTGCTCCAGGTACTTTGCTTCCTGATATCTCTCACGGAAGGCTCCCGGAGGAGAGTCTCTGCTGCCGATTTCAAGGGGCAGGAGGCCATATTTGTTCTTGCTCAAATCTTAATCATGTGTGAAAGGGTTAGGGTTAGATAGCAAAATCACAGCAGTCCTGGTTTATGCTAGTAGCAAGTAATGTTGGTTGGCAGGGCAGGGCTGGTGTTGGGAAAGACCAACATTGCCCACTTGAGTTGTCTTGCCGGATTCCTGCTCAGCTCTGGCGACTGCGAAGATAAGAGCCCCGGACTGCAGTGGCGAGTCTCCTAGGGCTCCTGCTACACCGGCGTTCGAACCCGGACTCAGCTGTGCCACTCCTCGAATGGCTGTGGGCCAGCCACGGATCCTCAGCCTCGCCTACCCCGCAGGGCTCTAGCAAGGGAGAGCCTGCCTCCCTGGACTCATTGGAAGAAAAGGTGAGATGCACATGGGGCAAATGCATAAACGTGTTTGTTATAAAGTTCTAAAGAGCTGAAGTAGCTGAGACAGCAAGAATCATAAGAACATGAGAGAAGCTCAGCTGGATCAGACCAAAGTGCTAGTCCAGCACTCCGCACACATGGTGGCGAACTCAAGGATCACTCAGGCAGGATGGGTGCGAGGCCTGCTTCCGCCCGGCTCCTCAGCCACTGGAGCACTCAGGCATGGAGCCTCTGGTGAAGGAGGGAGCCCATGGCCAGCAAGGCCCGTAGCCGCAGAGAGCCTCTTCCTCTACAAATCTGCCTTTTTCAAGCCATCCGGATTGGTGGCCATCGTGGCGCTGAATTCCATAATTATTGGAATTCCATGACTGGATTTCCCCGTAATTTCCAGCCAGTAGTGGCTGATGGGAAGTGGGATGGGGCTGTGCTGTGGGGTCATAGCCCTTCACCCTCATCCTATTTCCCCGACGACCCTGGCTTCCTGCTTCCCTGCCCCTTCCCCAACTCCACTTGTTCCAGCTGTGTTATTCTATAAAATGGCATTTGCCATTTTCAATTCTCACCTATCATCGCTTTGGCTGTGGGTTAATGCACCCCAAAGCTGTGCTGGTGAAATGGAGGATAAGCAAGACCTTTAAGATGCAATTCTTCGCATGTTTAGACAGAGAAAGTCCCCCGGCTGCTGGGGGAGAGTGTGGGGGTCTTGCTTTGCCCTTTCTTCCTCTCTTTCTTTCTAGGAAAACACAGAGTGCAAGGTTGCACAAGTTAGAAAGTGCAGGTTTAACCAAGGTAGCATAAATGGGGCCCAACGGTCCAAGAAAGGGTTTAAATTATACAGGAGGACAGTCCAAAATGAAATACTCTCACCGCTTCCCATAAAAAATGACAGATTTCCAAACTCATGTTTACTTGTTGAGAAAACGGAATCTTCCCGAGAACGTTAGAGGGCTAAATTGTCATTGATTTCGGAGTCAAAATCAAAATCAATTGATTTACTAAAATCAAAATCTTTAGCAAAGATGGGCTAAATTTTCGCAGTTTTGCAGGGAAGGGCAGTGCCCATCTTCTTAGCCTCGGCTGCCGATGGCAGTGACTCCTTCCTTCCCACCCCTTGGCCAAGTTTAAAATATTCTATACCTTCTAGAAGACCCCCTAAAACCAGGCCATTTCATCCCCCCCCCCACCCGCATCAGTCCGACATTTGTCATGTGCGGAAGGAAGTCCAGCCCACTCAAAGAGCGTGTGATCCATGGAGGAAGCAGTCTGAAAGGAGAGCCATATCAGTCCGCGGTGCCCTAAAGAGCCAGCGTGGTTAAGAGCACAGGTCTGGGACTCAGGCGACCTGGGTTCGAGTCCCCGCTCGGCCATGGAGTCAACTGGGTGACTTTGGGCCAGTCACAGACTCTCAGCCCGACCTACCTCACAGGGCTGTTGTTGTGGGGATAATATTGCGAGGAAGAGACTCATGCAAGCTGGCTTGAGTTTCTGGGAAGCAAAATGGTGGGATATAAATATAAATATAATGAACGAACAAAAAAAAAGCCCATCGGTTGGATTCCAAAGTAACTCACGTTTCCACATGGCCTTCTTCAGAGTATGGTACTCGATGCTAGATGCTACCAGCACTTGGGTGAGGCCGTCTTTGCGATGCACAGCAATTATTCCTGTTATCCTTCCAACCTCCTGGGATGAACAAGTGTAGACGCCCAGAAGAAAGGCGCACAGATGGATCCAAGTCTGTCATCGGGCAATGGCAATTTTCACCAATATTTTGGCTTCGTGGAATATCCTGTCCGTGCCGTTCTGAGCAAAGTCACTTCAGTGTTGATTTGCTGGACTTTGATTCAGTCGCTGGACTGAATACAGACAAAGGTTTTTGTTTCTTTAGTCACACCACATCGGTTAATCAATTCACTTCAGCAGCCATGTTGACGTTCCCATGTTCCTCAGGGTGTTTTCTTGCTGACAGCTGCTCAGCAAGTCCTGCCCGGTATGATTTTGGCGCTAGATTAAGCCCTCCTCCTTCTTGCAGGTGGATTACAATGAGGTTTTTCATCAGGCCTTGAAGTTCTCTTGTCATGGATTGTTTAAAATGGTTTCTACATGCAAGTGTCTCTCAATGAGTTGGATGTTTATACGGTTGTATGGATATGGTTTTATGATGTCTTTTTCATCTGAATGACTTTGGGCCAGAGGACTTTCGCTGCTAGACGATACAGAAATGAGATCACCTAGCAAGGTCGTGTGAATGGTAGCTTTTAAGGTAATGATCACTGTCTGTACTTTCTCCATTTCAATTCCTTCTGACAACAACACTTGCATCTTCTCTGCCCCTCCGGTATGAAGCTGCCAACTTGAGGCTAACACTTCATGCATCAAATTACATGGACTCCATCCACAAAGACACACGCCAGAATAAAAATGTTAGCTCTCGCTGCACCACAAGCGTGTGGGTTGTTTTATTTATTTGCATGTATTTATATGCCGCCTATAATTGCCGAGGCTGTCCTAGGTGGCTTACAATGCATAAAACGTATTAACAGGAAAAACGCATTAAAAACTGATTAAAACATAATGAATCAAACATCTATAAAAACAGTTTAAAAAGGCCACAGCATACAGGCTAAATGTTAAAAAAATCCTTAAAAGATACGCCTTTGCCTGGCAGCAAAAGGAAAATAGAGATGGTGCCAGGTGAATTTCCGTAGGGAAAGGTTTGCTACAACAGAGCCTCTCAAAACAGCCTGGGATTCACCTGCAGCGCTTGCTCCTGGCATCTCTGCCAGCCCCAGAGAATCACGCGGAGTTGGGGCCCTGTAGTCACGGTTCCTGGGTTAGCTAAGCTGAGGAGGGGCACAGCCCCCCCCAAGCAGCTCTTGTCACCCCCAGACAGTCCAGCCCTGCCCTGCTTCCGGTCCACACACAAGCACAGTCCCCCCCAGGTGTGAGTCGGCCAGGCCCTGAGCCCATTTCAGAGGCCAGCACAGGTGAGGCAAATCGGGCCGGGATTTGCCAGCGTGCCCTGCTGCAGGAGAAGAAGCTGAGCTGATGGGATCGGGTAGCCGTCTGGTTCCGAGGCTGGTGGCACGAAATCTGCCCACGCCCACACACGTCCCCATGGGACCGTTGCCTCTTCCAGACCCTGCTTATGAGAATCCTTTCGAATGCAGCATAAGGACGCCTTTTCCTCTTCCCAGCACTGCTGTGATGGGTGAAAATGCCTTAAATTCAAAGATGGGATGGGGGTGCGTTTTGGCATAGATGCTCTGAGCCACAAAAGGGCCAGGGGCAAGACAGTGCCCCCTTCCCCCACCACCCATGGCCTCATCATTTGGCATGCAGAAGGCAGACTTCCCCTGACCATGCCGAGAGTGCACAGCCCTCCACCCACAGCAGTTGTTGGAGGCTGTCAACGGTTCTCAATCATGATGGCTTTATAGTGCCTGCAGCATCAGAGGCAGTATACTGGGGAACACAAGTGGGAGGGCATTCGTGGGACAGGTGTGCACATGCACGCGAGAGAAAAAAGAATCTGGGAGCATGTGCTGGAGTGAGAAGACACAGGGGAACGAGAGGGGGATGGGGAGAGTAGTTCTACCTTCTGAGAAATAGGCCAGCGCTGAAAACAGTGAGTGCAAAGGAAAGTTTAGCAGGTGGGAGCTCAGCTTCCACCTCTGGCTCACGCTCAGGTCTTCTGTGCATGGAAAGTGTCCTTTCTTCTAGCCACGCCTCCCCTGCAGCCATTTTATGAGGGTGTCCATCACCGCTCCTCAACCCACCAAGCGCCCCCTAGGGCCAAAGAGGTGGCCAACCTCTGAGCTAAAGCAACACAATTAACTGGTCCATTAACAAAGGAAAAGAGAGGGAACATTGACTGGCCCAGTTTCTCAGCCCAGATGTTGGAGGCCATCAATGGCCTTTACAAAATAAAAAAGCCCAGGGCAGAATATGCCAGAAACAACCTTTTTCCCTTGGTGACTTGCGTGCAAAACTCCCAACCTATCATTATTACACAATGTTCTGTCCAGCAGGTAAACCCAGAAGGGAGAAACACTTTGGGAAAAAGTCAAGTTTCTCTGGCAACCACAGACACCAAAGTGGACCTCCAAATGCTGCACTTTATTATTACAGACTCTCGGTTTTCAATTTGTGAGGGATGAACACTCAGACTCGCGGGGAAGATCTACACATCTGAACTTCCACAGCTTTATTGAACTGGTGCCCCAGTTTCTGCAGTAACTAATGCCAGCCTGCGCCTGGGCAGAGACAAATGCAGCTACAACAATCACAGCCCATGTGAAGACACCTTTACAACCTGCTAGTCACATACACCAATACAGAGTGTCAAGTTTCCAGGTAATGTTAGTACAATGGCATCTTGATGTCTTTAGGCATGACACGATGTTCTAAACCGATCAGAAATACTGGTAACAATAGTATGGAAGAGATTACCGATTGCTTTATTGACAGGTCAGTTCAGTAGATTCCTTGCCGTTTGGATCAGCCTGTGTGTCTGTTTAAACATGCAAATGTGTCTGATTGAGGAACCATTCAGGAAAACTGGTTTGACAACTACTCTGCTCAGGCACTTGGCTCTGTGGAACTAGATAATTAAATAGGTCCATTCAGAAACAAGTGGACACCTTTCGTCTCAATTGCAGCTGATGGGAACACCTGTATTTTCCCACTGATGCATTTGCCAGCATCTTATTCCAGCTAAGAATTCCATCTTCTTAAAGGAACAGCACTGCTAAACAGTAACCTAGTGGGGTACTACTGAGTCAGACCCCGGGGCCAGATTGCTCGGCCTTCCCAACTTGTGGCCCACCAGATGTGAGGGACTGTCATTCCCATCAGCCCTGTTGGGTGGAGATGATAGGTGCTGCGGCTGAAACCATCTGGAAACATAGAGACAGAGTGAGTCAGAAGGGGCCTCCTGGGCCATCTAGTCTGGCCCCCCGGCTCCAGCCGGCTCCGCTCACAACATGCCCACTATGTGTGTGTCCACCTTCACCAGTGGGGCCTCAACCACCTCCCGAGGAAGCCCATTCCATACCCTCGGGGTCCTAACCATCAGGAAGTACTTCCTGGCATCCACCTTGAATCTTGGTTCCCTGAGCTTTGCTCCACTGAAACTCATCCTGCCCTCCTCTGCAGGGGAGAGCATCCTCCTCCGTGAATTTGCCCAGTCGCTCTTTAAAGCCATGCACATGGGTGGCCACCTTGTTCTAAAGAATAGAAAAACGAGGTGCCTCCGGATGAGTCTTTCCATTCTGCATTCAAACATGAAATATGCAAGGGGTCCAGGCAAGCTGGTCGCCTTTGCAACCTGCCACATTTTGCCACCATGTTTTTCTTTCCAGACGAACGTTCCTTATGGTGCAATCGTGAGCGTGCTAGGCAGAAAAAAGTCCCACGTGGGGAACGCTGGGAGTTGTGGGACTTCGTGCCCAAACATGCATGCACAGGATCGCATGCTTCAAGAACGAAAGGTGAACTAACTCCACCGTGCCTTTTGACCTGCAGCACTAAGAGCTTCCCGCTGCTAGTAACCCAGGCAGAAAAAGCTGAGCGGCAGAAGCGCCTTCGCAAACTGCCCAGAAGAGCCGAGCGGCCTGGCTAGCAAGCGTGTGACTTAGCTGAGATTTCAGCAATCCTTGAGCTGGCACAGGAGCCCCAGCTCCTCTGGTTGTCCCCATGAGGCTGGCGCACACGGTCTCCGTCCGTGTGGTTTGGGCAGCGTGCGCACTTAAGCGATTCCAAAACAGACAGGCAGGGGATAATTGCTTCCCAAGTACAAAATCAGAGATGACCTCAGATAAGTTAGGAGAAGTCCTTAGATGTGGTTGGAGCACAAATAAGCCAATAAAGGAGAGAAATGACTGAAGACCAAGTTCTGCAACGATAGCCTGCTTTGTTGGGCCACACCAGAGGTGAAAATAAATGGCTGTCGGCCAAGAATGCTCCATATCGCTGCACCGTCTTATGCTCTGGCTAAAGTTTAGTTTCAGCCTGTTTTAAATTATTGTATTTCAGTCTTTGCACCGCTGCTAGTTTTACTCTCGTTCTCACTTTTTTTACTGTAGTCTTAACGATCAACATTTTAATACCATATTCGATACCACATTTTGTTTTAAATTCTTTTACATTGTTGTAAACTACCCAGAGAGCCTCAACTATTAGGTTGTATAAAATGTAATAGCTATACATACATATAAAAATAAAAGTAAATAGGAAGATTTAGCTATTCCATATTCCATCACCCGCCTTTCACTTGGAACCGGCTGGAGGCCAGCTTGGAGGCTTGCACCCAAAAATGAATATCACAAGGCTTGTTCCAGGGCCATCCCCATAAATCAAAATGTGGCACTGATCCATTCTCTGAGAGGTTGACCTTGCAAACTCTAAACACTCTGGAAGAACATTTGGAAGGTTCTTGCTCTGCAGTCATCCCAAAGTCACTGTCCCCTCCCTGCCTCTTCCGTCTGTCCGTCCGTCCGTCCGTCCGTCCCTCCCTCCCTCCTTCCTCCCTCCCAAGGCCAAGACATCGCAACAAGGTTGGTGCTGATGGATTCGTGCCACAGCTCACCATCCCAGAGTATTCCTAAAAGTTTGGTGGCTTGCATTTGGTACCCTGCCCCTTCTACAAGACCCCAATGTTCATAAATTCAATGCTCAGTAGAGCTGGGATGGGCCAAGAAGGCATTGAGTCCATCCCACTGTTGCGAGGGGGGGGGTTCTCTGTCTCGTTGCCCCCCCCCCCCGCCATGTGTTGGTCGTGGGTTTTCCCAGCCATTAGCTCTCTAAATGCTGTGTGTCTTGGGACAGTTTAACAATAGAAAATGTTAAATAAAAGACAGTGTCCTTAAAATTCAACGGACAATAAAACCCCAATTAAAACAAAAACAATGAGATCTTAAAACATTGGGAAAATAAAAAGGTTTTAGCCTGGTGCCGAAAAAAAAGAATGTGACAGCGCCAGGCGGACCTCTCTGGGGAACGAATTCCACAATTAGGGTGCCACCGCAAAGAAGGCCCTTCTCCAGGTAGTCACCCCCTAATCTCCTTCAGAGTTTGCTTTGGGGATTCTTTAAAAGGGAAGTATTATATAGGGATTCTAGAATAAACAAACTGATTTATCTAAAGTTTTTATATACCACCCATACAAACGTCTCAGGACTGTTTTACAATAAAAGCAACACAAAATAAAATAGAGCACACAAAATATTGCACAACAAAATAAAATAGAGCACATAAATATGATGAACAGTGACAAGTACCTTTGGCAAGTAAGCAAAGGGTCAGTTGGATAGGCTAGACATGCACAAGGTGGGCATGTTGTGAGCGGAGCCGGCAGGAGCCGGGGGTCAGACTAGATGGCCCGGGAGACCCCTTCTGACTCGCTCTGTTTCTATGTTTCTAACTCCAGGTGATTTGCAGTAGATCAGCACCGTTTCTGGCTAACTGTACCAGCTGAGCACTAAAGCAAACCAGCCCTGGATGTCTTGCCCTGAGGAACCCTTCCTCAACGTGTGCCACTCGACTCCTCAGAAAGGGCTCTGTAGACCGAGCCCTTCGGCCAGCGAGCCGGTTCAGAGGACTGTGCCAGCCCACAGTTGCTATCGCAGGAAAGTAGCTCAAAGGATGCGGCAAACAGCTGCCCTGCCGCCCACCCAGGTCCTTCCTCAGAGGGGGCCATGGACCCACATGGCAGGAGTGCTTGGCGGTCCTGTTGGAGAGCAGGGTCTCATCCTGTTTGGGGGTGAGAGGTCAGCCCTGCAGGGGTCTGCATCATGGTTTCCGCAGCCAGATCCCCCGGGAGAGCCTAGCTCTCTTTATTGACCTCAAAGTACTTTTGGGAGCTGATGAGCTGGGCTCTTCCACGGAGCAACGAGAGGCTGCAATTTAATGCACAAGCACAAGCTTATTAAGACTGTAGTCTCTGAGCGCTTCTTGTGTTGCAACGTTAGAGAGAGCCAAAACTCCCACTGAGGTAGGTAGCTGGGCTGCAGAAGTCACCAAAACGCTAATATTACTTTCCTGAAATTTCCTTTGCGATGCACCACAGTCCTTTTCAACACCCACACCAGATTCCTTCAGGAAACGGTCTCTGCCTTGTTTTGCTCCCCAGGAACAGTTTTTCAATCAAGTGGTGTTCGGCACACAGTCTTCAAGAGCCCAGCGTTAAATTACGCTTGTTAACAACATGCCATGGGAAAAAGCGGCCCACTTTCAAATAAGGAAGCCAACAGATGCATCGGGAGGCAATCTTCCCTTGCGCTCCCGACCAATACATGTTTGGAGAGAGGCAAACCACACAAGGAGAGGTGTGGAAAGCTCAAACTCGCATAGCGGAGCTGAGTGGACAGCAGCACTCCTGACGTGTCCATGGGGCCCAGAAACACACCGAGCATTTCACAGCGCTGAACACCCACGTCTCATGTGCGCTCTTCATGCAATTGCTTCAAATCTGCAGCTTTCTGGTTGAGTTCCTTCGGATCTTGATGGCATTCGAGAGTCTCCTCTGTATTATTTCTTCTTTGCATAATCTGGAGCAACAGCAGACATGCACGGATGCCTTTTGTGCACCTCTCTGCTTTTCAGTTTTTGTGCTAGCTATGGGTATTTAATTAATTAATTAATTTACATCCATACCTCCCAAGAGCCAAAAGGGTAGAAGAACCATGTTTGCTCACTGATTTGGTTGCAATTGCTGTGATTAGGTTGTTTTAAATTAATTTTTGTTGTGTGTTTTCAGTGTTTGTTAACCACCCTCAGTGCCTCAGCTATTGGGCAGTATCAAAATGAAATGAAATAAACAGTAATGGGAGTTAACTCAACCAGCTTTTGCAAACCTGCTTCTATCCATGGATGCAACTCAGAGTCCTTTCCCACCACACGCGCGCGCGTGCGCGTGCGCGTGCGCGCGCGCGCACACACACACACACACACACACACACGGGTTCCCCTCATGGTTTCTTGAATGGATTTTTTAGATTTTTTTTTTGTTCTTCTTAAAACATGGGAAAGAAAAAGCCTGCAAACCGGCTGATCCCACTCTTCCTGCCTCCCCCACCCGTGTTCTTACACCAGACTGGTGTGCAAACAATTTTCAATGCATGATATCCCAGAAATCCACGGGACACTCTGAAGCCTGTTACACTGAGACACACCTCCGGTCCAGCTAGCCCAGTTTTGCATTTTTCCAACCCTGCATAGGGATGCCAGGATCAGACCCAGAAGGTTCTGCATGCAAAGCAGGGGCCCTTCCACTGAGCTACACCTCTTCCCAGGCACACCGAAAACCTTTCACTGCCTGAGACACAAACACACCACTTCCCCTTCTCCTGTCCACCTGGCCTGGCTATTTTGGCACCCAATGCAGAAAATCCCACAAGTCTCTCTCCCAGGGTGCCCCTTCACAACACCCGAGGCACCTCCAGAGGAGGGAAGCCAAGATCGGATTACGGGGCTCTTTGCACAAAACCCCCCAGACTTGTGTGCAGAAGCAGAACTGAGCTTGAACTTGCTTCCCGAAGGATGACTGTGCACACACTCGATGCGAGACAGGCTTAGAGATGAGACACGGTGAGTCAGAGTCTGGGGAGCTGAGCTGAGGAAATCCAGTGGATTCCCACCTCCAAACCTGGTTCCTCACACATCCAGTTAAGGTTTTTATGGTGCACTAGGCTTGCCTCTCACCGTGGATGGGTGTGAAAGCTGGACAACGAAGACGCTGATAGGAGGAAAATGGATGCTTCTGAAACGTGGTGCTGGAGGAGAACTTTGCAAATACCCTGGGCCACCAGAAAGTCAAACATGTGGGTCCTGGATCAAATCCAGCCAGAGCTTTCGCTAGAAGCAAAAAAGGCAAAACCGAGGCTGTCATACTTCGGACGTGTCGTGAGAAGGCAAGGTTCCCTGAGGGGACCTTCATGCCAGGGAAAGTCAAAGGCAGAAGAAGAACAGGAAGACCAACCAGGAGATGGATCAACTCCATCAAGAAAACCACAGCCTGGAATTCACAAGGAAGGAATTCCCTTGGACATTTGGGGGGACACTCATTCACAGGGTCACCATGGCCTGCTTCATTCAGGAAATTTTACAAAGGGTCCAGGACATGGTTTTATGCAACTCGTGCTTGTTTTCCCAATGCTTCTACCATTTTTCCTCTCACTGCAGAAAAGATAAGGAGGAGAAACAGGCTGGAGAGCTGCACAGGGTCTTCCCACTCAGTAGTGCTAGGAGTCCTCCATCTGGAAGCAACCAGGGTCAAGCCAACCTCCACCATCTCACTCTTCCTTTGGTGCTTTCACTCATCTTCTCAGGTGCCTCATTTCAGAATGAAGCAATTCCAGTTCTTTCTATTTCTTCCTTAGCTGAAGAGAAGCAGATGTTTTGACTTACTGAAGGAGATCCTGGGCTAATCAACTCAGCGTTCTCCTAAGCACAAGCATTTTTTCAACAGCCTTCAAAATTGGGTAGCGTTTTCTTGTTAAGATACCAGTGGTCATCATGGTAAACGGATGTTTTCCACAGCAGAGGCAGAAACATACCTCACAAGTTTCTGGCGGCATCTAAAGGCTAACCTCAAAAATAACAACTTACTTCAAAGGAAGTGAGAGGGCCTTCCGGGCCTTTAACTGGGCCAACGTTTCGTGGCTACAAGCACTGTTTCCCCTCTGGAGCAGGGCTGTACTTTCTCTTCCCTGTCCAGGCTGGAGAGGTTTTTCTATTTTAGAGCTGAGCCAAGTTGGGGAAACAGCAGGTGGGGTTGGGGGAAAGACTATGAGGTGTTCACACAGTCCACGCTTCCAAGGTATGTTGGACTGCACCACCCGTCATCTGGCTGGGGCTTATGAGGTCAGGAAAAGCTAAGACAGTCCTTCAGGCACACACGGCCTATTAGATTTAGCCCATTAAAAAAAACATAAAGGTAACACGCATGCATTCTGAACTTAACTTTAGTTCTGCATCCACAGAAGCAACAGGAGGCCTTGTAAGACAATGAGGTGCATTGGTTAGAGGTGAAAGTGAAAGAAGCTGGGTTAGGCTACCATCCTGGTCACTGTGGCCAACTAGCAGCCGACAGGATCCCACCAGTAGGTCACGAGTGCAGCAGCCCCTCTTGCCCATGCTCCCCAGCAAGAGGTACGGAGCCACGTGAAGACTACTAGCCGTCTAAGGGCTGGAGAGAAAAGGGTTCAG
Organism: Varanus salvator macromaculatus; assembly: GCA_023646645.1. Classification (NCBI taxonomy): domain Eukaryota; kingdom Metazoa; phylum Chordata; class Lepidosauria; order Squamata; family Varanidae; genus Varanus; species Varanus salvator. Next base: position 23,032,328 of record JAIXND010000624.1, on the reverse strand, counting down.
CTCCCATGGAGTGACCTGCGGCCACATCACTCATTCTAAAGGGGGAGAGAAGTTTCTGCAGTGATAACGTAGAGAAGAGGGCATTATCCATCCCTCAGACTCTAGAGGGTACCCTTTGAACTGGCAGAAACTTAATTCTGAACAGACCACAGAACCCTGCAGGATGGTCTCGAGTGAGCCTCGCCGTGGGGTTTCCATCTGGGTCTCTCTGGCCCAGTCTGACACACAAGGCCAAGTGGGCCATGTCAGTGCGTAGGGTGTAGCTGCTCGACCCTCCGTGGGTGGGTCCCAAGGCAGGGATTCTGACATTGACCCAAGTCTTCTGCAGGCTGGCATCCCGCAGAAGTGTTGATATTGCGAATACAAGTACACTCCATTTCTTAACTACATTATAGCCAAAGCTCTCTTTTTAGGTCGGTTTCTGGAATTGTGAAACAGTTGCAAATCAGAAAGCTTTTGTTCTGTTGCATAACATCCAGTGGCTCCTCATCAAGTTTCTTCCATGTTCTAGACAAACTGCTTATTGTTTGGTAAGATTGTACCACTTCAGAGCCGAAGTGGGTGGTTGACTGATGAAATGATTCTTCATGGAGACACTCTTTCCCCAGAGATAGACAGAGAAAAGCAGCACGGCAAGGGAGAGATGAGACAGACTCCCTGCTCTCTCCTTTCCTCCACGCCGAGTTTTCGTTTAATGCATAGTGGCATTCGATCATGCAAGCACCCGTCTCAGCCTTTTTGTTGTAACTGTGCATGTCTTTTGTTGTTGTTGTTGTTAGTCGCGAAGTCGAGTCCGACCCATCGCGACCCCATGGACAACATTCCTCCAGGCCTTCCTGTCCTCCAGCATCCCCTGGAGTCCACCCAAGCCCCCCCCCCCCCCACTGCCCCAGTGACTCCATCCAGCCACCTCATCCTCTGCCGTCCCCTCCTTCTTTTGCCATCTATTGTTCCCAGCATTAGACTCTTCTCCAGGGAGTCCTTCCTTCTCATTAGGTGGCCAAAGTATTTGAGTTTCATCTTCATTATCTGGCCTTCTAAAGAGCAGTCAGGGTTGATCTCCTCTAGGACTGACCGGTTTGATCGCCTTGCGGTCCAAGGGACTCGCAGGAGTCTTGCCCAGCACCACAACTCAAAGGCCTCAATCCTTTTGCGCTCGGCCTTCCTTATGGTCCAGCTTTCACAGTCATACATTGCAACTGGGAAAACCATAGCCTTGACTATACGCACTTTTGTTGGCAGGGTGATGTCTCTGCTTTTTAGTATGCTATCTAGATTTGCCATAGCTTTCCTCCCCAGAAGCAAGCGTCTTTTAATTTCTTGGCTGCAGTCCCCGTCTGCGGTGATCTTGGAGCCCAGGAAAATAAAATCTGTCACTACCTCCATTTCTTCCCCATCTATTTGCCAGGAAGTGAGAGGAGCAGATGCCATGATCTTAGTTTTCTTAATGTTGAGTTTCAAGCCAACTTTTGCGCTCTCCCCCTTCACCCGCATCAAGAGGCTCTTTAGTTCCTCTTCACTTTCTGCCATGAGAGTGGTATCATCTGCATATCTGAGGTTGTTGATATTTCTCCCAGCAATCTTGATTCCAACTGGTGATTGATCTAGCCCTGCCTTTCTCATGATGTGCTCTGCATATAAGTTAAATAGGCAGAGTGACAGTATACAGCCTTGCCGAACTCCTTTCTCAATTTTAAACCAATCAGTGGTTCCGTGTCCGGTTCTCACTGTTGCTTCTTGACCTGCATATAGGTTTCTCAAGAGACAAATAAGATGGTCTGGTACTCCCATCTCTTTAAGAACTTGCCACAATGTGTTGTGATCCACACAATCAAAGGCTTTAGCATAGTCAATGAAGCAGAAGTAGATCTTTTTCTGGAACTCCCTGGCTTTCTCCATGATCCAGCGTATGTTGGCAATTTGATCTTTAGTTCCTCTCCCTCTTCGAAATCCTGCCTGTACTTCTGGTAATTCTCTGTCCACACACTGCTGGAGCCTAGCTTGTAGGATTTTGAGCATCACTTTGCTAGCATGTGAAATGAGTGCAATGGTGCGGTAGTTTGAACATTCTTTGGCATTGCCCTTCTTGGGGATCGGAATGTAAACTGACCTTTTCCAATCCTGTGGCCACTGTTGAGTTTTCCAAATTTGCTGGCATATTGAGCGTAGCACTTTAACTGCATCATCTTTCAGGATTTTGAATAGCTCAGCTGGAATGCTGTCACCTCCACTAGCTTTGTTGTTGCTCAGACTTCCTAAGGCCCATTTCACTTCACATTCCAGGATGTCTGGCTCGAGGTCAGTGACCACCCCATCGTGGTTATCGGGGATGTTAAGCTCTTTCTTGTATAGTTCTTCTGTGTAATCTTGCCACCTCTTCTTAATCTCTTCTGCCTCTGTTAGGTCCCTGCCATTTTGGTCCTTTATTATGCCCATCTTTGCATGAAATGTTCCCTTCATATCTCTAATTTTCTTGAAGAGATCTCTGGTCCTCCCTATTCTATTGTTTTCTTCTATTTCTTTGCACTGTTCATTTAGGAAGGCATTCTTATCTCTTCTAGCTGTTCTCTGGAATTCTGCATTCAATTGTTTGTATCTTTCTCTTTCTCCCTTGCCTTTCGCTTCCCTTCTTTCCTCAGCTATTTGTAAAGCTTCCTCAGACAGCCATTTTGCTTTCTTGCCTTTCTTTTTCTTTGGGATGGTTTTAGTTGCTGCCTCTTGTACAATGTTGCGAACCTCCGTCCATAGTTCTTCAGGCACTCTGTCTATCAGATCTAATTCCTTAAATCTATTTGTCACCTCTACTGTATATTCATCAGGGATATGATTTAGGTCATACCTGAGTGGCCTAGTGCTTTTCCCTACTTTCTTCAACTTAAGCCTAAATTTTGCCACCAGAAGCTCATGATCTGAGCCACAGTCAGCTCCTGGTCTAGTTTTTACTGACTGTATAGAACTTCTCCATCTTTGGCTGCAGAGCACATAGTCAATCTGATTTCTGTGTTGACCGTCTGGTGATGTCCATGTGTAGAAACGTCTCTTGGGTTGTTGGAAAAGAGTGTTTGTTATGACCATGCATGTCTTATTCTTTCTTAAACAACTCTGTTTAAATCATACCTGACCATGACCCCACCTATGGAATGCACTCCCCAGAGAGGTCCGCCTGGCGCCGTCATTTGTTTTTCGGTGCCAGGTGAAGACTTTTTTATTTAAAAGTTATTTGAATAGTTAATTGACTTTTTATGGGGTTTTATATTGTACGGAGATGTCTCCAAAAAATTTTAAGGCTCATTGTGCGCATTGTGTTTGTTTTGTAAGCCGCCCCGAGGCTCTTTGCAAATGGGGTGGCATAGAAAAGTTTTAAATGAATGAATGAATGAATGAATGAGCTCAGGAAGAGGCTCCTACACCGTGCATTGCAGTAATCCAAGTGGGATGCAACCAAAGTGTGAAAGCAGCAATTGACTGGCAAATACAGATCATTCACAAGATTAAGCCGTAGCATTCTTCCCCACCTATTTACTCTCTCAGCATGGATTGGGCTCCTGGCTAAAGGAACTTACCCAACACAACATTGGCCCATGGCATGAATTCAAAGGGCCACTGCAACCAAGAAACTTGAACAGGACTGAGGCTTGGAAGGGCAGCAATGAAGGAACTAGAAAAGAGCATCAAAGGAATGGCTGTTTCGCTGAAGACCAAGGCCAAGAACATGCACATCCTTGTATTCCCAATCACTTTGCGTGGGTGTGAAAACTGGACATTGGAGAAAGGTGACAGGAAAAAACTGGATACTTGCGAAACATGGAGAGCTTTGTGAATTCTCTGGTCTGACAAAAAGACCCATGAGTGGGTCCTAGATTGAATCAAGCCAGAGCCTTCCCTAGAAGCAAAAATGACAGACCTGAGGCTGTGATACCTTGGGCACATCATGAGAAGGCCTAACTCCCTTGAGAAGACCATCCTGCTGGGGAAAGTTCATAGAATCATTGAATAGTAGAGTTGGAAGGGGCCACAAAGGCCATCAAGTCCACCCCCCTGCTGTTGCAGGACACCAATTTACACCATCCCACTCACGTGGCTGTCCAATTTCTTTTGGACTATCTCCAGTGTGGGAGAGCCCACCACCTCTCAGCTGGTTCCCTGTTGTGTTGCTCCGACAGTGAGGAAGCTTTTCCTGATGTCCAGCCTGCCTTTGGGTTGTCGTAACTTGACTTGATTATTCCGTGCCCTCCACTCTGGCACCAGCAAGAAGAGATCTTGACCTTCCTCTTTGTGGCAGCCTTTGAGGGACTCATAGAAGGACACAATGAGACTTACTTCTAGGTAAGTCAGTCTGTGACTGCAGCCATAAGGTATAAGCCTATGTAAGTTTAGATAGAAAAAATGGCCTACAGGTCCCAGCATGCACCAGACAGCCATTTTTAGCCCTTTTTCTGTCTAACATGCATAAGCTCGTGTCCTTAACCGCTGTGTGTGTGTGTGTTGCCAGAAGCGCTAATGTTCTTTTTGTAATTACTACACTCACTGAGCGAGATTCTAACACTGACAATTGATTTACTATGTTTGTGTTAAGAATGCAATTATCATCAAAGTCCTACGGTGATTCAAAGGGTATCACATAGTTCTAGATATATTACTCTCTGATTTATTTAATGGATTTTAAATATGTACAAAGGTGCTGTCACTGTAATTAGCCTTTTAGTTTGACATGTTGTTGTGATGTACCATCAAATCGTCTCTGACTTGGAGCATCCCTATGAATGAGTGTCTTTCGAAATATCCTGTCCTTGAAGGCCCAGCTCAGCTCTGGTGAGCTCAAGGCTGTGACTGCCTTCGCGGATTTGATCCATCTCTTGCATGGTCTTCCTTTTCTTCTGCCGTGGACTTTCCCTAGCACTTAATGCACAAAGAATTTAACATCTAAGAATGTGTGTAGATTATACCCATATAACACAGACACACACAAAACCAGAACTTCCAGAACTCCTGGTTGTCAGATTTCTCCAGTGAAAATTATTTACCTGCTTCTTCAGGTCAAAGCTCAACAGTGTATTTCCCGATAATTCTGAGAATGTTTAGCATGCAATATAGCATTTTAGTTAGTTAAAGGACTTTACAAAATTCGTCCAGTAATCTTAATGATTTTAATGGCAGAGCAATAACATTATCCCTAAAGTGTCGGGGTGGAATCATTGCTGCATTGCTCTCATTCCATGTCATGCTTCTTTCAACAGAAGTTCATGCTTTTGCTACTAATTTGCATCATGTTGTGTTCACCACAGTACAGCTGATGGGTGCAGTAATTCAAACCATCTGGAGGCCACCAGGTTGGGGGAAATTGGTCTGAACGGAGACATACAGCATAGCTTGGCCTTTTGGAGGATAAATAAACTTGCCTCTGTCTTAACCGGAAATATGCCAAAAGGGCTGACAGGGGCGGGGCCTTCTTGGCGGCAGCCACAGAGTTGTAGGACTTCCTTCTTTCTGACAGTTGTATGGTCCCTTTGATATAAGGTCCCTTTATTTAATATATTTCTGTACTGCTATCGCCTAGACCGGCTGCTTGAGAATTGCCAAAAAGAGGATTGTTGTTAGTTGCGAAGTCATGTCCAACCCATCGCAACCCCATGGACAACATTCCTCCAGGCCTTCCTGTCCTCCACCATCCCCCGGAGTCCACCCAAGATCACACCCGCTGTCCCGGTGACCCCATCCAGCCACCTCATATGCCGCACAGATCTTTACAGCATCGGACTCTCCTTTCACCACCAGATACATCCGCAACTGAGTGTCCTTTCGGCTTTGGCCCAGTCGCTTCATTCTTTGTGGCGCTACTAGTACTAGCCCTCCGCTCTTCCCCAGTAGCGCATTGGACACCTTCCGACCTGAGAGGCTCATCTTCCGGCGTCCTATCTTTTTGCCTTTTGGTACTGTCCATGGGGTTTTCATGGCAAAGATACTGGAGTGGGTTGCCATTTCCTTCTCCAGTGGATCACGTTTTGTCAGAGCTCTCTGCTATGACCTGTCGGTCTTGGGTGGCCCTGCATGGCGTAGCTCATAGCTTCATTATGCACCACCAAAGGGGGACACTGACTGGCATAAAAATATGCCACAGTTATACAGATCAGGATCTTCTTTTGGTGATATGTTGAGACGAAAAATTAGGAAGAATTAGTATAGTTTAAATAGATATACATCGCACCCGAACGTGGAAGATGGAGACCTGGGTTCTTTGTCCAGTTTCTGATGCAGGGGGTGTTGATGGGCAGCTTCATGGTGCCAGCAGCTCTTCCCTTTACATGCCCCGGGAGCAAGCTTGGACTGGAGAGGCCTTCGAGCAGAGGCCTTCAGAACAGCGGGCCATCCTGTTGTAGCCCTTCCAGCAGAGGAGTCTCCTGCAAACGGCACGAGGCCGTCCCAAGCAGCATCTCTCTCACCTGCTTGCTATCCATTACTTTGTGAGGCCCTGGCCGTAATAAACGGCTTATGAATCCTTTGATAAATATGGATGTGCATTTTTAACAAAGCCCTGTGTGTTCCAAGGGGGGGCGATGGAACTGCCAAACATCTGTATCTCTCTGAAGGGTGAAGCGGACCGTCCCTCACAGGTCCCAAAAGAAAGCGTTCCTGTTCCCATGGAAAGTATCTCCTTTGCTGAATATCCCAGTGCCGGACGGTGATGAGGTCGCCCGTCCACCAAGACTAACCACCACCAAAGGAAGGGCTACGAGAGGATGGCCCAACATCACCGTGTCTCCCACTGGCAAAAACACCCCTATGGCCAGAAGCTCCCAAAATGTGGAACCGGCTCTGAAAGGGAAACAAGAAGCCCTTTTAACTGCAGGGTCGGTCTGTAGTTCAGTGGTGGTGCACAGGATATAGGAAAGCTCGGGCTGGATTCCTGGCCTCCCCAGGATGGCCATGAGACCCCTGGTTGAGCGCCCTGAGACTTGCTGCTTCTACTGGAGAGGAGCAATGCTTCCAGCCAACACAAGCCAGCACCCTCTGCTCTCCGGCGTGGCCAGAAACACTCCCTCCTCTCAGGCATGCAATGTCAAGTCAAAATTCAAGGATGCAAAAACAGAGATGTTAAAATGAAAATATTTAATTTGTTAAAAAATAGTTCATATTCACAGGGAACACACACACAGAGGAGGTTGTGACTGTGAAAAGCAAGCAGATGCAACGATGGGATGTGTGGTTGGTGTCATTCCTGCACCCCCGCCCTTCAAAACGTGTCTGCGCCGGAAGAGTCTGAACTCCCGTGGATGGAGCTGAAGCTCTGGTCCTCCATGCTGGCCGACGGCACCTTCACGGCCATTTTTGCTGGGCCAGGCAGGGCTTGTGGCTGGGCTGGGGTTTCCCTTCCTGAAAGAGAGAGAGCTGCTCATCACATGCCACACCAAGAGTGCCATGGGCCGTGTTGTCACCTGCAGAGACGTTGCGTCTGTGGCCAGAGCCAGGGCCTCGTGCAGGGACTGCTGCATTGTTGAGTCTGTTTTTCCTGGATATGCGATCCGACATCTGTTAGCCACCCACGCTGCAAGTAACTTCCACGAGCAGCCATACCAGAGAGAGGGGGAAGAGAGCGCCTTCCCGACTCCAGAAATAGGAACTGGAGTATTAGGTTATTCCAACACAACCATCTGGATTACAAGCATCCGTGGCTTTAACAGCCAAGACCACACGTTCTTTTTATCTCTGGATTTCATCTGTCCTGCAACCCCAGACTCCTAGGTTGCGATGCAAGCATTCCAATTCTGGTTTCCAATTCTGTTCTGGAGGGCAAACTGTATTTGTTTGTTCAGCTGTAACGGGAAACTGTGATTCGCGTGAACAAGGGAGGGAGGGAACTGAAGCGTGCAGTGGGGGCATGGGGGGGAAGCTTGCAACTCAGGCTCTTTGGCACAAGTTGCCAAACTGTATCTTGCCATTACATGTGAAAGGCAGTGGGGTGTAGTGGTTAAAAGTTGGACTGGGACTCAAGTGATCTGGGTTCTAGTCCCTGTTCGGTCATGCAGCTCATTGGGTGACTTTGGGACAGTTGCAGAGCCTCAGCCCAACGGACCTCACGGGGGTGTTGTGAGGATAAGATGGAGAGGAGGAAGAGACTTCTGTAAGCTGCCTAGAGCTCCTTGGAAGGAAAAAAAGGTGGGATATAAATATAATAAATAGAAACACTAAACTGGCCCTGAGCAAAGGCAGGTCCAGATCTTGCGTGAGGAGGCCGTTGCGTGTCACAGGCTGTGCTGCAGGACGAACTGATGCTCGATGGAGGCAGCCTAGCTTGGGGCAGAGCAGGTCCCCAGTCGAATTCCCGGCACCTCCAAGCAGGACAGGGAACCCCCTGGCCCACGCCCTGCAGCGCCACAGCTGCCAGCCAGCGTTCACAGCACTGCGCTGGATGAGCCCACGCTCTGAGGCAGCTTTGTATATTCCCGCTGGCTTCATATTCTGACTGCTCTCACTGGATCCCAGCAGTGTCGAGACATCCTGTTGAGTTGCGTATTGGGCAGCCCACATCTTTTCCCGCTTGGCTACATATCTGGTGGCCCCTTGGCCAGCAGCTCTACCAAAGCTACCTGAAATTAACCCCCAGAGGAGGCAGCAGCTGGTCAGGGACCGATGGCGCCCCCTTCCTCGCGCAGACTCATGGAGAAGGGCTCCGCCGAGAACGCTGCAGGCCTGCACTGCATTCAGAGAACAAAACCAGATGTCTCCGGTGGAGTGTGCGTTGCTATCAAGGCTTACTAAATTAATCTTCCTGCTCTCGTCGACACGCATAGCAACCAACCCTTTCCCCTCAATTCCAGAGGGATAATATTTGCCAAGCGCTTCCCTGCTTAATTAACTACTGTGACTATGCAGTGGCAGCTCGGATCCATGTCGCCGGCACCGTCTTGTGCTTTCGAGACTACCACTTAGCTGATCAGTCTTCGCATAAAAGCTTGTCCTCCACGGATGCGTGTTGAAGAGGAGCGCGCTTTTCCAAGAGCCCCAACTGCCTCCTGCCGCCCTCCAAGTTGGGGCTCCACAGGTGGGGGGAGAGAGCTCTGCTCCCCCACTCTCTGGGCCTTGATAAGGGCTCTCAAGGAAGGCTGAGTCCCTTATTTCACTGAGTGTTCGGCCTGCTCTCAAGATCAGGACCGGGATGTCTGGCATTTCAGGTACTCAGCCAGGCAGCAAGTAAAGAGATCCCAAGTAGCTAGGAAGATGCTCAAGGGATTGCAGCTTCCTCGGAGAAACAGCAGAAGCTGGGCAACGGGACATGCCTACATCTCCGTAATTCCATTCTAAAGATATTACTTTATAGCCAAAGGTGCCAATGTGCCACTAAAGAGCTGCCTTGAGGAAACCTCTTCCCCCGGCAGATGATGGAACGCAGAGTTTGGCGGGCCTCCAGGAAGACGACTTTCAGAGCAGGGAGTTCCTGGAGCGGCCCTGTGGACTGACACAGATCGTGAGGGAACACAGGGATTCTCGGGGAGAGCACGGCTGAGTTCCTCTCCAACTGGCCTCTGTCCCTTGCTGGGCTTCCTCTTTGTAATCAAAAAGCCTGTGCCTTTGTACAGAAAGGGCTTCAGAACACCGGTCTGTTCTGCTGTGAGCACGTGCTCCAATGCTCTTTAGCTTTGCTGAATTTTTCCTTTTAAGTACAACTGGCATCGCTCACAGGTTGTGCAGTAATAAAGAAAGCTGAGAGATCAAAATGCACCAACAGTTATATGGCTTACAAAGCTGGCATTAAAAAGCAATGCTTTCAGAAGGGCTAAGGAATCACACAGATGACGTTTACCCTCACAAATACGACCCGAGACTTTCTGAGGTCCTAAGGGCCACTCCTAAAAGAATACTTAAGGCGACTGAACAATGTTCACTTGGATGGCTTTAACTGAAGCCAGCAGAGAACGAAAGACATCCAAGAAGCCTCCAATGCTGCAAACCATCAGCATACACTGCCCCTCATCAATTTTACTATCTTCTTACACCAGTTGGTTTCCCAACGGCATCCTGACCAAGTCTGGGTTTCTTCTGAAACTTTCCAGGGTTCCTTCAGAAAATCCAGCAGACAAGAAATCTGGGGGTCGTTGTGGATAACTAACAGAAAACACATGCTTGGCAAGTACAGCAGTGAAGGCATCGTCTATATTAGAAATATTAATAGGAAAGGGATTCAAAGAGGACATCCAGAATTATTCTACCATCCGATCTATGGTGCAGCTCACGCTGGATCAGGAAGGCTATAGACCGCTCTCGGTTACGCCATCTCAAAAAGGTATCAACAGGGGAAATTGTGGGGCTGGAGAAGGTACCGAAAAGGCCAGTCAAACCTATCCGGAGGAAGCTGCCCTATTAGAAAGTCCTGAAATCACTGGCATTTTTCAATAGAGGTGACTCAATTTTTGTGTGGCTGGTAGTGCCAACCCAGATTTGGCTCCATATGCCTGAAATATGAAAGGGGGGGGGGGGGAGGGTGTGAACGAGTATTGTGTGTATGTTTGTCTGTAAAAGAGAGATCAGCCCCTTCTTTGCCCTAGTGACCTTGATTTTCCTTGCTTTCTCTTTTCTGTGCAATGAGGAGCTGCTGAGGGAAGAGAAAAACGTGGCTCCAAAGGAGTGCTTTAGTACTGCTGGGAAGAACTCCTCTGCTGTGCAGACATGGTCCCCAAATTAATTTGCCTCACCTTCCTTTTCCATGCAACGGGCTGCAGCTGTGGAAGGCTGGGACCCCATGGCTCCAGCTAGCTCAGTCTCCGCCAAGGGTACCTGTACTAACGGCAGGCTTGGATGAATCGCTGATGTGACCCATCAGAGCCGTCACTTTCGCAGCAGCTGACGGAGGGTGCAGCAGCTACACCCTTTGTGTGCCAGACTGGGCCAGAGGGACCCAGATGGAAACCCCACCGCGAGGCTCACCCGAGACCATCCTGCAGGCCTGTTGTCTGCCCAGAATCAAGCTTCTGCCCTTTTAAAGGGTGGCCTCTAGAGTCTGAGAGATGGATAATGCCCTCTTCTCTACGTTATCACTGTAGAAACCTCTCTCCCCCTTTAGAACGAGTGATGTGGCCCCAGGTCACTCCACGGGAGCTGAACCCCTCTTCCATCAGCCCTTAGATGGCTACTAGTCTTGAAATGGCTCCGGACCTCTTGCTGGGGAGCCTGAGCAAGTTTAAACAGGAAAAAGCTGAACAACTGCCCACAGAGCTGATGTCTACCAGGCGTGACCTTCCCTGCGGCGTGCAAAAGGAGGGAGTCTGGGACCCGTTCTATGTTGTGTTCTCCACTCCCACAGCGCACCTGTGAGGGCCAATCTGCCTGGCCAGCCGGGAGGCAGAGGGAGTGAGGGATGCACTGACAGATACGCCCCGGAATTTTGGCCATGTGCAGGAGTTCCATCCCCGGCACAATGGCTTTGAGGCAGACAAGCAGGTGCCCGATAGAAAGGTTGAAAACTCTTGCCTTAAAATTACATGCCTAAATTGTATGACCTGGGTCTGGGTCATACAAGAACTGGGTCTCTTCAGCCTGGAGAAAAGGAGACTCAGAGGGGTTATATTGACAACATACAGGTATGTGAGGGGATGCCACATGGAGGTGGGTAGAGACCTGTTCTCTCCTGCAGAGGAAGGCAGGACGTGCTCCAACAGAGCAAAGTTCAGGGAACCCAGGTTCAGTCTGGATGCCAGGAAGCACTTCCTGACCGTTAAGACCCCGAGGGTATGGAATGGGCTTCCACGAGAGGTTGTTGAGGCCCTATCAGTGAGGTGTTCAAGGACAGGCTGGACATGCACATGGTGGGCATGTTGTGAGCGGAGCTGGCTTGTGCCGGAGGTCAGACTAGATGGCCCAGGAGCCCCTTCTGACTCACTCTGTTTCTATGTTTCTATGACCTTAAATTACACTGGCTGGTCTTCCAAAGAATGGGAAGTTACAGGCTAACAAACCTAATTCCATTACATCACAGTTTAAACAGGTGTTTCCAGGTTTGCTAAAAATAACAGCAGTCCTGGAAAATGGATTTATAAGAACTGCAGTTCCACCTGTGGCTTTTGTAGTGGAGATTAAAAGTGCACATGGGCCCAGACACTCGCTCACATGACGCACATGTTGTAGGACTAATAGGGACAATTTTATAAAGGGAAAAGTAAAATGGAAAGGTAGAAGGAACTTTTATAGAAGGAGCAGTTCTTCAAGCCAAGAGGCTTTTCCAAGTCTTCTAGGGGCCCAACGGCTGAGCTGGCTTATGTTCATTTCAGCGGTGATCAGAATAACAGCATTTGTAACAGAGATACTTAAAAACAGAAATGCCTATACATTCTCTGCCCGTCTACCTCTCAACACACACCCCTATTTGGCAAGACACACACACATCAACTCTAGTCTAGTTTAGCTAGGACTGTGAGTCATTTGTGGGAAAACATAAAAAGACAAGGGTTGTACAACACGCAAAAGAAAAGCCGGATTCCGAGCACGGAAACTAAATCTGCACGGCTTCCTTGAAATAAGTCTCAGTGAAGCCAGAACGGGCATCTGAAAAAAGAGCAAGCCCATGCCTGGTGCAATTTGAGACAGGGAGGAAATTCTAGGGCTGGGGAACACCGTGCACCGTAGAACTCCTCTGGCTGAACCTGCATTGGGTGGCGCCTTTAACGCTGAAAGCGTCAGGTGTGACCCTGCCTTGCTCAGGAGTGAAAAGGCTAAAAACACGGATTCTGCTCTTTCGAAAGAGAGGCAGTGAGTTGGCAGAGCTTCGGAGAGGGCCGTGGGCCACCTCACTGTGGCCCCTCCGCTGTGTGACCCCCGGCAGGCCTTCCGGTCCCGCCCTGCTTAGCATATTCAACCTGCTGCACGGCACCTCTCTTCACCAACGTAAGAAGAAAAGAGCACAACAGGGACCCCACAGTCCCAAGACGGATAAATTCTCTTAACGGACTCCCAAAGGGGAAGAGAAAGTTGATTTTCTGATGCCAGTTTTCTTCAGTTGCTCAACAGCAGTGTACAATGAACCCCAGCATTTGTTCGCATCAAGAACAATTCTTTCCCGACAGACACTTTGCTGCTGCTATTCCTACCGTCCTCTTAATACTGGTTTCATTTTCCCCATGGCCTTCCTGTCTCCACCATCGGATAGTGACGAATCACAGGAAGTGGCTGCGTGAATCACAGCATCACGATGTCGGCTGCTGGGTCAGAGAGATGCACCTGGGCAAGTTAGGCCAACGGGCCCAAAACCCTGGGGGAGCGGGAGGACAATGCACAAGGCTGCGCTGACAGTATGTCGAATTTGCTAAATATTCAAAGCAAAACGGATGGCTGCCTGCCTCCTGCACCCAGACATGCATTAAGCACAAGTAGTGCCGGCACCAATGGGCGAGCGCTTGTGCCTTAAGTGGCCGCACGTGCAGGTTCCCTTTTGGGAACTGTTTCAGAAAAACCACCCCACCTTTAATTTACTGCTGGGCCCCACAGAGGAGAGTCCCCCTCCCCCTCCATCCTTCCCAAGGTAGCAAACAGCAGCGGAGTTAATCCGCTGCAGCTCTCCCCTTCGCTTAATGCTGGTGTTTGTTCTGCTCTTCGGAAGTTCTGCGACATGCGTGCTGGCAAAGTCGAAGGCACGCCGTCCCAGGTCTCCTTTCACAAGGGAAGGGGGTGCAGCAGCTCGGACTCCTTCTCCCAAGTGGGTTCAAGGAAGACATTGCCCTGTTGCTATGGGAAAGGGGCCCCCAGTAGCACCGCACAAAGCCCTGCTCCGCTGTTGAGGCCAGCTGGGAGGACGGCACGTGGAGTCCCAGCTTCTAGCCAACTCGTCCACCCTGCGCTCTTCCCCCACCATGTTCTCCAGGAAAGCTCAGTACATTATAGATTAAGGCCCCGCTCCCCACGACTGACTCCTAGCCTTACTGTTTGAAATCTGCAGATTATTCCTACAGTTTGTCTCTGGATACTTCCCAACCAATATGCGGGGGGAGAATACAGATCAAACTACCCATTTCACAAGTTCGCAACCTAATACAAAAATAAAATTGCTTGGCTCTATAGAAAGAACACCTGGAAAAACATCCCTAGCACAGTATTTGTCTTCCATTAAGAGCAAGGCTGACACAAGCGACGCGTTTCTTCTGCTGCCAGATGCCGGCTGCTTTGCTTTATTGCGCGCTAACTTCAAAGTTTACGGGCCGCTGTCTTCCAGCGCCTCAGAGCCCTCCAGTGGCATCATCTCAGGCCCACTCCTTGGAGCTGTGAGCACACCTGCAGCCCCCTAACTCAACTTTTTAAACGCTTGCAGTAGGCAAGCGACAATTCTCTCGCTTGCTCCCTTTTAAATCATCCCTCTGCTCCCTTCCTTTGTTCTTTCCCTAAGCAGTAACGCATCTGGGCTGTATTTACGGACAGGATGATTCTGCAAAGCGCAGAGCCCACTGCTAGGAGACCCTCGGGCAGTGCTTGCCACAGAGCACAGGGAGGGCTGGTATGGTGCAGAGATTAGCGTGCCGGACTGGGGCTTGGGAGATCCAAACTCTCATCACTGGAGGACTCTGAGCCGATCACTGACGTACAGCCTAGCCCACCTCACAGGGTTGTTGTGATGACAGAGTGGGGGAAGGAACAACTAAGTGAGCAACTCGGGTTCCTTGTAAGAGGAATAAAGGTGGGATATAAATGTAATATGCAAACTGCGTATGAGTACGACCCCTAAAGCTTTAGAAGACACCAGCAGTGCACCAGGTGCTATAGAGGAATGCCGGTGTGCTTGCCCAGGTGTCTCTACACCAGCATTCTCCAGGTGAGTGCCCTCCAGCTATGCAGGAATGCAGCTCCCATCATTCCCAGCCAGCACAGACAAGTGGACAGACTGATGGGTGTTGTAGCCTAACACTTCTGGAAGGCAGCTTATCAAGATGCGACAGTGACACACGCGTTGGTAACTTCTCGGCTAGATTTCTGCAATGCCCTCTACGTGGGGCTGCCCTTGAAGACGGTCTGGATACTTCAGTTGGTGCAAAATAGAGCTGCCAGGTTGCTGACGGGGGCTGGGCGTTATTCTCATATAACCCCAGTCCTCCGTCAGCTCCACTGGCTCCCGATTGAAGTCCGGGCCAAATTCAAGGTTTTGGTGTTAACCTATAAAGCCCTAAACGGCTTGGGATCTGGATACCTTACGGACCGTTTGCACCCTTATGTGCCCTCCCGCCCCCTAAGATCTGCAACTGCGAGCCTCCTCCGGGAGCCTCCCGTGAGGGAGGTGAAATGGGTGAGCACCCGGAGGAGGGCTTTCTCGGCGGTGGCGCCCCAACTATGGAATGTGCTCCCTGGAGAGGTTCGCCTGGCGCTGTCGTTATATGCTTTTCGGCGCCAGGTGAAAACCTTTTTATTTAAGTCCTATTTTAACTGTTAATGTTGGTTTTGGTTGAGGTTTTCTGTTGTTTGTTTAGCCGTTATGTATGTTGTGGTTTTGTTGGTTAAGGGTATATCTTAGGTGGTTTTTGTTCATTTATATGGGTTATTGTATTTATACTTAGTGGCCGAGATGCACCGAGGGGGGGGGAGGGATAAATTATTTTAATATTTGTATTATTTTTGTATTTTTGTATTTTAATATATGTTGTAAGCTGCCCCGAGGCTTTGTTGCAATGGGGCGGCCTATAAATGTTTTAATAAATAAATAAATAACATGCATACAGTGGAGTATGGGCATAAGGTGGGTTGGGTGGAGGGAAGGAGTCCAGGGGCTAATGCTTGCGTACCAGGGAGGATGCTCAGCACCAGATGGTTGTGAAGGAAAACAGCAAAGCCACACAGAGGAACAAAGGGAAGGGCTCTGCCACAGAGAAAGAGGTCTGGAACCGGGGGAGGAGGGTGAATGCAAGCACATCTACCAAGCGGGGAGTGGGGAGAAGGGAGCCAGGACAGGACAGGTAGCAGAGAAGAAGCAGAAGAAGAGCGAAAAGGTCCCTTGCGGCAAACGCGCCGGTCAGGAAGGGGCCGGGATGGGAGCGGAGGTGAGGGAAGATCTTGTGCATCGCTGCCGCATGTCTCCACACTGCCATGGCCTGAGGACGACAGCTGGAGGGGCTCCAAGAACAAAGAATGTGTGCACCCAGAATGGACTGGGGGTCACCCATGGCAGCCCTTCCCCGCAGCTCCAAGCAAAAGCTGCTGGCCGGCTGGTTGGCTTTGAAAGGGGGCGAGGTGAATACCTGGGGAGCCTTACTTTTCTCACCTGTCAGCCTGAGCAGTGCGCTTCCTGGGAGGCTACTCCCTTCAGAGGGCTTGGAGGTTCTGCCTGGCACAGGATTCTGGTGTTCCCCTCCCTGAGAATACGAGGAGGGGGGCTCATCCCAAGCCATCCCCCCTTGAGTTCCAGGCTCAGAATGCAGCCTTGCCAATCCAGTGTCAGAGAGGGCGGCAGTGCCAGAAATGGGGGTGGTGAGCATGAGATTAAGATGTGGGCAGGCCACTGCTTGTCAAACACAAACACCATCGTGTGGCCAAACACAATTCCTAGGCATCGTTATCACCCGCCTGCAAAACTTACCTGAAACGAACGATGCGAGGTACACGTTGGGCTCCACCTGAGTCCGATCCATGTCTCCCTGGAAATCTGTTTACGGGGAGAAGGAGGGAATGTTATGCAACATCTGGGCACCAACAACAAGGGAAAGGCAATGCACAGAAGCAACAGAAAAGCCTCGACCTATGTTTTGCTACGTGGCTGCAAGCAGGCCTGGACCTCCGCTGGAAGCAAACTCGGAGCCACTGCTGTGTAGCAGCTGGACTGAGAGAATCCAGGTGCTGGTCCCTCATCTGCCACGCAGCTTACTGAGTGACTCGCAGATATCCTGCACCACAGGGTTGTTGTGCGGATAAATGGAGGAGGCGGCTCCCTTGCCTCTACATGGCAGGGCAGAGACGCAGCAAGTATATCCACAGTTTCCCAGGATGGGCTTCCTCGCCTTGTGTGCGAGGCGCTCCTTTTGAGATCCCTCCGGCAACTTTCGTCTTAGCTTTCATCGAGGGCAAACCCCACGTGTGGAGCGTGAGCTCGCGAGTCGGATGGCCCCTCTCTACACAATGCCCCTTGCAAGGCTAGGCTCTGACTCGTCTTCCAGGGCTTTGCTTCTGGAGGGAGACCTTCTGGTCACGGGGATTCCCAGTCATGCAGCTCCGCTCGGCTACAGGCCCACTGCTTCTGCTGAGCCAGGCCAAGAGGCCAGGGCTGGGGAGTTCTACTCTTCTTGCAGGCTCCCATCACTCGCAGGGGGATTTAGAACTCTGCTAGGTACTGAAGCACCGTATATATTTATTTTATTTATTCATTTGACTTATATTCTGCATGAATTGGTCCAAAGAACTCTCTAAGCAGAGATTGGTTCTGCCTTGTGGTTCAGCCTTCTCCAATCTGCTGCCTCCCCACCACCCACCCAATTTGTTGGGATTTCAGCTTCCAGCATCCTTCAGCCAGTTTGGCTACTATGTTTGGTGGGCACAAGGCCAGCTGGAATTAGCAGAGTAAATACGAGGCCTGTGTGAATGCATTTTCTGGAAGAATGTAGGCAGCAACTGAAAACCACTGTGTGGGTAAGAAAGATCGGGGCCCAAGGTTATTGAGCTGAGCTAGTACCACCCCTGGGAACTTCCCATCTCATGCAAGCTTTGCACATGCAAAGGGTCGTTCAGGATTTCGTTCAAATTACTCCTGCAAGATCTAGTGACCTTTTCAAGGATATGCAGACTCCCCAAATGCATGGGCCTGATAGCCTCGAGATCCAAGTGGCCTACTTCTGACCTTCCCGAGAGCAGCAAGGGCCATTGGTTGCAGTCAGGAAGAGAATGAGCCTCCACTGTCATAGTTAAACTTTTATTTCTTAAAAAGACACCACCACCTTCTCCCTGCAGGAGGGCAGGGACTATCTGCAGCTGTGTGGCAGCCACAGAGATGCACACATAGGTCATCACTACAGAACCAGGGCAGGGTGCTTGGCAAAGGTCAAGAGAGCATGACCCATAGCCACTCTCACAAAAGGGGGGGGTACTTACTAACTCTTCTAATAAAGCAAAACATAAAATCAAATTTTCAGTAAATAGCAAATTAGTTGCAAACTGGTCAACACTTCCCTTTTCTGTTTAAAATAAATATTTGTAACTGTGATTTTGAAACAGGTCTTACTTAGGGAAGACTCTGTTGACATGCCTGCTGCTCTCTAAAGCACAGAAGTTACGATCTAGGAAACGACACAAAGGAGACTGAGGAACCCGGTTTTATTTGATCCCAGCTATACCACCCAAAAGCCGTGCAAAAACCCACCAGAGATTCTCTGCCCACAACCTTCTTCTCCGTTTGTCAGGATGCCTCATGTGCACAGATCCCACCCATGGGGCTCTGTGCTGCCCTGGCATAGCGGCACTTCCTTTCCCAGACATTTTCGTTATCAAAATAGGGAATCCGTGTGGTCAGGTCCCTGCCTGGAGAAGCTTCCCATTTAAAATGCAACACAGGAAGGGGATGGACAGGGCAAGCAGTGTGGCGTAGTGGTTAAGAGCGTGGGACTGGGACTCAGACGATCTGGGTTCTATTCCCCGCTTGGCCATGGAGCCAACTGGGTGACTCTGGGCCAGTCACAGACTCTCAGCCCAACCTGCCTCACAGGGTTGTTGTTGTGGGGATTAGATGGAGGAGGAGAATGATGTAAGCTGCCTTGAGCCCTTCGTAGGAAAAAGGCAGGATATAAATCGCAAAATAAATAAATAAATAAATAAATAAGCAAGCAAGCAAGCAAGCAAGCAAGCAAGCAAGCAAGCAAGCAAGCAAGCAGAAAAGGGAAAGGGGCCTTTGCCACAGCCAGCAGGAAGCTCTTCCACCGCTGAGGCCTATTTATTCTGTCACATTTTCACCCGGCCTCTCCTCCAAGATGCTCAGGTGGCTTGCACGGAAGAGGAGATTCGGGCCAGAGATCTTCATGGCTGAGTGGGGATTTGAATCAGGGTCCCTCTAGCACAGCCTGGCACTCCAAGCCTTCCACCACACCAGATTTATTCATCCCCACAGGTATTCCTCTGGGTTAGTCCCACAGAGAATGGGAACACTGAAACGAAAGGGATGTAAGCTAGACTCACACTGTTATTCCACCTGGGGACATCCTTTCATGACCGAGCCACTAGGAATTCATTCTTCCTCAACGGTTATGGCCAACAATGGGCTGGTGGCATAACAGCCTCTGGGAGACTCGGTAACCTCCATGTCTTACCAGTGGTTTAAAGCCAACGCTTACTGAAAATTATTTCCGTTTCTAGTACAGCATTCTCCCATCAAGGCTCCTGCCCCAGGGACTTCGGGAACAATTCTCCCAGAGTGCTTTCAAGATGGTTTTCCAAGAACGTCTTCTTGGAATTTACATGTGAGGCTATGACATATTTATGATAATGTGAGGAATTTAATGGTGTGAAAAGGTCTGCACCTCCACTGCTTTTACAGCAGACTGCCGAAAAATTGCCTTCTGGGCTAAGTGCCAGCACTTTCAAAATTACTCGCAAGCATCTGGGACAGGACTGGAAAGACCTGTCAATAAACAAGAAGTTTCCTATTCTCCTTCATGGATCATGACGCACTATGCTGCAGGGGGTGGGGGTGGGGAGAGAATGGGATGGGTCTCCACACAGGAAGAGCAAGATTTGCAAAGGGTTCTCTGCTAATTCGTTGATAAATAATCTAGAGTTAGGATTGGGCAGGGAGGTATTCAGACTGGTGAAAATCCAAGCAGTGTACAATGAGCCCCCCAAAATGCAAACATTCATATTGTGTTTATCATGACAAATGTTATAGTTTTAACTGTGGTCAACCACCTAGAAAACTTTGGCTATTGGACGAATGCAATGGAGAATTATAAAGTTATGAATAGTGTCAAAGAAACAGGATTTTTTCCCCTGCCCTTCATGTAACACCAGAACTCAGATCACCTCGATAAATTTAGCAGGCTCCAAAGTTAAGGCAGCTCTCAAACAACAAGCCAGAAAGGCTTTGGGAACCTTCCAGCCCAAGGCTGACTGTCTGAAGGACACAAAAACACTGTGCTCTCTGAGCAATTTGTCCTGTTGATGTAAAACTTGACTGTTCTGGGAAGGGTAGACTCTGATCCAAGCATCCACTCCACAGAGGATGGGTTTCCCACTGCTGGGAAGTGGGGATGATGAGCACTTGGCGTCCTCATGAGCTCTGGCTGCTACCAGAAAGAAAGACAGGTAGCTCACCTGTAGGTGCAGTTTTTCCAATGGTCACCTGTGCATTCACATATATGGGCTTTGCACTGAGCCCTGTTCTGTGAAACTCATATAGCTGAGGAATTTGGGCGGGAATGATCTCCACAGCCCCAGTATGCATGTCCCTGGCGTACCTCCACTTATTAGTTCAAGGAGGCTGATGTTGTAGCCTCGGCACCAAGATGGATCGTTGGCAGCCACATCAAACTCGAGGGAGCAGTGGGCGAGTCGTGTGAATGCACAGACCAGCACTCAAAGAACTACAGCCACAGGTAAGTAACCTCCTTTGTGAACGATTCATATGGACAGCCACAAGTTGGCTTACCAGAGGAGGGTCATGTCTTACTGCAGAACCAAGGAACAGTCCCCCTGAGCCCAAACTCCCAAAAGCGGTGAGTGGCAGCGTGCGGCCCCGATCTGGCTGCAGCCCTGTGCAGGTCAGGGATGGCGTTACCCTGCTGAGCTTGACCGACCATATGGACCAAGTGAGCTGGGCAGGCGGTCCGAGCGCGGTCAGCTCAGCTTGATTGTTTTGATGACCCACAAAGCAAGACGGTGTGCTAACTGGTGGCTCCGTGGGTGTGCCATTGTAACAGGTGAGCTGACCAGGCACTGCTGGAAAGACTCAGCCCTTGATTTGTAAGGAGTCAATGCCCAGTGAGCCCTCAGGATACGAAGGGTCAACTCAACTCCGGTGGAGCAGAGGGCAAAGGAGCACCAGCCAGAAGGATGACGCTTTTGTTTGGACAGAGGTCCCGCAGCCCCTCGGGGGGAAGCTGGCATCAGGGAAGAGACCCACACGAGGCAAGGAGGGTCTGCACAGGGGTGCACAGCTCGCCAGGCTGCTGTGCTGATGCAATGGCCACCAGGAAAGGGACCTCCTGAGAGGCAAAGGTCCACTGTTACTAGCAGCCTGCAAAGCTTAGAAGCCTGCAGAATGGCAAAAGGGCTCCACGGAAGCACAGGAACGGGGTAAACCAGGGCAGGTGAGGCCACCAGAGGGTGATGGCACTGCACTGTGCACACCGTACGCATCTTTGCCAGGACCATGTTGACTAGTGGGGAGCTTGGGAAGCCACAGAATAGCATCCTCGTCCATGTGAAGACGAGGCGTCCCGAACCCATTCCAATTTCAGGCCTGCTCAGCAGCCGAACGTTGGGCACGCTGCACTGTCCTCATGGGCAAAGAGGCTGCTCTCCAGGGTATTCCACGGCCAAGGTTTTTCTGTCCATCTACCATCTGCAGAAGGTCAGCATGATCTGACTGAGTTAGTTACCAAATACATTGCCCACATGGACCAGTAGTGGACTGATCCGGTGGGACATGTGCCACTGAAAGATCCAGAGGGGGAGGACAATGAGGGAGCTGAACTTGGTTCTCCTGCTTGTTTGAACACACACCAACCGTGGTGGCATCCGGTGTTGCCTGGACAGTCTGTCCATGAGGTCCAACTCGAACAACTTGGGAAGCCGGTCGATTGTCCTCATCTCCGGCAGGTTGATCTGCTGGGTCACAAGTCACTCTGTAGGGGTCACCACGGTAACTCCGAGGCTTTCCTGCCCCACTGCCACTTGGTGACAGTGCTGGGAACAGGGAGCTTCAGCCAACTCGTGCAGCCACGGAAACAGTGAGTGCCGCCCATCTGTGCCCCCAGTCGAAAGGGATGGCTGCAGCTCCGGGCAGTGGCACAAGCCTCTTCCCCACGGATGCCACCAGCACACATCGGCAGGCAAGGGCATGGTCAGCCACGGTCACTCCTGGCAGCTTCATCCCAGCAGGACGTGCCCCCGCAGCCACCGGACCAAGGTGGGGGGTGAGCTGCACTCCGCTTGGCCTCTACTAGAAGCAGCCAGCCGGAGCATGGCTTGCACCCTGCTGCCGGTCCTTCCGGCTAGTATCTGTGGCACCTTGGGACAGGGAGCTGAACCGTGTTCTGCGCGGCCGACTCGAGTCGGCTGAACGGAGTGTGGCTCGCCTTGCATCATTTCGGCTGCCCAGCCTTTCGGCAGGCCCTGGCAGCTGTCTCCAGGCGCCACCTGGGTGCTCTGCAGCAGCTGGCACTTTCTCAGAGCTGCCTCACTTCGACCCTCTGCAGTGGTTTGGCTGGTACTTTGCAGTGCAGGTTTGGACAGCCTGGCAAGCCACCGTGGGGAACACAGATCCTGCAGCAGGCTATAACCTGAATTTAAGCCACCCGGACAAAACAATGCCGGGTTGAGCCAGCATGTTGGGTCACTGTGATTTGGAAGCCACGGTGGCTTAGTGTGCTTTGCAGCGCCACTCAGACCCGGGTCTTCCAGTGTGCTTCAAGAATCTTCAGTGGAATTCTGGGCTCTTTAAAGATTGTATGGTTAAGCATTAATGTAGAGCAGGGGTGAGCAGAAGGTAGATCTCCAGATGGTTGGGACTTCAGCTCCCAGAAGCACCTGCCAGCAAGTCCAACAATAAGAAGTGCTTAAGACCAGGACATCTGGAAACCTATTTTCTGCCCTGGCGGAGACAGCTGAAGCGATTCCCAGGTCTTCTTCCATGATAAACCTCTTTAAAGACACTTCATTTTTGCTTCCTAATATCCACTGTTTTGAAAAGCAAAACAATGACCCATGAAAACAGAGTTGCCTGAATGAAGAGAGAATCCATTACTCATAATTCATCTCCCACACCCTTTCCCTGGCTTTGGACCTGAAGCTTTAATCTTCTGTTGCAAATATATGTAGCTTACATCAATGTAACATTTTGTATAAAAATACTATAAAAGAGAAGACTATAAAGGTAAACAAAGCCAAACA
The DNA here is from genome assembly GCA_023646645.1 of Varanus salvator macromaculatus. NCBI lineage: Eukaryota > Metazoa > Chordata > Lepidosauria > Squamata > Varanidae > Varanus > Varanus salvator. The sequence continues at coordinate 23,009,279 of JAIXND010000624.1, read as the reverse complement.
CAGACAAGATGATTACATTTGGTATAAACTCTTTCTGTGTTAGTGAAAGGAGATAGCACTGAAGCTACTGCTCCACTGCCTGGGCTCAAGCTGAAACTATGCAAACAAGACCAATGTTTTAACTTTAATCCCAACTCTTTCATCTCCAGCCCAACTCAAGCTCATTAGGAAGGTGACCCAGATTTTTTTAAAAAATTCTGGGACTGAAGCAAAAACAGCCAAGCAATGTGTAAGGGCACATTTGCTCGTTCCCTCCTCCCCATTCAGGTTTCTGTCATCCGGTGCTTACCAAATGTTTTGGACTACAATTCCTAGCATCCATGGCCACCAGCAACACTGTCCAGGGCTGATCGGTTGTGAAGTCTAAAACAACTTGAAGGCAGTAGGTTATTTATTTCTTTGTTTACTTAAGGCTTTTATAAACTGTTCGATTAGCAACAGCTCTCAGAACGGTGTACAAGGTTATAGAAGGTTTTTCTGATTACTGCATTGAACTAAAAGCTAGAGCTGCAATTCCCAAGCATTGTACTAAGAATTATTTCTTTGTTTGGGCCTGAAAAAGAAAGGAATCCATTCACAAAGGATTTGCACTTCAGTGAATCAAAACCGTAAGCGAGAGCATCCCTCAGATTTATGGCTCATAAAACAATAAAGGAGTTTATCAAGGTGAAATAAAAGCATGCGAATGACAATCCTATAACACGTGGGACAGCAGGACAGGAAAAATGCAAGATCAAACCAAGCTAAAAACAAAACAATAAAGGCAGCAAAATTAAATCAGCAAGACTACACGCTGGCAAGCCCGTGACTTGGTGCCAGAAAGCTAATCAAAGTTACTGCAGGCGATTCTCCCTAGAAAGGGCATTCCATATAAGAAGCGCCACAATTGAAAGGACTCTGCCTCTCCCCGGTCATCACCTATCCCACGTCACAAAGCAGGCAGACGTGGAAAAGGATAATGAATGCAATTCTGGGGCGGGTTGCAAGGAAGTGGGTCTTGGGTGCCCATGCCCCAAGCCTTCAGGGCAGCCTTCCCTCCGCAGGTGCCCTCCAGATGCTTTGAGCTCCCACTCCAGCCAGTGCGTTCAGTGACCAGGAATGCTGGGAGATGCCATTCATAACAGCTGTAGTGCGCCGACGGCCAACTTAGGGGATACCAAAAGGGCATCCCCACCACCTTGATTTGGGCTGAGAAACAGACCGGAGATGGTGTATGTGCTTGGAAACTGAGAACATGTTAGCACTACAGCAGCTGCTTCCTGGCATTTCCAGACAATCTTCAGAGGACCACCCCGCCTTGCAACAATGCATTGCTCTTGCCTCGCCTGGAAGTTTCTAATTCATGCCAATCCCTGTTCCAGCCGCTTCTGGAAAGCGGCTGTGGAAATGGTGGTGGTGGGCAGGTGGAGTGAGTCTCTCCCTTAAGTGTTGAGACTACACACACACTGCAAGGTGGCAGCTTGACACACTTGACCGTACGCTTTTGGAACTTCTGAGTTGTGCTACCAGGTAACAAGAAACATTCTTTGGCACACTCATCATAGTCGACATCCAGCACAATTAGCATTTTGGGGTAAGTGTGCAACATTTTCTTTGGCGTTAGCCCTCTACCTAATTACATCACCTTATTTCTTAATTCAAACAATGCTTTCTGAAAAGGCAAGTTTCATCTTTTAAATGCCATTAATAATGTGAAGATACACTTGAAAGAAGGTGAGCAATGCTGGGCCGGAATCACTGGAAGGCAAGCAGGAGCTCCTACCTGGGCCAGGCCGGGCCTTCTTTGTGGCCATCAGAAGGCAAACCGGCAACCAAATACGTGTTATATTAAGGCAAAGGAAGGCAGCAGAAAAATAGCTATTTTAGACAATCCAATCTGTTTCCAAATCCTACGTGCAACGAGTGTCAGGAGCCAACAAAATTAATGCAGCGTTGAAAAACACAGACTTTCCATTTTCACATCAGATGGCATGTTGGCAGCCACGGCACTGCACCCTCCCTGCTCTTCCAGCATTTCCAAAATCACATAAAGAAACTACCCTGCATGCATGCATGAGAGAGAGAGAGAGAATGAATAAAAAAGGAAAAGCACTTTTTTCTTCTGTGCATTACAGAGTACATCCAGGAGGCGTTGCAAGTCAGCATCAGTCACTAGAAAGCACAACGGCGCTTCATGTCGGCAGGAACATTAGCCACAAACCTACTGCTAGACTGACTCAAGAAAAATGACCTACAGTCCTTTCCCAGCACCACAGTGAATGTCAATCTTTCTGCACAGAATAAATAATAAGAGTAGTAATTTGTAATAATTACTATAATTACTATTTTATTTCTATACAGCCCAACAGCTCTCTGGGTGGTTTAGCACACTCATAAAATACAATACAAAATAGGGACTACAGTAAAATCATAAAATGTATTTATTTGGGAGGGAAAGAGGACAAACCAAACTTCCTTTGACCCACCTAGTTGTGCTGAGACACATAAGCATATGGGAGTTGGGGGTGGGGCAGGGATACCTTCCCCTCACCAAAACTCTGGGATACAGGAATGGGGGGGAGGAGGGTGGCTGGCAGCCCAGGAGGAGGCGGCATGAGGAGATCAAGGTGCCAGCAAAAGCCCTCCTCCAGAAGTTTCCAGCCAACTCATGGCTGCGCAGGAGGAGATGAATACGGCTTGCTGATAAAAGACTCGGGCCTTCTCTCCAAGAGCAGGGTTTGACACACCAGCACTCCTTCCTTCGCAATAAGCCGTGGTGGGCAGGTTGTTGAGAGGACCACCAGTGGCGCACCCAGCAACAGGCGGGATTGACTGCGGTTTGTGATCACCGCCCTTCCCTCCCGGTCCACCGGCCGGCATCCAGGGCATTCTGCATCCCAGTCCGTCTGCCCTGCCAGTCAGGCGCCACTCTGGCTCGCCATGGCTCTCCTCGCCATTCCTCTCCCCCCGCTGCTTTTCGCTATCTCCATTCTGACAGCCCCTGACAGCCCCTCCAAAATTCCAAAGAGGCACACTGAGGCTCAACTGTCAGTGGCTGACTCTCTTTTAATGTTTTGGTGCCCCAAATATGTGCAAACAGTTTTTTAAATAGCCCAAGTTGTTAAATTCCAGAGCTGGAGGGGTGTGCATTTGCACAGGTGCAAAAATAGGAAGCCTCACTTGGCTAATGCCCTGGGGTTACCAACCATGGGCAATAACTTTTTTTTTTTTTTTGCACTTTATCTTACCAGCAGTCAATAAGCGAGCTGCCAGCTCAAAGCAGGCACGAGCAAACATTCTCACACAAATAGTGTAAAGGGATTTATTCCCCAGGACCCCCGGGGGCTTTGTGCCCCCAACTTGTCCACCCAGGACTGAGACTCCAGGTGCCTCTCTTGCTCAATGCCCATGGTTGATACCTGCTGCATTTTGGCAGCAGGCATCCTGCCAGAAAATCACCCAGCTGAGGTTTCCCATTTTCACGCCTGCGGTTGCTCCACTTGGGCATCAGCAGGGTGGTTGGCGTTGGCTGTGGCAGAAGAGAGCTTGGCAAGGATTTTTCTGTTGCTGCTACCAAACATCTCACTCGCTGTTGCAACAACCCATGATACAGCGCTGTTGCAACAACCCATGATACAACAACCCATGAATGCGCTCCCCAGAGAGGCTCGCCTGGCACCGTCGTTATTTACTTTTCGGCGCCAGGCAAAGACCTTTTTATTCAGGAAATATTTTAATTGTTAATTGGTTTGATTGTATTTTAGATATGTTGTTGTTTTTAGTTTTGACCGAGAGATGGGCTAGTTTTTAATAATGTTTTAAAATTTAAGCTGCTTTCTATTATTGTTTGGTTGTCTGTTTGAAATTGTGAGCCGCCCCGAGGCTTATTGCGGGGGGCGGAATACAAATCTGTAAATAAATAAATAAATAAATAAAAATACAGATGAGCCTCCGATTTCAGATGATTTGCCAACCCCTGTGAGCAAAACAAACTCCACTATAGACCACGTTGGGGGAAAACAAGCCACCCTGGCATCTGGGTGAGGATAATATGACAGCCTACCATGGCTTGCTGCTCATGGTGGGTTGTTGTGCCACACAAACCAGGCCCCTGACGCAGGAAGCCGAGAGTAGAGAGCATCACAAAAGATGGGCAAGAGCCAACCTGGAGCATTGTGGGGGGTCAGAAACGGGGTCTCCTGGCACCACACGTGCATCCCCTCCTCCTCTCACGTTTTTGTAGAATCAAGGCCAAGCAAAGCATGGGGTGCATTTAAGAATGGTGGCGCACACCCAAACCTGAGGGTGCACCCATCCCGAATTTGGTAGAAAATATGCAGTACAGCCACCACTTGCTGCATGGAAGAATTTGACACTGCCATCCAGACAGCTGAAAGATGACTGGATAGGGAAGCTGGAGGTGGCTGGCGGTGGTCAGAAAAGATCCCAGCAGGCATCAGGAGCAGAAGGGGGTAATAGAACACACTAAATACTAGAAGAATTCATCCTGTCTCTGCACAAGGGTTGAGGACACACAGATGCTTCTCAGTGATGCCCGAGTGCCCCGAGGCTGTGCAGTGCTATGATGCCTATCATGACATGACGAGAACAAAGCCCTTCTCATGCCAGGAGGATAAACGAAAGGAGAACATTTGCCATGATCCCTTCTGGAGATGCAGAAGCAAAGGCTGCATGAGGATTCCTTGCCATCTCTTCCAGGACGCCCGCTGATTTATGTAATAGATTTTAAAAGACATTGCGATATGTATTAAATACATAAATACTCAAACATTTATACGAAATATTTTAAAATATATTTATATAAAATAAGTTTAAAGAATAGAGGCCCTTCTTTATAATGGTGTAATTAAGAGACTTCCTTCTTTCCAAGATGATTTCAAGGAGGCTTCCAGAAAATTTACACCTCCTAATCGAGTTCAAGGCCTGCTGACTTCCAAGCTAAATTAGCTACTCGGTTTCTAAAACATGGTCACATGTTTTCGCTTGGAGTCCTTTGCCCTGTCAGCAAAGAGGATCAGTCTCTTAACTTCTCCTCACTGACTTCTCACCCCTGGACCCCAAGGAACAATGACCCCTATATCCTCAGATCCCTTCCACGATCATTTTCACTCATGAAACGATGAGTGAACGTTTCCTCAGCAAACAATGCTTTACTCAGCTCCCAAGTGCATGGAATGGAAGTCCCATGAACCACAGAGACAGGTAAACACCAATAGGATATAGGATTGTTGAAGTATTTACTGTATGCTTATTCCACTTCCATTCATACATCATTACATTTTAAAACCACTCTATAATTTGATCCATTCATTCACTGCATTTATACCACCCTGCATCGTTTCCCAAAGTGGCTCACATCGGCCAAAGAGAGAGGCAGCCCCTGGCTTACCAGCTACAAAGACAAGACACAGGAGGGAAAACGGACAGAGGGAAACCTGTTTTTCCACGCCAGAACAAGGTGGGGGTGGCATTTAAATGCCCCTTGGGTCAGGCCGATTGCCTTTTGCCCTTGCTCTGGCTTCAATAGCAACTGCCTGGATATGCCACTATTATCAGGCTCTGTGGCAGTGGCTGAACACCAGGGGAGCTGCAGCTGCAGCCTTTGCTAGATCGCTGCAGGACTGAAAGGCCGTGCTTGACAGATTCGTACATGCGAGCACAAGCTAACCGCAGAGCCATCCACGAAGTAGCAAGAAGTATATTGCAACAAGACTGCTTAAAAAAACACCTAAACAAGCCCTTGATCTTGATCTGAATAGTCACAATGACAACATTTTCACCAAGTCTGAGGTGAAGAAGATGGCTCAGAGCGATATAAAGAGAGAGGGAGTCAGAAAGCCACACTAAGGTCAGTTTGAATTGGAAAAGCTTTAACAGGCTCTTTCCAACCATTTAAAAGATGACCCATGAACCTAGAGGACTAGACAGTCTCTTCAACCAGAATGGAAGCCAATGTTTCTCTGGGGTCCCAATGATACGAGCAATTTAAAAACTATTCATGCAGCAAACACACATTCATAGCTTTAAGTCAGGATCTGCAAACAGCCCTTTAAGTTTTCACAGGGGCTCTATTTACCAAGTGCAAAAGCAGCTTTGTTTCCACTGGCAATCTTAGGATATCACAGGTAAAACAAGCAAATTCTGCTTTTATTGTGGCATGCCCAGCCATTGCCTTGAATAATGCCATAAGGAGATCTAAGCAACATTACAAGGCATGCGGTTGGTACATGGTGTATACATGTCTTTGTGAGGTATGCATGGATAGGTTACCTTTTAGGAAAGGTGGTACTCTCTCGGACAGAGGAAACAGTTGCAAGCCCCTAAATGCACACTTAAAACCATGAAAATCACAAGATTTGCAGAAACGGGGGCAGAGGTTCCTCCGGCTGAACTGTCGGGCTCAGCAGCCCTGTATTGTTCACTGTACGTGCATGACACCAATGGGAATAAGAGCTGGTTCAAGTTCTAAGTTGCCATTATTTGGCTAATAGCTTCAAGCTGCCACGGCACAGCTGCATGGCCCCAGCCAGACAGGCTCTCACAGCAATGCTTTGATAGCGTGGGGGCCCTTAAGTGTCCGGATACGGAGAAGGCAGCAGTTGCTGGCTGTGAAAACAGTCTGATGCAAACCAGATGGGGGCTCACTTGACGGGCAACACAAAAGGAAAACAATCAGTTCATTCAACAAAAGTCGAGCCACTGCCCAGGAGAGTGAACAGAGCACAACAGTCGACCAGGGTGGAAGCAAACAAGAAACAGTTGTGTGGCTCTGGTTTGAGGGAATTTGTTTCTCTTCAGACTAAACAAAAGTTTTGATTTCTAATTCTTAGTTTCATTAATTTCAGTCCAGATGACAGGCCTCTCTCCCCTCCCCTCCCCTCCCTCCAAAGTCTTTCAGGGGTTTGTTCATTTTGCTTAGGACAGAAGACACCTCTACAACAGGGAAACCTTAAAGGACCATGTGATTTCTACTATTTAATAAAAGGAAGTTCCTGACAAGGAAGGCCTTTCCCTCTTCTCTTTTTAAATGCTTCCACAGAAAGCAGCCGTTTTACTACTATCCCTACACGATGCAAATCGTTCGCATTCCAACCGTGCTTGTTTTTATCTCAACGGACAGAAAAAGGCTGAGCTAGAACAGCAGCTTGCAAGCTTTCTGCCTTTAAGAGCCCTTGGGAAGCTCTGCTCTTGCTGGCTTGCCTGCCAAGGAAGGGCACGTCAGAGGCTCCTCTGCACAGCCAGCCACATCTGCTGGGCCTCACTGTGCCTTCGATTTGTGCAGGGCGGAAGTCTAGAACGCACACCCCGAAGGCTGCAGGGGGGCATCAGTATATGGAACCCTGGCTAGTTTGAACTCTGGTTAATGGACAAACCAGGAATGTGAGCCACAGTCTGAACCTGGCTTGCTTGAAGAAGCCATAGTTTCAATCAAGCAGGAATTTGGGTTGGCATAGAAGTGGAAGTAATAATTTTGTCCTTCTGATCAAACCAGAGGATGTGAAGGGAGACGAACCCACAATCTGTGCCTATAACATTAAGCCATAGTTCAGCATTACATCTCGAAAGGCCCATTAGATTTCAAAACAGATAATCATGTTTGTTTAATAAACCAAGATATGAACGTTCCTTTTGCCCACGCACACAGCCCGCCTTCTCTCCTCTCGTCAAAGTATGTTTCAATGCAATGTACAAGTATTTGATTATCCATATTGCTCATTTTGTCTGAACTTGGAAACTGCGATTGCCAACTTGGAACAAGCCAGGATCTCAAACTTCAGCTTATTCCACATCTATTAATCTTATTTTCTCATTTTGGATGCAATGGGAACACTATGCTTAATTGCATTCAAAGACACTAAGAAGGTGAATGTGGTTATGTGAACAGGATTCATTCGCATTTTTGTTCATTCGCCTGAGATGAGATCATCCCAACACAGATAACCGCAAACTGCTCTCCACCACTGCCGCTCCAGAAGCGGAAAAATTCAGGAGCGCAAAAGGCATGTTGTGTGCATGACCAACGGGCTCAGATCATACTCTTGTTTAAGCTTCTCTTCAATTGCTTTCACATGTGAACTCATGTGAAAAAGGGAAATATGGACAAGCATTTTAGCTCCTGTCGAAAGCTGGCATCTTTCCTCCACTTTTCCCTTTCCAGCAGACTTAGATCTTAGAGACACAGTGCTTGTGTAAGAGCTTAACAGGTTGCACAAGAGCATAATCAAAGTAATGCTCTCGTTGAGATGTGGGAGAAGCATCTGTCCTTGGGAAGAGCGGACTCCACACACTGAAGCATCCCCGCATCCCCTCCCTTTCAGAAAAGATCCTGACACTGCCCCTCTGGGTGGCTCCGGCTGCCCAACGGCAGGAAGGTCAGACCCAGGCTTGCTTGGCCTGTCACTTCCTTGCATGGCCAAGAAACTCCCCTGCACCTCCTCCCCAGCCAGTGTGGAAATGCCTCCCTTTCGTGCCAAAATGGGATGGCTTCATGCTCTGCCTGGGATTCTTCACTAGGTAACCCCGAAATGGCCAAGTCCTCTGTTCAAATCTGCCCACCGCCTCCTCCGTTGAAAAGGACGAACTGGTCTGGAGACACTGCAGCATGTGAGGGATGGGTCCCCTCTCTACAGCTCCACCCTCTCACATCCACAGCCCATGTCCCCCTCTCCCTGAGGAGGGCAGCTGTCCACCTGGAGAAGTGCTCTTCAAGAGTTTAGATCCCCAGAAGGTCAGGCACCCAAAATCTTGGGGAAAGCCTCCAGAGAGAACACAGCTGCCTCTCCTTGGCAGCTGGAGGGCAACAGGAGCAATGGAGAAGGGCTGAGCCAGGGCGCTCATTCCTAAGCCTTCTCCTTGCTTACACACAAGGAGAACAACTTAATAGGCCTGTATTTATAAAGGTACACAGTCAAACTGTTCTAGCATTCAGCGTGCAAACTCCTTCAGGATATTAAAGAGAGGAAGCCTGACTGAAAATGTGGTCATCTTAAATTATTTTCAATAACCAGGGATCAACCCTCCAGTGGAAAGCAAAGGCCAGCTTCTTTATGCACAGGGCCCATCTGATTCTCTGCCGAGTTCTCTTCTCTGACAAGCAGGCTGTGCGACTCTACCCTGGAAGGGTGTGACTATCGAGAAGGGCTTTTGGAAGCCAGAGGATTGCCTCCTTTCCCAACCACATCTCACAGAATCCAAGTGAAGGGGCTCTGCCAGAAGTGAGGCAGCCACATGTGCTCCTGCTGCCTAACACTGGGACTAAGAAGCCCTTACGTTCCAGGCAGTATCGCACTGAGCTCCCCGAAAAGGGGAGACTAGCATAACTATCCCCCATTTTAGAAAATATCCATGATTATGCTCTACTTACCAAAAAAAGACTTCATTAAGGCTTATCAAGTAAACATAGCAATCACTTGAAGAACTATAATTACACTCTTAAGCAGCATAAAAAGGAAAAAAAAGAAGTCAGGCTGGAACACGGGCAATTAGGTAGCTACCAAAATAGGCCCGGCTTTTACTTAAACTCTTAAACAGATTTTCTGAGTTAAATGCTGTGTTTCATTGAACTAATGTATGTCAGCTTGATGTCAGATTATGTACAGAACAAAACATGCAGTCAGGCCATGGTGGGGTTTGCAGGCACCTAGCCAGCGCTGGTGGAGCTAAATATGTACATCCCTCCGTTATGACTCTAGGTGTGAGAAGCAGGAGGTGACAACACAGTAGGTTCATGGGTCAAAGTTCACTGTTTCGGATTCCCATTGAAAAAATGGCACTCATTAAACTGTGAGCTCCATTCACATAGAAGTACCTGCCTCCAGACTGTGCCCCATACAAGGGCAGCTCGTAATTCTGCATGATTTACTCCATCTCATAGTGCTAAAGCTCAAGTTCACCGACTGCCGAGAGATCTGGGGCAGAAAAACGGAAATCTTTATAACACAACACATAATTCATGGAGTTAGTTGCCAAAAAATATGGCGGTTTCAATGGTTTTAAAAGGGGGTTTAGGCAAGTTCATGGAGGCAGGTCTATGAATAACCACTAGCTATGTGGAAACTGTATCATGAGAAGCAGCGAATTTTTGCATTTTTACTGTTTTAGATTTGATCTGACATGTTACTCAGAGGATGTATTTCATAAAGTTTTCTTGTACCACCGAAGACTAAAAAAACAAAAACAAAAACCCCCAACCCTTGGGCATTCCTTTGACCGCTTCCAGTTTCAGCCTTCCTCTTGCCATCTGCATGCTGTGGCAGTCTCACTGTGACCAACCATAGTCGGGCTGAGTGGGGCACTGTGGGGAGCAGAGAAGTTCTACCTACAGATGAGCCTCCTCAACACGCACAGCAGGACCATAAGCAGTCCACTTCCTGGTCTGATGGCCCAGGCCTGCTGAGTTCAGCCTGACTTCCTTCCAGGCAACTAAGTACAGGATTGTGGCCTATGGGTGTGATCCAGCATGCTCCAAGGGTGACGTGCATCCAGTGTATGCAGTGGGGCATGGCAGCCGCAACTCCTGACCCTGCTGTGACTTTCCCCTGATGCTAATTCAATATGGCCATTTTCAGCTGTCTAAATTTAGGCAGAGGCCTAACCCTCGACAACGTCAGGAAGCCATAGAATTGTGGTCAAGGAGGATGTTTCTGGAACCAACCTTGGCTTATGATTCTACTATATACTATGTTGTAAAAACACTAGTCTCGAAAAAATCATTCAAGGAACACAAGGAACTGAATTATACCAAGACTGACCATGGCTCTCTCTACTTGATTATGTTCCGTATTGACTGACAGAAGCTTCAAGCTTTCAGACTGGGGATTCTCCCAGTCTTGTCTTCAGGACTGAACCTAGAATCTTTCGACTCAGGGTCATTTTTTAATTGTTTCCATGGCTATGCTGCTCAATAACTAAAGCTCTCTAGGCGGTTTGCAAAGGTTGAAACCATAAAATACAACTTGAAACCTAAACTTTTAAACTGGAACAGGTTTAGAGGACAACACAAAACCAAGAGCAAACAAATCCAGTAATACATGTAAAAACAAAAGCTGGAAAATTAAAATGCCTGGAAAACAAAAAGTGCTTCACCTCGTTCTAAGGAGACTACAGTGCAGGGGCCAGGCAACTCTCCCTGGGGAGGGCATTCCGCAACCACCGTTCCAGCAACAAAAAGGTCCTCTCTGGGTAGCCACAGACCTTCCTTCATGTGGCAGCAGCACTGGGAGAGCGCACTCGAAAGACGAAATGTGCGTGCAAGTCGTGAGTGCATGGGTGGGTGAGCTTGTTGCATGTAATCAATGGCTCTAATTCAGGCTTGAAACTTTCTAGCCTGACATTGAACGTCAAAGCGATCCAGAATAGCAATGGAAGGATGACACATGCAATCCAATGTCTGTTCGCCACATTGCTGTGAATTTTTTCATTAATGGAAAAATATATGTAGGGACGTTTTTCTTTTTCTAACTTCTTTAGTAAACCCCCCCCCCCCACTTTCTACTTTAAGAACTCAAGAGGGCTGTTTAGCTACAATTCTGGCATAAACCCCATTCCCAGCACAGAAACAACCGACCTTCTGCAGATACAAAAATCCCTGCGGCACCAAGCGCAACCTGCTCCGCTTTCAGCTTACCATGCAGCCTCATTCCCTGCATCTTATAGGTCTGGGGGCAATTAAGGACAGTTTTACATGTTCTGCTTGGTGTCAGTCCAAAGTGACAGGCAACAAGCTGGGACAGCCCTAATTTGTGCAAAGTGTATGGGCGGGTAATGAGGTAGATCTTGGGCTAATACAGTCATTAGCAACACAGCAAGGCTCTTCCTTTAATGTCCATTAATTCTGCTTCTCGTCCCCCTGGTTTATGTAAAGGGATGTGCGTCGGAGGGGGTGAAAGCGGGTCGGCCTCGCCAGCTCACCGTCACCAGCCTCCTCTGCTTTTATTCGCAGCCACTCAGCTCTGGTGCCAGCGGGGTCCGTGCCTGCCTCGCCGCTTGGCTTTTCTCAATGAAGGCAGAGGCAATTACTCGTTCCACAGAGTACAAGCCACTGTTGCTCACAATGCAAGAAGAACAAAGCGGCTCCAGTTACGCCCCAGTCAGCTCCTGAGTTCTGCAAGGGACTGTGAGAAAGATTATTTTTGGCAAGAAGCCTGCCAGATAGAGGAGCAGAGAATCCCAAGCAGCTTGTCTGGCACTGAAGGCCAAGTGAAAAGGCTGCCATAGCCCTCGTCATCATCGCCTGTCAAAGGGCAGGCGGGGGGGCGGGGGGACTGGCTCACCGTTTCGTACACACGCACCCTACCCAAACACAGCACCTGGATTCGATCTTCAGTTCCAAACATCTCTTTTGCCTCTTACGTCATGACCCAAGCGCCCTTTTCCTTCCCTTCCAGTGTGGTTCTACCTACACATTCGCATTCTCAACATGGCGCCCTCCAGAAGGGCTGGCCCAGAACTCCCATCATCCCCAGGCAACATGTGCTGGCTGGGACTGATGAGCGTTGCATTCCAGCATCTCTGCAGGATGGAAAAGGCTGCTAGAAATGCATGTTTCTGCAGCCACCTCCACCAGCACTGGCTCCACGGAGTCAGTTGCCAGGGAGGTCATAGAAGGAACCTTGCAGTGTTCCAGAACGTCTAAGCCTTCGGGCTGGTGCTCAGTTCAGGAACGCTGCTTCACACGGAGCTAGTCGCATCCGGTAAAACCGACCCAATATTTTTGTCGGGGGCAGGGAGAGCAGGACAGATTTGTTGGCCAGCTGCTGCATGTAGTAATTTTTCTTGGGTACATAAGATAGGACTGAAAACCTTTATAAGGATTTTTTTTTTTTTTTTTGGATTAGCCTTTGTTTCTTAGATATCTCCCCACGCACTCTTAAACTTCAGAATATTAAATTCAAGGCAGTTTTCCTCCAAATCGTATTTAACCAATGGAGTTTGCTGCAATAAGGCGTAGCGATGGCTTCTGGCTTGGGGCCAAGATAGGTGTGATAGGGAGACACAGGCGTTTCGAATTAAAAAATAATACCTTTAAAGCAGCTCCTGGGTGCTCTGATCTGGATGCAGTAATACTGGTAGGTAGGTGGGTGAGGAAGTAAACTTTTTCCTAATGCAAATTATCCGGACACTGCCATAAACCCCCCAGGGGGAGAAAGAGCGGCACTCCATTGGGATGTGCCTGCCTGCGAAATTTAACATGGAAGCTTTGGTGCATCTGGATTGGTGAAATGGCAAAGGGAGAAAACCTTTGCTCCCTTTCTCTCTCCCCCCACCCTCCACACACGACTACTTTAATGGAAAAATTAACTATAATATTTAACAAAATGTATTCCTTGAAAGTATTACAATTTAGCAGCCTTTCGTATCTCATATGTCCCAATTTTAGATGATCCAATGCTATTGTTCACTATGACCACACAGGGGTCAGCCATGAGAGAGGGGCTGTGAATACGCTGAATTCAAACATCCCCCAGCAGAAGCCTCGTGCAGTAATTATTTCCGCCCAGTGCTTTCCCTCAGATTCCTCAGAAATGGAAGAGGCGACACAACAGCTTATTGGACCGTTCCCCCAGCCCATAAACTGAGGCAGAAATAAGGCATCCAGATAACAAAGCACTGTAAGAGCAGGTCTGTTCCTCCTTTCTTCCCTCTCCACCAGGCAGAAACAGAGTTCTTTCATTAAAATTCAACAGGCTACAGAGCAGTAGAAATCAAAGTGCCATCCTCCTGCAGATGTGAGAGAAGCGTTTGTCTCTGTAAAGAGTGGAGACTTCCCCTCTTCCCCTTCCTTTCAGGAAAGCTTCGATTCCGCCATCGGGTAGCCCCGCTGCTTGGAGGCCAGATGGTGGGAACACCAGCTACTCCACAACTGGCCAGCTTGCTTCACCTGTCGACTCTTGACTGGGTCAAGCAGCTCCCCCTGCTCCTCCTCTCCCTCCAGCTCTGAAACGTCTCCCTCTTCTTCCAAGGCAGGCTGGTTGTCACACTCCGCTTGAGCATCTTCACTGGGTCGCCTTGAAGCTGCCACAGCACCTGCCCACCTCAGCCCCTTCGCCGCCTCCTCAGACTCAGACCCATCTGTGTGAGCAGACTGGACTGTGCGAGACCTGAGCCCTTCTCCACAATAAGACAGGAACCAACATAAGCTCCTTTATTAGTCACTTCTTTTTCCTGGCTTCTGAAAAAGCCGATTGGCAACTCAGTAGTGGAAGCAAGTCCCCAGTGTCGTGACCCAACCCCGACACCTCCTTGGAGGTCTCACAACCCTGCAATCTACCAGAGATGGAGCCTAGGGGAGCATTCTCCATTGACCTCTCAAAAGGAGGAGTTACCAAGCAATGGATGTCGGATTGGTTGCTCAAACTTCCTGTCAAATAGGAGATCTGAAACTGGACCACGAACCACTTAAGACTGTTTGGCCTCCTCGGAAGCTCACACTGGAGAAGGTTGGGGGCACAGTCAGCCATGTTGCTGTGCAGGTTTCTACTTCCCTTTGCACCTTTGCTCTGCGCAAGGACAGGGTTCCTCTTCAGCTTTGGACCATCAGGGCAGCTTCTTTCCCCAGGCACTGTTCCAGGTCCCAATTCTGAGTAGCATGCCACAGCCCAAAACATCTTTCCTGCGGTGGCTTGCTTTCTACTCCTGATGGGTCAGTCTTCACCCTGCAGGCTTTCGGGCCAGATAATGGGACGCAGTGCCTCCTGACTTACAAAAACACCCCCTAAAGAACACAAAAAGGAAGTAATGGAGCCTGTGGTTGTTTTAAAATTGATTTGTGTTCTGTTGGCACAAGTATTCTTCCTCCCAGCTAATGCATCTGGTAAGGATTTGGTGTACCACAAGAAGTCCTGTAATTCATTAGAATAATTTCTGGCTAATGATGAGATGACAGCACTATATCTTGCAAAGTTAAGTAATGAATCTATTAACAGAGGAAGTGAATTCTCTGTGGAAAGAAGATGTTACTTTCAGCGCAGAACACGACTCCATGGAAGCCTTTACATATAACGCTTTGGGCCACACATTTTCTCCTCAGAGCCGCAACGCTTACTAGACTTGCCGGAGGAGGGCTGATGATAGACCTTTTCGCTTCACCTTACACACGTACACACATGAGGCAACTCACAAAGTAGATCCAGATTACTCGTGTTCAATCCCATTTGGAGTTTTTATGCTTCTTCCCTGGCTTTGTGGGCCTCATGGGGTGCAGGAACACAACGTGGGCCTAGAAGTCCATTGGCTCCATGGACAAGTTTTTTCTCCCCTGAGACATGTGACAGCTTGAGAACTGAGGGCTGAATCCCTTCCTGTGGTTCCGTACCCTTTAGTACCAGGGAGAGCCCACAGTGCATGAACACTCAAGAGTAACTGCACGAAAAGGCAATGATCATCCAAACATATCCTCTGGTCTACAAAGCAGAAACTTCTGAGATTCGTGTCTCGGCCCTACTCTCCAAACATCCTCATCTCAACAATGTGATTTAAAGGCTCTGTTGACCATCACATGTTATTCAGGTTCTGGAAAGCTTCATCTGCATTCTAAATTTGTGCAGAAAAATAAGATACTGGATTTAAATTCATACATGTTTCCTAAAAGGGTGTATGCACTTGTATACATTTCTATATGAAGTAGCTACATACATTTGAAATATTTAGGTAGAACCCCATTACAGAATCTAATGCTATTGGTGTTGCACTAGCAGTCCCTTCAGCTAAATATTATTATTTTGTTTCAAGCAAATAAGGAATCATTCCTTACATAAATACCTGGAGACTTAGCTTGCTAACATACTATAAATAACCTTACCAGAAATACACTATAAATGTTCCACATATTTTCTTGATAATTTGTCTGCATCATGTCCATATGATTCAACGAAAATGATACTGCAATCACTTACTCCTGCATATTAAATTACCTAAACTGATACTGAACTGCTATTTGTCATAGGACACCCTTTTTTTTACTCATCATCAGCTGCACTAGCTATGATTTAAAATCGCTTTTAATATTTTTAAATGCCTTTCAATGCACTGCCGATAGAAGGATGGATGTCTCATGTTCTCCCAGCAGCCCATCAGTAATTACACTGATTACACAAACCTTCTCTAGGGCGAGGAATCTTGAGCTGCACCATTCAGTCAATTCAAATCTCCTTGATTAATAGGTGTAAACCCCTTTGATCTCCTATAATGGTGATCCTGATTAATAGGGCGGATTTTTAAAAAGATATTATTTTGATCCCATCACGCATGTGTTATTTTGATGCAATACGCTGAAAACCTCCCTTCAGCTCTTGGACAGTACAGAAATATACAACAGAAATAATAACTGGTAAAATATGATTACCAGTTGTGCAACTGGTACAGAAAAGTTTGGAATATAGCTATTAATGATAAATTAACCTGTGATATTAATGTGAGAAACAGGCATACAAAGAAAAATATGTTAAGTGTGATTTGGGGCACATTTATTGAGCATGTGTTTTAAAAAGGGGAAAGGATTCGAACCATCAAAGGAATCACTTCAGCTTTGGAAGGGGCAAACGTCCTGAAAGAAATCTTCCATGATTTACTGTATCTGTAATATGTATCCTATGGTCCTGGTGGTGGAGGGGACAGTACCTGAAAGAATTATTTTAATTGTATGTTTAATCTTATATGTTTCTATATTAGTTCTAATTTTTTGGTTGTATCTTAGATGAAACATTAATTTCAAGATTGTTTAAAAGAAATAATATAAAGGCTACAGACTGCAAGAGGAAGGAAGGCCTGTTTGGAGAGGGTGGCTATGCAACTTTCACCTAAAAACAAAGCCGTATTCAATGTTATCCTAGCAGAAAAAGCATGAAATTTGTCTTTGCTCTGCTAACAGTTGCCCAACCAACAGCGAGTGGGGAGCACAACTAGCACAAGGCACATTGCAATGCCTTCCAGAGCCACCCTGCAGAAAGGATTCCGCAGGCTGCACCAAAGGCTGGACTTGATACTTGTGGAACTAGGAAAACATGGTCAAAGGAAGTGCTCAAAGCTGCGTGCTAGCAGAATGACCCCACACTACGCAACCTCTTGTCTACTTTTTCTTCTGTGGAACTCTTTTTAGTCATGCGCAAATAACGAAGACATTACGCATTACAAATGTCCACATGGAACTTACAACTTGATTTGTAAACAGCTCCTGAAATGGGCACTGCAGTTATATATGGGGAGGGACACTGAGGATTTGGAAGCTTGCACTCTGCCACCACAATGCTGCCCACAACGCATCATTTTAGTTTTTTAGTAGATTTATATTTTGCCCTCCCATCTTCCCCTTTCAGGGAACCCAGGTGGCCTTCATGATCACCCCCTCTTCATTTCATCCTCACAACAACCCTGGGAGGTAGGTTAAAACGAGTCAGTGACTGGCCCAGAGTCAGCCAGTGAGCTTCAGGACTGAGTGGGGACGAGAGTCGGGGTCTCAGTCGTCAAGCACTGAACCCCACTGGCACCCCAGAAGGTCACCCACATGCTGGGAAGGCTGCTATGCCAAACTCCCCCCTGTCTGGCCTAGGCCAGGCTTGCCTTGCTTCGGAAGAGTTTGTCTCAAGAAGCGCTCTCCGATGATCGCATCTTTCTCCCGCTAGCTTTCTCCCGACTCTCATGGCACAGATGAGACTTGGGAGAGTCCATTTTTATCGGTTGCATCATCTTTTGCTTTCATGCTTCAACTAAAAAGAGCAGCAACGCTTCATGTATAAATAAAAGGAAAGAGGCACATTTGCCATTCCTTCTCGGTAAGAGGAACGGACTGCTGCCCTCTTGTGGTGCTGGGCAGAGATCCACGTTGACGGATGCTGTCCCAGTCTCCCTTTTCTGTGCGACCGAGGGAAGAGGCTAGAGCAGCTGCACGACAGATGTGCAAATACCTGTTTGCCACATTCACAAGCTAGGCGTTTAAGTATTCACTTGAACAAATAATATATGAATATTCTCACAGAGTCCAACTATGTTTACTTAATGGAAGAACTGAGACGCACACGTGCGCATGTGTATATATTAAAGACTCTTCCTTCCCTTTAACCACTGCCACCACATAAGGCCTTTTCTCACATTTATGCGAGCATTCCTGAGGAAATCTTCAAAAGGCAATAAAAGAATTCTACCTGGAAACCTGCAATAGAGTTTCAGGTAAACACAGCTATGCAATGAAGCCTCCAGCCTCAACCTGGCCGTGGCTTCCACTCCTGTAACCGTTTGGTTCCAGAAACCGGCTGGACTGAATTAAACTTCAGCATGCAAGTAGATACAGGAAAGACACCCCAATCCTATTATGAGGTCACTGACAGTTTATTCATTCTAGAGCAGAACTCCTATTGCTCAAAGGCGCTTTTTCCCTATTGCTCAGCTGCAGTTTTTGGGAGAGCAGAAAAATTGAGTACTACCTGCTCCTTCCCTCCCTACATGGTCTTTTCACCTGTTTCTTACTTTGAGCACCTACAGTTGGCTGTTCATCTAATGCCCTTGGTAGTGCCATTTACTGCAGCATAAGAAATATAAATGCACCCGGGATATAGACTCAACCACTCCGTTTAAACTGGTCCTTTGCATGCCATAGATCCCGTTGACTCCACTGTTATCAGGCTTAAGAAGTTTAAAGCATGAGTTACCTGGCTGGAGGGAGCCCTCAGATCTGGGTTTCACGCAGATGACTCTGGATCTCGCTGGTACTGCTTGCAAGGCCGCCAGCTGCAGCTTCTGGGGGACAGATATTAAAGTGCCGTGTTAAGAGTCTGACATGGAGTTTGAAACCCCTCAAGAAAAACACCCTTCAAGAAAAAGGCACTTGAGGGCAGCATTTTTTAAAAAGCCTTATATCGGCCTCTGCGTTTACCTGGGGAATGAATAACTATTGATGGCAACTGAAGACTGTTGTTTCGAACGAGCCCTTGAGCCAGTCGCACCCTGCACAAGTTGGAACAGTACCACAAACACACACAGGCTGTGGACTTGATGCACCAAGGGAGGGCACGCCATCGCCACCCTGCCCAAGCATACGACCCTCCTCCTAATTCCGATAGTGAGAGGAGCCCACTTTTGTGGGTGCAAGATCCACTCAGAGCGGGGCATTCTCAGTAGTTGCGCCAACAGCACTGAAGCGGCTTCTCTTAGTTTTGGTTCCTCGGGGCCTTCCTTGCAGAAGCAGTCAACGAGCTTGCTTCTACCGAGCCGTTCAAGTCACTGTACGGTAAAGATGCCTGCCTCAGTCCTGCTGTTGGCATTCTGCTGGCTTCAACAGATTAGCGGCTCTCTGTGAATTTCTACGGATACGATCAGGCAAATGAATACGGAGCGGCAGCAAACAAATGCAAGCAAGATGCTTGCCCACTCCAAGGCAGCAGGGGTGGCCAGCGAGCTTTGCTGGCATCTTCTCCACATTCGGGATCAGTGCATTTGACCCACGAGGGCTAATGAACCATTGTTCAGGCTGGCAGCAATTAGAAAGGAAGAACTGCCTGCTTTCGACACATTTCTGCGATTCCATGGCTGGCTGCCCAATCTCACAACACCTTCAGCAGCAGAACAGTTGCAGGATAAGGCTGCACGGAACCGCAAGCCAGCGTGAGGCTCTCCCTCAGACTTCATCCTGCAAACAGCACAGCAGGATGGTGAAATCTAATGTACAGAAAGTCACTGTAAGGCTTCCAGGAGAATCACGTTTTCTTCCATGTCCTCAGGCTGTGCAGGTATGACATCAAACACAGTCTGAGGTTTTGTTTTTAAAATGCTATTACATACACACTTCTATTAAACTTGGGACTCTTTTTATTATTGGCTAGAGAAGCGGGACTTCGCATAGATTTAAATATGTTTTTAAGTTATCATAAATGGAAAAAGAAGGTTGTGGGGGCTGACCCAGCGGGCCCAACATTTTTGATGGATGTTGCTTTTTGCCTTTTTTTTTGTTTTTGTTTTTTAGGATTATAATTTCAAATAAATTTTTTTTAAAAAATGCTATTACATACACACCTGCAAAAGATGCCGAAATGCATTACCTGGGACAGTTGGTCAAAATGAGGCACCAGTCCACTATCTCCATATGCTGAGGGAGAAACAGGCCGATCCAGTTCAGCCATGCTCATTGGCCCGTGTGTCGCGTCAGCCTCTCCAAGAACTTCTCCTGAGAGATTAAAAGTGCACTTGAAGGACACCACAAAGCTATAGCATTCAAAACTGCAAAAAGCGCTCAACAAATGAGACTGATCGTCTCCCCGCGTACCTGGGATTATTTGGCCTCACTGGATACCTCTTGAAAGAGGAAAGCGGTTCTCGCGCCTACTCATTGATCCTTTGAGTCTGACTCTTATGTTGCCCAGAGAATGGCTCTTTGTACTTCACTGCGCAGTGAATTTTCTGGAGAGACTGCACTGGGGACTTTGCCAAGGGCCTAAGAAGGCTTTTAAACTGAGAAGCCTAAATTAGAGTTTATTGCCATGAAATAAGATTTAGTCATAAATCTCTTAATATCATCCTTTAAAAATTTTTGTTCACTGGGAAAAAAAACACAGTGAAGGGTGGTTGTTTTTGGGAGGGTTGGTGCCAACAAAATGGGGCGAGGAGCTGAAGCAAGGATGCGATCCTCACATTATGTAACTGTGGCGTGTGCTGGTGCCAACCAGGTTCCTTGCTTAACTAAGATTCTGAGTTGGTGCACTGAATCTTCTAAAGAATCCAGGTCAATCAGGAATTTGTCTAGCTTAAAACTTTGCTTAAAATTAATGGCAAAATCGTGCATTATCCAGATCGGGTAAGGGGGAGAGGAGCGATCTGGGACCAGAGAACAGGGAGAGAAGCATGCAGTCCCATGGATAAAAGATTTGTCCTGCGGAATCCGCAGTGGTGCAGACTAAGGTGGTTGACTGGTTAAATTATTTTTAAACATAACATGGGAGTAATGTTCAAGCACAGGGCTTCTAAGGTTCCAAGCACGTGCATTTCTGAGTTGCTTTTTTCGAGCACTAATGTAAGTTAATGCACAGAGTTCTCTAAAACAAAAGCATTTGATTTTTATTATGTGAATAAGCAGAAAGCCAGTGCAAACTAATTAAAAATAAGAGTAATTTGCTACAAGACCCATGACGCATTTGCAGACTTTGTAAAAGGAACAGCTCAACAGCTGGAGTGTTGAGTTCATGGCATTTCAACTCAATGCTGAGTTTTTATGCTTAAGCCATGAACTACAAAAAACACTGACTTATTCTGGAAACATTCATACTGCCACAATTACTGCTTGGCAGCTCAAGCCAGACATGGCTCGCTCATAAATTCTCTGAATTTACGACAAGCAAAATAAAGGCAAGTTGCAGGACTGAAGACATGTTAAGTTCCATCACCTCTGGCATGCTGTACCGAATCAGTTAACATGTGATCTTCGTATTTTCCTAATATCCACGCTGAGTGCCTTCTTCTAAGTGACATGATTCCCCTAATGACCTTGTTTGCCTGATCTGACAGACCACCATGTGTTGATTTACTCATTCTCTAAACTATGGTAATGGGTTCACACAACCCCTGCAGGTAGACTAACCCAGGATGGCCTGTCATGACATTCAGAAAGGCCCCAGAGGCCTTTCTTCAATGCACACACAGGATCAGCCTATGAAGTATGCAGTCTTTTATGATCTGGTGATGTAATGGGCTATTTACTTGTTAAGCTTCTAAATTATAATAAGGAAGCAAGACTGAAATAAAATACAGCATTTAACCTGAACTGCTGATGGGTTGACGAATAACCTCATACCACAAGCTATACATATAATGCATTAAAAAAAAAAAAAAGAATTACATGAAAAGTGGCAGCCATTCAAAAAGTAATTATCAAAAGTTTCAGTTTTTCCCCAAAGAGACTGTTCTGTATTGAATGTGTTACTCTAGCCAGACTGTCTTTGGCAGCTTAGAAACTAGAGCGTTTGATTCTTTTTCAGAAAAATAACTTCTTATGGAAAAGCTTGTATGTCTGGTTCCTGGAAGTGTTCAGTTACGGAGGAATCCAGGAGGGGTACGTGCATGTTCGACAGAGTCTATTGGGCCTAGCATGGTCTGCTTCGGCAGGCACAGGCTCTTCAACGTCATGGGCAAGGCCACTGCTTGTGTGGCTCTCCAACAGGCATTCAGCCAGAAAGCCAAGCACCCTCCCAGGAGGCTCTGAGCACCACTAAAGGCCTCTGTCCGGTCTGCAAAAGAAATTCAGCATGCAAACCAAGGTGCAAGTGTCAGAATTATACTGCAGCCCACAACCCTGCATTCCACTGACTAGCATTTACCGGCCTGACCACGCGTGTGGCGGCCTTCTCTCTAAGCCAGCCTCAGCTATGGCTGATATATGGAATGCGCTCCCCAGAGAGGCTCCTGACCTCCAGGATTTAATGATTCCTTTATACACAGTGGTCACGAGAACCTAGTGCACAGGGCTAATGGAGCAATTTTGTTGCTGGCTCAAACCTTTGGTCCTGCAGTGCAAATTGGTGGCACGGAGCATTTTCAAGCAGTGCCATGCTCTACTTTGGGCAATGCGGAAGGAGATTTATTTTTTGTCAACCAGCACCTGAGACTCTGCCACACTGCCCTGGTGATGGCACACGCGGGGCTGATGGTTTTGAGGCTTGGCTAGCAGGCTGGTCGACGTAGAGAGAACGCCCCAGGAGGACGGCTTCTGCAGCTTTGGTCAGCCTTGGCCTCTGCCCCTGACTCAGCTCCCCAGCACTGCCCTCATCGGTGTTCTAAAGAGAAAGGGAGAGAAACGGGTCTGGGAGAAGAACTGGCATTCCCCTTGCCGCCGCCCACACCCCCCACTGGCTTCACACTGACCGCAACTGGAACCGTACTCACTGCTCATACCCAAACCATCCAATTCCCAGCCCAGCAGCAACACACTGAGAAGCCAGGATGAAGGGGGCGGGGGAGCACCACCCTCCAGCTCCCCAGATAAAGATGCTGGTGTGTCGTCCGTTCTCTTCCCCCCCCCCCCGCATGTCCACAAGGCTATGGTTGCTTCCCCTTTTTTCCTCCAGACACAGGCTGGGGATGGAAAAAAAGGAACGTCCCAACAGAAGTAGAAAGGGGAGGGTCCTCTGAGTTCACAAGACCCTGGAGGGCTGGTGTCCCCCTTTAGCACCCTTTGCTCCAAGACAGCCAAAGGACTGCCTCCACCTATACCAGCCTTCTGCCTAAGGATGGCCTAAAACCCGGTGGACAAGCCCGTCTCTGTGTTTTGCTACAGGAAAAGGCGCAGCTGATGGGAACTAGCAAGCGGGCAGCCCTGGGACTGCAGAGCTCCTTGCTCTAGAAAGCGCAGAGGGGTCCCTGCCTTGCTGGTTTTCACCAGCCGTTTCATTACAGCTGGTTATTGCTCTGCCGGTTGAGATGAGGGACTGGCCTGCCCATCTGTTTGAGGGGAACCTGCCGCTGCTGGGTTGCGACGGGATCCACCGTGAGTGATGCGCTAACCTCAGGCGGCAGGCTAGGAATCCCCCTGCACTCGAGCTGGGAGAAATGGCGGCCCGTTCAACAGTGTGGCCTGGCAGCACCAGAGGTGGCGATGCTGTAGCTCTTGGGTTGGATGGTGAGAGGAAACCGCTCCCTTGCATGGTATTACCATCTGGCACAGGCAGAAGGAAATCGCTGCCCCGATCCACTTATGCTATCCAAATAGAAATACCTCTGCCTGACAGATCTGTTCTTGTGGAGCGAGCGGTGCTTGGCTTAGCGTTGCAAAGAAGGAGAGGACTGGGTCCTTGTGGCTCGCTCTCCAGGGTCTTCGCAACACCTGCCCTTCACTAGGAGGATCATAATCCTAGAAGATGAAGAGCAGAGCATATGGCTGGTTTGTTTGAGAGGCATTCATTCCAAAGCGTGTTGCGTTTCACAACCCCGGGACTTCCAGGTGAAACAGCTTCTTAGTCAAAACAGAAAAACCGCTTAGTGATAAAGGGGCACCAAAGCACATTGTTACAGATCAGGAAAGGGTACCATATACTTGGAGAGTCAGGTGGCTTTCTGTGTCATGTGGGCATCCTTGGAGGGATCGATGGGAAGGGATGTACGAAGCAACCGCACGCTGAATCTGGAAGGGTTAATGCTCAGGGGCAGCACAAGTGCTCTGCATGCAGAAGGCTCCGGCTTCTCTAGGGGGGCTGGAAAAACCCCTGCCTGAAAGCCTGGGTGCGTGGCTAGCTGTCCTAGTAGCTAGTGCCACCTTTGCCTGCTCCCTGGGTCTCCTGCTGTCTTCCTGGCCCTCCTTTTCTCTTAGAAGCAAGTAAGCCAGCCACCAAAAGACCTCAACAGCCTGAACCAAGTTTGTAGCGTGTCATCCGGAACGGAGGACACATTCAGAGCTGGGCACTGAACAGGTGGGAAGGCCTGAAAGGTCTTGTGTCAGGTCCACAAGCTGAGCTTGAGAGTGAGGGCAGGGGAAGGGAATGGTAGCTGGGCCGGGAATGTCTCCCAGCAAGCTCGCTGCGGGCTGGATGACATCGGGGTGGGGCCCATCACTGAGGCTCCCTGGTCCCAGGCCAGTGGCCACTCTGGTGTCCGACATTTTGGTTGGGGAACCAGCTGGGGGAGCCTGCATGCAGCCAAGTTGGGTTCCCCACCGAAGTGAGCTGGGGAAAGACATCCTCCAGCCAGAAACACAGCTGGAGCAGCTTTGGTTGCCCTACGCCCTGTCCACTAGCGGCAGGGCAAGCGCCTGAATGAACATATGCCGCTCAGCCTCCCACTGGGTCTCTGCATTAGCCTTCGGGGGCAAGGGCAGTGCATCACTGGAGGCCTCATGGGCTAAAGTTCCCCATCCTTGAGCAAGCCACATTGTAAAGCATGCTCAGGGGCTGAGGGAACCTCTGCCCTCACATGTCCCAATGCGCAGGGACTCTACCCCTAAGCCTTAACCAAGCTGGGGCAAATTCTTCCATGCTGTTGCCATGTGACATTTGATTGCAACTGAAGTGCCGGTTGCAGCTGAAGAGGCTTGAGGCTGCTCTGGTCTCCTCACAAGGGTCGCTGCTGGTTTTTAGCTTGGACTCACCTACTGCAACTTTCATGCGCTTAAAAGCAAAGTGGGTTGCCTTCCTGCTATTTTAGAACATTTTAGAAAACTTTTCTTCTTTCGGTAAATCGGTCTTCTTGCATTTCTTGCATTTCAGACCTGCTATTCTCAATTTGTGATCTAAACAAAAGTGTTTGGGTTACTGAAACACTTTGAATCAGCCACTCCAACTAGAAGAAAGCCTCACTCGCAACTTCTGTGCAGTCACATTATTGCCTTACCATCTCATGGGCATCGAGAAGAGTGCTGGTCAAACTGTCATTGAGGTTTGGAAAAGGGAAACCCTCTGCTGCTAAAGCTGGAATAATGAAGAACACACAGTTAGGCATGGCAGGTAGCTTGGCTGCACTATTGCTTTTTACCCACAAGTATTTCCAAGGATGGGGGGATAGCAGTTTTCTCTTCCTAGCTTCTGTTCTCCATGCACGGAGTTATGCAACAGTGTGCCACCGGGGCCTTCTGGCGTGACATGACCCCTCCCCGCTTCAACCTGAAGCTTCTTTGCTTTCCTTCACGTGTTCCCAGACCATAAGGGATTACAGCATGTGCATGATTGTGTCACGGCATCGCATCATAGATAAATGCTCCTGGCTGAGTAACTGTGATGAAGCCAAACAAAGCCAACGACTTTGCTCCAACGCTGACAGTGGCGGGGGAGGAAGAGACGAAAGCACCTCTGGGTGCAGGAGACGCTTCTCTCTGCCAAGCGGCCATGGCTTCGCTTTTTCAAAATGAAGCATGGACATTAAAACTTAATGTTCCTACTTGAAGTCTGCCACGATCCACCCCAGAGTTCTCTCATATCAGTCTGTCTAAAGATGCAAAAACATCTTGATGTAGTTTCTAGAAAAACAGTTCCTGACTCATTTTTTATACATCTCACTGAATTCACCTCGGATCTCTTGTACTACCACAGGGATGTGCTATAGTCTACTTTCTCTAGAAGCAACAAAATAATTTTAGAATGAATGCGAAAGGAATGGCAGATGGCTAGAAACCAATTCACCTCCTGCAGCCAGCACTTGTCCGTAACTGCACAGAACTTCTCCTTCCGAGATCGCCCTGTCGGCAGTCTCTGTCTCGGTTTCCGTGACTGTCGGGCTGCTTCCCTCTGTTGAGGGGCCAGAACTAGGTGTCCGTACGGAAGGAGAGGGAGCCCTGGGTTCCGATGGCTGCGAATCCTGGGGCCTGGGAGGCTCCAGAGAGGCTGGCAAAACCAAGCTGTCAGGTTCTTCATGCTTAGCCACAGACATTATGCTGAAATGATACAAATGAAAATGCACCTTGCAAAGAGATGGCGCCTATCGCTGACTTTTAAAGAAGCTTTTGATTACTGAAAAAAAGAATGTAATGCTCTATTACTGTTTAGAATAAGGACCCCCAACTTCTGCTTGGAGTACAAGCAACAGAGATGAACATTACGTAATGCAAGGATACCAGAAGAGAGTGCGTACACTTTTCTGGTTTCCCACAAAAGGAAATGTTTTCCCCAGAGGCCCTGGCTGGACCAGGGCCACGTGCCCTGCCCTGCCCGCTCTGCCCTTCTGCTGCTTTGCTCCTCCCTCAACCCCACCTGCTGCCCTTAAGTAGCGCCTCTTCAGCCCAGCCACCACAGGTGAAGGAACGCCATCCTCATTTCAGCAAAAAGCCTGCCTTATATTGCACTGCATCATGGGCCAGAGGAAGAAAACGCGAAAGTCAGTGTAGGGCAATTGTGAGGACTCACACTGCTCTGGGGTGATAACCTCCTTCCTCATTCGGCGGGCTGGGCTTTTCTTCTTCCAGTGGAAGCTCTGCGTCTCCCCAGGCATTTGGAGGTATCCGTCCTTCCAGCACACCTCTGCCTGGGAGATGCTCAGATACCGGTGGGCTTGGTGTAGCTACTCTGGGTGGTGTTGCAACAGGGGTAGCCACAGGCGTGTCCATCGGGTTAGGAGCTGCTGCCCCTGATCCTACACGTGTTGACAACCACAACAAAAGGGGGTGCGGTGGGGAGAAAGAATGCAAAGTCAAGCTAAAGTACTCACACAAGACGTACTATTTCTTAGGAGCTTTTGCTCACGATGTGAAGCAGCACCAGGATGTCAAAATCAAGTTATGACGATCAGTTTCCTTTCCTGCATACTTTCAAGTTGCATAAAGCAGATCTGCTCTCTTTGTGTGCACAAGTACAGACCTGCTACCGCCTGCCTTTAGAAAAAATCCTGGAAATTACTTGGTCGGCACAAGACAGTTTATTCCCCAGCTGGTTTATACCCAGCTGCTTCTCCAGTTAATTCATGTTCAAATTATTTTTGATATCAAAACAAGGAAAGGGTAAGAATGTTGTTGGTGGATGAACTGAATGGCACAAGATTCACTTCACTTTGTGCTTGGCTCAATTTTTCCTCCTCCTCCTCCGACGGCATCACTGTTTTGTTGCAGAGTGCCGTGTTTTATTACTAGTGGGATCAGGTTTATTTGGTGCACTGGAAACCACCCCGGAGGGCCCTTGGGAGCCAAAAAAAAGTCGAGATCTAATTGTTTGATAAAAGATGCAATCTAGGAACATTCGATAAAAGATTCAATAAAAGATTTTAAACATGGCACGATGTTTGTTGCGTGTTTACGGCAAGGTAAGGATGCTGCAAAGGGATAGGTAACTATGTGGGCAGAGTGGGCGACATTCCCTGTGATTTTCCACCTGGTCCAATTCCAGGGATGCCCCCTGCATTATGCATTGCACAGTGAGCGCAAGGGTGCTCAGTACCCGACAAACAGGCATAGAATTGCAGTCTTTCACCTGGATGCTAAGTGAAGGTAAGCCCGTTAACAGGAGGAAAGTTTCCTGCCCTGCCTGGAGCAGCATCTGGTGCTCTGGCCCACACTGACCAAGAGAGGCTTTTATGGGGTGTGGAGGAGCCAGGTGGAAGCAGGGAGGAAGAGGGGACAGGAAACTCCCCCCATTAAGTTCTTTAACTTGACTTAGGAGCCAAGCCTTTCAGTTGTGAGCCAAGACAGTATATGACTTCCAGAAATTCTGGCAGAAGCGCTGGAAGAATGCTCCCAGCACAGACCAGCGTCTCCCACTCCCACTGGCTGATGCCTTGGCTTGCAAAGGGAAGCGAAAAGCTGCGAAGGGATGCAGATGGGGATGCAGAGAGCTGCTGTTACTTTGGATGTTCCATGTGCAGGCTCAGCTGCCTTTGGCTAGCCCTGCAGTTCGTGCAGGTGTGTGGAAGGAGCCGGTACTGCTGGCCTCTGAACTCCTTGCTCCCTTCGAAAGAGGCCCCCTGTGGAAAGTGGCTGGATGCTAACCAGAGATCTAGTCAGCATTATTAGGGTTGACCAGAGACCTACTTAAGCTACCTGATTGCAGTGCCTGGTACAGTGTTGACTGGTGGCAAAGGAGGACAAAGCATGAAAAAGCCATTCTTGATCTGCAGATAGGTCCTATTCTTGCTATAAGATGAGGCAGGAATGAATCCCAGCCCCAAATATCAAAGCACAAAGAATTTCTATAGGAAATTTTGAATAGCAGAATTACAGCAGCAGAGTAGCCTGACTCTTTTGGAGGGTAAAAATACATAAAGGAGCCTATCCAGTAAGAAAGTCCCTGGCTGAAAAGAAAAAAATGACATGAGTTAACGCAAAGGGATCAGGGTGGACAATTTGCGGCCCTCCACGTATCTTGGCCAAGATTTCCTATCTTCTCAGCATCAACTCTGCTGGCTAGACTGAGAAATGCCATCAGCCAAAACATCTGGATCCTTTCTAATCTCAGAACCTGCTTTGGTCCCTGCTGCTATTGTGAACTGCCATTTACCAGCATCTCCATCTGTTTCCGCACCGGAGGACTCGGGGGTTTTTACTAGAAGCGGTTCTTGCAGACACAGCGGCGAGTGAGGTGGAGTAGTTTCAGGTGTGACCAGGGGAGTAGATAATATAGTTTCCTAAAAAAAGAAAAGCAAAGGAAATACAAAGAAATTTGTAAAACTATTCTGAAAGATTCTGCTCCCCTCCTTTTTTAAAATCACCACATTTCACTGCGCGCGCGAGAGAGAACTTTTCAAGAAGCAAAGCATTTCCTCTTTCAAATAGCTGGTATGATTCAGTGCTTTTAAATCACCAAAGTCAGATCAAATCTTTGAACTCAAGCCAGCTATAGACTGGAAGAGTCTGTCTCTAGCAGGCAGGAGGTCTGGTTAACTAGATTTATTCTTATTTGTTCTCCTTACAAGAGCTTCATGCAAAAAAAGGGCAAGCGACAGCCACTATCTCCAGCCTTTAATTTCAAGCACACTGCATTTTGAGGAGAGGGAGCAGATTTTGGACAAACCAAAAAAAAAAAAAAAATCTCTTTCTGTTTGTCCAAAAACTGCTCCCTCTTTCAAAAACTTTAGGTTTTTAAACACTCTACGTGAAAGGAACAACAGTGGAGTGAGATCTACATCTGACATTTAGTATGCTAGACACACCTGCCCGGAAGGATGTCCATGCAGGCAACAATTTCTTCTGGGCAAGTATATGGCCAAACTCACTACTGTCCAACACAGAAAGTACAGGTAGAAGCGTAAAACTCAGTCCTGGCAGAAACAGCCGCAATCAAGCCAGTGGGTCTAGGAATGTGCAGGGTATGGTCCTTAGTTCCCACCCATTGGAGATGGGCGGTTACAGTGCCCAGGTCAGGAGTCCAAACACTGGCACAAGATTTAGGTACTGGGTACCGTCTCTACCAATGTATTTGCAGTTGAGCAAAGACCAGGCAGCACTTGTAGATAACTTTAGTTGTCTACCCACCACAGAAAACAAAACCTTAGGATCACGGAAAGGACACAGTGAGGCCTTAACAAGAGTGCAGGGTGGGGACTCAGAGGATCTGGGTTCTAGTTTCCACTCAGCCATGGAGTTCACTGAGTGACTCTAGGCCAGTCACAGGCTCTCAGCTTAGCCTTCTCAGAGGAGAAGACTGAGAGGAGGAAGAGAATTATGTAAGCCCCCTTAAGTCCCTTGGAAGGAAAAAGGGCACGGTATGATAGATAGATAGATAGATAGATAGATAGATAGATAGATAGATAGATAAGAGCAGAAAACATACATCACCTTTTCTAGCAAGGGTGGCCCTGTTGAAGGAGCAACTGCAGCAGGGGCTGCTCTGGGATCTTCTCTGTCTCCCAGCATGACGGCAACGGTCTCGGCGAGCGCCTCATTCACAAAACGTCTGATGGTTTCTGAATCCACGGGAACACCGGCATCGACAAACAACTGAAGCCCTGCAGTACCTGCCACTTCAACTAAAGATAAATTGGAACACATACAGAACCTCAGTTTAGGTTTGTAGGCACTAAGGACCGGCTCTTAATCACGGCTAACCTCCTGCTTGTAAAACAGACCTTGCCCAGCCTTTCCTGAGCTTTGAAGCACTCAGTGCCTCCCCTCCCCCAGCCAGGATCCCCTCCTAAGCATCCAGAGACCCAGGCGGAGTGTGTGCAGTGGAAAGGGGAAGCGCTCACAGACAGATGCACCCGTGCTCAGCAGCCTTTCTGTTTGTGCTAGGCAGCTCTGGACCTCAACCCAGCTGCTGATGAAGCAAAAGCAGCCTCACATTTTCACATTTCTTGCACACAAACTGGATCATGTTTTAAAAAGAAGCAAGCATGGGTACTTTCCACATGGGTAAAAGCTGCTTCCCCATAGGTAAATAATGTATTCTGGGATGAGAGAATTTAATATTCCCTTTAAACGCTAGAACCCGGTGTTTTGCAAAATATACTGTCAGCCATTTGTACTGGGCATATATTCTGAAAGCACGTATTAAGAAAATGCATAATTCACTTATGGAGTTCACGCCCAGTAGATGTTGTCATGGCTGAGGGCTTACGGGAAGCCTCAGAGAGGTTAGAAAGATTCATTACTGACGGGCCAACTAGTGTGCTCTACACATCACAAAGGAACAGAGAACATGGGAGGCTGTGGAACAACAAAGAGCCCGCTGCTGGGAAGCCCCCACTCCTCGTAGATGCAATCTAACATTTGACCATCTCGGGATGGAGAGGTTTATAAAGCGGGCTGCCGCTCCTGATGCGCCACGGCCTAGGACATTTGTAGCCCAGAGCTCAGCACCAGCATTTTGAATCCTGCCGGGAAACTGTACAGTAGCCAACAGTGCTATGGGAGGGCCGGGTTCTTGCTGGGGAGCAGGGGCAAATTCCCTCCTCACTCACACAGTGACCTCTTTCCAAAAAATGGCCCTGTTCTTGCTTTAGATTTTTAAACGTTTCCACTGGAGGCTTTTGACAATTGCAGGGGGAGCGCATGACGTGGCCGTTTTCAGGAGGGCATGCCAATGTGGTATGGATAACCACACCGGGGGCCACATGCCAGCAGTGGGGGGCACTGCTCTGGGCGGGAGGAAAAGATCCTGCCCAGTGTTGCCACTTGGCTCTTGTGCCAACGGGGCCAGGCTGAGCTGCTGCAAGCCTCCACCCTCAGCTCAGTCCTCCAAGGCAAGCATCCCTTTTGCTCCAGCGGGCTGGGGAGAACAAGGAGACAAACAGACAGCAGCTCTCGCTCACCGATGTCTGACGACACAGCCTGGCTCTCCTCACTCTCCGAGGGGCTTACGTTGGGCACTGCCTCGTTCTGGGCTGGATACATTCCACTGATGATTCGCGCCATTACCTCTTGCTCCACCCTAACAAAACCACAATTTGCATCTGTACTCCACATGCCATCATGCTGTCAGCATCCATAATAGCAAGCAGAGGAATTAAGGAACTTTGTTCATGAGCTTCCTCCCCCCACGTCAAGTGTGATTTCCCTCACCCTGGTGCGGCTTCAGCCGCCCTTCTGCCTGTATCCACCTGATGCAACCTCTGCTCTTTAAACAGGCAGCTCAGAATCCTCCCTGAAATGACAGCTTTTCTTCTCCCACGTGGCCTGGACTGCTCTGCCAGGTTTACCTGCATGGTGCCTCCCCCTGCTCCACTTTCAAATCCCAGAAAGCCAATTCCTTTGCAAAGACTCCTTATTCTGCATGCTGATCCAAAACTAGGAGTAAGCGCTTATCCGTGCCTTCTCCATCTTTCTTGTGTCTTCCCCCTTTCCTCCCTCCCTGCCTCTGTTGCATCCACTGTGTATAAAACTTATACTGGATTGCAACCTCCTCAGGCCAAGGATCTTCCTGTTTTGCTTGTGCCATGCTGCAAAATGTTGTGTGCACTGATGGAGGCAGGAAGAACGAAACGAGAAGTGTTACCAAGTGAGGTGAAGTGCGACAATCGCTGACTGGGGGACTCACCAACCAACCAGTTTGTTCTCCAGAGTCTCTCGTTTCTCTATAATCTCATCCAGGATGTCTGCTGAGAGCTGAGGAGCAGGAGCTGCTGGCGGAAATGGAGGGCCGTTATATTTGGGAGACTCTGTTTCTCCTCGCCTGCTGAACTCTAGCACTGGCTCTGGGAAGTCTGGGACTCCATCGCTTCCATCACCTCCTTCTTCCTAATAGCAACAGGGACAATTTCGTGAAAACTCGGCCAAGCACATTTTCACTACACCTCTGCTTCACAGACCATTGCGGAAATGCCAATCGGCATGCAGAGCGCTCCCACCTCAGAGCTCAACTGCATCACCGTGGGTGGCTTCGTGGTCTACGCCCGACAGGTAGCCTTGATGGCAGGTACAACCAGATTCTCTTCCCCACAAGGTCCCAGTTTGCTGTCTAACCTGGCTCCCAGCTGCCCTAAGGTCTTTGCTGGGTGCCTGAGAATTTCATACCGAGGCTGCATGTGCAGAGAGTCCCTTGGGGCAGCGGAAACCCTAGGCCTGGAAGTGGGGTGATCACAAAAACAGGAGGGGGCCAACACACACACGGAAGGGGGCAAGAGCATAAGCGCGGCTTCGGGCACGACCAGTGGAACGTTTGACCTTGTGTGGCCTGCAGACCCCTTGTGCTCTGTCAGCAGCCAGTGCTGAAAGTGCCCAGTTTCAGAAAAGAGGTCTGCCACCTGGCTTTGGAGGCTCTTGCTCATGGGTCCTCAAACTACGGCCTGCAGGCTGGATCCAGCCCACCTCAGAGCTTTTGGACTCGCTCAGAGAAAACAATCTCCAAGCGAATCCAAACACCCTGAACTGGCACAGGCGTTCTTTGCAACTGAGCGGAGAGCAGGCGCACGCACCTAATTGTAAAGGCTCAACAGCTCTTCCCCACCTCATCTTGGTTTTCTGCTGCAGCCCGAGGGAGCAGAGCAAACATGCTTCCATTATTTTTAATGTTAGTTAATGTTAATTATTTTTTAATGTGCAGTGTGTATAGGAATTCATTCTTATTTTTTTCAAACTATAGTCCGGCCCCGCAACAGTCTGAGGGACAGTGAACTGGCCCCATTTAAAAAGTTTGAGGACCCCTGCTCTCGCTGAACAGAGAGAGAGGACAGATCAAAGCCCTCCTGAGCATGTGAGACTAGCCATGTGGCCCTCTGAAACCCAGGCACAGATGCTTCTGCTCAAATTCTGTGCTCTAGTCAGGCTGCGTGCACACTATCATTCGATTGTTCCTCACCTAGATGTAGAACTTGTCTTGAACCTCAAGCTCAGGGCTGCTTGTCTGGAACTAGTTCTGTGTGTCGCCTGTGCAGTCACGCCTAAGGGATATATGCCTGTGCAGAGCAGCATTTGGGAGGAAAACAAATCCAGTGGTTGGGAAGGAGCCCCCGCTTCTGGCACATGGCTCAGGGGCGCAGGGGAGGCCCCTCCCTCCCTCTGGTCCCAACTCGGGAGCCATGCAGAGGCAGCACCAGCAAGCTCCTGCAGTCTCTACAAGTCTCCCCAGGCCTTGTCTACACAGGGGTGGATGCCGTAGAAGCGGCTGCACAAAAACCACAAAGCGAAAAATGCTGCACTACGTAACAGGCCCACACAGCAAGACCATGAAGGCGGCCCTTGGGAAGCCAAGATCGGGGGTGGCCAGCTTGCCTGGGATCCACTGGCTCCACTGGTTCCAACATGGCTCCACTGCAGAGATCATATCTGAGCCCAAGACACCCCATTTCAAGTCCGCCATCCTGGATGAGAGGTCTGCCCCTCCCTCTTTCCCTCTCCAGCAGATGCAACTTCAAAAGCCCAGTTCTTGTAACAAAGCTAGACAGGTTCTGGAACAGTATAAATCAAAGCAGCATGTTCCTTGACATGTGGGAGAAGCATCTGCCCATGCAAGAGCCGAATTCAAGCAGAAATTTCCCCTCTTCCCCTTCCTTTCAGGAAAGCTTCAATTCCGCCATCGGGTAGCCCCGCTGCTTGGAGGCCAGATGGTGGGAACACCAGCCACTCCACAACTGGCCAGCTTGCTTCACCTGTCGACTCTTGACTGGGTCAAGCAGCTCCCCCTGCTCCTCCTCTCCCTCCAGCTCTGAAACGTCTCCCTCTTCTTCCAAGGCAGGCTGGTTGTCACACTCCACTTGAGCATCTTCACTGGGTCGCCTTGAAGCTGCCACAGCACCTGCCCACCTCAGCCCCTTCGACGCCTCCTCAGACTCAGACCCATCTGTGTGAGCAGACTGGACTGTGCGAGACCTGAGCCCTTCTCCACAAGTCTGTTCCCTGCAGACTTTCAGTGTTTCAAAAGATGGCTACCAGAGCAACTGATGCACTTCTTCGGCACACATTTAGCACACTTGCACTCGCGGAGGAAATTACACGGCATGCCCTAACATCAAAGCTGCGTGCCAGAAAGGCTCTTTTTTAACAACCTAAATGTTGGCAAACATTTCCCCCCACCAGGCTATCAGAATTCATACCTGTAATTCATTGGATGGCAAAAGTAGTTTGCTAACCAAATGAGAAGTTACTTTGCCATTTCTATTTAAACGCGACGAGCTCTAAAGGGTTTAAGGAGAGGCACAGAGGCTGAATTGAGATGGCTGGCATGGCTCAGTATCACTTTCACGGCTGCCTCTTCCCTCATGTTTTTGACACTCCCTCCAAATGCATCTTGAATGTTATTTGGCTGCTGCTCAGGCAACCATCTTGTTTCTCTGTTTCTGTGTTTCCTCTGCCCCCTGCTCAGTGATCCTCTCTCTGTCATCTCCTCCAACTGTGCTGACACGCGTGACCCTTTTGGTAGTGCCAGACTTCCACATGCAGTGGCGTCCCGGATGCCTGTAGGCAAAATCACGTGGGTCGCCACAGCCGGTGGCGCTGAATAGCAGTGAGCACAAGCAGGTGCAAGGCCAGTGACTCCCGAGCACCCAAAGAATCGGCAGCCGGGCTATGGAGGGGGCCCTGACCACGCTGGGAGTATTCAGTGGGGGCAGCTAATACTACTCTTAGCTCATAGAGGATTCCTAACAAAAAGTGAGTGTCCCGCCAGACAACTTAGAGACATCTCTCTGAGTGCCTGTGCTTCCAGCAAAGCCGTTAAAAGGCTTTGCCTTTGATGTCTTAAATGTTTCTCCACTTTATAAGAATATATATGCTTCCAGATTAAAGTTGATTCTTGCACATCTTCCAGCTCATCGTCGAAGCTAACCAAAGCCAAACATGTGCTAGACTCAGAACGCTTTTGAAGACTTTGTGGTTGAACACAGAGCTACAATTGCCAAGCATGCAGGATAAAAGTAATTCCTCAGAAAATGGGAGAAGGGGTAAGGGGGAAAAACTTGGTTGCATCTTAAAAAATGGTGCTTCTGTTCCCTTTAATTGCTGGTTCATAAGCTTTCTTCACATAAGCTGGAAATAAAAGGCTAGGTGGTTTCTCTTTACTTTTCAACAAAGAGGAAATGTTTTCCCCAAGGAGGCAATTCCTTGCTTCTGACATGATTACAGCCTATGTAACAGAGTGGGGAATACTGCAATCATTTTTCTAGACTGGGAAAAAAGCAAGCGAACTGCAAAAAGTCAACACCAAAGCCACGACAGATGCAAGGGCCATCTCTGCAAGGACGGCTGCTCAAGCTGTTGCCTTTTCAGTAATGAAATTTATTTATTTATTATTTATTTAGATGCCAGGAAGCACTTCCTGACAGTCAGGACCCCGGGGGTGTGGAATGGGCTTCCATGGGAGGTGGTTGAGGCCCCATTGGTGAGGGTGTTCAAGGACAGGCTGGAGATGCACATGGCAGGCATGTCATGAGCAGAGCCGGCTGGAGCTGGGGGGCAAACTAGATGGCCCAGGAGGCCTCTTCTGACTCGCTCTGTTTCTATATTTGTTTCTATGTTATTATATTTGTATTCCACCTTTCTCCCCTTGTGGAACTCAAGGTGGCTGTATACATTTCCCAGGTGGGCTCCCCTCCAAGCTCAGGCCAGCCCCAGGACTGCTGAGATTCTACATGGTACGTGCCTTCTGTGTCTCCAGACCATACTCTGGGCAGAGGTTTTCAGTTGAAATTCAAGGATTATCCAAACTGTTTCATTAACAGGTGATCTAGATAATCACCAATATGAGTTACTAGCCAATGTAAGTTTCATAAATGTTAACACAAAAGGGGGCTTTTTCTAGAAGTGATGCACAAGAAAATAAACATGGACATTCAGTTTTAAAAAGCGCAGACTACCAAAATTATACTGTGGTGCCTCGTACTTTGAACTTAATTCGTTTCAGGAAGCTGTTTGTACTCTGAATTGTTCAAGGTCCGAATCAATTTTCCCCATTAGAAATAATGGAAAGTGAATTAATCTGTTCCCAGGCCTAAACAATATTCAATGCACTGAAAACAAATGAAATGGCATGTACTGAAACGGCACTGAGAACGATCGACACTGGCTACGACACTCAACGGCACTGAGAACTTGGGCGCACAATGGATGATGTTTCCACAGTGACCACATTTTTCACTGCATGTGCAGTTCAAACGTAGCAGCATGTTTGAACTTTGATACAATTTTATCTGGATTTTAGTGTTCACACTCTGGAACGTCTGAACTTAGGGTCATTTGAAGTATGAGGCGCCAGTGTACTTGTCTAGAGAACCGATGTTTTCCTGGCTGGGCACCCGACTCCGGCTTGCTTCCTGTGCCCCAGAGCTGATTTGCACTGAGTGTTTACACAATGTCTGGCAGGAAGCGAGCCCACCTGCTGCACATCGTATTGCAGATACGCTAAGAGAGCTGGCTTGTGCACATGCCGCCTGCAGCCTGCTCTGCAGGTGAATTCTACTTCTGCATGCGATCGGTGGGCTTGGCGCACCTAGCAGGAGAACAATCCAGTGCAAAGAAGGGACCTACTAGCATTAGCAGACTTGATCTCTGCATGGCTCACTTCCAAAATGCACCCAACAGACCACTGGGCACCCTGTGGGTACAGCCCCCCTCTGACACCCTTCTTCCCCAAGTAAATATTATTCTGTTGTGCCCAAAATAGCTGTTTAATAAAGTAAATAAATACCAGGTTATCAGCAGGTTTTAAAGCGCTTCAAGTGGATTGGTGGCAGTGGAAAACAGCCAGCTGGTGGAAGTCTTGAGTTACATTGGCAAACAGTTCGTTAGGGCCTCCAATATAAGCATTTGCTAATGAAATAAGAAAATAAGAAGCCACAGGTGGCTTCCTGGCGCTCCTTCCACTTATGCAGCTTGCTGCACTCATCTGTGGCTGCCGAGAGAGCTTCAGTTGCGAGTTTTTATAAGGGAGCTTCAGGTGAAATGCAGACCAACTGGCAAAATCAATGTGACTGCAATAGTGAGGGCTGAATTTTCACAAATGCAACTTGGCGAGTTTGTTTCTTTAGAAATCATTTGGCATGGATAAATTGTACCTTCATGGTATCCACCTTTTAATCAAGAACGGTGATCTTTTCTCCACTGAAGGAAAGAGGCTATGGGCAAACCTACCTGACTGACATCAATAACATCGGCTAAGTCAGCACCGGGAAGCTTCAGTTCTTCATCTGGGAGAA
Source organism: Varanus salvator macromaculatus (assembly GCA_023646645.1). NCBI lineage: Eukaryota > Metazoa > Chordata > Lepidosauria > Squamata > Varanidae > Varanus > Varanus salvator. Next base: position 22,971,335 of record JAIXND010000624.1, on the reverse strand, counting down.
GGTGGCTTTCTGAAGAGGTCTGTAAAAGGATAACTTAAGTAGCCTTGAGACATTGCGCCAGTAAACATGCAAAAAGCCTAATGCAGCGCTCGTGCTGCACAGAAAGTGAGTGGGATGTGGAAACTTCAGCTATCCACTGTTTCACAGTTTCCATACATGTGGCAGCAAAAACCTGACAACCCGATGCTGTTTGGCATCTCAGAGATTAAGACGGTTATGGTTATGGCACAAGTTTTTGTGGACTGCTATGTCAGGCGCATGGAAGGCTCTCTTCCACTGGCAGAGATGTGCCCCAGGGGCAGTGACGTGCGCAGACCAAATGGCAAGAAGTACAGTCTGTGCAATTTCAAGATGCAACCCTATATGAAATCTACTTGGCACTAACAGTGTAATCTCATGTATATTTACTCAGGGAAAAGTCCCCCAGAGTTCAGTATGATGTGTTCTCCATTAAGCGGCATTAAACACAGTGTAAAAAGATATGGGATTTGGGCAGCGGTGCCAGATTTTGAGTCAAGAGGCAAAGGATTTCATGGGTCCGATGCTCAAAAATAAGGCATATGGTATTCGGTGGTCCTTAAAAACGATAAAGAATTGTTTCTCCTTGTAAGCAATTTAGTCACATGCAAAGCATCCCTTTCTGTGACTTTCTTTCCCCCAACAAACACCTTCCTTCTCTCTGATCAAGGAAGCCCACCAGGACATGACATGGTACTAATTCAGCACGTATGTGGCAGCAACCGACAGAAGTGAATTGAGATACCTGCCTTTGCAGGAAGAGATGGTGCGGGAATCTGGCTTATACTTGTGCTGGAGCTTGAAATGCTGTCAATGTCAACGTTGGGCAACACCTGGAAAGAAAAGAGCTCACCGTCTTAAACTCATTTCTCCAATTCGGAAGGGTCAAGAGTAGTGGTATAGTGGAGATGCTCATCAGGTTAGTCTGCACAGCCCCCAAGAGATGCAAAGATTCATATTAAACAAGTTTGGCCATTTTGCCTCTTCCAGGGACAGCTATTCGGCCAAGCAAATGGGTCTTAATTGCCCATTCCATACCAACCCGCAGCAAATCGTAGCATTGCAGCAATATGCTGAGCTGCTGGGGAAATCCGTTTTCGCCCAGCCTCTGGGAAGATCGCACCTAAACGCAAGGGAAACAGTGGCATTGGAGGGAGTGGAGATGATGATGTTAACCTTGCTAATCAAAGCATCCTGGCACTTGGATCCTGCCAGACCTGGCTCCACGATACCTCTGGTCGAAAAGGAAGAAGCTGCTCTGCAGAAGCTCAAAGCTGTTTGCATATGCCTCCTACTCATCATTTATCTTCACAACAACCCTGTGAGGTAGGTTAGACTGAGAGTAAGTGGCTGGCCCAGGGTGATAAGCAGGATGGTCATGGATGAGCAGGGACTAGAACCCAGATCTCCTGAATCCCGGTCCAGCACTCCAGCCACCCTACAGGCTTTAATAAATATTAAATTACTGATCAATATTACAACAGTAACTAAATATTATGAGCCGGACAGTAGCCTCTATAAAGAATACTGCAGCTGGAAATACTCACTGGAAGACCATCTCCTAAGCAGGCCTGCATTTCATGGAAAAAGAGAATCTGAAAGCAGAAATCCTCCAATGACCTTTTCATCAAACCAGCAACTACTATTCTCACTCAAGAGGAGGAGCTAGAACCATTCAGAAAACGGTCTGCCAACTGCTGGAAAGAGAAGAGGTCTAGCCGGTGTGAACGAGGCACTGACTTTAACAAACCGTTAGCAAGTGCTAACAGTAAAACCATTCTAGTGTGTCAGAAACTGGATGACAGTTCAGCAGGTTGAAGACAGGCACTCACAGGAAAACACCCCGAGGGTCAAGTAATACGTTACATGTGTCTGCTTTCTCTCTTTGGAGAAAGTTTTTGTAAGATTTCACATATGAAATTTCGGTTTGGAAACACCACCACCACCAACAAAATCCCAACTGCTAACAATGAAAACAGTAATGTCTTCAATGTAAGCCAGATTTAAAAGAAAATCTACTTTGGGAGGAGGAAATGGTTCCCAAAACCATACTTCTGAGCAGTTCAGGTCCTGAAGATATTTCCGAATATGTGAGGGCAAGCACCCATTTGGAATCCCTTGGAAGACACTTGGAGTAGAGGGAATGTGAGGGGGAGAAATGACAGAGAAAGGGAAGGCAAGCACCAAATCATTCTGATTGTCCGAATACAGACTCCTAGTAGATGAGGTTATTAAAAATAATCAATGATTCAGATTTATGTACTTCATTCATAAAGTGCATAAACTTTATGAACGGAAACTTTATTCCGTACAAAAACAAGGCTTTCCAGCCAGCTCCTTTATATTCTCGCAAGCCACACCCAAAAATCAGCTGAGTGGCTGACCTCTTGGTGACGGGTTTTCCCCACCACACGCTAGATATTCATGTGGGTGCCTCCGTTACAAGCACTTGTGGTCAGTGGGTCAGCAACAACATTCACGTGGCAGGAGCACAATCGCCTGAGCATCATTTCAGTCAGATATGTTAGAGCCACACGATAGATGGGGTAAAAGTTGTATTCATTCCTTTGACCTGCTGATTCTCCCGTGATTTTTGCTATCATATTTTTACTGTACAGATTAGGAGGACTAGAACCTTGGCTTTGTTTGCATATTAAATCAGGATACCATGAGATCTCACCAGCTGAGCAAAAGGTCGAGAGAAGTTTCCTTATGTCACTTACTTGTTTATTTATACATGTATTTATAGGTCACCTATAACTGCCGAGAAACCACTGTCAGCAAATCTATGGCACATATTTCCACCAGGAAACACTAATTTCAAGTCGCTCAGAAGCTCTGAGTAAATTCAAATAAAAGATGAAATAGCATTCAGGTTCAATGTGTTAATCTAACTCCTGCCATTCTTCTCTCTTACCTGCACAGTCAGCTTTGGAGGGTCCCTTTTCTCCGATTTCATCTCTATGACTGCAGCATTTGGCTTCTTCACCCTGGGTTGGGGCTTTGGGAGAGGAGGAACAGAAGCTGCCACGGTAACAGGATGGAATTCACCGATATTTGCTCCTGCAGGCTGAGGAGAGACACTGTCGATCTGTTTTTGACCTGATGCAAGTTGAAAACAAAACTCGATAAATCCTGGTGCAGGACACCAATTTCACGTGGAAAGAATGCAGAATAAAGGCAGTGCTTTGGGGGGAAGGGTGGGTGCAGTCAAGGCTACCTGTGCCAGACCAAGAGCCAAGGCAAATTATGGCAAGGGATGCCAAGATTTTGCCACACTGAGACAACCCAGGCACAGCTGTAGCCTTGAAAAAAATGTGACTTTCTGTACTAGAGAATAAGATAAGGGGGGAGTGCAGAGGGGAAAGAGGACAAAAAACACCCTGAAGCTTCTCCTTCACCCCGGCACATACGACTAAATGCTGGGACCAAGAGTGAACAAGCCACAGATTAACCTAATATCTGGACATTCCATCTAACAAGACACAGTTCTAAGCCATGCCTGGCCATGACTATGTCTAAGCCGTGTCATAGTCCAGGACTATGTCTGAACGGTTATCCCACTGCTGAGACCATGTCAAGTTCAACCTGTTTCCAATTTGCTTCTGCAGTTTCCCTCAAGTCCCTATTTGGTTTATTGCACTGACATCTAGAGATGGAAAAATGGAACTACGGAGACAATCGACAGCTAAAAGAAAACGTTCCACAAACACACACGCTGTGTTGACAAGAGACAAGGATCCTGCAGAGACCCTGAATGGATTCTTCACAGCTGCAGAATATGAAGGAGAGCTGCCAGGCTCGAATCATTTTGGGGAATGGGGGACAGTCGAAGAACAGAAGTGAAGAGAGGAATTAACTGCATATATGGCTTGGTGGAATGTGAGCTTGAGGAGAATGGCAGGAAAGGGTCCTTAAGGTTGCAATGCGCAGCTGAAAAAAATTAACCTTTCCACTGTCTGGTGGCTGTGAAAGAGGCAAATTCCATACTGGGGATTATTAGAGGGAAGAGGAGCTGAAAATAAAAACACCGGCACTATAATCTATAGTGCAACCACACTTGGGATACCCTATCAAGTCCTGGGTGTCAGACCTCAAAACGGGCATTGCAAGAGCTGGGAAAAGTGCAGAAAGGGGGAAATTATTGGGGTGAAGGAGCAACCTTATTACAAAGAAAGGCTGAAAGGTTTGGGTTTAAAACAACCATTTTTTAAAAACTAATAGACTGTAAGATAGCAAAAAGAAAAGCAGCCTCTGGTTCTTTAGTGTAAAAAAAGCTCAGAAGACATGTGGCTGAGGTTTCTAAAATTATGCATGGTAAAAGACAGCTTTCCTTCTTTCATAATACTAGAACCCAAATGAAGCTGTTAATTTATTATGTATTTATAGGATTTTAAATTTTTAGCCGAGATGTTACCGGGCTTTTTAATCTTTATTGCATTTAGAATTATTTATATGTTTTTAATTATGTCGTGAGCCACCCCGAGGCTTTGTTGCGATGGGGGCGGCATAGAAATGTTTTAAATAAATAAATAAATAAATAAATAAATAAATAAATAAATAAATAAATAAATAAATAAATAAATAAATAAATAGTGGGGCGTTCAAGAGCGGCTAAATCACATGCCTACGTAACGAACAGAATTTTGTCAGCACAAATTCAGGGATGCCAGAGAGTGAGACTGGACCCATCCCGAGAGAGCCTCACTTCCCACGGGCAGCATAGTCAAACGCCAGAGCAGAAATGCCTTCTGGGGCTCTGCGTGCAATGCTGGCCTGTGGCATTTTGCACCTGGAGCCCCAGTTCCTCCCTCAAATATCAATCCCTGGGTGAGAAAAGCAGCCAGGCCTCAGCACGCAAAGTACAAAACCAAGCAAGGCAACAAAACAATGCAAAACAACAGATGAATCTCCACACAAAAGTGCAGCAGGCAGCACTCTGAGTGAGGGCAGTCCATGCGCCCCACGGGCTCTCTGGTTTGTGCCCACACCTAAGGGAATGGCCATGGGGATGAGGTGGCCTTCCAGAGGCCCAGAGTCCGGTTGCCTCTCTTTCGTAGGGCTGAAGAGGTAGTGCAGCTCTTGATGAGACGCAGATCCTAGGCAGGGTCTTGTCAGGTGAGTGACTCTGCCAGGCGGACAGGGGTTGGTTTGTGTCTTTGCTGATTTTACTTTTGTGCCTGGGAAGAAACGTAGAAACAGAGCGAGTCAGAAGGGTCCTCCTGGGCCATCTAGTCTGACCCCCCGGCTCCAGCCGGCTCCACTCACGACATGCCCACCATGCGCATGTCCAGCCTATCCTTGAACACCCTCCCCGATGGGGCCTCAACCACCTCCCGAGGAAGCCCATTCCATACCCTCGGGGTCCTAACTGTCAGGAAGGGCTTCCTGGCATCCAAATCGAACCTTGGTTTCCTGAAGGTCAGATAAATCACGGAACTCATCACTGCTGTGAGCAGCAAAAACCACACCATTTTAGAGCAAACAAACAGAATTTCTTCCACGGTTACACTGTGCTCCTAGGGGCTTGAACAAGGACGGAACAGCAGCTTCAGATGTAAGTGCACCCTGACTGCCGCTGATTAATCATGGAACACCCACTGACTGAGAAATGTTCATTCCCAGAGGTGGGGAAACCCCACGGCCTTCACGAGGTCTCTTTGCACAGCAAAGGTTGCAGCCAGTGTGCAACCAGAGAGCCAGTGTGGCGTAGTGGTTAAGAGCGTGGGACTGGGACTCAGACGATCTGGGTTCTAGTCCCTGCTCGGCCATGGAGCCAACTGGGTGACTTTGGGCCAGTCACAGACTCTCAGCCCAACCTACCTCACAGGGTTGTTGTTGTGGGGATAAGATGGAGGAGGAGAAGGATGTAAGCTGCCTTGAGCCCTTTGGGGAAAAAGGCAGGATATAAATTGAATGAATGAATGAATGAATGAATGAAAGGTTGCAGGGAGAAGTGCCCACAAGGGACCACTTCCCACCGCAGTAGGGCTGCTGAGAGTCTCCATCCTATGCAGGAAAGCCATTCTCTGCAAGGCCAGGGGATCAAACACTCTGGAGCAGCTTTCCCTGACCTGGTGGTCCTCCAGGTGTGCTGGACTGGAGTTCCTGTGATTCCAATGCCCATGCTGGCTGGGAATGATGGGTCACAGTTCAGCACATCTGCCATGGATCTGGTTAGGGAAGGCTGATGGGCAAATTCTCTCAACTCTTGCTATTGCCTTCTGTATCCTTTATACATGGGCAGCAGTGGTCACAATAGAATGAGCTTCACCAAGAGATCATTTACTGCAGGCCATAAAGATACAGCCATAAAGGCATCTCGCAAGGTCAGGGCAAAAGAGGACGTTTAATAGGCCATTTTGAAGTATTGGCTTTTGAAGAGGAAAAGGTATTACCTACCTCTAATGCTCTCTATCAGTTTAGGTCTTGGAGGTTTTGATTTGGGAGGCGGGGAGTTGAACCTGAGATATGGAGACTTCTTAAGTGTACTCCTGCGACCCTGATAAACTGGCCGACCATAAACCTGAGAAAGGGTGTCTTCATTTTGTATCCCCATCCTTGGTCTCAAGGGCCCCTGCATAAAACAGAAAATTATTTTGAAATGTGTATTTTTAAAAGGTAGGAAATCAAGGAAGAGCTTACGTGCGTTGGCACACTGGGGTGGGCAGCTGCTGCCCCCCCAGATGAATTGGCTTAGGACTCCCACACGATTAGCAGTGCTTGGGTGCAAGTGTGGGTTAAAACACTCGAGGGCAACAAGCTGCCCATTTTCAACAGGCAGAGTGGTGGATTTGGACCAGGAAGTTCAGCCACAAAAGCTGACAGGGTGGTCCTGGTTAAGCTGCTCTTTCCATCTAGGTGCTTCACAAGGCTGTTGCAAGAATAAAGTAGGATAACAACTTATAAGAGGACAGGATGGAAATGCATCTGATTACAAGTGCTCCTGTAATTTCTGTGGTACCAACTGACATGGTTTTTTTTAGAAAGAAAGATCAGCAAGAGATGAAAATCATGCTCCATTTATTTATTTTTTTGGAATATATATCCCATCCTTCAATAAAATTCCCAGGATAACCTACAATAAAACACACTTGTCACATGCAAGTTAGAACTACACAAATATACTACAATAAATGCACAAATTAATAACTTAAAATTATTCAGGAGGCCTCCAGAGGCTAACATGAGCTAAGTATAGGATCCAAGCTGCAGTAGAAAAGAGTTACATTAACTTAAAAGCATCTTGCGAGCATGTTGGGGAAGCCTCTATGGGTTCCGTCTCCTTTCCTGCCAGACTGTACCCTGAACCACCTGAGAGAGATCTGTGGACAAAATGGTGGTGGTGGTGAACCAGCACGCAGTCCAGCTCATAGTTGTGTTCCAGCCATCTCCACTCCTGCTGAAGGCTCTTTTCCCCCGTGTATAAGCAACAGCAAACCAGGCGCCAGTAACTGAGAAGGGGTTCTCAGGAGCTACTGGGCCGGTTTGCAAATAATGAGAACTCAAAATTTGAAAAGAAAAAAATGGCTCCTGTTGCAAGCAGGAGCAGAACAGCCTACTGACCTTCTTTCTGAGACTTGCTTAGCATCACATGAACTATGACTTCTGCCTCGTTGTTCCCCCAGTAAGTCAGAAAAGAACCCATTGTGGGTTGTTCTGTAGGAACCAGGTAGTTCTTTCAGCTATTCAAGTCACCTCCACGTTCCAGAGGGGCCAGTTCATCTATAGGAACAGCAGCCGTGGCAACCAGCTGCTTCTGTAATTCCATCAGATCCCACAAGCCTTTGGGGACAGACCATCCTACTAAGTCCTCCACCCTGGCAGACAAGACAGGCAGCTAAAACCCTTTTCAGAAAGGGATCAAAACCCTAGTAAAATGTATAATCTAAAATGCCAGCACGGGGAGGAAATAAAGAGGAGAGGAGAGCAAGGCCAGGCTAAGGGAGAGGGAAAAGTAACAGAGTTAAAGGAGACGACACGAGGACTTCCTTCATGAGAGATTTGGAAGATGGCAATGATGGGGCCCAGAGAGGTCAGCTCAGTCCCAGCACTGTCATCTTCTGGGCACCAGGTTAATTCCTTCCTCTATTCCTAGGCATTTGACATCATAATAGGGTGCTTAAAGGTACAGGTAAAGGTTTCCCCTTGACATTAAGTCCAGTCATGCCTGACTCTTGGGGGCGGTGCTCATCTCCCTTTCCTGGCCAAGGGAGCCAGCGTTTGTCCGCAGACAGTCTCCGTGGGCATGTGGCCGGCATGACTAAAGTGTACGAAACGCTGTTACCTGCCCACCGAAGTGGCACCTTTTCATCTACTTGCATTTTCATGCTTTCGAACTGCAAGGTTGGCAGGAGCTGGGACGGAGCAACAGGAACTCACCCCATTGTGCAGATTCGAACCAGCGACCTTTCGATCAACCAGCCCAGCAGCAGAGTGGTTTAAACCACCGTGCCACCTGCAGTCCCTAATAGGGTGCTTAGTAGGGCCCAATTTGGGAATTTCTGTGTGCATTTTGATCCAACTTACAGCCAATCATATGCACTCAGAATTTGATTTCTGGTTTGGCTTAGTTGTACTGCTGACGTCCCCTTTATCTCCTTCACGCCTTCACAATCGGACAGACATCACATGTACATGTACAAAGCACAGTGCACATTCTGACATACTAAAAATATCTAATGTTTCCAACAGCTAATAGAAACCAGTTCATTGCAACGCTGAGCAAGCATCTTACTGGCACTGTATCCATTCATTACTACCTTTACGAGAACAAAGCCTTTTATTTATAGAATATATCCCATGGAAAAGTAGCTTCAGTTTTCAGTCTGCTTCACTGGGACAAACAATATATATATATATATATATATATATATATAGATAGCGATAGCTATATCTATATCTAGATAGATAGATAGATAGATAGATAGATAGATAGATATAGAAGGCTTCTATGCCACCCCATTTGCCGAAGCCTCGGGGTGGCTCACAGTAATAAATAAGGACAGTATAAAACAATATAATACGAGTCGACCTGGCCCGAAAAATAAAATAAATAAATAATATTAACAATTAAAATAGTGTTTGAATAAAAAGGTCTTTGCCTGGCGCCAAAAAAACAAATAACGACGGCGCCAGGCGGACCTCTCTGGGGAGCGCATTCCATAGGTGGGGCGCCACCACAGAGAAAACCCTCCTCCAGGTACTCACCCTCCTTATCTCCCTCACGGAGGGTTCCTGGAGAAGGGCCTCTCCCGCTGATCTCAAGGGGCGGGAGGGCATATATGGACGTAAGCACTCCTTCAGGTAACCAGGACCCAAGCTGTTAAGGGCTTTACAGGTCATAACCAACACCCTGAATTGGGCCCGGACTTCAGTGAGGAGCCAGTGAAGCTGACGGAGAACTGGAGTCATGTGAACATAACGCCCAGTCCCCATCAGCAGCCTGGCAGCTCTATTTTGAACGAATTGAAGTATCCAGACCGTCTTCAAGGGCAGCCCCACGTAGAGCGCGTTACAGAAGTCAAGTCGGGAAGTCACCAATGCGTGTGTCACTGTCGCCAGGCAGTCATTCTCCGGGTAGGGACGCAGCTGATGGATCAGCCAAAGCTGAAATAAAGCGCTCCTCACCACTGCTGTCCCCTGAGCTTCCAGTGAAAGCTCTGAGTTGAGGAGCACTCCCAAGCTGTGAACCCTGTCCCTAAGAGGGAGTGCAACCCCATTCAGGACTAAATTCAGGTCCCCTTCCCCGAAGCCCGATCCACCAACCAACAGGACCTCCGTCTTGTCTGGACTGAGCTTCAGTTTATAGAAGGGCATAGAAAGCAGTGACAGTGGGACACCATTTAAAGTTTTCCACGATTCTGTAACCATGCTAGTACAAACAAAAAGACTTAGTGGGCAGAGAAGTTAACCTCCTCAGAATCTTTCTCTCAAGCTTCAAGACAGGCTTGGAAGTAAGCAGATAACATCTTTCTAAATTCCAGAAGCTGTATAAAAACTAGATAAGCAGCATTTCCAGTGATTAGGATGCACAGTGTTAATACCTGGCATAACACTTTGACTGGTGGAGAGCAGAAGCAAAATGAAACAGTGCAGCATGTATCTACAAATGCCGTCCATCCGTATAACTGGTAAAGGCAACAGGACTGGACCTCGATTATCATCTGAATTAGAACGACTGGCATTTTTCTCAATTGGCTACTGCTGTCCTTATGAAGTTCCGCTGAAAGTGTTTGGAAGCAGAGCTTCTGCCAAGAGGAGCTGTGTGGTCTGGAACTCCTCTGGCCCAAGTTCTCAGAGATCCAGTCCTACTGCTGGAGGCTGAAGCTGCTTGGCTGAGCATGCAAGAGCCAAACCCCCAGCAGTTGTATAGGCCTATCTAAAAGTCTGATAATTAGAGGACCTGAAACTATATACCTTTTGTGTTTGCCCAAAGAGGATTACAAGCACACACAGATCTAGGGCCAAGCACAGCCTCAAGCCACAAGGCTCCTAGGCTGAACCCCCAGCGTCCCCAGGCTGTGCAGTCTCACCTTCTCCGCTAGCTTTTGAGAGGGCCTTGCCACAGGAAAAGGCTTCTTAGCAGGGATTCCCGGAGCAGATCGAGGTTTCGCATTCATTTCCCTGCTGCCCTTCACAGTTCTGATGGCCTGCTGTGTCTTCAGGCAGTCGTTCTTTGCCATTTCATCCTGAAAACAGAATGGAAAAGCAGCAGTAAGTTTACAGCCTGCAATGCTCCCGTGAACAGATCTGACACATCAGTTATGGCTCCAACAGATGGTACTAAGATACAGGAAGGCATCTGATGACACAAGGCCATGGAGGTCATATTGAGCCATTTAACCAACCGTTGTCTGTTGATCAACTGCTCCTAAATTTAGTTCTTTGTACGGCCCAGTTTTAAAAATAAGCCCTCAAAGGTGCATTTCCACTAGGCCACCAGTGCTCAGTCAATTCACACAGTGCAAGGATAAGCGACCTCTAGCACTACACCAGTAGTGGAAGCTTTTGTGGGAAACCTGTCACACCAGTGTACACCAGTGTGCTGGAGGCTGCTGATGCCTGGGCCCTGTCAGTGCCTTCAGTATGGTGGCCCTGTTGGCTAGTCTTGTCCATAAAGCAAATGTGACGAAAGGCACGATCCTACATATGCCGAAGCAGCAAAACACACTGCAATTCCAACTATGCCCAGACAGCAAAAGGATAAACAGTCTTTATCATGCCTACAGGTTCCAGGTAGGGTATCGTAACAGGCCTGAACCCCAAAAAGTCAGACCTGGGTCTCCAGCCCTTGAAGCTGCTCGTACAGAAGCGCTTTAGTCAGCATTGCTCTGACAGTCTGCATTCACAAAACTTGGGAGTTTGCCTTTCCTGATGTCGAGATGGCACAAGGACAATGCACACTGCCCTTAAACACTCTTTATCAGGTGTCACTTCTGTGAGCAAGAGGCAGTAACGAGCTGTGCTTTGATGTTCAGAGAGAGATGAAACCTCAGCCATCAGGGAGGCCTCCTCCTTGCTAGCTCACTATACTTCATTCTCTCTTAGCACCTGTGCAAACAATACAACTCGTATAACCATATATTTTGATTACATAGGATGTTGTATGCATACATTGCAAGGCCACAGGGTTTTAATCTATAAAAGCTAGTCACTTTCTTCGTTCTTTGGTTCAGAGTCTTTTCAAGGGGGATTCTGCTCTCTTTTTTATTTTTTTCTGAACCCAGCTGACTGGAGTCCAACCTTGCAGGAGCCCTCGCTGTGTGGTGTAAGAGGCCTGCTGCTAACAGTTTTGGAAGGCTAGCTAGTATGTTTGGATATTATTGTTTTGTAAGCTGTTCTAAGCACTTGAAGCGATAGGATGGGGTATAAATATATGGGAGGGAGGGAAGAACGAACAAACAAACAAACAAATGACCTTAGTAAAGACTTAAGACATTAGATCTTAGTAAACCTGGAGCTGGCGTGTCACTCTCTGGAAATTATCTAAAAAACGTCCTGGCCCCGGACAGGACAACAGACATGTCTAACGCAGCCACTGCTGTATTTTCAGGAACCACCCTATACTCTAGATAACTTTTACAAATGTCCCGATGAGCTTTTGCTCTAGGGCAGTACAGAGTGAAAATGAATGATGGCAGCCCCAAAATAAATATGGTCTTCGCCATTATGAGGCCCCGGGATCTCGGCCACTGAATTATTCAACACAAGTATGTCTCTACACTCGATAGAGATACACAACTGAAATATGGACTCTCCCTTGCTTTGGAAGAGCCACCAAGGAATGGGTGGGAAGCTCATCCAGATTGCTGTTAAATCATCTTCGAGGCCACATAAAGTCAGTGAAGAAGTCAAATATCCTCTTGCTCCATTAGCCGTAGGTCAAGAAGCCATACCTGGATTTCCTTGCTGATGGCTTTAATCCATTCGTCTACAGTCTTTCGGATCCGTATCTCCTCCAGGACATCTCTAGAAGAGAGGAGGAGAAGGATAGGTAGCAGAGCATTCCAGCACCTGCTGAAGTGAAACATTGTCCCCAAGGAAGAATTTTGACCTTGTGCAGAAGTGGATTCTCTTTTTGAGTGACAGGAATGTGCACTTCAAACTTTGTTTATCTCCCTACTCTCTCCAGTGTAACTTCTGGGATGCACCAACTGTGCTGTCGAGTCTCCCCGGTCTCTTGGGAGCTTCTGACACCATCATGCAGGCTATCTTGTGGCACTGCCTCTGTGCGCTGCAGCTGGAGCTCTGGGCCACTGCCCTGCAGCACCCCATGTGCACGCATCGGCTGGTTTCAGAAAGTAGCACTGGAGCTGTGGGGCCCTGCGAGACTCCATCTTGTCCTCAGTGCTCATTCGTATCCGTGGGAAGCTGCAGTTTGTGATCTGCAATCCCAGCAGAATTTCAGAAAATCAACAGCTGAAACCCTCCAGCTTCCATTATTATTCCTCTTTCTATATTTTCTGCACCTAAGTCCCTTGTCATTCCTCCTTCTATATTTTCTGCACCTAAGTCCTTTGTCAGCTAGGTACAATGGAAGGAATTGCCATTTTTGAAATGCAGATGTATTTCTTACTTCTAGACTTCCAGACTAGATCTTACAGTTCAGGAAACGAAGAGCATTTTAAGTTAAATTTCTTCTTGCAAAAGTTGGCTTGAAACTCAACATTAAGAAAACTAAGATCATGACATCTGGTCCTCTCACTTCCTGGCAAATAGATGGGGAAGAAATGGAGGTAGTGACAGATTTTATTTTCCTGGGCTCCAAGATCACTGCAGACGGGGACTGCAGCCAAGAAATTAAGACACTTGTTCCTGGGGAGGAAAGCTATGGCAAATCTAGACAGCATACTCAAAAGCAGAGACATCACCCTGCCTACAAAAGTGCGTATAGTCAAGGCTATGGTTTTCCCAGTTGCAATGTATGGCTGTGAAAGCTGGACCATAAGGAAGGCTGAGCACCAAAGGATTGAGGCCTTTGAATTGTGGTGCTGGAGGAGACTCCTGCGAGTCCCTTGGACCGCAAGGCGATCAAACCGGTCAGTCCTAGAGGAGATCAACCCTGACTGCTCTTTAGAAGGCCAGATCCTGAAGATGAGACTCAAATACTTTGGCCACCTAATGAGAAGGAAGGACTCCCTGGAGAAGAGCCTGATGCTGGGAACAATAGATGGCAAAAGAAGAAGGGGACGGCAGAGGATGAGGTGGCTGGAGTCACTGAGGCAGTTGGTGTGACCTTAGGTGGACTCTGAGGGGTGGTGGAGGACAGGAAGGCCTGGAGGAATGTTGTCCATGGGGTCGCGATGGGTCGGACACGACTTCTCAACAACAACCACCTTTTTAATTACCAATCTGAAAGGTCAGTCACGACCACTTTCAAATATGCAATGTTCGATAGGGGAGGAGAGTGGATGAGTATCAGTAGAGCCTTGTGGCTAATGGAGTGGGATAAAAAGCTAACAAACTAACAAACACAGATTAAAAAGCAACCAAATTCCACCTGTCTGCTGTCAGCTCATCTATGAAGGAATGCAAGGCGTTGCCATCCTTGGCACGAATTATGGCTTCAAGGTTTTCTTCAAGGAGCTTCTTGTTCTTGCGTACTGTTCTCAGGATCTTTTCAGCATCTCTCAGTATGGATTTTGATGCCTTGGTTGACTGGAGAATGGATGACTTAGAAATCTGCTGAAGTTCCGTCAAATTTGGGACAACGGGATCTTTTTGCTAGATTTCAAGCAAAATCAACAAAGGAAATATCAGCCCCTAATATCCAGCAATTTGAGATATACCGGATAGCACCCCATTGCTATACTGCTGACAGAAGTGCTTTTCCCAGGGAACTCTCCCTCTTCCTGCAGGCCCCTCACATCCCCTCAGAATCTGTTCCATGGGGTCAAGGACAGATTAGATGGGGGCTGCAGGAGGGAAGGAAGGGAAGCAGCTCTGCGTTGTTTTACTTTGTTATCTACTGTCCAATAAGCACCTCCTGAAATACAGAAGCCTTCCAATGGCACTAGCATTATATGAAAATCATTGCCAAAGGCAAACACAGATCACAACATTCATAAAGGAGCCTACCTGTTGTTAAAGCACTAAAGTATAGCTATAGTGATTCACAATGAAGATTGCAAGCACAGGTCTATAAACATCTACTCAAAAGTAAGTCCCACTGAGTTCAATGGTGCTTGCTTGCACATGTGTGTGATTTGGGCCTTGCCCTGGACGGGGTTGCACTCCCTCTAAAGGGCAGGGCCCGCAGCTTGGGAGTGCTCCTCAACCCGGAGCAGTCCTTGGAAGCCCAAGTGACGGTGGTGGCGAGGAGCGCTTTCCTTCAGCTTCGGCTAATCTATCAGCTGAGTCCCTAACTGGAGGAAGATTGCCTAGCAACAGCAACACACGCATTGGTTACTTCCCAGTTGGACTTCTGTAACATGCTTTATGTGGGGCTGCCCTTGAAGACAGTCCGGATATTTCAGATGGTGCAAAACAGAGTTGCCAGGATGCTGTCAGGGACTGGGTGTTATTCTCATATAAGCCCAGTCCTCCATCAGCTCCACTGGCTTCCCATCAAAGTCCGGGCTCAATTCAAGGTGCTGGTTATTACCTATAAAGCCCTTAACGGCTTGGGATCAGGATACCTAAAGGAATGCCTTTTTCCCTATTTGCCCTCCTGCCCCCCCGAGATTGGCAGCAGAGGCCCTCCTCCGGGAACCCTCTGTGAAAGACGTTAGGAGACAGAGTACCCGGAGGAGGGCCTTCTCTGCGGTGGCACCCCGACTATGGAATGCGCTCCCCAGAGAGGTCCGCCTGGCGCTGTCATTATATGTTTTTCGGCACCAGGTTAAGACCTTTTTATTTAATCAATATTTTAATATGTTTTAATATTGAATTTTATTATTGTATTTTATTAATTTGCAGCCAGAGTGGGTCGTCAATTTATTTATGCTGTTAGCTGTCCAGAGACGTTAGTAATTGGAAGGCATACAAATTTTTCAGATAAATACCGTATTTTTTGCTCTATAAGACTCACTTTTTTCCCCCTCAAAAGTAAGGGGAAATGTCTGTGCGTCTTATAGAGCGAATGTGTGTGTGCAGTAAGTCTGTCAGATGTGTAGCCCATGGGGAAGTGATGGGGAATGTGCCTGTGATTATGTGCCCATTTGATTCAGAATATTTTTTTTCTTGTTTTCCTCCTCTAAAAACTAGGTGCGTCTTATGGTCAGGTGCGTCTTATAGAGCGAAACATACGGTAAATAAGACTGCAGTCTGCAGGGAAATGTTACCAGAAAGCTAAGTAGCTGTGGGTATTTAAGCATACTTCATTCTGATAACACAGCATTTAATGGGATAGCCCACTGCAGAGCTTCTCAGAATTCAATTTAACTATTTTTGCTTCTAGAAAATGAACTAATTTTCAGTGAACATGTAGAGTGAAAACATGCCTATGCCATCTAAAAGCAACCTTTCTAAAATTCCATACAAACTGTATACATTTTCCCTCGCCTTTCAATTCTTTTCTTCTATGGAAAGATCATAACTATGAAATGTAAAAACTCAACATAAATATAACAGAATTGCCACTAAAAGCAGCATTAAATCACTCAGCCCAGTGACTAAGTTATTTTAAAAGCTGAAAAATAAGCAGGTTTTGTCTGGAGTCAAAAGTAGAGCAACAGGAGTATCCGGTGAGCGTGTTTGTGAAGGACATTCCAACAGACAGAACATAGCAGCTAATGCGGCCTTGCACCTGCTTGTCACCTACTGTACCTTAGTCAGTGGGAGCACCTGGTGAAGAGCCTCTGATGACGACTGGAACGAGCAGGCAGCCTGCTCTGGAATTACACGGTCCTTCCCTCGGACAGCTTCTCTAAAGTGTGAGGTAGTCTACAAGTGAACAGAAAAAGGAAGCGATGGAATCTTCACTACTAAAAAAAACCGCCCAGTTTTGCTATGTGTTTGGAGGGCAGCCGGGGGCAATCTGCGATAGCCGAAGCCAGGAAAACCAGCTCCAAGTCCTGCTGGAGAACCTTGATTCTTCCTGTACAAGGAGGAAAAATAGGAGTGCCTTCGAAACAGAGGCGGCCTGCTTCGGACCACGGGACTGCCAGCCCCCACTACTGTCCAAGCTGCACAGAAGCGGCACTATACTCTCAGTAGGGTTTTTTTTTAAATGAAGCAACACCCATTTTGCTAATATATGGTGACCAGAAGCTTGACACCAGTGCATTAACCTAGACGTGTCCACAAACTGAAAGTCTGATGGCCACACTTATTCAAGTTGTGCACAGACCACTGCTGCTTTGAAGGATTTCAACTGTTTCATGTTCTTAATGTTTTTTTAAAAAATAAGAACATATGAAGAGCTGTGCTGAATCAGGCCATGTCCTATGTAGTCAAGCATCCTGTTCCCACACTACCCTACCAGATGCTTTTGGGTGAGCCCAAAGGCAGGACATGATGACAACTGCACCCTTCTGCTTGTGCTCCCCAGCAACTAGCATCATCAGCCACATTTTCTCTATTAGTGGAGATAAACTCTGAATTAGAGGACTGCTCCACACTCCCCATGGGGCTGCCCTTGAAGATTGTTCAGAAACTGCAGCTTGTGAAACATGTGGCAGGCAGGCCAATCCCCAGGACCCAAATATCTGAACACCCACACCACTTCTGGCCAGTTTGCATTAGTAGCCTATTATGCTTTCAGGCCTGAAGCAAATATGTTCAGCTTAACCCATGGGTCCTCAAACTATGGCCTGTGGAAATGATCCAGCCCACCATGCCCTTTCATCCAGCCCGTGCTGCCGCCCTCGCACACAATTGCCATGGGGGCGGGAGGCGGTGGCTTGCTCGCTCCGAGATGGTTTTGGACTCGCTGGGAGATCTCCAAGTGAGCGAGTCGCCGCCGCGCACACCCAACGCCACTTTGCACGCATTCTACAATGCCTCACCGGCCCACGTGCCCCCCCCCCACCAGCCCGAGTGTGTAGCTGCCACCTTTCAACTGGCCCCCTATTGAAAAAGTTTGAGGACCCCTGGCTTAACCTATAAAGCTTTACACAGCTTTAGACCACAATTCTTGGCAGATCACTTCTAGAAGTGATCGACCAGGACGCTACAATCAACATCTGAGGACTCCCCCTGAGTGCCACCTCCAAGGAGGCTCAGAGGGTGGCAAAAGGAGGAAGGTCATCTCAGTGGCAGCCCCTCCCCCAATCTCTGGAATGACCCCCACCCCGCCCCCGGCTGCAACTTGGTCATCTTTTCAGCACCAGGTTAAGACAATCCCCTGTGCAGAGGCATTTAAACATATTGAAGATCTTACGGCCAGTGGGAGCACCCACATCTGGGGTTTGAACTGGTCATTAAGCACCATTCTAGCTATGATTTAAAAAAAAAATCAATTCTTTATTATGGAATATGTTATCATGATTTTTATTGTATCATGATTCTGTTTAGAAACTACTGTAAGCCACCCAAAGCCTTCAAGACAATTTTTAATGTTGCCCCATTCCAGGAACAGAAACAAGACACGTGCTTGCTGCTACAGTGGAGTTGTTTCATTGCTATGTTTTGGCACATCTATTTTACCGAGGTTTTTATTTTATTCCTTTGGTCTCTTGGAACAGAAAGGCAGTTGATAAATATCAATTAATCAGTAAATAAATAAATAAATGTGACGTAGGACCTTTATGAAATTGTGTGTGTCTGATTTCCATTCCTTTGCATCCTGTAAGACAAAAAAATATTAAAAATACGTTATGCTTAAGGCAAATGTCTTAACAGATACACTAGAACTCTGTTAAGATCCACTCTATATAACTGCAGCAGCTGCTAATACAATTGTGTACTCTTGCTGAAGATTGCATCGAACACAGCCATAAATTCTTCTGCCTCTTTATTAAATGTGCTTTCAAACTGCTCTTCATTCCTATGGAGAGCGCAGTGGCATGCAAGACCATATAGTTCCTTTATGATCATGCTAGTACATCAAATCCTAACATTCTCTTATTCTTGGAACACTTTACACTCTGATTAAAGAATGATCTTGACTCCTTCAAGTCTAAAATTACTCTCCAGGTCTAATAAAAGTGCAGCTCACAGAAACATGATTTGTACATGATGGTCTGATATAGGGAAGACTGGCTGAGCAAGCTTCATGGTCAAGCGGAGCAGTTTCCCGGGTTCAAGACTCTCTTTTTCCACACCACCACTTCGTATGTGCAGCAAGCCTTCCCCTTTCCTTCAGAACGCAACCCTAACCCCCTCCACCCCACAAGGGGATGCAAACGGCTTCTGAACTAAAATTGGGAGTGCTGCGGCACTGCATGCTGCCTGCCTGACTTAACCTGCTCACAGCTAAGGCTGAAGACTGAATGTCCAGGCTGGCATGTTTCTGTTTGCTGTCATATCTCCGAATGCCTGCTTTTCAGGATTCTAATTTATAGGTCCTTTCACCTTGTTCAAAGTTAAAATATAATTGCATTACTGAAATAGTTAAGTTACCTGCAGGATATTATGCATTTCTCTCTTCAGTTGCCCGAGTTCATGGAGGACATCGTCTGCTTTCTTAACTGTTTTCTCAATTGGATTGATATATGGATTTGTGCTTTTAAATGGCTCTTTCTGCAACACACTGGGTCTGCCAAAAAGCATGTTTCAGGTACTCGTTAATCTTTTGATCATATTATATATTTCTCCTTATAAGGGTGCCTAGAGCAGAAGTGAGCCAAAGGTTTCTAGGTGCATTTGGTTGAGACTTCTAGCAACAGCAATTTGATCCTTCCCTGGCAGCCTTCTAGCAACAACAGAAATAATGGGGTGGCAGAAAGAAAAAAAGAGGAAGAAAGAGGGTGGGGGGAGAAGGCAGCATGGGAGAAACCCAAGCTTTCCAGAAGTACAATTGTTTAAAAAAATCCTAAGGGAACAAATAGCAGAAAAAAACAGCCTATCAAGACTGGGCATGTTTAGTGGCGATGGAATGCTGACTGTAAATTGGGGAGAAAAAAAGGAAATGGGTGGCTGGAGTATATACTGCAACATTTTGTTGTAGATCATACTAGTTTGATTCTAATTAGGTAATTAAGATTAGGTAGTCCAAGAGAGACAGACAAAGTACAAAGGGGAATTCCCACAGTTTATAAGCTTAAATGTAAATAGAGGAAACAAGGTGTACAATGGACACTTTCGAACCTTGTGCCCATGCAAATCTCTCCCTTTCACACAGAAATAAAACTGCCTCTTCCATTTCAGGCAAGTACATAAGTGCGTTATAGGAACAACGTGCCAAGAATTAAGCAAGCAGTGATACAGAAGTAATCTAAGGAAGCATCTTAGTTTTCTAAGACTTTGATTGATTGAACTGATAGCAGAGTAATTCCTGCTGATCAGGTGAAACATTATTTAGTTTTGTTCAGTTTTTACAGGACTTCTCTGTGTCCTGCTAAAAAACAAAGTAGTTTTTTACTGCGCCCCCCCCCCCCGATGTTTTAGCCTAGAACAGTCACCAGCACCACCAAGGACAGCCCAGCCTTCCCCAATCTGATGCCCTCTGGATGATTAGGACAGCAATTCCCGGCATTCCAGACTGCTGGTCATACTGGGTGGGGTTGACAGGAGTAGAAGGCATCAGGTGGGGAACAGGTGGCATTCTGAGCCCTGACAAATTACGTGTGCTGCCGGGTAGCACACCTGGAGACCCTAGGTTGCCCACCCATGGCTTAAATTGACAAGGAACATACTTACCGCTCTCTTTCGAAATACCAGGGCATCACACTTTTGTCCGTTGGCTTCTTCCAAGATGTTGTCTGACTTAATGGGGTTTCCTGAGAATTCAGGATTTGCTCTAGAAGTTTCCCTCCACCTGGAAGAGAACATGCCATATTTTGGTGAAATGTGCTTTGTATGGTCTGCGTGAGCATGTTCAATACATATGGAGTATTTGTTAGTTTCTCCTCCAGAGAAAGAACATTTCTATCAATTTAATTCATCTCTAGGCATGAAGACCAATACCTCATCTATGGACAACAAACTTTTACAGTAAATCTACTGTACAAGCCACTTGTTAAAGCTCTGGAGCAACAGTGAATTGATCTGACCAATATCTGATATTTGTAAACCAGACAAGGAAATATAAATTAACAATGCCTGACCTATAACAGAGAATTACTGTACAAAGGACTAGAGTACATTTTAATTGTCTGAGATACTTGAAATTCCTGGTGCTCAAAAAATACATATCCAAAGCAGATTAGAATGCCATCCAGTTAAGTCCAGAACAAACAGGCTGAAGGACAAGGTACACCAGCCAGTGGCACACCTGGCTGGATGAAAAGGAGAAGCACCTTGGAACCCTCCCAGGCCTCACCTGCAGTTCCTCCACAAGAAGACTGCTGCACATTTTCTTTTTCTCCAATAGGTTGCTCCCTCCCTGACATGTTCTGTGACATTTTAGCATCTTTAGAAACGGGCACAGGCGCATATCTACGCGGCGTGGGCGTCCGCAGGGGGGACTTTTGCCTATGAACATGGTTTCCAGAGTGCTGAGAAAAGACTGCAAAGTAGAGAAGGGAATCACTTTACCAGTGGGAAAAACACACATTTAAAGAGAGGGCCAGAAATTACAGATTATGTTCAAAAGCAGGGCTGGGGATCATGTGGGTCTCCAGGTATGGTTGGACTGCAATTCCCATCACCCCTCACTACTGGTCTTGTCAGCTAAGGTTGATGGACACTGCAGTCCAATAACATCCTAAAGGCTGTAGTTTCCTCACTACTGTTCCAAAGCCACCAGAACATACTACAGTTTGAAAGACTTTTGTCAAGAGCAAATCATCCCAAAGGATCAGAAAGGATAACTGACATACCGCAAGCTGAAGATGGGGGTGTCATAAACACAGTTAAGTGACACGAGGCCCTTCGGGGAAGACTAATCATCTACTGCAAGCAATCTTTGGTAAGATTGTCACGAATGCTGCCACATCAGCGAGTGCTCCGGGTAATGTCAGAACCTGAACATGTTTGGTAAGAGGATTTTTCATGAACGTGCCTTTCATTCATCAGCAAAAACTGACTGGTGTACTCCTTGGGATGGAAAGCAATGGCCAAGTACAAGCTCGACCATTTCATTCCAGTTTGGAATTTTCAGCTATTCACAGCAGAAGCTATTTGAACATACAAGCAACTCCAGCTATCACATCAACCCATGGTTTAAGGACATTTAACCCATTTCATGAGATGGCTGGACTGAGAAACCATGTTTTACATTTGGCTGGCAAACCAGACCTAGAAACCATGGTGTGAAGTAGGTTTGGAAACCCTGGTTTGCTGCGGCTGCATGAATCTCTCCCACCACAAGTATGCCCACTAGTTCCTCCTCAGAGATTTTGGCCCACCACTGCCATCAGCCCCAGCCAATGGTGAGGACTGAAGGGAGCTGAGGCCAAACCATCAAGAGGGGCACAAGTTGCCCAGCTCCTGCTCATCGGCACAGACCACACAACAGTAAGTGGAGAGGACAGTGTGAAAACAGACAAGAAATACTGAACTGTGGTTTGCCTACTGTATGCCTGGAAGCTCATATCATAGTTTAGATTCTAAACTGTGATTAATTCAAACCATGGCTTGCTGAGATCTGAGTTGAACCACCATCTGAGCAGGACAAGGAAGGCAAGAATTTCTCAATCTATGCACAGAGGAATTAAACAATTTTAATGCTATACTTCGTTCACATCTTATGAAGCTTACAAAAAGTAAACTAGATGGCCAAGGACTGAAAAGCACATGACTTTAACAAGAGAAAAAGGAGGTACGCAGCCGTGCTCTTTGGTCTTTTGCGGTTCTTTTATGTTGACAAGAAGACAGAGCAGAAAAGAGAACCTGAGTGTTCTTACCAGGAGCATGTGCTGCTGTAGAAGAAAACGGATGCTGCTGAAGAGATGAAGGCTGGCAAGCAAGCAAGTTCCCTGCCTTCCGGTCACGAGCTGCCATTTCTTCGGAAGGTGCTGCATTGAGAGCTTGGAACTGACCCGAGTTGAGTGCGGAGTTAATTAAATGGGACTAGAAAGAAGAGGTCATTGTTTAACATAAAAGTCACTTGATAAAAAGTCTCATAAAAGTCAACCTCTGTACACTCAGAGAAAATACCACCACAACAGCCTGGGGTTCTGCAGTGTTTGAAGAAAGGCATAGAGCCCCCCCACCCCCACCCGAGGCAAGCTTCTATAAAGACTAGGCAACTAGATTAGGGGTGCAATCCAGCCTCTAGGGACTTCCATTCTGGACTCTACTTAGCCCCAGACTTCAAGGACTTACCTGCCCCCTTTAAAAGTCCCCTCAGTCATTTTTTCCTACACCAGAAGCACACAGCTAATAACAGCCAGTGTGGAACAGTGGTTAGAGGGATGTCATGGGGCTTGAGAGGTTCTAGCCCGTTTGGCCACAAAACTCGCTAAATGTTTGGAGCTAGTCACTGAATCTCAGTAAAACCATGTGTGCTGGAACTGACAGGAAGATACTGTAAGACGACTTCAATATGAACTCTTGGCAGTGTCTGGTACAGTCCTAAATTAGAGGCATTAGAGTATGTAGCATTTAGGCCTAGATTCTCAGGAGAAACCCCATAGTCTTGTAAGGGTCCCAGGAAATAAACAGGTGCAAGACACTGTGATGTGATCGTTACATACATCATGTTCCTTAGAGGATTAACTGGGACAGCTGCATCCTCTTCATCTCGCTCCTCCCCACTCCCAGGTTGCTAGCTTGGAGCTTCAGGGAAGTGGAGAGGCATCTATACAACACATAGCACTGCTTGGCGTAAGTGGCCTTCTCCACAGAATCAGGAGCACGCAGGTGCCCGGGGTCCTTGACAGCCCCAATGTGACATCCGTCCCTACAAAGCCTGCGATCTGAAGGGCCACATGTGTAAGCCCTGCTCTGCTTTCTTACTGATAATCTACACCCATTTTCTATTAACGTGTGTAGATTCCTTTAATTAGTTTTTAGGGATAACACAAAGGTTGAGCTTCTTCTCAGGCATCCTTGAATCTAAGCTAAGATCCTTGGGTGAACTGCACCCCTCCGGTTAAATCAGCTCCCTTGCAGCGTGGCTGTGAGGATAAAATGGAAGAGGGGGATCGTGTACGTTGCCCAGGGCTCTCTGGAGAAAAAGCTGAGACAGGAATCTAACAAATAACGGGTGCCCAACCACCACCACCCCTCGGCAAGCATCAGCAGCAACAGAGAGGTAGTCAGAAACGTTCTTCTGCAACTGGCATGCCGATTCCCATTCACGGCAAACGAGGGAGTACTTTTTAGGTGTAGGAAAAAAATGGATCAACGTTCTCATTGGGGAGAAGGGGGCTGGTTAAAGTGCCTTTGCCTGCATCTGAGATCACGTCAGCAAGTCAACAAGCCGAGCCTGTTCAAAAGTTGGCCCCTGCTACAAAGCAAACAATCGTCGACAGGAGCATCAGAAATACACGGATTCAAATTGGGCATCGAGGATTGAAACTGGGCCAGGGAGCAGGAGAGGAGGGAGGAAAACTGCCAGAACAGAGCACGGCATGATTTTGTATCCCAAGCTGGCACGTCCCCAGACCTAGTTCAGCTGCTGCTTTACCTGTGGGAAATCAGGACTCAGCCCAGGTTCATGGGCACTTTCTCTCCCATCCCTGTCGC
The DNA here is from genome assembly GCA_023646645.1 of Varanus salvator macromaculatus. NCBI lineage: Eukaryota > Metazoa > Chordata > Lepidosauria > Squamata > Varanidae > Varanus > Varanus salvator. The sequence goes on along the minus strand of JAIXND010000624.1, from coordinate 22,947,140 downwards.
CAGGCAGACATCAAGGGCTACAGCTGCCAACTGGTTAGCTGCCTAGCCTACCTGACCTTGAGAGAGCAAGCCATTAAATGCAGTCCTGGTAATTTAATGTATAAATCACTGCAGCAGGCAGGGAGCGCGTAACACACCGGCTGCGGTCCTGCTGGAAATGCCTTCTCTGAGGCTGCTGCGTTTTCTCTGGAGGAAAGGTCTCACCACACGCCTTTGATGTGTGGGATCCCCGAGGTCAACGTTCCCCAGCAGCTGCTACTTCCCCTTTGGAAAGGGCAACATGCACAGGGGAAGACCTGTTTATGGGATCAACATTTTACTAAGTTTTAATATTGTATTTTTACCATTATATTTTAACCGCAGCCAGAGTGGGTTGATTATTTATTTATGTTTGGTGATATTTGTATTTTATCTTTGTAAGCCGTCCTGAGGCATATAAATATCCTAAATAAATAAATAAAAACATGAACACTACCACCGTGTCATACTAGAATCCATCAAATCACCACACCCAACAGCTTATTAAGTTTGTTTGACCCAGAATAAGAGATGTTTAGGCTAACTCTAACTACTCAGGTGACTACAGCCATAATAATTATTATGGGATTTCCATCGTAATGCATATCGGCCGTTTGGACAGCAGCACAACATGATTGATACAGGATCGGCATAAAGCCGACTTCCCCCCATGTGGAGCCCTCCAGATGTGCTGCTCCTTTCCTCTCCCACCAGCATGGCCACAGCTGGATGAATGTAACACTGCAGGGTTCCTTATGTGTTCTTGCCGATACCTGAATATCCATTTGCCGCTGCTGCAGGTTTTCCAGATGCTGAATCCGCGGTCCCATGAACAGATTCACCTGCTTCTCAAGCTCACCGACTCTCTGATAGCAAGGGGGCTGCTCCAGCTGCTGAGCCTTCATGTTGGCTTGCTGCTCAGCAACGCGCTGCAAATGCTTGTCTGCCTCCTGTAACTTGCTCAGGATTTCAGACACAGAACTCACTTTTGCTTCCAACTCGTTCTGGACCTGCAGGAAAAGGCTCTTGTTAAAATTGGAGGAGCTGTGAAAGACGAGCCTTCTTTGTCCTCTCCCACCCGCAGCTGAAGCTGGTTGCAGGTTGGTCTCACCAGCACGAAAACTGTTCTTCAGCATAGCTGAGCCTGGCCTGACAATTTGGAGGACTGTCCAAATTTGCAAAGGATTTCACCCTACAAGGCTCAGTCCTTGAGTTAAACTGGCATCTTCCAGAGCCATGAATCTGACATTTAGCTTTTTAAAATACCGAGGAAAATGCAAAATAATGATTTTCGTGTTCCATTAGGAGAAAGGCTCACCATGAAAATTTTCTCACCAGAGACATGCTGGCATCACGGCAGCATGAAATGTTTTCGCCTCCCCATACAGCAGCCTTCTCCAACCTGATGCGCCGATGCAACTCCCACCTTCCCCCAGCCAGCCAAGGCAGGACTCACAGCTCAATGCATTCGGAGGGCACCAGACTGGGAAAGGCTTCCATCCACGCACCTGCCTAGCAAGTTTATACCACACTGACTGTTCAGCTATGCAAGCACTTCAGTTCCATGGCTTGAGTGTAAGAGGGCTTCCCCCAGGTGTCAGCTTCCCCTTTCCGCAACTGCTACCTGCACTCCTGTGCCCCTCTCTCCAGAGCGGCTTGTTCAACCCACATGAAATGAAGGGCTGACAAAACTCTGATTAGCTCTCCCACATGTACATGGAAATGTTTTCTGCATGTGGACGGCTCTCCTGGATTGGGAAACTTTCACGCATGCATCACAACGCATTGACAACGATCTGGTCTCTATTCCTCATTTTAAAGGGGAGTGCAGCCTTTCCCAGAACCATGCTTTGATCTGCACTAACAAAACACAACTCATAGGTAGAACTGAGCAAGAACGCAAGAACATCAAGAGCCCTCCAGGACCAGACCAGGGTCTGCCAAGTCCGGCATTCTGCGTGCACAGTGGCCAGCCAGCTGCTCACAGGAAACCTACAGGCAGGTTGGGAGTGGAACCCTTTCTGCCCAAGCACAGTGCACATGTTCCCTGCAGAACTCTAGAGTGAGATTCAGACGCCTGCTCAGTCACTAGTCCAGTTCATTAAACCATCCAAGCCCAGCTGGGCATGGCACATTCTGGTACCTACCAGGCTGCCAAGATGAGCGCACACAGCCACGGCCTCTCACCACCCGTGAGCCTAGCCAGAGTGGGCTGACAGGGTACTGAGAAGCCACCCAGAACCCATGGGCTGCTTTAGGGTGGCATGTGGCTTATCAGCCGACTCACCTTCTCTGGGGTTGCACAAAGAAGCGTGCCCCCCTATTTTTAAAAATGGCCACTGCCATGAGAGGCCCTGCGGGACAATTCACCTGTGGTGCCTTTCCATACGTGAGAAGTGGGCCAACGACTCATGAGGTGGCCAGAGGCAAACCACTGCTTCAGTCCTCCAGCGTGAATCAGAACAGGAGTTATTTACCTCCTGGGGTTATTCAAGGCAATATTTGTCTGCTAAAAGCATTCTTCAAAATAAGAAGCTGCTAAAAATAGCACCGACCACAGAAATCCCATTAGAATTAACTCAGGTTCCAGCCGAAATGGATGCACTGCCAGGTAGAAGTCAGTGCCTCAAGCAGACATAGCAAACTGCAGGGACAAAGATGAGGAAGCTGGATCAAAAGATGTCTGGCCCAAACCTGTATCCGCAAATATTAAGACAACCTTAATCTTGATTTCCTATGTCTAACTCTTGGCTACATGTAGAAACAGAGTATGTAAGAATCCCCTCCCAATCACAAAGACAGCTTTTCAAGCTCTGTAAGAGGGAAAACATAGCAGAACGACTATGCAAAATCTTTATTACATTTCTAATATTTATTTATTTATTTAGAATGTTTTTGTATGCCATCCCATCGCATAGCCTCGGGATGGCTTACATAAAATAAACAAACGTAATACAAATAAAATCCAGATTCACCCTGGCTGCAAATTAAAACCTATAGATGATATTAAAAGTTATTAAAATAACTGCAAATTAATAAAATTCAATATTAAAACGTATTTTGATTAAATAAAAAGGTCTTAACCTGGTGCCGAAAAACATATAATGACGGCACCAGGCGGGCCTCTCTGGGAAGCGCATTCCACAGATGGGGTGCCACCGCAAAGAAGGCCCTCCTCCAGGTACTTTGCCTCCTAATTTCTTTCACGGAGTGCTCCCGGAGGAGGGCCTCTGCTGCTGATCTCAGTGGGTGGGAGGGCAAATATGGAAATATGGAACATATCCAGCATGGAATGTTCTCTGGTCAGTCGTTAAAACCCATGCTTCCCTTGCCTGACACATTCCAAGCACAGGACTGCCCCATTTCCCGTGTGTGCACTTCCGAGCACCATTCTCAAACAGAGGGTGTAACATGACGGACTTATTAAAAGTGGCTCCTTACTTTGAGAAGTGGGGCAGTAGAAGCAATGGCTGCCGCTGTTGCAGCCGCGATGGTTGCAGCCGAATCCATCTCACTAAGGGCTGATTTGCTGCTATCCTTTTTATCTGGCTGCACATTATCCAGAAGCTGAACCTTCACCTCTTTAAATACAGGAACACTTTGAATTCTAAATATACAAAACAGATGCAAGGATAAGTGGGGTTCCTTTTAAACACATTTTTCATGTCCGCTTCTCTTTTTTTAAAGAATATTTTAACAATGTTAAATTACAGTCATGTACTCAACCTTATTCATACATTTGTAAATAATACAATTAGAATATTATAACTATTATTAGTTTGTCCATTTGTATGACAAATTAGAATCGACTACTTCAGAAATCAAGATAATTCATTCTTCACTGTTCAGACCTGAAGAATACAAGTTAGTTAGTTAGTCTTTTAGACCATCCCTTACCATAGTCTCAGGACGATTTAACAGTAAGACAAAAATAAAATAAAACACAGCATCCTAATCAAATTCTTAACTACTAACAGTAAAACCCATGTTAAAAACAGTCAAACCTTAAAACATTAGGAAAATTAAAAGGTTTTAGCCTGGTGCCAAAAAGAACAAAGTGACCGCGCCAGGCAAACCCCTCTGGGGAATGTGTTCCACAATTGTGACATCATCGCAGAGAAGGCCCTCCTCTGGGCAGCCACCCTCCTAATCTCCTTCAAGGGCTCCCAGAGAAGGGCCTCTGCCCCAGATCTTAAGGGGCGGTCAGGCACATATGGAAGGAAACACTGTTGTACCAAGTTGTTAAAAAAAATCTTTTCCTATTTATTCTCCAGCTCCACAAAAGCAACTGACTGGTTTTTCCACCAGTGCCATCTACCATATTGCTCAAATACCTTGATGGAATGAGAGCCCTTGGGCATTTTTCCAAGTTCTGGCAGTCTCGGTTTTTGCAGCCCCTACAGGCTCCACCAACAATTCCGTATAACACAATCCTCATTCTCCACAGCAAACAGTGAAACAGAAATAAGGTTTTCTTAGCAGTCATATTTTCTTGGGTTGGTTTATTCAGGCACTCTACCACCTCAGGCCAAAACAGCTTGATCCTCGGAGTGCTCAAACGCCACATATGTTTAAGCATTCTCTTAAGCTGTAGTTTCTCCAACACATATCAGATAACTCATGATTAGCTTTATGTAACTTTGTGGGGCACAAATGCCATCTACAAACTGTTTTTAATACCATTTATTTAGATCTAGCTGATACCAAGGAAAGGTTGCAGGGACGATATTCTTGCCCTTGACTCTTCCAAAACACAGAGAGTTCGGGTCATTTTCCAAGTCATTTAGCTTGACCACACCCCAAGAAGTGTAGAATAACCCATACACAGTGGACCGTAGGGCCAGATGTCCAGCAGCGCTTCTAACTTTGCAAGCCCACTGGCCAGTCAGAATGACCTAACACTTGGACTGCCTTGAAGACAGAATGTGGCCAAGGTACATTCAGAGGACGATGGTACTTATTTCATCAGCTCTTCTGGCACTTTCGGGGTCCTCAAGCATTCCTGTGCAATCTGTGTGTGGAATGTGGAAGTCAAGAGCCAGTAAAAGAGAGCAGAACACCACTTTGTTCCGAGCGGTGACTCTTACCGCTGTTTGAATACAGCTCGGACAGCATCCTTCTGTCCCGGATCAAACTGGGAGATGAAAATGTCAGCTGCTGTGGAACAAAGGGAGAACAAAACATGCTAAGCAGAAACAAATACACCACGAAACACAATCTTTTGAGAAAGGAAGTGCCTTGTGGGCACTATGGCGCAGCGGTACCTCTGCACATGGCAAGGCTAGATCACAGGTCCACACACACCCTGCTCCACCGGAACATTATGGAACATAATGCCGGAAGTGGAGATTTCAGGGTTTGCTGAGATCGGTTCATTCTCTTGCTTGCCAGAGGACTGTGGATCAGAGGGCCAACAAGAAAGCACACGCCTTCCAAACTTAGCATCTCGCCATCAGTCATTGTTCCCTGTGGATGATTCGGTGTTCCAGGAAGGAGGCATTGTAAAATATGCACTTTGTCTCATTGGGCAGTTTTGGCTCAGTTCAGGTTCAGCCACAACTGAAGTTATTTCAGTCTGGTCAATATAGGTCCAGTTTGGAACACATAATGAACCAGTTCAGTTCTGGTTCACACGAAAAAATTTACATCAGGCCTATTTATAATGATCATACTTTGGATTGGAACAAGCTAATTTAGTGGGAGCGAGACGGAAAAAGATTGCTGCATCAACCTTTGTGCAAGTAAAACGCCTGCACTGGAACACAAACCTCACCGGCAGCAAGAGCCCTTCCCACCAGAGGCAGATCCCAGATCCAGCGCAAAGTGTTTTCCAATTGAGTTAACAAAATGAGAGAGATAAACAACCATCCACCCTAAAGCAGATGAGTTCCTTGTCCTGTCAGAAAGGGGGAAGCTAATCCCTGCAAGCTTACACCAAAGCAAGCATTTGAAGAGAGCAAAAAGCACAAGCTTGAACAAACCCCAAATACAGTAATACCTTGGTTCACGAATGCTTCTGCTCGCGAACAATTTGGTCAGCGAACAGAAAGTTGGGCAAAATTTTGCTTCCGTTCGCGAACTCCGCATCGGGTGACAAACATGATCACGGTCATCTTCCCTGCACGACAACATGTCAGAGCGTGTTCGAGTGGGGAAGATGGCTGCGTTCGAGCGGGGAAGATGACCGTGACTGTGTTCATGTGGGGAAGATGGCTGTGTTCATGTTTGTGCGGGCAAGATGGCCGTGATGAACACGAACGTGGCCATCTTCTCCACTCTGACATGTGGTCGCGGCTTCTTCTAGTCGAGATCACGGTCGCAGACTCTCCCTCCAAATAACAACCTCCTCCCCACCCACCTTCCTGTCCTCCATGCCAGAAGTCGCCTCAAGCAAGGTTAGTGTTCTCTCTCTTCATACTGTACTGTATTGTACTTTGTTTCATATTTTTGTGGTTAAAAAATTTACATATGGTTCAGAACTGATTAACCTTATTTTACATTGAATCTTATGAGGAAATTTGATTCAGTTCACGACCGATCTGGTTCACAACCAGAATTGTGGAATGAATTAAGTTCGAGAATCGAGGTACCACTGTATATAAATCCACTCAGATACTGGTTTTACTTTATGGGTTTATTTATTAAAACATTTCTATGCCGCCCCATCACAATAAAGCCCCGGTTTCTTCTTGTGGAGTCAGTAAGGTCACCATGGCAGATATTCATTCAACCCTTATCATGAAAAGGTTAGCCAAATTGCACCCCGCTGCACACCCACAGCCTGCCCAGGTCTGCATCGGTTCAGTTTTAACAGATAGGTTTAGAGAAAGATTCAGGCTCCATTTCTGATCAGGAAGAAGTACAAGTTCATCCCCACTTCTGATTCACGTTCATGACAGAAATATGGAATTTTGTTCCCAAAAAACAAAGGACCAAGCCTGCAATCCTATGCATGCTGAGGATGTGAGCCTTATGGTACACATTTGTCATTTTGGAGTATAGGTGCACTGCGCTGCAAATTATGTTACCTTTTTCTTTACCTGCATCCCCTTTCAGGTGCGAAGGGACGGGTACTGCAAAGTCAAGGATGGCAGCCTGGGGGAACAAAGCAGGGGGAGAAGAGAAGCGCATGTCAGAAGCTTCCATTCTAACAAACATCAGAGTTTATTATGGTGGTGGTGGTGGTAGTAGTAGTAGTAGTAAGGATGCAACTTAGTTCCAGATGGGTTGACTCCTGAACTGGATGCCACAAAAAGTCTTCTGACTCGTTAAGACTAAGAAATATACTGTGGCATAACAATACATTTGCTAGCTTTTAAGATGCCTGGAGACTCGTGGCATGCAGCAAAGGGTCTCTTGGCAAGTAGAGGGTGTAGGCAGAGCAGAGATGGGCGAGGGCGGAGTTCTCTTTCCCCGTTGCCACTCAAAGATATACATGCCACACAAGCCTCGTCTTCTCCTTCCCAGAATTATTGCCTTGCTGTTCCAATTCACTACTTGACTCTCACTCGCACCGCTCCCTTATCATCCTTGGTGGGGGGGAGTCTCTGTTAGGATCCTGAAGGAGGTGCTGCTTAAATCTCTTCATCACCACAACTTCCCTTTTCTGGCTTCCTTTTTGGGGAGGAAACTGATGTAGACTACCTTACTCCAGAGTTTCTTCCTCAAGAACTGGACTCGTGAAAGAGAAACCGTGGAGCCCAGAGACTGAGAGCAACTTTTGCTAACCTAGCCTGCTGTATTCCAGAGTACACTTGACTACAATAGTAAGAACATCCATTACAGGCTCCAAACATAGAGAGCAAAGTGTGAGGAGGGGAGTTGTGGGGAGGCAAGGGCAACTGGGGTTATGCAATGCCCATATGTGGCTTAAACAAACAGTTTATAGACTTAAATAGTGGCAAAGTTCAGATGATGGCAAAGTTTTCAGCTGAAAGGGAAAGAAGGAAAAAGTAGTCAGGATTATGTTCCACTATCATAAATTCCAGGTCCTTAAAAAAATTGTCAACATCCAAGTCAGCTTCTCCAGTTTGATTGTAATAACTTCAGAATAAGCACATTATGAAATTGAGGAAACATTTAGGGTGGTAACAGTCCTTTAGTAAAGAACAAGCAAAGGGATTCTGCCAGAGAGAAATACAGGTGCTCTGATGTTTGGGTCAGCAAGATGTAACCATATGGAAAAGAGCGGGTGAACTACGCTTTGTGGAAGGAAGGACGGAACATCACTGTTCTCACCTCTGGAGACGGCTGTGAGGGCTGCCCATCTTTTTCAGGTGACGACAGCTGTTCAGAATGTCTGCCAGTACTCTTGCTTAAGGCACCTACAAGAAATGCTCATTTACTGCATTATCTATTTTTAGTTGACTCCATGGTTTATTTCAGCACACGTAAGCCCAACTAAGTCCTGCTAAAAGGCATAGGGAAGAACTAGATGTGTTGCGCATGCTGTTAACACACATCGCAACTCTTTCAGAAGTACTACAACATACATAGATTCTAATCTATTTAGATAAAAAGTGAGTGTCCTGCCTATTTTTGCAGGCAGCCTCCAGAATCATTCAACCAATACACATCATTGTACACACCAATCACCAAAATCTCAGACCACACTGGCAATATCAAACGCTGCTTAAACTGCTTGTGGAAGTGGAAATTCAAGTTCCATCTCAGTACTCAGAGACCTCATAGTTTCTCTTTCACCTCAGAGCATCTGTACCAATGGCAAGCAGAAGGGCTGTGAACCTTTCACCAAAGGGCTGAGGGTGCAGGCAAGGCAGCAAACACAGAAAACAAAGGCCAAGGGAAAACAGGAAGGGATAAAACAGCTGGGATGGTAACCCTGCCCTCTCTTGCCATTCAATGGACATTTTGTTAGTGGTCTACTTTTAAATGTGTTATACCCTAAAGAAACACACATTTTTCATAGAGAAGGTTAGATCTATTAAGCTGACAACCTCAAATATGTTGTCAATCAGAAGCTCCAGTGTTACACATATCTACATCTAACTAATGATATCTAAATGATGCTAACTGCAGAAGTGCAAAACACTGAGAATTGAACATTACACGCATACATACCTTCTGCTACTTCTTCAGGACTTCCTGCTGTTGGCTTCTGAGATGCAGGTCTGTTTGCCAACAAAGCTGGAGGAATATAAACTGCATTATCATGTATCGGCCCAGAACATTCTGGGTGATCTGGCGGAGCCACTTCCCGAAGCTTCTTCACTGAAATGCAAACCTTCTTCTTTGTGCAAGCAGTAAGCTTGCTGTCAGCAGATGTTATCTGGCTGTCGGAGGATTTCTTTTTCATGTGGAAGCTGGTGGAGTGGATAAGAACGTCCCTGGCAGTGAGGCCGTCCCTGGCAGTGAGGCCAGCCAAAGAATTCTCACTCAAGTTGCTTGTCTCTTCCACTTCCATTAACAACTCACAGCACAGCTTTCAGTTTGTTTCTGTTAAAGAAAGCACAAGACACTAAACACTAAATGACAAAGACAAACCAAAGTGAGAAAAGTGGGAGGCAATGAGTGCCTACTCATTATGATAAAACACTCCAATGATAAGCCCTATCACCAAATTTAATACCAAAAATCAACAGAGCGTGTGTTTGAGTCCCAAGAAAGGTTCTAATCACAGATGACCTTAGAATAAAAACCTGCATTAGAGGAATCTCAGTTAAGCCTCTCCTAGAAGACTTTCTGCAGAGAAGAACCACAACAAAAAATGTTCTAGTCAACTTGCCTGGGATCTCAAGGACCTTCCAAACTGCATTCCAAGGCAACCCCGCCCCCCACATTTTCCGATACCACAAGGGATGCACAACTATCATAGACTGTGCACTGGGATAAGAAGTCCCGTTCAACTTAGGCCAAATTCACAGGGCTTCAAAGGGACACTCACTCTCCACTGGCTCCACAGGGATGCTGGAGTTACTTAAATCTTGTTTTAAGGAAGGAGAAATGCACACCACTTTCTAGAGGCATCCCAAACTCATAAACCATCTCCCTAAGATGCACACAAGTGGTCCCCACACAAGGACTCCCATTCTTTAGACAATTGAGTTCCATCCTGGCAATAATCTGTTTATGGGAAGGCCATGAAAATGCCTCAAACTCTGCTGCATCTAATACCCTTCTGCCCCCAGTTAATAGCCCTCTTCACCATGGATGCAGGCAAAACACCTCCGAACCGTCCCCCCCTCCCCGAAGTGCTGCCCACTGACACCTCTTGTGACAAGTGACGGAGAAGCTGTAGTCAGCTCTCCAGTCGGTTCACCCACAATGTTGTGCAAGGCCTCGGCCGTGGGCTGCCAGCCTGAGCACAGCGACGCAGGAGGAAGACCCCAAAGGCCTTTGTGGGACTTCCTTCTGAGAAACCCCTCTCGGCTTCAGCTGCACTTGGGATGCCAGCATTCTGCCTCGCCGCGGCTCACAATCGGATCTGAGATATACCCGAAACCGCAGCAATAGCAGATCATAACGATCATTATTATCCTGGCTCCCACGATTTCAGGTCAAAGCCTCCCTCCACATACAACCAGGGGACGGGGCGGGGGGAAAGGAGCCCCCCAAGTCTCTGCCCCCGTGGAGCGCGGAGGCTTCCCCCCCCCCACACGCCGGGCCTTCCTCCCCTCAGGAGAGACCCACCTTCCCGCCCACCAGTTCTCTCTCGGGGACGGACTACTTGCCCCGCGGCCGCGCACGACCCCCGCCCACCGGAAACGCCGGTTGCCATAGCAACAGCAACACCCACGCCAGAAATTCGCGCCGCTTCCAAACTGGCGAGTTTAGCCCAACCCCTTCCTCATCCCTTCCTAAAAGGACTTGGGCGGAGCAATGCGCCTGCGCAGCCCAGAACCCATCCCGCTAGCGAGGCTTCGGGGATGCCGTGCGCATGCGCCTGGATTGAGTAGTTCCCTCCGACTTTTTTTTCTTTTTTTTCTCTCGCTCTGGTTGAAGGACTGTCCGGGTAGAAACAAATCCGCTGTACAAGCGGCCTCGCTTTTTAATTCGTCCTGCTGTATAGGGCCATCCGACCCACACGAGGCCTCTGAATTTATGGGTCTTGTCCAGAGGGGATAGGACCGAGACCGGTCTTGGGAGCGATGGTCATGATTGTTTGAGGCGAGGGGGACACTTTATAGTGGTGCACCCCACGCGGCGGAGGGCAGGTAAACCTATCCGCATTTCGCCATCGCTGATTCGCCCGCAGCACGAGGTAGGTAGGACGGGGCCAAGGCGCTGCCTGCGGCGAGCGCGGGTTCGGCGAGGGACGGAGCGTGTGGGGGGCCAGGGAAGGAGCCCCGGCATCTTGGGCCCACGCTGTGAACGGAATGGGGTTGCCAGCTTTCAAAATCGGGAACTGTGCCGGTGTCTTTAACAGCAGAGGATCCTATTTGTTGCCGCAAATCGGCATGCTTTAGCGTTACTTTGCATTATATCTGTATTTTACTTTTATGAGCTTTACTGTCTTAATCGGTTTAAAAATACTGCGCGGTGGTAGGGGGCTAATATTGCGTGGTGGGGAACAGGGAGGAAAAGAGCTGGGGGAAGCTTCGCTTGAGTAAAATTTTTCGCATGTTGGGCTGCTGTTATGGGCACTGGAGCAGGGCAAGTTGAAAAAAAATGGAAACATGGGATGACGCGTGCAGGTAGGAAGAGATCGGGAGGCTGGGCTTTGGGTTCCTGACGGTCTTCCAACGTTACTCTCCCAAAGCAAGAAGGTTCAGAAGAATTCAGCCTGACCTTGGCAGTCCCCTGAGCTGCCACCCAATGTCCTTCGCTCTAGGAGACACCTGGAAGCTAGTGAATGAGGTTTAGGGCATAGACAAGAGAATAGAAACTGAAATACTTGAACTCACGTGCCTCCTGTGTAATGGATGTGCCTTGAGCAAGTTATGTACCTCTTTGTTTTAAGCCTTCAAGCATGAATATTATTGCTTCAAACGAGTATGTGGCCAGAGATGTGCATCTTCTGCTGCCTTGGATACTCAAATCTGTTGTATTTGCATCTTAGGTTTACATTTTCATGTGAAAATGCAATGTGCAAAAGAGTGTAGAAGGCTTGTTGGGGGATGAACTCATAAAGTCTATAAGCACTTGTATGCGCCACATGACAAAGACACTGATGAGTAAGCAAACAGCTGCCCATCGCTGCTCTGGTGTTGCAAAAAGTGTATATTTCTGTGTGTAGTCGTGTGTATTAACAGAGGATGGCCCATCCTGCTTGTCAGTTTTGGGTGGGAATGGGGAGACGTTTGTTTTAAGTAAATTCCCAAGAAGCCTTCAAAGCTAGCAACTTGGATATTGCCTGTGCCAAGCTCAAGAAGAAGAGAGAATGGTGTAGTGGATGCATTATACTCGGGACTTCAAGGGAAAGGCAGATTTCAGGTTTACAGGATCTATCTGATTTTTCAAAAGAACCCCCATAGCAACTAATCAGAACCAAGTGCAACATAATGGCTCAGACACATTCGGGATTAAGGAACAGGGTGCCACCAAGCTGGGGAATTTGTCAGGGCCAGAATCAAGCTCACAAGCTCTTGAACACAAAATTCTCCTTCTGCTTTTTCCCAAAATGTTCTTTCTCTGCAACCAATTTGTCTGTGACAGTGAATCTTTTTTAACCTATTCTTTTTTACATTGGGAGACAAAAGCCCTAAATAATATTGGAAGTCAACCAGAAATGTGCTGATACATCCTGGTCTGTCTTCTGTTATACCTGTGCTATATTTCCTAGGCTTTGTGTTTTCTCTTCCCTAACCACCAACAAAGCTATTTCTCAGGGGAAAGGTGTATTGTTGCCTAATCTTCATGGCAGAAGAAAGGAGGATTAGTACATGGTCGGCGTCAGCTGTGAAGACCTTGGCTGCTTGCTGGAACTTCAGAGAGGCCATTGGCACATTAGCATTGCCATTCCAGAAACAGTGACAGGAAGTTTAGTTAGCGCCAACTGTGCCAGATGCTTTGTCCAAGAGCCTCCAACCCCAAATCCAGTAGCTAACACTGTCTGTCTTCTGCTGAGGAAGGACACAAGGACTGCCCAGGACTCTGGTCATTTGACTGTTAGGGCAATGAGAGTTTGAACAAGTGATGGTTAGTGAATATTTGACATCATCAGGAAGTGCCCAACTTGTAACCATAGCTTGAATCCTATGGTGTCCTACCAGCAGAATGAAATCCAAAGAAGGAATTTCCCCTCCTACCCTCATATGCCTCCTCAGATCTGTGCATCCAGATTTTGCAGTGTAGAGGGAGCTGCAGGGGGCGAGGAAGTCCTGTTTTACCAATGGAAATCCATCTGTGCCATGTTGAATTTGAGTTGAAGTGCAGACCACTCACTTTGTGCTGAAGGGTGCAATCCTATATGAGTTGAGACAGAAAAAACCTCAAAACTTCCAGCATGCCCCAGCCGGCCAGAGCATATGCGGAGTGGATCCCATACTCCCCTTCGTTTGCACCTTGCAGGGAAGATCATGAAGGGTCGGCAGGCCCCATTTCAGGGAAACTAGGCGCACAATTTCATGCCTGTTGGGAGCTGCAAAACATTTTTTGGTCCAAACACACCCACACCAGTAAAGCTGACTTGTGTGCACTGGGAGGTTGTTGTTTTTTTTCCAGGGACATACCCTTAAAGTCAATGTGTTGTCTTTTTTGATGCTTCTTAAATAGGTCACAATAATAATCAGACTCAACTTTACAGGACTACTAGCATGTCAGATCCCTTTAAATGGGGATGTGCATCATCAGCCTCGGTTGGTTCAAAAATGATGTATGCAGTATAAATGGAAGGATGTGCTGAGGATGCGTCCCTGGGCGCCAGGATCAAAATAAAGTTGCTTACCTTCTCCTTAATGTCCTTTCTTGCTTCTCCTTCATTGACGTAAATTTAAAATAAATGTTTGAAATGTAGAGTATTGCTTTTCAGCTATCAGTGTTGGCATCAATGTTGATCTATATATCATGTATTTAGTTTAGGTGGTGTCTGGCTGAGCAAGTGCTAAGTCATGGCGGGGCAAATATCGGAATCAGATCAGATCAAGCAGGTAAATGGAGCCTCTTTAAAGGGTTTTTGCATTATCTAAGTTTGGCGACTTGAATGACATTCTTAAGAGCCGTACTTAGCCATGGATTTTATTTTATTTTATTTATTTATTTATCTATCTATCTATCTATCTATCTATCAATCATATTTGTATGCCGCCCCCTTGCAAACAAGCCTCGGGGTGGCTAACAACATAGAAATACAATTTAAAAAACAATACGCAATTTAAAACTGGCCCATCTCAAAGTCTAAAAATTAAAATATATAATAATAAATAACCATATAAAATTAATAATTTAACAATTAAAATATTTCTTAAATAAAAAGGTCTTCAGCTGGCGCCGAAAAGCAAATAATGACGGCGCCAGGTGAGCCTCTCTGGGGAGCGCATTCCATAGGTGGGGCGCCACCACAGAGAAAGCCCTCCTCCGGGTACTCACCCTCCTTATTTCTCTCACAGAGGGTTCCCGGAGGAGAGCATCAGCTGCCAATCGTAGGGGGCGGGAGGGCATACATGGTCGCAGGCGCTCCTTTAGATAACCAGTTTATCAGTTTGCAGAGTACATAATTATGATATGCTCCCTGTACCCTTCACTTTGGTGGGTGTTTCCCTGTTACCCCATACGTATTATCCTGTGAAGAAAGGATTCAGCCAGTTCTGAAGACCTGTTTGGTTTATTCGCAGTTCAAGGAATTTCTTGGGACGTACAACAAACTGACAGAAACCTGCTTCCTGGATTGTGTGAAAGATTTCACTAGCCGAGAAGTTAAGCAAGAAGAGGTACACAGTTCTATCTGCTTTGGATTTTTACCCAGTGGAACTTCTGTGTAAATCTGAAAGTTCCAGTTCAATCAAGGCAGGTTAGCTAAACCAGTACAAAAATATCCAGCTTCTCTGTCCATGTGGCTCCCTGATCATATCTTAATTTGAATAGACATAAAGAGAACCCTTCAGGATTAGGCCAAAGGATTATCTAATCTAGCAATCATGCAAAAACCCATTTTGTGCCATATTGTTCACACAGCGGCCAACCACTGCACACATGTCCTCAAATTAAGTATTGAGAGGCATACGGCGATGACGACTTCTCGCCGTTGATAGCCTTCTCCTTCACAAATGTGTTTAATCCCCTTTTTAAAAAGTCCAAATTGATAGATGTTACTGCATGTTATCATAGAGAATGTCATGGTTTAACTGTGTATTGTGTGAAGAAGTGCTTTTTTTATCTGTTCCTGAATCCCCCCACTATTCAGCTTCAAGAGATCCCCCCTCCCCCAGTTCCAGTTTCAGTTCCAATAATAGGAGATGCCGCAGGGCTCTAGTACCCACTTTCTCCATGGCACACATAATTTTAAATATCAAGTCCTCCTGTTACTCATGTTTTTCTAAGCTAAAATCCCCGAACATTGTAATCTGTCCTGAGAGGGAGCTGCTCTGGCCCTTTGATCACTGTGATTACGCTTTTCCAGCACTACAAAATCCTTTTTTAGGTGCAGCATCCAGAGTCATATATAGTATTCCAACTGTGGCCACACTGCAGTTTTCTGTAAGGCCATTATGATATTAGCAGTCCTTTTTGATTCCTTTCCTGGTGAATCCCATCACAGAATTGGCTTTTTTCACACCAGCTAAGTACAGTGGTACCTCGGCTCACGAACGCCTCAGTTCATGACTGAATCAGGTAGCGAACAGAAATTTCTGAAAAATTTTGTCTGGAGTCGTGAACTCTGCATCGGGTGATGATTGCGATCCCCCCCGAGCACGACCACAATGCGCCCGCCTCCCCCCCCGGATCATGCCCATGAACATGCCTGACCCCCCCCCCCCCCCGGCATGGTTGCTTCAGATTTTTGTGATTTAAAAAAAAAAAAGTTACAGAACGTATTAACCTTATTTACATTGAACCTTATGGGGAAATTTGACTTGGCTCACAACCAATCTGGATCACGACCAGAGTCCTGGAACAGATTAAGTTTGTGAGCCAAGGTACCACTGTACATGGAGTAGGAAGGCAGTGGTCTTACCACCTTGTATGTCCCTAGTACCTGATATCTGGCATTTTGCTGCCTCTGGCCATAAAGCTCCATCTAGCTATGAATGGGTGAAATCCGACACTGCACAGGTGGAAGACAAGCTTGCACTGTGGATCTTCCATTTCTCCCCTTCTGCCCCTCTCCTGCCACTGGGCAGGTACTTGTACCCCCACAAAGGGCTCCTCAGTTACAGAGGACTTGCCTAAGGTGCTGGCCTACAACTGCATGTGGGGGGAATTGCCTGAACAGGGCCCTCCTGCCTGGGCTGACTTCTGATCATGTGGGATTGGTTTTGTGGTGGGTAGATCTCTCCTCCCAACACAGCCAAACTCTGCATCCTGCAGGAGCCAACACACCACCAAGACCCCCAGCACAGCAGGTGCTTTACCTGCAGTTGTTCCCTTGAGGTGCCCCTAGAAATTAGAAAATCATGGGCCAAGTGATCCTCTATCCCAGCAGAGGATCCTGTAAACACATTGCTTAATTGCTTTGAAATTGCCCTGGGATACCTTAACCAAGGTAGCATTGCTGTCCTCCAAAGGAGGTTGGTCAGCAGGTTCCATAGTCCTAGCCAGTGGTAAGAGGAGCTGGGAATGGTAGGCCAAAACAGATTCACAGGCATTATGGAAAGCCATTGGAAAATACTGGGTCGTTAGAAGCATTAAATTTCTAAAAATGTGGGTGACTGCCAGGGTGACTCTCAACTCTCCCTTCTTGATACAGATGAGTTGTGCAGAGCACTGTTTGCAGAAGTATTTAAAAATGACCCAGAGGATATCTGTGAGATTCCAGGAGTACCACATCCAGCAGAACGAAGCGCTGGCTGCCAAAGCGGGACTTCTCAGCCAGCCTCGCTAGAAGGCAGGAGATGGGTACACAAAGGATTGCCAGCGCTGACTGCCCTGCATGTGAGGGTGCCTCATTCTCCACTGCTGCTGCAGGAACACCTTCTAGCACAGAACAGCTCTGAGAACAATCGAGCTGCGGGAACTATCGGGGGCTGGCAGTGGCCATGGAGTTGGCGTTGGCAGCGGCCATGCAACTGATGGAGTCCGTTCTAAGATCCTATTTTCCCATGCAGTGGAGTAATCTTGACGCTGCCTTTTCTGCAGGCCTCTGGACTGGCCCTGCCAGTCACTAGGTTAAACATGGGAAGGGAGCAAACACTTTAAAGAAATCGTTTCCCATACAATGACTGTTCATTTTAAAACACAAGTGAGTTATCCAGAAAATATATCTTAAAGTGTCTAAAGCAAGGTTTATTTTTTATTTAATCAAACTAAAATAAATGGAAATTACTGTTTGTACAGAGAGTCTTTTGAAGTGGGTTTTATAAGGTCCTGCCTCAAGAGTTGCCTTTGGGGTGATGCCGCATTCTCATTCATCTCTAGCATCCTGCTCGTTCAGGGCTGTCTCAAGCCGCTAGCAGAAAGGGAAAACAGTCAGCTGCAAGAGTGCTAATGCAGGAAAACACTTGAGCTTTGGATGTTTAGAACTAGGCTGCTTCCACAGCTTGCCTTCCAACTTACAGGGAAAAATAACTCCTGCAGTGAACAAATGGAAGCGGGCTATTGGAACATAACAGGCTGGACTAAACATGTGGATGACTCTTAATTCTCCCTTCTTGATACAGACAAGTTGGGCAGAACACTGTTTGCAGAGAATTTAAAATGACCCAGAGGACATGAGTGCCACATTCTGTGGCATGAAGACTGGTCCAAAGTGACACAGGGAGCTGTAGGACTGTGTTCTACGTAAAATGTAGCACCGTCACTTAGAATCTCCTGGCAAGATTTGGATCTAGCCAGCACCGTAGTTCTTCGGTGCACCGTATTCATGTAGTGTTACTCAGTGCTTTTGCTGCAGCGCAGAGGCCTAGTCTGATGTAGCTACATACCTGTTGCAGCCTGTCTCCGGAGCCAGGGGCTCCATCCTGTACAAGCACCAAAATTGGGGCCTTGTGGATTGAGGAGACTCCATGTGTGAACACCATGTAGTCATACAGCAAGCCTAACGCATTGCAGGTCTGTGTTCCAGAGGCTTAAAAAAGGTACCTACTTGCATCGCATATGGAATGCTGCGCACAAGCATCTCAAACACTTGGGGAGGCAGCGTCTGCTCGAAGACTTGCATGAGCTGGTTTGGATGTGTACACACGGAAATAGCATTGGCAAGGTGTCCAATGCTCTTCTTGTGCTCTCCTGGAACGAATTCACACTCCTAAGTCTCAGTCAACATGATTTGCAAAACTACTGTCAGCACTTTTATGCCCTGTGCCATCGACCTCAGCCTGCATCTGCCCTGCCCCCTCCTGCCTTTGTCCAGCTCGCTGCTGTGAAGGAAAACAGTATTTCTGCTTCCTCTGATTATTGACAGACAGGGTGGTGAAGGGACTTCAGGAAAACAAGACAGACGTTGTCTGCCCTTTGCTGCTTCCAGGCAGACACTACAGGGAAGGCTCTGAATGCCTATCTAGTATTAATATTATATGCATGTCCAATACAATAGAACCACTGCCACTGAAAAATCCAGCTCAAGCAGAGCATCTAAAATACTTTCTTCTGTAAAAACAGGATTTGGTGCATTCTAAAATGTTTACGCTTATGACCTCTCACTGCTACTTAGAAAAATCCAGGAATATATGTGGGTACTACTGTCCTTGAATAGATGTGAGTGTCCAGGGAGGGAGGGGAGGTAAGACTGGGAGACACTTTGTGGCCTAAGTGACATTTGAATCGAGTCTTTTGGTTCCCAGCTTACATCACCTTGGTTCAAGCAAAACCCCAGTTGGCTGTATTAATTTAAAAACACAAATGTTTGCCAATTCTTCTACAGAATGATGTATAATATGGCATGGGATGTATAACACATGGGATTTATAATAGGATATGGAGGAAAGTGCGCACCCCCCTTCCCCTGGTTCTACTCTTGTACTTGCCAAGAGGGAATACAGTGCTCAGGTGTTTCTCTTGTTCCAACTTTGGCCCTTGACACATCAGTCTAATACTGACTTCACCATTTGGCAAGGTCTGCAGGCTCCCCGACCCGTCACGTGTTCCCCTAACTCATCCTTCCCTGCATGATGCTTCCTGATTTTTCTGACTGCAACCCTAATGCCACTCTGGCTGGGAATAATGGGAGTTGCAGTGCACCGTGTCAAGAAAAGCTCCTTTAACTGGTGATGCTTTGACTGATTTTGATACACAAAAGCACTTGTCCTGTTGCAGAGCTGTAGCCTTTCCCTTTCATCTGTCCATTTGCCCTTGACTTCCTTTTTGCTCTTTGCCATTCCAGTCATTGTGAAAACATCTGAATGATTCTGGATCCTCAAGCTGAATGATGACCATTAAAACAAATGCCGTGTTGCTTTTTTCCAAACCCCTCTTGTATGTTCGCAGATGTACTGCCTCTGATTCGGAATCTGGATCAGAGCTGTATCTAGTCTGCAACTCAGAGCTGCTTTTAAAGGGAGAACTTATCTCTGGGTTGGAACCTGGCTGAACTTCAGTTACACGCTTTTACATCTTTTTTCCGTTGTCATGGAAGGAAAAGTTTATAAACAAGTGAAATTGTGACAGCGCTCTTCAATATTCAATTTTTCATTCAGCACTCTATAACATATTCCCACAGGATGCCCCTCACGAAGAGTATGAGACAGGTATATGCCTGTGGTATGACCAAATTATCTGGCTCATCTGCATTATTAAGATATGCATTACATAGTACTAGTAATGGACTGTTTCCAAGCATTTTTGGACAAATATTCCAAGTAAAAGCAATTCCTCCTGTCCTTACCTTGTGCCAACCAGAGTTCCCCCAGCTGTATCTCTTGCAGAAAGAACTCTTGTACCTTAGCCGTATGTTTCAGCTTACGTAACTGAGGGTATCATAAACATATTTTCCATCTTAGAAAAATGGAGTATCGGTTAATCTGCTTAAGGGTTAATGAGAGTGAGGCTGTGATAGAAGTAAAAAATATGTCTTTTTCTAAGATTACGTTTCCTGCAGAGTTTCCGTGCCTGCATTTTGTAAATAAACCCATTAACTTTTGCACTCAATAGCTACTGACATGTAAAAGGGCGTATGTAGTTCCAGAATTATTTTCAAACTATTAGAACTAGATTTCAGTATTCCAAAAATAATTGTCAACCTGATATGCAGTCTGGTGAAAGTAGTGGCCGGCTCTACAGATATTGCACAGTATAAGTACCACAAGAAATGCATGCATTATATATACAGCCTTCAGAGATGAATACAATACCCATCCCTGCCTTATCAGAAAGGATTAGAGATGGAGGCAGAACTGACAATCTGTTCAGTATTAAAAGCTACATAGAACATTCACATAGGAAGATCATGGATAAAATTTGCACAGCTGTGAGTGCTTTTAACTGCAAGGAAAATGACAGTAAATGTGTTCCTTTCTATAACATCTTTGCTCTAACGTCTATACCCTCTAACTTAACCAATGTTGAAAAATAATCATAGGCATAGAAAACATGAAAATTAATGCATATTTTTGGCTTCTTTCTGTTTGCCAGTAGCCAAAATGCAGTTTAAATCAATTGCCAAGTTAGGCCTCCAGAACCATGAAGACTAGCTTTCTCTTTAAGCGAAAACTACGATTCTCAAGGGTCTATGAAGATTCTCTGACATAAACACAGGGACTATGTGATGCACTGAAGCTGTCCCCTTAATTATGTTAATTTGTTGTTCATAAAACAAAAGTAACTACAATGAACAGGTCTTCACTGTGGAAGAAAAATGCTTTAAAGATACAGCTCTGTGTGTGTAGATAGAAAACTGGGGGGTGCAGTTGACCTTTTCTGCTGTCTAAACATGCACAGGATTGCCATCCAAAAGGCAGTTTTCACTGGTAACTATGGCATGTGCTGATTTTTAGCTCTCAGATCTGCATAGCAACTTCCATGAAGGCTGGGATGCACAGAGTACATCGGAGAAGTTGTGGCTTTTTTGTATACCCTGCCCCACAAAGATGAATTAGGTTGTACTTTAAGGCTAATACACCATCTGAAAAAACTGCACTATTTCCAAATGTTATCTTTCACCTCTGCTTCACGTTCTTTTGCCTTTTCACGTTCTTTTCTTCTTTCTGTAATGATAACATGGAATGTTTAGTATCTGTATTAAATAACCCAGAACTCCAAATGTAAAGGCTAAACAGAAAGTGATGCAAGAGATCTGTAACAGGATCTTCCAACATTTGTCCTTCTCAAATTAAGCTTTCTGGTCCCAGTTGTTCTTGCACAGGAAAAAAAAATATGGAACTCTTTATGGAAAGCAATTAGAGCTCAAGGTAGCTTTTTTAAATTAAAAGCAGAACTGTTGGGAGATTTGATTAAGGCTCTCCCTCATCCTGAGTAGTATGAACTTCATACATACTTAGCTTCCAATGAGAAAATGGTATGTCACTAGGGGGAAAGAACCCTATACATTTTGAGTGGTTTCTGGTTCACATGTTGACGAATGTTGCTGTCAGGGAAAGCAGCAGTAGGATGAGGGAGGGGATGAGACAGAAATTATAAGGCTTGAGCCTATCTGAGAGCTTGCTTGCTTCCTCTCAAACAGCCACATTGTGCTCCAACAGTGACTTCAGCGGGAAAAGATGCAGAAGATGCAACAGCACTAAAGTGAAGAGGGATTGTTTAATCTCCCTCACTTTGTCAGTGTAGACAGTAAAAGGAAGGACTTCACATCTAAAGTCATTCTTGGAGTAAGGTACTATTTTGAGAGGATAAAGTGTGGGTGCATTTTACAGTGTTTGCCAACTGTGTCTAATTTCTGGTACCTGCTCCTGGTAATCACTGTGTGCAAATTAACTTCTGGGAAGGTTTGTGTAACACCTTTTAAAAAGAAAGGTGACAGTTTAGCCTTCTCTTCCCCTGGATCTCCAAAAGTTAAACCTTGTGAGGCTGCAATTCTATTGCACCTCCCCTGGAATAAGCTGCATTAAGCAAACTGGAACATAATTTGGAGTAAATAGGCATAAGATTACTTTGCAAGTAATGTATGTAATGGGGGGGGGGTCCTTATGTATTTTATTTATTTATTTATCGATTTATATCCTGCCTTTTTCTTACAAAGGACTCAAGGCAGCTTACATCTCCTCCTCCATCTTATCCCCACAACAACCACCTTGTGAGGTAGGTTGGGCTGAGAGTCTGTGACTGGCCCAAAGTTACCCAGTTGGCTCCATGGCTGAGTGAGGACTAGAACCCGGATCGTCTGAGTCCCAGTCCCATGCCCTTAACCAGTACACCACACTGGCTCTCAGTGTGAATAGTTACTATTATGTGCACTGTCTGTCATCTCATATGTCACAGCTTGGTAAGGATCATTTTAAACTGTTGAAAATATAAGATATTCTTTGCCTGGTTGCCCCCTCAATCTTTAACCATCAAAAGAAACATTCTCTTTGGTTTTAAATGCTGGAAGGCAGACTGAACAAATGACTACAGTAAAACACCTGATATGAATGCAAAGGAAAGGGTTAGGAAAGGTTAGGAAGGATCCTGTTTGAAACCCTGGAGTCTGAGATGCTGGCAGTTGGTGTGTGAAGAATGTAGATGGACAAAGTAAATGGAATAATAATGCTACTAAGTATAATGCAGTCAAGAGTTCCAAATTCCAGCCTGGAGAAGCTTGTTCTGGTGGCTTGCCGGGTGAAAAACAAACATTAAAAATAAAGTAAGGGTGCAATTGGATGGAAGTTTAGGCAGATTCCCTGTAAAAGGTTCAATTAAATAAATGGGGCCAAGGATGCGCAAGCCACAGGCTGGCAACAGCTGCAAATGTGTGAATGGGTTTGGACAAACACGATAAGCCATGCTCAGCCCTTGAAATTGTGTATTGTCCAAACCCAGCCAAGACAGCAACCCATGGTCAATAAGCACCAGTTCACAACCTGACAACAAACCATGCATTCTCTTTGTTGGCTATTCATGGTTACAAGCCATGCCTTGATAGCACAGGCAACCTATAACACGTACTCAGCAATCACCGGGGCAACTCCGAGCCAGTGTGGCTTGGCGGGCAGAGTGAGGCCTGCGACGCAGGAGCCCGGGGCTCCGGCCAGCGCTCGGCCACGCAGCCTTGGCCCGGCCGCAGGCCCTCAGCCTAGCTCACCACCCGCAGTTGCTGCAGGGCCTCCTCCCGGCCCGAGCGGGCCTCGGGCACAACCCGCGGGAGCGGCGCGCTCCCCGCGACACCCGCGGCGGGTCCCGCCTGACGGGCTGCATCGCAGGCAGCGCGTCCGTTTCAACGTCTGCGCCGCGCCCAAGGCCTGCGCCGCCTCTAGAAACACCGCTATCGGCAGCCCTGGCGTCGCTACTAGCAGTAGTAGCACTGCGAGCCTCCCCTGGAGAGCGGGAGAGCGCGAGGCGGCTCCGTCTTCCCGTCGCGGCCTCTGCCCTGGCCTACCTCACAGGGCTGTCGTGAGGATAAGGCGCGCCCGCGGGGCGAGACGCGCGTCACGCCCCCCCGCCCGGCTCCTCGGCCGCCTCAGCCCGAGCGCCGCCTTCGGGCCGAGGGGGCGAGCCATCGCCGTCCCCGCCGGCGCCGCCACTCACTTTCCCTCAGCTTCCGCGGGAAGTCGGGCGCGCTCCGCCGCTTGGCGTCCAAGTAGAGGCAGAAGCCGAGCACGGCCAGGCCGCACGCGGCCGCCAGCAGCCAGGGCAGCGCCCGCCGCGCCCCGCGCTCCATGGCCGCCGCGCCCCGCGCCGCCCCGCATCCGCGCGCGCCGCCCTCCCCGGCCCGGCCGCCGCCTCAGGCGAGCGCAGGGGGCCTCCGCGCTTCCGCAGCCGCGCTCGGCGCCAGCAGATCCGGGAAGGGCCGCGGCGCCGGGGCCCCGCCGGACTTGCTTGCGGGCGCGCCCGACTGCGTGAGTTGCCCCGCTGGGAGCAGACCCATCGCGGTGGGCGAGTCCCGAGGGAGCGGGACCCGGGGTTTGCCCTGCTTGGGGAGCACGTGAAACGGGGGGAAGCCCCAGTGAGGCCTGAGTAGCTGAAGCCTCGTTCATTTCAGTGGGTCTACTCGGTGCTCAGCTTACACGGGCTGCTGCCCCAGGAGGAGGAGGAGGAGGACTCGGGCCTTTCCTTTTTGTGGAGCTGCGGGAAGGGCTCTTACCTTGCTCCCTGCACAGTGCTTGGGAGACGGTGGATGCTGTTTACCTGACAACGTTTCGGGGCAGCAGCAAGATGGGACCTTTCCTGTTTCGGCAGCAAGGAACTGCTGAAGCGCCCTTTCTTCTGTTACTGATACGAATTTTATTTCTGTAGTGCCCAGTAGCCAAAACTCTGGGTGGTTTACAGCAATTCATGCAATACCATCAAAGACTGTTTGCATTTGATACGGTCTTTGATGGTATTGTATGAATTGCTGTAAACCACCCAGAGTTTTGTAGTGCAAACAATATAAACACAACCAAATTCAAGAAAGAAATGTAAAAAGCAAGTTTAAGAATTGAATTTAAATAACCTGAATAAGGTTAACACTGCCAGGTTTCTTGAAACATTGGCATTAACCCTCCAGGCACACACCACCCTTTGGCTGCCTTGGCATAGAGAACAGCCTTAAGCTGATGTGGAAAAAAATTGGTGAAGTTGGGCTCCGGGGGGCTTTTGTGGGTAGTTTGTTCCATAATTACGGGCTGTAATTGTGAAGACCCTCTTCCTGGTTGCCCCAAAACAAGCCTTCCTGGAGGGAGCAATTCAAGGAAGGCAGCAGGTGTTGAGCAGTGTCCAGGCAAACTGCAGTTGGGAGAGGTATTTTCCCAAGTATTGCTGCCACAGGGCACCTAGATTTGGGATTAGAAGCATAGAAGCAGCCAATGCAAGTGAGGCAGAAATGGTGGATTCATGTGCGTATCTTCAGATTCTGGTTCTTAGTCTGCCCACTGTGTTTTGCACAAGCTACAGTTTCTGAACAGTCTTCAAGGGCAGTGCCACTTAGCATTTATTTTTATATATATATATATATATATATATAACATTTTTATGCTCCCCCATCGCAATAAAGCCTCGGGGCGGCTTACAACAGCATTAATATTATACAAAATTCATTTAACTCCCCCCCCCCCGGTGCATCTCGGCTAAAAACCTTTAAAATCCAGCAAATACAAAAGACATTAACAGTTAAAATACGTTTTAAGTAAAAAGGTCTTGTTCTGGCTCCGAAAAACAAATAACGACGGCGCCAGGCAGACCTCTCTGGGGAGCGCATTCCGTAGTTGGGGCGCCACCGCAGAGAAAGCCCTCCTTCAGGTACTTGCAGTAGTCTGGGTTAGCAATGACCAAGCTTGCCCTGTCTAGATAGGGTGGCAGCTGGGACATCCTGAAGCTGGTAGAGGTATTCCATGCTGCTGAAGCCATCAGAATTGGCTCAAGGAGGACCTCCAAGCTATGAACCTGCTCCTGCAAGGAGAGTGTGACCCCACTGAGAATGGGGCTGAACACCCTCATCTGCTCAGAGGAAGCACCCACTATCAGCGTTTCAGTCTTGTCTGGACTGAGCTCCAGTTTGTTAGCTCTTATTCAGTCTGTTGTGGTCTGGGTTAGCACTTAGATAGCACACCCACAACCTCACCTGCTGGAAGTAAAAATCTGCATGTCATCAGTGCACCTGTGGCAGCACACGGCAAAACTCTGCATGATGCTGAACAGCATGGTAGACAAAACTGACCCCTGAGGAACCCCATATTGGAGAGTCCATGAGGCCAAGTATTATTCCCCAACCACCACTTTCTGGAGCTGACCATGAAAGCAAGAGCAGAATCAGATCTTCCAGGTCCAGAGAGAGCCTCTTTAGAAGCAGCCTCACTGCTGTCTGTTTCAGATCCCATGGGACCACTTCCTCTTGCAAGGAAGCATTGCTCACCTCCCTGCTCAGCCAGCTTGTTCCCTTCCTGCTCACCTCCCTGCTTGTTCCCTTCCTGACTTACTTTTTGTAAGTCAAGAATGACAAGGATTCAGTACAGATAGGGTTCTGTGGATTTGTCTAAGCACCTTGTTGACATCTTTGAGCTGTACCAACTGCAACTCGTCCAGTAGAACCTGACTAGGCTGTGGCTTAGGTACTTTACCAATTCAGCTGGCCTAGCATTGCCATCTGAAGTGCTGGCAGATGCAAGAGATTTTTTTTCTGGAAATGCCTAGCAAATGTATTTGCAGCAGACCTCAGATGGGTCTAAAATGTCATTGGGGCCACAATATAATAGGTCCTGGACAACCCTAAAGAGCTCTGCTGGGTGGCCAAGACTGGTGGTGAAATGTGGTTTCTTTGCTGCTCTCACCACCCCCAGAAATACCTGATTAGAGGCATGTGCCAGGGCTTGGATGCGTTCACTGGGAGCTTTTGCCATCTGCATGAAAGCCATCCTGTTTTGTTTTACTGCTGTTACTTACCACAGAGCTGCATGAGCTCTGCAAAGATGGCACTCAGGAGCGATCAAGTCAACAGCCAGGATCTCTGTATTCTGGTATGACCAGGGATTTATCAGGACCAGAACTGTATCACCCAGAAAGCTACCTGGAGCCTGGAGCCTCTGGAGCAGACCATTTCAATAAGTTTCCCCACCATTGCAGCAGGGGAAAGTTACTGCTCATCCAAATCTCAGCATGCAGGGATCTAACCAAGGCAAATCCAAAGTCCCTCATGCCTGTCTGAAAACAAAAACAAATCCAGAGTGTGCCATGTTGCACGCTTTGGACTGATGACGTATTAGGACAGCCTCATGGTTGCCATGAAGTTCATGAAATTCTGAGCTGCCACAGATATGGTGTCTTTGGCCCAGGTGTTTACATCCCCCAAGACCAACAGCCTGAGGACCTCAACATCACACCCACAACTGCCAGCTCCTTTTAAAATCCTCTTCCCTAGAGACTGTTCCAGCTGGCTTGCAGGCTTCAGATCTTCCATCTATCCCATCTGCTTGGCTGCCCTGAGCTCACTTAGTTGTGCTGCAGACTGCCAACAATGAAATACAATTTAAAAACAAAATAGTAATAAGACAACATACAAATGAATACAAACCAAGAAAGGGACTGCCCAAATTAAAGATAAAACCCTTCTGCAGCAGGCCAACATACGAATAAAAGCATTTTTGCAGCAGAACCGAAAAGGGCCATCTTTCCTCTCTCAGCCAGATTTCAAAGCCTGTGAGCGGCCACTGGGAAGA
Source organism: Varanus salvator macromaculatus (assembly GCA_023646645.1). Classification (NCBI taxonomy): domain Eukaryota; kingdom Metazoa; phylum Chordata; class Lepidosauria; order Squamata; family Varanidae; genus Varanus; species Varanus salvator. Next base: position 22,919,847 of record JAIXND010000624.1, on the reverse strand, counting down.
TCCTTATGTCCCCACTAAACACGCTTCTGATGGTGGTGGAACCTGGAGGGGGGCCCCTCCCAAAGAGCTTAAAACTTGGGCAAACGTGTGTGGGGAATGCAGTCTTTCAGCTAGCCTGCTCCAGTTGCCCGGAGGAACGACTAGCAGAGGAGAGGAAGGCAGCCTTCAGGCACCGCTTGTGGGCTTCCCAGAAGTAGCACTGCCCATGTTAACAAAATGCCGTATACAACTTTAACTTGCATAGAGCTCCAAAGTGCAGTGTGAATGAAGGTTGCTCTCCAGTCTATGCTGGTCTTTCCATTCTGTGGAAAATCTCATCAAATTAAGGTTAATTCAATTAATTTACCCCATTAAAACTAACAACCCTGTCTTAAGGCTTGTTACTGGGCTTCAGTATGATGTGCTGCTTTCCCCGATGCCCCATTTTTCCTTAACTTCAAGTCTGGAGAACGTAAAAGTGCACTCACGATTGTGTCATTGTCATTTGGAAAAAGACTTAGCCCTTCCACCCAGTCTCACCAGCTCTTATGAACTTCTGTAGCTTCAGGACAGCGCTGTGCCATCACCGAACAATGAAGGCTTAGGGCTGCGTACTGACTTATCCACCTCCCCATTTGCTTAACCCCAATTTTGCACTTCAGGGAATGCCCCAAATTTACAGACAGTCCACTTTAGCCTTTGTCACCAAGCTGAGATTAATGGAATTGTACAACAGTAGAGTTGGAAGGGCTCAGAAGGCCATCAAGTCCAACCCCTTGCTCAGTGCAGGACTCCATGCAGGAATCTGAGGTACTATACTTCAAGAAGCATGGGAATTAAGAACTAGCTATATTTTGGCTAGAATTGGGTGTGTATTGGCAGGTTCAGTGGCCCCTTAGGGAGTGATTATGTCAAGCCATTTATCAGAGAAATTGGTGTAGACATTTTGGTGTTTATACATCCTTGATTTTTTTAAAAAGGGAACTGCCAATAGACTTTTGGACAGAGCTGAATGAGAAGTGCCCCTTCTAAGGGGATCAAGCCTGCTAAGCTTGATGAACAGGTGCATTTTTTAATTATTTGAGAAAGAACAGCCTTGACTTGGGTGTCTAAAGAGGGCATTTCAATTTGTCTAGGGTTCATATGGACCATTGTGAAAATATGAGCCTAATGGTGACCCCCTGTAAGGAATCCAGCTTCAGGACAGGTGCAGGAACTTATGTAGGATAGACCATCTATAGTTCTTGTGTGTGGGGGTGGATGCCTTCCCTACTTGTGTATGAAAATAACTCACATCAGAGATATGTAAGAAACCTATCAAAATAGGTGCATGAACTGGGGAGGCAGGATGGTTGGAAACCAGTTCAAGGGCTTTTTCATAGCAAAGGCTGGTGCTGTGGAAAGAAGCTCATAGTCCCGCTCGCTTTCCTCAAAACTTAGATCGAGTGCTCTTGACAAACCGTGTCCTTGGATTAGAAGGTGGACCTGTCAGTCACTCAGGTGTCCTTCAACTTACTCATTAGCATTTTAGAGTAACAAAACCAAAACACTATTGGGAGAAAGCCGCAACTCAGAGGAGGACTTGGTCATGAAGCCTCACTGAGACCTAGCTTTGACCGGAAGCTCAAGAGCTTCACCCCAGAGAGCACCAGAAGCTGTCCAAGGGGACCCAGTTCTCTTGGGTGGTTCATCCAGATAAACACACTGCTACTTAAGATGCAGTACAGGCTAGTGGTGAAGGCCAACATACTTTCAATATGTTAAGCTGACTTTAATGGCCCACTGCTACTTGTTAAGTTAGTATCTATATAATTAATCAGCTTTTGCTTGTCATGACGTCCAAGCGCTATGTAAAGATCTCTAACATTTTAAAGTAATAATCCGAATGTTAAACCCATTTTGCTGCCCCAGGGTGTTGGAGACAGTGCAGATGTTTGAGAATGTGTATCGACCATTAAAGGACATGGGGAAAAGGTTCCAGAAACACGGCTTGAATCCAAATGTGCCTTTTTGCCAACAGAAGCCTTCTTATTTGCAGAAATCTTCCACCGGATTAGTGGAAACTGCTGCTAATGGAAGAAGAGGGAAGCGATCTTCAGCTACTTCCCCTGTCCTTGAAGCTCCACATGTACTTCCATATTGATCTGATGCTCCCACAGCCCTCTTAAGATTTTGAGGGAGCAGGAGGAATTTGAGAAAATCCTCTCCTCTGTCCCCATTAGCTAGGTTAATGTTTTTCTATAAAGGAAAGGGCACAATTAGAATCAACCCTAAATATGCAAGTCCTGCCCAGGCTCAAATTAAGTTATTAATGGAAATGTTGAACATGATAACATGTGACCCAAGTTTTTACTGTAATGATAATTTCTTTTATTATTAAATATATAATCAAGTTAGCGCTGAAGAGTCTTTACAACACATTATGAAGCCATATCTTTCTATTGTTTGGACATGACGACAAGTTTACAAAATCACTTAAAAAAATAAAATAAAGCCTATGTTTAAAAACATAACCTTTATTAATGCTCTCCATTGAGCTTCATTTTTATCATACATTGAAATAGCTCTGCTTAAGAAAAAGACAGAAAAAGTGCATTTTTACAAGAGTACTTTTTCCTTTAGTTCTCTGTGAAAATGGAAGGAATTGGAATCACAAGTTGACAACAAAGTGGTAAAATGAACAGTGGGAGACACCCAATTTTAGCTCCACAACCCCTTTACCAGTCTCTCCTGAGACCTTTGGATTTTGTGGATTTTAATATCTGGACAAGTCTAGAGAATCTGTTATAACTCTTTACCATATTAACAAGGAAAAATGGCAGAAAACCCCTTTTCAATGTACAAAGGTGAATTTAAAAAATGAATAAAAAATCACTTTATACACAATGTATATGCAAACCGCCTTAAATACATGGTTTTGGGAAAGTTATTTACAAACTGTTTTCAGTCTGTGGGACAATCCACAGCCAAAGCAGTTAGCTTAACTCTTTGATGATACAACTCAACTTTGGCAGATAATAGAAGACTAATTTCAGCACTACAGAAAATGAAAGGGTGTGACAAAAAGCATTGGAAGGGCAACCCAAGAAAATCTGTTCCTCAAAAGCAACAAAAGTACTAGGACTGCCAAAGTTTTCAAGAAAGATTATAGTTTAATCCAGATGCCAGATTACAGTTTACACTGTGAAAGGTTGAACAGACAAAACCCACTTCGTATACAGGACTGGCTAGCACATACTGCCACCTGTATTTTGTTTCCTAAGTGACAGGCATATTTTCTTGAAAGAGTGAACCTAACTTAGACTTTTTCTCCCCAATTTTATTATTTTTTTAAAAAATACATAAAAATACAACATCCAATGTCTGAATAAATATATTTAACAAGTTGCAAGATACCTTATTTTACACAAAAATTCACCTTTAGAAATCTTGTTAAATAACTTCATTGTTATATATTTTATTTTTTTGCCTTTTTGTAACAAAATAAAAACTCTGAAATTACATAGAAAAAAAAGACAAAATACCTTTGTCAAGGGATAAGATAGTCCACTGAAAACCTATTCACAATTCCACTGTAAACATTAAACATTAAAATATTTGCATAATCATGTGCTCAAAAATCCTATAAAAAGTGGAAGACTCATTACAACGGTAGTTTCCAGTCAACTACACTTCCTTTCACAATTTATTTTGTCCAATTTACACCTTTAAAATTGGGCACATTGCTGAATACACACTTTGGCAGGTCTGTATAGCAAGTGCTTCTCCAAAAATAAACAAAAATGGGACTCTCATTTAGGATTAAGATACCGTTTGGTGAAAAAAGTGCAGCAGTAGCTCTTTTCAGGTGAACTTGTTTGATGCCAGTTTGGTGCACTTGTTCTTTGCTTTATTTCTTAAAAAAAATCCTTATAAACCCGCAAATGCTTCATTGGATATTCAGGTTTCCAAATTTGATTTAAGTGCCCTTTTTCTGTTTTAACCAAAAACACACACAAAAACAATAAGCACAAAGACAGAGGTGTCCTCGTGCACCCACAAACCTTCCGTTGCCAATTAGCTTAATTTTCATAATAAAAAGCATGTTTAAAAATCCACAATGACAAAATGGAGGGAGGGATGCGAGGAGGAGAGGGGGAAGACGCAGTCCAGCAGTGGAAGAGTACACAGAACATACTTGGCAATGTCAAACCAGCCGAGTGCTTTCTATGGTATTTCAGGAGTCCTGTCCATGACAGCCACGTGCTGCACACGGCAGAGGAGACCAGCATCACCTGCACTCCACAGCCAGCACGTTCTGTGGAGGAGAGGACGACGACGGGCTCATTCCAGTGTCTGAGGAAGCAGAGGACATGGAAGCTCCTGGATGGGTCACTGGAAAAGGGAGAAAAGAATTAGGCACCCTCTTCACCAGCTCAAGCAGCCGCTGCCTTTGCCCATGGGCTGTGCCCTCTCTACCCAGAAGCCCTCTAAAGCTGGGGACTTCTCATCCTCCAAAGCAGGGCAGGACTCATGATGGCAGGCTGGGAAGGGCAAGGGAGGTGGCGACTGCTGCACCCACCTCTTGGGGGGCAGGTATCGTTCTTCCTGAGCCTGCCTACCAAGGGCATCTGGAGAGGCAGGGAAGGAAGCAGGAGCTGCCTTGGGGTCTCTCCTTGGCCCTCTCCTCTGAGCTCCCTGTTGCTGCCTTGGGGCTGCTAGCATGGGCCTTTACCACCAACTTCAAGGGTGTGTGTGTCGGGGGGGGGGGGCTGGATGTCTACCCACCCACTCAGCTGGAGCTAAAAAGCCCTTCAGTGAGCCCCCAAACCATGACACCACTGTGCTGTAAGACACTTCCAACACCTCTACTTCGTACAGCAGTAGATGGAAACAAACCAGCAGCAGTATTCTGTAGGGTGAAATGTTCAAGACCCCCCCACCCCAAGTACAACTTTAGATGTGTAGTAAAAAATAAGAAATTAATATGCTGGGATTAAAAAATGCTTATTTCAGAACCATCATTCCCTCTGTAGCCCCACAAATCTTACGCAGAAACTAGCTCCCCAAAGGTTCAAGGGCACTTCGAAACCAAATTCTGTACAGTGAAGAGCTGCTTCTCTAGCAGGAATAAATTTGTCAACGCTGAAGCCCAGTGCACACAGGGCTACAGGTCTTTCTGTATTCTAATTCTACAAGTATAAATGGGCACTTAACACTTCTCATTTTGTCCTTCGTGTTTGCAGAAAGTGTCCGGCATGTTTCTCCATACATATAAGCCCCTGTGTTTCTGTAATAACTGCTGAAGCACCAAGCTTGGTTAGGGCAGCCTCCACCAAGCTTGGGTCTTCAGTTTTACTGGTGGTTAGGAAGCTGTAGTGTAAAACATTTAGAGAGCATCAAATTGTGGGAGGCTGGGAGGAGTGCCTCCTTTCCTCTGCCCAATAAGCACACACCCCTATACAATTTTTTAAAGTGTATTTGTAATGGCACACATTTTCCATTAGGATTAATCATTTTTTTTAAATGTGGAAAAAAACTCCAATAATGAAGGTCCAAGTCAATGTCCAGGAATAGAAACTGCCTAAGACTTCTGACGAGGCTACTCACACAAAACTGCTAAGGATTTTAATATATTAAGAGTGCAATCCTATAGGTGTTTGGACAGGAGAAAAGTAATGCATTTACTAGCACTTTCTGATCAGCCTTGCTCTCTGGGAAACACTGGAAGCTCTAGGACCTTTTTCTATTGAAACAGGCATGCAACTGACCCCTGAGAGGTACGAGGGAGGGATCCAGTGGCCCCTAGTCATTGTCTGAGTGGCCAAAGGGTTTTCCAGATTCCCAGAGCCAAGGCTTGTGATGGCACCCTGACCCTGGACATGGGGATTGGTGCTTCAGGCCTGCTCACCCAAAAGAACCGCAGCAACTGTTCTCTGAGATCAGGAAACTGATGTTAAAGAGGGGGTGAGGGGCACTCTGGGGTCAAGGGAGCCTGGGAAAACCACAATTTGAGGCATCCTGGGGCCTCTCCAGCCTCCGCCTCTAAAACAATCAACGGCACAGGCATCTAGCAAAAATGTACTGGCTAAGTAAAAGCCTCCAAATTGGGGGCCTCAAGATTTCTCCACAGGATTATACCCTAAAAGCAAGGTAAATAATTAAAACAAAACAAAAGCTTGTATGTCTTACGAAGAATTAACTTGCCTTCTCGGTCTTTCTTTTTCAATCTTTTTCTTCTCCTGTCTATGGTGGCTACTTCAGACTTTAGAGACATATAATATTTCCTGATTTCCTGAAGTTTTTCTTGTAGAAAGGAGATCCTCTCTGTGCTACTCATGTTGTCCAGTTCATCTTAAAGAATCAATGATATTAAAAAAAGAAACACTTTAAGTCTTTTTTCCTCACTTGCAAACAGGTACCCAGAAAGGCATGTGTTTTTCCAAATGCAAAAATCTTGGATAAAATCAATCTCTTTCATATTTGTAATTAAATATAAAAATAACTCCCAAAGGGGGAGAGAATATGAACACACACACACAACACAAAATTATTGCTTACAGTGATCAAAATCTAACCCAGGCCCTTTTGCCACAAGGTAAGCATTCTGCACCTCCACTCCTCCATTCAGAGCACCAGGTGCTACCAGTACAGCCTAGTGCACCCCATAAGGTAGAGAAGGGGGGAATCCACTCCCCAATCCTAAGCCACTTGCCAATCTGTGCTGGGCAAAAAGATCATGTCTACTCTTGATGACAGAAGCATGGAAGGTTCTCCAGTGCGGCCCCCAGAAGTACACATTTTGAAAACAGAGGCATATATGTCAAGATCCAAAAGGAGTATCTAAGTCCTCCCTGTACACCCATCTGCACAAACAGATCCAGGCTGGAATAGTTCTTTGTTTGATAAAGCAACACCTTTCCAAATTAAAAAATGGCTCTTGTCCTGGTGTACTTCCTGTAACTCCCCCGCTGAGGCTCCATCTGTTCCATTCCCCCAGTCACTGCCTAGCCAGTTACTCCGCAGGGCAACAAATAGATGCAAAGCTCTAGTTAAGGTCAGCTGTTTAGTGACTCCAGATGGAACTGCAGCCTGGTGCCATTTAAATGGTACACAGGCCCATTTAAATGACTTCAAATGGGAATGTTTTTAGAACAAGGTTACCTTAAGGTGCACATTCATAAAGTCCCCTTAGGATGCACGCCATGTTTCAGGTGGCCAAGTTTCCTGATCTTGGCACTATGGTGCTGATAGTTCCTGTTATTAATGTTACCCTAACATATTACTGCGTAAGGGACTTACTGAGCTGGACACTCCATTTGTACACTCTTGGAGAAACGTTCTGATTGTTCTTCTCTCTCTGCTTGTCCTTCTCCCCATCTTTGATGTTTGGGGATATCACTCTGGCAGGTGATCGAGTGAGCTTCTGTGGCTTGGATATGCCAAGGTGTTTCACTGAAGTGCATTTGCTCGAGCTGTCCAGAGCAGGAAGATCTTCGCTATCACTGCTTTGCCCTGGAAAAGTGCAGGTTTTGGGGGTGACTCAGCCAGCCTTTTAAAAGGCACAACTACAGTACAAATACTGATTCTCTGCTCTAAATTACAAATCCTTTAAATTACAAATCCAAGTGTAATCTCTTCAGAAGTATTCCTTGTGGGATGCCATACAATATAGCATATTTGAGATTGGATTCTGAAGCATGTTAGCGAAACTACAGGCTTCTGTGTCTCCAGCTTTGGCTCTATTAGTATGCCATCAAGTGTAGGGAGTATTTGTTGATGCTGAGTAAAATATTATACCCAAAACAACAGTTCACCTTTAAAACTAAAGGAGTTGCTTTTGCTTTTTCTTCAGTCATTATAAAGGATGGCTATTCATGTTGTGGAACAGCAGCCAAATCTGGAGTATACAGCAAATTAAAAACATCTGCAGTGGCTGCAAAATTCCACCTTGAACATTTCCACTACCACTGGTGAAAAGACACCAAATATCACTTCCTGGACACAAAACCATTTCTTCCTGGTAGAACAGTCAGCTTTCTGTCGAATCGACAAAAGCGAAATCCACTTCTCTGTAGCCATGGGATACATGAGCAAATTAGGACTGACGAAGCAGAGCACAATTGGTTCCGCAACAAGATACCCAACATACCTGTCCCATTTTTCTCATTTTTGGCTACACTGCTTGCTCGTTTTGGAGCACGCTTTTGCTTCTTTGCCATGGAGCTGCTGCTGTTGTCCCCAGACCGTTTTTGACCTGAAAATGCAATTTATTAATTATATTTATATCCTGCTATTTTCCACATAACTCAAAGCAGCTTACAACATTCGCCTCCTGCTCTCAATCTTATCCCCACAACAACAACCCTGTGAGGTTGGTTGGGGCAAGAGTCTGGCCCAAAGTCACCCAACTGGCTCCACGGCTGAGTGAGAACTAGAACCCAGATCGCCTGAGTCCCAGTTCCACAGTCTTAACCATTATACCACGTTGGCTCTCTTAATGAATGGTGACTTTTTCCTTTAGCAATCTTTACTTAGTTTGATGATGTAAATTGTCACCCAATGCTGCAGCTGTGCTCACACAAAACACTACGCCACACTTTATGTTAACTGTGGCTTGCTACTTTAAGCAATTATGGAATGCGCTCCCCAGAGAGGTCCGCCTGGCACCGTCATTATTCGTTTTTTGGAGCCAGGCAAAGACCTTTTTATTTAAATTGTATTTTAACTGTTAATAGTTGTTGAGTTGGATTTTAAAGGGTTTTTGCCGAGATGCACTGGGGGGGGGGGGGGAGATTTGATTTATGTTTGTTTATAATTATTGTTTATAATTCTGTAAAAAAAAATTCTGTTGTAAGCCGCCCCGAGGCTTTATTGCGATGGGGTGGCATAGAAATGTTTTAATAAATAAATGAAATTAATTGTCTTGCAGCAAGGGAAAAAAACGCAAGTTTATTTTCCCTATTTCTGGTTTTTCTCCAACCCATTTTACCAGCCTTCAGAGCACATACATTTCTAGGTTTCTTTTGCTAAACACTTGAGTTCATGGGAAGACTGCATCCTAAACAAGGCAAGGAAAAAGCAAGGTTCCAGGTTTAGTCATCACCATGGACTATAGCTTAAACAAGTCAGATTTTATATGCCAAGAACAAACCATGGCTTCAATTTGTGATTTGCAGTGGTTGGCGAACCACGGTTGGTTTGTGGGAATGGGTCTGGACACCCCATGAAGCCAAATTTTACTGAAGCATGCTGTGGCTTAGTGTTATGTGTGAACCAGGCTTACAAGAAGGAACCTGGAAGACTCACCTCTCCCAGAATATCCAGAAGTACCATTAGGGACACAAGTAAAAATAGAAGCCTGTACTAACTGTAGGACAAGGAATAACCTTAGACAGACATGCCCTAACAGAGGGCCACAACGTTCCACAGGGGAAGGAGGGGAAGTGGCAGGAAATGCAGGGGAGTAATCATCTGACTACCTAAAAGATGTGGGATACTATTATGTGGAGGAGAGATGTCCCCATGGGACAGGGCCGTCTTAACGCATGGGCCTGATGGGCACTTGCCTGTGGGCCTCATAGTATTCTGTGTATGTTAACCCTTGGAAAATTGGAAAACTTCCAAAATTAACAGTAGTTGTGGTAGGGGCCCCAGTACACTGCTTTGCCCAGGGCCCATAATGCTGTTAAGTTGGCCCTGCCATGGGAAGCAGTAGGAGGGAATAAAGAAACGAGAAAATCCAACCGGAGGCCCCCAGCCCCAGTAAAACAAGGAAGACTATTTCAGCGGGGGCCACGTGAGAACTCCTGGAACTCCTGGTGACCAACTGCTGCTGACTTGCAAGCTGAAACTAATTTCAGTAATTTACTCCCACAAGTAATTCACTGTCAGTGGCCTTGAAAGGGAATAAGAAAGAAGGAGTAACTGAAACATTAAAGCTTTTGAGTCAGCCCTCAGAGCCAAAACGGGGAGGGGGGGGGTCCCTTTGACTCCCTTGTTCCTGATCTGTCAGCATTCTGGAGCCACATTTTCAGCATGTTCTGACCCCTGTGGAGGACCAGAAGTTCAATTTTAGGGATGACCAAAGCTGGAGGAGAGACTTACCCTTCTCTCCAGGCTCCCTGTCGGGGACGGCTGTGCTACAACTGCTGGATGTGGTACACGCTTCAAACCCGTTGGCGGACTCGCTCTCGCAGAGACCCTCCTGAGACTCTTCAGCCACGCTGTCCACCTCGATGGTGATGTCACTCTCGCTTTTGATGCTTCTCGATTCATCCTGACTGAGGGTCAGAGGTGAGGCCACAGAGAAGTTTGGCGGAACCACAGAAGGTAAGGCAGGCGGGTTTGCCCCGAGATTACTAGTGTCCTGTTTTTCTGCTACCAAGGTTTCAGATCCGCTTTTGTCCTTTTCATCAGGGTCATCCAGATCCACTTCATGACAAAGGAGCGTTTCTGGCCCAATCTGAGGCATAGAATCATCTTCATCTTTCAGTGGCGTGCTGTGATTTTCCTCCGAAGAACAATCAAAATGCTCGCCTCCCCGAGCTTGAAGGCGCTGATCTGATTCCGCCACTAACGATGGCATTTCCTCATTCTCATTTCGCAGGGAGTCATTACCACTGAAACCTTTACATTCTTCTGTCCCAGAACATTCATTTGTCCTCCCCTCAGTCATGATATTTGGCACATCCATCTCACCTTCCAATCGCATCCGTTTATCAGGTGATGGCTGTTCCACCGTTTTCCGTTTTGAAAGTTTCTTATCTTTTGCACAAGGTTCTGTTTCACTCTCAGGGGAGGGGGTCTGGCCTTTACTATCCAAGGAAGGTGCATCTACTCTTTCGGCTTCCGTATGATGTTCACCTATTGCCTCTTCCTGGTTTAGCTGCGCAATCTTTACATTCTCTAGTGACAAATCTCTTGTTCTGTTCCTTCTTCCTTTCCCTTTAGGTGATTTTTCCATCTCTCTCTTGAGATCTTCCACTTGGTCACTTTTGCTTCCAAAAATCTGAACTACTTGTTCATTCTCTTCAACTTCTAGTTTCAACACTTCTAAAGGGTGAGCTTGATTCCTATCATTCTCTTTCAGCACATGTGAAATCTTTGAGTTCTCTTCACCAGCTTTTTCAACAGTTAGCTTCTCATCTTTTTCCAGTTCGGAATTGACCAGAAAAAACTCTTCATTCTTTTCAGAAACTTCTTCTGCATCACTGTCTGATGAAACCGAGTCTACCAAAAACACATACCAGAGGACACAATCAAAGCAAGGCAAGCAACTGCAGATAGTATCTACTGAAATATTCTTCAAATGCAGTTACCTAAACAGTGAGTCAGGAAAAGGTGCAATTTGAACGTGTCTACTTTTACAGTAGAAGGCAAACTCTTTCTATTCAAAGAATGTTTTGTTTTTAGCTTCCCAACAGAAGAAAATGCTTCTCTGAAAATGTGTCTTCCCAACCACAAGATAACCCACACAATTTCATTCGGGAGGAGACAGAAAAAGCAGATTGGGAGCTGACTTAAGACCACTTCTCAGGAGACGCTTCTTGCAAATACCTGTTCACAACATCCACACAGACCCATCAAATGCAAAAGGTGCATATGTATATAGTCCTCAGCTTTTCTCCCCTTGGTAGTGGTGACTGGAATATCACTCAGAAGGATAAAAAGCTTCAACTTATAAGCAGAAATCCTTTACAAGTCAATGCAACATCGTTGCATTTTATCTGCTGATACATGAATCAAAAGTACAAACATCCCATTGGGAGCAATCCTTGGAGGAAACCCTTCAAATGCCTGGACAGCTAAATAAGGAATTCAAAGGAACCAACTGATACTTATACTAGAGAAAATACCATTTTGGCTATGGCTAAAGTAAAGGTGAAGCCCAGACCTTCCCTCAACTGCAGGTACTACCCCAAATTTATTTGCTGAAGCTCTAGGTGTCTTGCATTTGCCACCCATCTCCTCACCCTGAAATGGTAAAACATTTTCCCACAACCGATTTAAAAAGTCTACTCACCATTTGACCCCCTGTCAGAATCCAATACGCCTGAGCTACGCCTTGTTTGCCTGCGAGGCATTCCTAAAAATTAGAAAAAGAGTCTTTAATGCCAGAAAGGAATGAAACAATGTTCTGCAAGGCTGTGTACACACGCGTGCGGGCCCCTGAACACAATGCACATTCTGCGGGCTTTCAAGAGAAAAAGCTCATCAGCCTAATGAGCATCGTTAGCGCAGGAGCCCTTGATATGCATCCCAACGCTGAACCAGAAATACCTTCTGTCCCATTGGGCAAGAGCGAGCAATCTGGCAGGCTGCTGCGTGCACTTCGGATCCCTGGTTTACCTTCCCCGTGAGGCGTTTTGGACAGGCCGCAAGACAGATTCGAAAGGAGCGTAGACTTCAGAGGAGGGCGTCCACGTTTTGCCTTTTGCTTTTCCTCTTCTTTCTTTTCATCTTTCTCACAGTCTTCTTTACTCTGAACACAAATCAAATGCAGTCCTTTTTAGGGGTGTCCATTCATCAAAGTTTAATGTGCACCCCGGTTCGATCATTCAGAACATTCAGCTCAAGTCCGCTCAAGAAGGCTTTCCAGCCACAGTGTTGTCAAAAAAGGATGTCTTTTTCTGCCTTTCGTTTTGGGAACATCAGTATGACACTGACGTCCATGTGCCTCTGCATGACATATGTGCAGCATTTCAGGTCAGGTGCAAGGGTAAGGAGCTGTGATGAGCAAGGAATGGGCAAGGGCTTGAGACCACGAAAATCATGCAACGCTTTCAGTGCCTCCCAGCTCCAAAACACAATGAGAGCACAGGAGTTGCTTCTAATAAGTTCCCTGTACATCTTTCTTAAAAACACCCTGACTGACTGGAAGCAAAAAGGAGAGATGTGGTAGCATTCCACAACTGTTAGTTGCAAAACCACAATGCCATCTTGTCTCTGCCTCGTGTTTCTGGCGAAGGGAATGTACAATTTTTTTCATTTATTTATTTATTTAGACATGTATATGCCGCCTGTTTCGCCGTGGCATCTCTAGGCAGCTAACGACAATTAAAATACTTTATAAAACTAGACAGAATTACATGAAAAGCAACGCAAGTGGAGGGTTACGGTCCTATTATGGACCGACCTGACACTGAACAGCAGCACCAACAGGCCAGAGGGCTGGCTGATACGGCGACGCGCTACGACGTGCTTGCGGCTGTGGCCTCTGGGCCGTCAGTAAGGCTTTGCGAGTGCACATGTTTGTTTCAGAGTGATTCCCTGAGTTATTCAGCTTGAGATATACCTGGACCAGATGCACAACCCTAGTCCATTTATTACTATGTAACACTTCCTGTTACCTGAGATCTTTCCACGGAATGGTCAGGAGGGGAAAAGACAGGCTTTAGAAAAAATTGTTTAATGTGAAAAATCAAAATGATGAATAAAGCTGCTTACTTTTGCTTTTTTCTTTTGCTTCTTCTTTGGGCCTCCCTTCTCTGCTGGCCAGATAATCCTATCAGCTTTTACCCATTCGTCATACCTACAGAAACAGATGCCAAATGCTTATTCTTGTCAGCAAAGGGAAAAAGAACCTCAACCCTTAATGCAGAATCCTTAAACGTTTTTGACTGCAAACCTGAGAGCAAAGCTTAGTCCCATACTTTTAATTTCTTTTTAAAGGCTAGTAAGAGTCTTATAAATAAATAGATTTTTCCTAAGAATCCCAGTACGTTGGCAGTCACTTCACTTCTTGATTACATCTAGAAATTTAAAAGATTGTTTTCCCAAACCAAAGTGTTTTTCTGAAGAAGCATTTTCTGTATAAATACCATTCTGGTGATTTTGACTAGACCTTGATTTACTATTTGAGCAGGACTAATAGGACCTAAGTAAAAGCACCTGGTTCTGCCCACAGCCTGCCCTGGGGCAATCACACAGGTGAAGCACAATGGCAGAGCAGCTCCTCAAGACCAAACTATTAACATAGCCCAGCAGCAGCTTTGACAGTGCTTCTGTCTGACCACCACCAGGAGCAATCACAGCAAAAGGAAACACAAGCAGGGCAGGGCCGTACTAGGCACCTCTCTGCACCAGCCTCAGGTAGCCCACCTCAAATTTTACAAGCCACTCTGTGCAACCACCAGAGCCAGACTACCTTCCTTCTCCTTACCTTACATTCCAGCCATAGTAATGCACCAAATACAAAAGCTCTCCATCATCATTTTCTGTACTTTTAATGCTGGCTTCATAAATTTTCTGAGTTTTTCCACGACCGTATTTTACTTTCACTTTGGTTCCTGTTAGACAAGGTTCTGCATCTTCTTCGCCCTCTTCTCCTGATTCTCCCTGGTTTTCAAGTTCGTCCCTGCAGCAAGAAAGACACCAGGATGCGGACTAAGCAGAGGCCAAACGTGGACAGTTCTGACCTTCTTTGTCCTCGCTAGGCTGTCACAGCAGCCTGCAGTGCTGCCAATCTCTGCCTTGAAGAAGCATGACTCAGCAACTGAATCTTGGCAAAACCTGTGCTTTGCAAGTAATGAATCTTTTACATGCCCCTAATCAAGCTCCCAGTGACACAGAGTAGTCAATGGAAATTTCCCAAATCAATCTCAATGCAAGTTCTGGTAACTTAATTTGCTTTTGCAGAGTTTTCCAAGAAAAGACTTTTTGGTCAGCACATCGTCTTCTCTTTCCTGTGGTACCTTTAGCTAGATTTGATGTGGAACACAATGGTGAAAAAAACTCCAGACAGCATCTACAATAACTATTTGTTGAGCGCACAGTCCCTTCCATGCAAAGAACTGCACACACAGATGGGTGCAATCAAAATGAACACATGACACATGCCGAGGAAACCCAGCACCCGTCAGTTCCAGATGTGAGTCCATGCAGCAAAAACAGGTGTGTATGCGCACACACTTTGTGCAATTCCCCAGAAAGCAGCGAAGCAGGCCCAGGCAGGCCGTTGTGTCGTTGGCACAGGGCCAGCGGTGCACACCTCTACATGTAACCCAAGTGACTAAAGAGGCAGGCGCAACGAGGTATTTGGGAGCATCATATGCTGCAGTGTGGCGGGACACAGTGACCCACACGAAGCTGCTTCAGCTCAGTTGCCCATCAGCTCCTGCACTCACGCCAGGCAGAAGCAGCAGCTCCAACAACCACTGTCTCAGGTCATGGCCGTTTAGAGCTCTGGACCCAAGGCGAGCCGCTGAATTATGTCTTCTCTTCCCACAGAGAAGATTTTATTGGAGGCACGGGTACTCAAAGGTCTGAGGCAATGCTTCAGCATGACTTGTTATGCTAATATACCAGATCAAGACTGACAGCAAAGATATAATGGCTTCATTTCTGCATATTTTATATATATATATTTTAAATTAAGGCTTTAATTGTGTTCACATATACTTCTTTTGAAAGTGCTCTTGACTAGGGATGTGTGAGGAAGCTGTCAAGAGAGCCAGTGTGGTGTAGTGGTTAAGAACATGGGACTGGGTCTCAGAGGATCCGCGTTCTAGTCCCCGCTCAGCCATGGAGCCAACTGGGTGACTTTGGGCCAGTCAGACTCTCAGCCCAACCTACCTCACAGGGTTCTTGTTGTGGGGATAAGATGGAGGAGGAGATGTAATCTGCCTTGAGCCTTTGTAGGAAAAAGGCAGGAGATAAATCGAAAAATAAATAAATAAAATGCCCTGGGCTGGGCTGGGCTGCCCAGACTCCAGTCCACTTTGCAGCAGCCCAGAGTCCAAGCTTTGCCGAGTGTGTCTGTGTCTGCAGGGCGCTTGCCAGGCATCGATCCCTGTGTGCCACTGCCGCTGGGAAGCCTCCAAACAGGCCATGAGTACAAAAGCACCCTTGCACCCATGTTCCCCAGATGCTGAAGTACAGAGGCACACTGCCTCTTATCCTGGGAGAGGTCTTCGCGGCAGGTGCCGCTGATAACTTTATCTGCCATGGTTTTGTCTTAGCTCTTTTTTTTTTTTTTTTTGGTTCTATAAATGTGTGTTATTGAGGTACTTGAAGAAACACTGGAGAAGGAGAAATGGCTTCACAAGATGCTACATGCTCTCGTCATTTTTACTAGCAATTCCTTTAAAAAAAAAAAAAAGCTGCTATTCAATTCAACTGGGGCACCATCCCAATAAATTAATTTTAATTGATTACACTTAACTGAACAAAATATTGCCACCTTAATAGGGTGACCAACTTGAAAATTAGACTTTTAAAGGAAGAATGTTTGTGCCTTGAGTGTCTTTTAAAATAGTAGAGAAGCTTAAGGGTGAAAGTAACATCTAAGAGCACTAAAGAAATAGTGGGACTTGGGACCTCTTTTGTCAGGATGAGACCTCTGCATTCTTTACACCTCAGCCCTGTTCACCAACGAATCCACAGCCTTATCCCAAGCCAGCATTACATGACTTTCAATTATGTCCTCTTTGGCGCTGCTGCACTACAGTATACCTTGTTACCTGGGCGAAAGTCCCACTGAACTCAATGGGACTTACTTCCAAGTAGATACACATGGAATTGCACTGTAAAACAGAGAGCTGAAACAGAGAGTTAGTCTTCGCTAATATGTACCCTAGCGATGCAGAAGCAGCATCTTCGCTGCTTGTCATAAACAGAGACTATATCTGGTAAGACCCAGTGAAGGCTTTATCAAACTACATCTAATATATAACTCGCATATTCTATTCTACTCCCTGAAAGTCTGAAGAAACTGGGCTTTCCAGGTTTAGACTGTGTCATTTATTTTTGTTAAAATTAAGAGTCTCCTCCAAAAGGCTATGCAATAACGGCCTGGGTCACAATTTAAAAGAGGAGTAAACTATTCAGCACCGAGACCACAATTAGGAGTTGGAGGAAGCAGCAACTGGGCCGGGGTATGTGGGGGGGGAGGGGAGGTACAATTCTTGTTCTGCAGCCACAGCAAAGTTAGGGATTTTCTTTTCTGTCAAGGGTTGCATTCCTTTGGGAATAGTGTGTGTGTGTGTGGGGGGGGGGGGGATGGCCATGTTGCTAGTGGGTGTGGACAACCATGGGCAAAGCCACCCACTTCTCTCTCTGCCACCCTTTCCTTTATAGGAGCAAGGAGGAGTGTTTTGGTCTGCTAGCGCATGAAAGACTCGCCCGCCTTGCAATTTGATTCTTCAGACACGGACATGGTCGCAAGGAGACATTTGCAACCTAACAGCAAATGCAGTCGTGCTGGATCAGTCCGAGGGCTCACCTTATTCAGCACTCTGCTCAGTGGCCAACCTGCTACCCACAGCAACCCACAAGCATGACCTGAGCACAGCAGCACCTCTGTGCCCGTCTTCCCTACAACTGGCATACACAGGCAGACATCCTCCACTAAGGGAGGAAGCACACAGCCATCGGGACAACTAGTCATTCACAGCCTTCTCCTCAATGAATCTGTTTGAGTCCCTGTAAAACATCCAAAATGGCGGCTACCACTCCATCTTGTAGCGGCAAATTCCATAGCTTAAGCATGCGCTGTGTGAAGCAGTCCTTCCTTTTATCTGTCATAATCTCCCACCAAACAGCTTCATGGAATTCACTGGAAGTTTTAATTTCTGTTTAAATGGAACTGCCACTTGTGCACTGTCCAAACTGTGGTTAATCTTATGACTCTTGCTTGTTTTCACTGGCCTTCTTTGCGATTAGCTGCAGTTTATGGTTCAGACAACATGAAAAGCTACACTTCGCCCAAAGCTTCCAGTGTCCTCTTTGTGGGTACACCTTTAGGAGAAAGGGACACACGGAACAGGCTCACGTTCCCACTGCTACGCCACAGTTGCTATACTGTTCTCAAAAACCATGAGGACTAACTAGCGACAACTTAAGGGGGCCAAAGTTCATATAGGTCTAATTTGTTTTTAAAATCGATGCTGCCAAATAAAAGCACTTTCTCAAGCTAATATAGCTTAAATGTCATTTGCACAAGCGGTCCAATTTCAAGCCTTTTATATTTAGGAGCATATGCTACATCAGAGAAAAAAAAAATCTTGCCTTCTCTCCTCCTCCTCCTCCGACTCCCTGTCAGATTCTTCTTCCTGTTTTGCTTTCTTTTCCTTTTGCTTTGGTGTGGTCTTTCTGCTTCCAGGTGCCACCTCGTTTTCCCTCTTTTCTGCATTATTGGACATGTCTTCAATGTCTTTGTTCTCTTTGTTGCTGTCTTTTAGCTTGTCCTGCATTTTATCATCTTCACCTTCCTTTTTAGTAGCTGTGACATCCCGGACAAGTCTCCTTCGTCCCTGCATGGAGGAAGAAAGGTAAAGACAATGCTGTTCAAGATGCCTGGATGCCTTCCAGGCAACAGCACTGCAGCACTGGGGGAACACGCACTCTTGCAAATAGTGCATCAGAGAAATTAATGTACGAGACGACCGATTTTCCACTGCCAAAGCTTTCCTGCTCCGAGATCATAAATGGGAATTCTATCATCGCACAGATAAGGCAGTCATGAACACAATTCCAGAAAAATCAGGAGGGTGAAACAGCAAAGACAAGAAATAAGCTGCCAGACTGTCTAAAAAGGAGCAGAGAGGCAGAAACACGCTCCACCAGAGATTCCAGCCCCACTAACGGAAGGGCAGTGCAGCCACATTGCTGAGACTGCTGGGCAATTCAGGCAAGGAGAGGCTGAATCCCCTTGGAGCCCCCCTCCCCCAAAATGGCCCGTTCCTCAACAGATTCTGTGTAAACTAGGACTGCACACTGTAACTGGTTAAGCAAGTAGATTGACCATACATCCTGATTAAATGAAACAACATCTTTTGTCTTTACAAAATTGACTAAGCATTTCTAAAGACCTGAGATGGCAGGCATCTTCTTAGAAGAGGAATTCCCTGCTGTGAAACAGTGAGGGGGGATGCTTATTCTAGGAGGATGCCTGCTGCGACATGCACACGCACATCTAGTAACAAAAGGAGGTCTGTTTTTTCCTTCAGAACTGTTTCAGTCACATGCAAGTTAATGGAGACCCAAATCAATGAATACTAGTCTGATGATTCAGCAGGTCTCCATTCGAATCATAGCCCTAGTATGAACCACCAGAGACAACCAGACAGGGAGTCGCCAAGACAGATGTGTTTCTCAGCAGGTTTCAGTGAAAACTCTATGAAAAGTAAATTTATGAAAAGAACACGCTAACAAAGTTACCTCCACTCTGAAATAAAAAGGGATGCTGTAGGCAAATGCTCTTACCTGCGTTTTTATTTGCTATGCGTTGCAATGTAAAGTCAGAGATTAAGCTCAAGGTTTTGGGGGAAAGTAGGTATTGATAATGGATTAGGGAGAAGGGAAAAAACCGTACAAGTCTTCAGGAAGTGCCTTCAAGGTACGGAGGAAGCTGCGGAGCTGCTCTTCCTCTGAGTGCAATCCAGCAGAGATTTCCCGGAACCAAGGGATACAGGAGGCAGCATATGCCATCTTTCCTTTCTCACAGTTCCCTGCACTGTCTCCCACATGTTTCACAGTGGTCCCCTAATCACCTGGAGCAGGTTTACTAGTGTGCAGGATTCTGGAAAAGGAATGGGGAAATGGAAAACATATCCGGCCCCAGGTTCACATGCATGCCCACTGGATCAGGAGCAGTTACAAGCCCCTGACATTGTGCTGTGGGACAGCATGGTTTCCTTTCCGTGTGATTTCGTTTTGCTTTGTTCCAGAACTCTGCTCTGAGAATATGCTATAGGGCAGTTTACAATTACTGAAAAACAGAATGAAAAATTTAAACGGGTGGAACAAACCCAGGAACTTGGAAGGGATGAACGATCAATGAATGTGTGCCTGCTGCAGACAGCAACGAGAAGGTAATGGAAGAATCTGAGCACACGCACGGTGCAGTCTGAATTATGAGAGGAATGCATGATTTTAACAGCAGACAACTTCTTTAAAAGAGCTTACCCTTGGAGACATCTGTTCAATCTCTTCCTTCTCGCTTTCGCTGCTACAGTCATTTTCTTGCACCTCGTTCTGAACCTCCACAGGAGACATCTCTGGCTCTTCTTTTACACTTTCCTCCATTGGCGCTTCTGTTTTCTGTTGCACTTCTATTGTTTTTGGTTCATTGTGGTGAATGGTTCTAAACTGAATGTTTGCAGAGCGGCAATATTCTTCAAAACCATAAAGATACCTAAAGGTTTTTGAAAAGACAGTATTTTCAATCTGTAAGAAAAGTTCTTCTGATTCTCTTGCAGTGCACAGGGAAAATACACACTTTTATAAACCCCATCGTCTCATGCCGATTACTAATACTCAGATCTAGGGAAGAATTCCTAGCTTCATCTCTAGCACCAGCCTTAGCACACAAACCTCTTCTCCTTTTAAGCAGCAGAGGGAAGATTCCCTCCCTCTCTATCTTTCTGACACACTGAGAAACAATGGGCCAGGATGTGAAGGAGAGTGAGAAATGCAACTTATTAATTCTGGTTGCTGTCTACTAGCTTGTTATTTTGCTTTTAATTACATCATCATGTTTTATGTGTTTGGTTGCTAGCCACTGGGTGGGAGAATATATAAAGATATATATTTAACAGATGAAACCAAGTGTTTGCAGCACAGTGAAGTTATTGTTCACAAGACTTCCTATCACTAGTGCCCATTCCCTGTTCTCTACCTCCTCCACAATTCCTGATTCTTTGAGTACATGTTATTCTATTTGGATGAGAGCTGCTGAAACAGCAGCTTGCTGGCAAAATCTACATAGAAGCTCTGGGTTTTTAGGCTGCAACCCAAACAGTCGAAATGCAAAAGGAGAGTACTTACTTTCTATAAGCAGTTTTTACATTGTAGGAAGCAGCTGAGTTCAAAATAGGAATACCAAGGTCCATATAAATTTGCTTCCATACAGCTCCACTATCAATCTGTAGGGATAAGGAAAAGGCACAGGCAATTTCACTGTTAACTTTATTATACTGCCAACATCTGAGGCCCTCTGGGCAGTTAACAAAAGTTAAAATTAAACAAATGTTTAAAAAACACAGAGACATTAATGTAAAAGAATAAAACCATAATGGCACTTGCAGCTGCTATGATTCAGTGGTACAAAATAAAACAGAATATATAAAAACAAAGTTAAAAAGTTAAACTATTAACATACTGTGGGAAAATTAAAAGATCTTTACCTGGCGCCAAAAACAATACAAAGTAGGCGCCAGGCACCAATATTTCTAATGAAGATTTTAACTCAGTCTGAAATTAAAGTACCATTGCAAGTTAATGTTAAGAAACATCACACTTACATTGTCACACCCACCCTGCTGATATACCAGTCTGAAAAGTTTGAAGAGGTTAAGATCCTTATAGCCCAGAACAGGTGGTTTATTGATAGGAGTTCCTGATATTAAAAAGAGAACAAATTAAAAACAGTTGCCACGCAAGAGCCGTAATTTTGCTGTTGAGCACAAACTAACACACACACATTCATTTTGGCAAGCTTGTAAACAGGCACCGATGCCCAAGGGCTGCACAAGGCCCTCCAGCTGACATAGCAGTGGAATGTAACCAAAGCCGATCCTGTCTTTTTTGTTTGTTTGTGACCACAGTGAACAGTGAAAAGTTTTGTTGCAGGCTCCTGCTTCTAACTGTTTACCCCTAAGATGCATCTTAAAACAGAGAAATTCAAACTCGTTACCTGCTTTGGTGAACTACATAATTCTAAATAAGATACAGCAATGCATAGAGATGCAGATGTTCCCAGTTTAATGTCACTATTATTGGTAATGGGGATCCCAACACATTCTTTTCTTCCAAAGAGTGGAGAAGATGTTAGATCAACAATTGTTTAAAATCACAGATGGTTGGAGGTGGCAATCTGATCAATCTTATTGCAATGCCCATATGTCCCAAACTGGGAAATTGATGAGCATCCAATACAATGCAGACTGAGAGCAGCAGCCAAGGGGATCTTTGCCTCTGTGTCCCCCCGTTCTACATTTTCACTAGAAAGGCTGTTTTTGCTCATGTATCCAGAGTTCCTCGGGGGGAAGGAAGGATGCTAGAATGGCTTCAGAATACCTTCTGTCCCAGCCTCCCCAGTCCACCCCCCCCCCCCGCAAGCCCCGGAGCTTTTCTTTCTGTGCTTGCTCCAAACGAGGGAGGTTGGTGCTCCGATTCCCTGCTCCTGGAGTAGAGCTCTGTCTCCAGGTTGGATCTGGGAATCCATTGCTTGGGGTCACAGAATCACTTCCATCATCATTCGATTAGTGATTCTGCAGAATCATTTTTCCTCACACATAGGAACCATTTTAAAGAAGCAGCAGAGGAGCAGTGAGATGCAGCAAAAAACCTTAAGCAGCAGTGAGACCTTAGATCATCTCCTTTCTGCACAACTAACAATTCCCAATCCAGAAATTATTACAGAAAATAATTACAGTCAATCACCCTCATTTATATGCATGTTAGGAGAAGTATTAGAAAGTTAGTAAAAGTTGATGGCTCACCAGTAATTCTAAACCAGTAAGAACCAGACAAAAGTGCCAGAAAATTCAGACATTTACCAATAAAGTTCCAAGTCAATGAACCTCTGATTTCTGGAGGTTACAATCAATACTATGGTGAGTTAAGTTGGTTGGTCTTTATTAACGGTTTACTATATTGATTTTATGTGGCTACTGCCACGTTAGAGTCACCAGATAATTTTATTTAGATATAGTCACCAGATAATTTTATTTATTGTTTTAATTTGGTAATTTAAATATTTTATTGACTGTGTATTTTGATGCTGTATTTTATTGTATTTCATTGAGAGAGCCAGTGTGGCGTAGTGGTTAAGAGCGTGGGACTGGGACTCAGACAACCTGGGTTCTAGTCCCCGCTCGGCCATGGAGCCAACTGGGTGACTTTGGGCCAGTCACAGACTCTCAGCCCAACCTACCTCACAAGGTTATTGTTGTGGGGATAAGATGGAGGAGGAGAATGATGTAAGCTGCCTTGAGCCCTTTGAGGAAAAAGGCAGGATATAAATCGAAAAATAAATAAATTGTATTACCATCCTGAGACATGGTGAAAGGCAGGATATAAAAGCTTAAGGTAAGATAAAATAAAAGGTTTTATTAACTGAATGTCTGATTTTATTGTTTTATTGTACTATTTTATTGATTTACTTTGCATTGTTTTATGTGTAATTGTTTTAATTGTTGATACTGTATGTCCTGTAAGCTGCTCAGAGAACCTCATGGCTATGGGTACAGCATATAAATGTAGTAAATAAACAAATAAACAAATAGTTCCGCCTTTCTCGGGCTTGTAATGGCATTCCTAGGCCATCAGTCTACCTTGAGATACGAGTTTCTACAGCTCATATAGGCAGCTCCCTTACGCCAAGTCTGGCACAGCTTATTTTGGCTAGCATTAGCTCCCCAGGATCACAAACAATGCTTTTCCAGTCCTGCTGCCAGCGGGCTTTGTTTTGTTTTTTTAAACTGGACAGATCAGTAACTGAACCAGGGACTTTCTGCTAGCAAAACCTCTAGTTCACTGATCTAAATATGTTAATCCATTCAGGCACACTGTAATTCATGGTCAAGAATTTTACACTGGACCTGGAATAAGAATTCCACAATTAGCAGCAACGATGAGCTTCTACATATCAAAATTTCTGGGATCCAAATCAAGAGAGACTCTTGCAACATTGCCTTATATTAGGAAGTTTAATTCTACTAGTGTAGTGATACATGAATTCTTCTCTCCATTCTTGGGGTGAGGAATAGGCAACATTTTAGATGAAATTCAGGCATATATACACTTTGCAACCAACTCCTGGCAAGACAATGTCTTTGCCTTGTAATCTGGCAAGGTTGCTCATTGAAGCAGCACAGGCTGCAACAACCGCAGAACTCAGTGCCCAGGGTAACAGAATCAGCCACTGGGCAAGCTGCACCAGGACGGTATTCCTGCTTTCTACTGCCCTGTGAGACATGGGTAGAAACATACATTCCACTAAATGAAAAGCCCCCACATACCTAAGCAAGTGCTTTGCCTCACAAATGCTACTTCAATTCTTTGTGACACAACTGTTGCATATTTGATGAGTTTTACGCCATGGCAATGCTCCGTAGTTAAAAAGTACAGTTCAAGTCAATGCTTGTTTATTCAAGGTAATTGCCACCAAGTTGGCCAGAACTTGCTTTTGGGTTAAGCATGCAAAAGAATGGAGCTACCAGTGTAGTATTCAAAGCCCCTCATTGGCTCTCTGCACAAAGACAGAGCACTGGCAAATGCACATTATTATCCACATTATTTTAAAGTTTCTCCATTCCTGGCTCAAGTTCAATACTATTACCTCTGTCTTCCATAAACTTGTAAAGCTGTTGGAGGAAATTGTCCCTCTCTTCAGGATCAAGCTCTTCCTCAGGCTGCCAAAATAAAAAGTAGACACATTAAGTATTTTTACATATACATCTGCTTTAATTGCAGTATCATAAGCATCTGCCTTTTTTGTAGAGAGCTGTGTTTGACACATCTCATGCCTGGTTTAAAAAAAAAAAAAGAGTAAAAATGGCAAATTATGAGGGAATTATTCACTAAATGCATGACGTGGTATCCAACCAACTTGACAGAAAGCATCGTCTACGCTGATGTCTGATGAAGACTGGCAGGGTCTAAAGCACCCCTGCAAGTCGTCAGGCTCTATTTTGTAAGGACTCTAAAAGCTGACTCAGTCCCAAGAGGCCACTGCCCTGAAAACGGAACATTACTGGCACTGAGCTGAAACTAAGTGCTCCCGAATCTCTGATCAGTTTTTCTACTGAAAAAGACACAGGACAAATGCTCCATGCTCACTTCCTGGTAGGAGTGATTCTGCTCAGGTTCCACCCCTAAGAGTGATGTCCGTCTGCAGCCATTCGCCAGCCTTCCCGATCCCTGGGCCCTTCGAGATCTATCTTGCTGCACCTCCGACTTCCCTAACTGGCTGGGATCGCGTGCGGAGGACACTAGGTGGAGGAGGGCTGCTAACAAAGCTAACAAAGCTCGAGCTGAGTATTCCCTTTCATCCCCTACCCTACTGGATACTGCATAGCACCTTTGCAGGGAAACTGCGCATTTCTTAGCATCTACTGTACGTAGGTTTCTTTTCCAGCTGATAAGTCAGCAACGTTCTATGGCTATTAAACCAACCCCCTTTGCTTAAGCCTTTTCTCCAAGTCTCAATGCTCCTAAGTCTGCCAATACTTCATTTCTCCATGGCCCCACTGTGGCTCCATTTCTCAGGTGCTCACCACCTGAATTCCTCAGAGAGAGCAATAAAAAATGCTATTCTGATGGTAACAAAAAAAATCAAATGCCTGCTGTCGATTTTAAAATTCTGTTGAAACATGGCAAACCAATTTTGCCGTAACATGACGAGCAGGAAAACTGCACTCGTATTGTGTTATATTTGTAGAACTCCCTCCTTCAAGCTGAGTGATGCATTCTGTCCCCCTCCATTTTGTCACCTTACACACCCAGTGGAAGTAGTTTAGGTTTAAAAGGGACTGATCCAAGGTCACTCAGTGGGCTTCTGGCTAAGGTCGCCTTTAACTCTGGCCATCATCTGGTACTCTAATCGCAACACCACACATTTCGGATATGCACACACTGCAGCAGAATGTGTTACCAATGCAGCTTGCTTGAAGGTGGGCACCTGATCAGAAGCCCAATTCTGGAATAGGTACCGGACGTGACACTATCGAATGATCTCAGGCACTGAGTAAGTGAAAAGTCACTGTTTTGCAAGTTAGCGTTACATTGCAAGCCAGTTTTATGGCTACACGCCCACGAGAACACCCCTGCAACTCCCAGCCTGCATCAGAAGCGACAAAAATATATTTAGACGCAGCTTTTTCCGAGGTATTTCCCCCTCCAGTCTCTACAAATTGTGCCCTTGTATAATGAACATTTCTGTTGACAAGACTGCTCAACTGAGGAAATATTTAACAATGATTTTGTTAATACCTATTATGTTGTTCATCAGTGTTAAAGGTGATTCACATGTTGAACCAAAACACAACTATTTTCCACCTTGATAGTCAACTCACTGTTAAGGGAATATTTGGGTGCCAACGTTATTTATTCTGGCAGTGCTACTACAGGACAGCATCGAGGATTTCCACATGTGCTCATCTTCCAGTGTTATATATGCCAACGGTTGCCAGCAATGCCCTACTGCATTCTTCATGGGGCGGACAAGCCACTCATCATGCAAAAAGATCAAAGTTAACTGCTTGGTTGTCTCGCTCAACAACCCAGCAGTCAAGCTTTGCACACCATGCTCAGCAACCTGCAGAGAGATTGGACGAAGGAGGGAGGGAGGGAGGGATGGATGTGGTTCCCTGCTAAAGTGTATAATTCCTCATGTTTAATCTCCAGTACCTATGAGGAACACCGGCAAGTCTCCTCAGCCTTAATCTTATTGTAAATTGCCCAGAAAGCCTCCGCTATGGGATGGTACAGGAACGAACGAATGAATGAATGAATGCTCTCTAAAGGACAAAGCCACACACGTTTTATTTTTTGCAGTATTTATATTACTTGCCCTACTGGACAACTCACAAAGATCAAAAATGAAAAAGCATAAAAATGGCAAGCAGAAAAATTTCCAGAAGAACTAGAATATCCTGTACAAGCACTGGGATTAAAAAAACAACAACCCAGTTTAAGAGAAACAGATTTTAAAAGCCTGGAAGAAATAAAAGGGTCTTCATTCAGTATGAAAAGGAACATAAAAGCAAGATCAGGTAATTCTCTCTTAGAGGCTATTGTGCTTTCCCCCAGTTGGGTGACATCACCAACACTCTTCCTCACAGCTGCCCATCTCACCTGGCAGCAGAACTCAGCACAGGACAAATCGAGATATTAAGAGTTACGTAGGTGCAGGAGCAACAGATCTGTAGTTCCTTTTTTTTTTTTGATGCAATCCACTTAGATATCTAGCAATCAAATACACTCAGTGATACTCTGGTATTATCTAAGTGAGGGACAAAGCTGTTTCTTCTAAAAAGTATATGCATCATGTATTCTTAGTTTTTTTTTTAAATAGGTTAATTATTATTAATTCCACCATTATGATCACAATGATTTAGGCAGGACTGAATCAAGGTAATGAAAAACATACTCCGCCTTTAGTCTGTCAATATTACAGATGTTGCCCCCTGCATCAAGTAAAATATAAAAATTGCTATTTATTTTATTTTACACAGTTATTACATTTTTAAAAACTGGCTTTGACAATGAGGGAAATAGAACACACTGACACCCACAGAAATAATGGCCAACTTCTAGCACCCAGTGGTAACTCTCTCCCTCGCTCTGGCTTTAGGCATTAGAAGAGTTTTAAATGCCGAGAGCATACATTATTGCTTATTATTTTTCAAGAAGAGGTTAAATAGGAACCTGTGCATCCAATGTTTGGACAACTGAAACCCCTCCATCTTGTTTAGAGTCCCAAAGAAAGAACTATTATATTTAGCAAGATGCATAAACTGGTATAGACCATGTATGCCAAATATTTATAATACCAGCTGAAGTCACCATGCCGTGTAAGCACAGAAATACTAGAACATGCTAGAAAGGTGATAATTCAGATTTTTGGATCCTAAATAAGCCAAAAGACTACAAATGTGTTTTTCTGTTGTTGCATTATTTGATCAAAGTACTATGAAATTGCTAGGGAGGCACACACATCTCATGCAGGAAATAGCTCCACAATAAATGTGCATACAATACCTTCCAACAAGGACATAAGAGTCAAATGGATATTGTAATTAGGCTGCAGTACAGAGTTGTCTGTCTGATGGGAGGCACTGAAAAGATGTACAGTCAAAAGGAGATGGAGCCTTCAGATTTTATTTTTCTGAGGCTTTAAAGAATTTTGAAACATAAAAATTATGTTAGCTAAATATACATTTTGTACCAACACTTATGGGCAGTTTAGGTAACAATTTGATTTCTCAAGGCCATTTAGTTAGGAACATAGTCTTGCAGAATAAGCACTATTAAAAGCTATCGATCATCTCAAGGAATGTTAGAATTTCCATCCTAAGATAGTAGTCCCTTCCCAACCCTTTAAATATGTTTGCAAGATACTGAAAACTGGCCTTTAGAAAGTGAAATTATCTACCCTGAACTAGGTGAGACCTTCAAGGACCATGCTGTGCAATGAGAAAGACAATCCCAAGCAGTCAGGGGAAATGACAGCTTTCCATCTGTATGAACCTCCTCTGAACAAAGCCTCTTGAACCTGCACAATACTCTTAGGAACATGGTCCCATATTAGATCAACAAGAAGTCCAAAGGTCAGTATATGCGGGAAGGCGCCTACTGCAATTTTATTGAGTTGCAGGTAAATCTGACTTATTTCAAGGCCAGGGGTTCCTATTTGGCTAAAACGGAAACCGACAGCACAGCCTCTGGGGAATGGAAATGGCACATATTTCAGCTTAGTTAAAGGAGCATAAGAACAACTGGAATAGCTTCCAAAACTGGTAAAACCCCAGCTTGAGAGCATCCAATGGGTACTCAAAGGCAGCTCATTAATGCTCAGGATTAACACGCACTATTTTAGGATGATGGCAAAAAATGAGCCTGATTGCCTGGGCATCGCTTCCCTGATGCACATGTGGTGGCACTCAGAATGCTTTGGAAAGGCAGTTCAAAAGCCACCTCTGGCTTCTGCAAGAACCGATTTTGCAAGTCACCTCACACCAGAGACATCATGCCAACTTGCTACAGGTGCCATTTAAATAGTTACATGTAAACAAAACCCCAGGTTACAGGCCAGTTGCTGGACAATTCAGTGGCCCTCTAAGCTTTATCCAAGGTGATTCTTCAGTTTTCCACTAAGTGCCCTGTGCGTTACCACTGTCCACTACTGCACAAGCTCTAGTCATTGAAAGAGCAGATGGGCTGGAGCCTCCAACAAGTTCTGCCAGAATGAATGAACTGGAGATTGGTGGATTGGGTCCTGTGTGTCATTTATCCTGGAGAAGGCCCACAGCACAGCAAAAGCTGCAATGCAAATGCCTGAGTGACAAAATATGAGCTAAAAAGGCAGCCTGACTGGGGAAGAACTACAATCCATGATTTTAAAATACACAATACAGAAAGGTGTTCTATTTTACAAGAGAGAGAGAGAGAGCGAGAGAAAGAGAGAGAGAAACACACAGTCAGTGTATTTGCTTATCAGTTTGCTGAGCACTGCATTTTGCTTCCGAGGAAAACCACAGGACAGGAAAAAAAATCTGACCAACCCCCACCCCATCCGAATATTCCCTTCAGCAAGAAACGTGGGGGGGGGGGGAGGAAGAGGTGGTGAGGGAGTGACGGCGCTCTGTTTCAGCATTTAAAATAAATTAGCTTGATGATTCCGTTTGACGGTTTTCTGCTACCATTAAAAGCAACCCCCCTGCGTTTGACCATCTTACATGCCTTTTTGCAGAAGAATCTGGACTGCCACTGGAAACAATAGATCCTGCCGTTTCCCCTACGGTACTCTCTTTCGAACATACTTCACCTTCCCGTCTTCACCAACAGTTGATTAAATTCCTAACTAGGTCTGAAAAAATTCACAGGAATGCCGTTTTATGTTTAATTTTTAAACAAAGCTTCCTGCTCCCTCCTCTTTTGTCTGAAAGGCAGAAGCTCTTTGAAGCAAAGTCTTCGCTGCAAAGGCACGACATGCAAAAAATATTACCCGGACTCTCCTTCCTTATCCACTTACCTGCAAGGACGGGATATTTACAAACGCGAACACAAAAAGCCTGGTCTGCCAGCAACAGTTCACACCCTGCAAAATGTGGCCTGTGTACCGTGTATAACAACATGGGGGAGGGGGAGAGAGAGATTCTACATTCCACAAACGATCAAGCCCTTACACTTTGCTCAGTATTAGCACGTTTGCATGGAAAGTGACTCCATTTTGTTAAAAAGCCATTCTTTTATGGCAGAGCAAAACCTATTAATAGATTCCAATTGTCTTTTTTCCCCCCTTTAGGCAAAAGGGGAGGGTTACATGCACAGCTACATTGTCGAGGGGGAGAGAGAAAAGATCAGAAACTTGCAAAATCTAAACCCCACCTCCTCAAAACCCAGATGCAGAGTGGTCCAAACGGGAATGCCACCGACTGGACGTGCAAGGAGTCCTTACCCAGGTGCTGCATTTTCTCCCAAGTGCAGAAGGCTTGATATTCGCTTTCCTACCTAAATCTGCACACGGGGTGCCGCGACGCACTTCAGTCTAACTTGGAAATATTTGCGCTCCTTCTTGTGCTGCACCGAATCCACCGTTAGGCAGCATTACTCACATTCTCTCCCATATTAAAAAAAAAAAAAAATCAGACATTACATGAAAGGAAAAGAAAGAGACAGCCCATTGCAAAGCATCTGGTAAGCCTCCCCGGGCAGCCTGCCAAGCCCCTGCTAAAGCTGCCCCTCTCCGCCGAGCGTGCGCACTCGCAGCCAACAGTGCGTCGCCATGGCAACCCCGGGGCAGCCTGGAAGCAGGAACAGCCATTCGGCCCGCAGCCTGCGCGGCCCAGCGCCGCCGGGGGGAAGCGAAAGGGGCACGGCCGCGCGCCCAGCCCGGCCGAGCTTCCCCGGGCGGCCGCGGCCGCCGCCGCCGCCGCATTCCAGGGCGGCCGCGCGGGCTGGCCCAGCGCCGCCCGGCCTGCCCCAGACCCGCCCGCCCGCGCCGCGCCCGGTTCCCCGCGCCTCCGCCGGGACTCGACGGCGGCCCCCGCCCCCGCGCCCAGCATGCAGCTGCAGGATCTGGGCAGCGCGAAGTCGCAGCGCTCCGGTTCCCGCCGGCGGACGTGTCATGTTTTACCGCGCTCCCCCCCACCCGCGCCCGGGCTTTGTGTTTATCCCCGGGTGGGCGTATAACGCTGACAGGGCTGCAGCATTCCTTAACCCGCTTCGCCCGCCGGAAAAAAGGGAAAGGACAAATCCGGACTACGAGCAGCACGCGAGAGTCCCCGAGCACGCCCGCCGCACCCCCGAGGCTCGCTGCGAAGAAAGGGTTTGGCAGGAGGGTCATCGGCCATGTGCCCGGAGGCGCCGCCGAGGTGACCCGGGAGAAAGCATGGGGCCCCTCGTGCGGAGGGAGCCCCCAGCCAAGCCGCCCGAAAGGGGGCTTGGAAGCCCCCCCGCGCCGCTCGTGTCAAACGCCCCAGTTTTAGCCAGTGGCGCTTTCCACACACCCCACCTCGCCAAATGGGGGGAGAAGCCCGGAGCGCGAGGCCACCTGCCTCGCCAGTCCAGCCCGGAGCCCCGCAGCGCGGCGCCCCCCCCCCCAAAAAAGCCCGTCTCGTTAAAGCAGCCCTCGGTGGTCCCTGCGACTCGCCTTCAGGCACCCCAGGAAGCCTCGGCGGTGGGGCCTCCGGCTGAGCCCCCGTGCTCGAGCAAGCCACTTTCATTTTACACCCGGCAGTTTTACCCTCGGGGGAATCAAGCGCCCACCTGTGCCCGCCACGGTGCCTCTTTTATGAATGGGCCACGCTCTGCACAGCAGCCATTTTGTGAGCGTGCCCACGAGCCTCCCTCCACATTCCAAATTTGCCCACTGACCCAAAAAGGCTGGGGACTCTGCCTCAATTTATTTTTCTAGGGTTTATTAAAGAGCGTACGTGCAAGGGCCTGAAGTGGGGAGACAGGTATTTCACAGCAGCGTTGTTACTATCCCCATATTACATACGGAGGACTTGAAGTTAAGTCAGCAACTTGCTGAAGGCTGCCTCACATATTCATTGCCAAGGAAAGATCTGAACTGGGAAGGTTCATACACTGGGTTGATTTTTCTTTTTAAATAATAGTTTGCCCCCATTTCTCGTTATACAAGAAATGAAGCTGTTCAAATTAGGTTTGGTACAAGATGAAACAGCTGTATAAACATTAACCCACAAGTACTGACTGGGTTAGTACTTGTCAACAAATATCAACATGTAGTACTTAATTATTAAAATGAACGCTACTGCATTTGACGACCTAATCAGTGTTTTCCTCTCCTCTAAATTCCTCTATTGTGTCTGTCTTGCACACACAGTAGACAAATTGTATTTTTGCAAGTCTTGGCCTTTGGCACCCTCCCAGGTGGGTTCAACGTGGCAAATGAGGCCTCCTTTTTGCACCTGAAGAATTCGATTTTTCCTGCCACGTGTCAGTCCCGAATTTGGTTCCCAAGCAGGGGTGGGGGAGGCTAGAGGAAGAGGGAATTTAGCACTGGAGGCTCTAGTTGAGATACTTCAGGTGGCAGCATTTGGGACACAAGACAAAAAGGGCCTTACTGCTCCTGAGAGCTCATCTCTGAGCACATGCAACCCGGTATGTAAGAAAATGAAAAGCTTTTTTAAATGCTCTAGCAACACAATTTCGCCATGTATTAACTTTTCATTGTAAAGCACTCGGCCTCAAACACTGCAACAACAACACTCCAGTAACGGTTTTCCCATGTTTTTGCAGCCTCCTTCACTTTTCATATTAAACACTCAACACTTTTGGCCGTAATTCTATGTAAGTGTAGCCAGAAAGACGCCTGTTGGAGGAGTTGTATCCCAGCATTCCCTAAATTATGGATCATATTAATAGGGTTTTGTTTTCTTTAAATGTTCTCTCTATTCTACGAGTCAGCTGCTATCCTGTGCTTTTTTTGACAAAGTTAGGGTGGGGTGGGGAGGGGGGAGAGAAATAATTCAAGATAAACTTTTGGTGGATCCTTTTTTCTTACAGTTGTAAAGCAAACTAGTCATGAAAAATGTCAAAAGGAATTAAGAACCTCAGGACAGTCATAAAGAGTCACACATACATGTCTTCCAAATCGTAAAATAAAAGTAATATTAATATATTTTTCTTTAAAAGCAGCTGCTGAATTTTTTTTAAAGAGTGAATTTTCTTTGAAGAAAAAGATTCTAGTCCTCATGGGTTAAGAGAAGGAAGGTTTAAGATCATCAAAATCAAGATCATCGTCATCAAATTGCATTTATATCCCACATTTTCCCCCCTCTTGTGAGGAATCTAAGGCAGCTTACATGTCTCCCTTTATCCTCACAAGAACCATCCTGTGGAGCAGGTTACCTGAGAATGAGTGGCTGGCCCAAAGTCACCCAGGGAGCTTCATGGCCCAGCAGACACTAGAACTTTGATTTCCTGGCTCCCCAACCCAACACTCTAAGGCTAAGCACTGGCTCTCAGCCTACTTCCCAGGCAGTCTCCCATCCAAACACTAATCAGGCCTAAAACAGTTCAGCTGCCGAATTCCAGGGAGATCAGGTACATTCTGGGCAATACGACTGCAGCCATGAGCCCCTGGAGGCTGACTCCTTGACTCCTAGAAAAGGCACTGAGATAAATCATCCCTGTTTGGCTCCTGTAGTTTCAAGTGGCCAGCCAGGGTAGGCAAACATGTAAACATAAATTACAAAAAGGGATCAACAGGTAGATCCTGCCTAGGTCAAGGGTATGTTACAGGGTGTCATGAGGGAGACTTGACTGTAGGCATTAAAGAGGAAGAGTTTACATGAGGGTAATGAGTTTAGGAATGCCTGCCTTCTTCCTGAAGCACCATGACTTTTGAGCATTTGGGATTAAAATTTTTGCCTTATACAAAAGTAAAGAGTCACATTTCACTTCTTCAGATTTGCCTGCATCACAATCTGACTATGCAAGTATTTCACATTAGCATCCATTTAATCTGTATCTAGCCTGCAGCAACGTTGTGGTTTGTGGCTGGGAGCTTATATAGCCCCCAGTGTTTTAAAGTTATACCATACTAAAATGTCTGGTATATCAACTAAACGTCAGCTTAAACGTCACTTCAAATATACAGAGCTTCAGAAAGGTGCAACAGACACCCAGAATAATTGTGTCTGAGTATATTACATGCCTAATGAAATGCAGAGGAGGAAGATCATGGGAGCCCTGCAGTTTCTTTCAGTGGGAAAAGGTGGCATATAAATGTAATAATACACAGTATGTGCACATGCATCGATGCGGTGTGAGAGAAAGCACGCTTGTGAAATAAATACCTGGGACATGCATCAACCCTGGCCAGTGGACTCTACAGACTGTTCCAAGGTGTGGTAGCCTTCCCTCTGAACTGAAACGGGGCCATGCAGAAAGCTTCATTTGCAATTCAGCTTCAGGAAGGTAGACAGTGAGCAAGTGTGCAAGCCATTGTGGTTCACTAGCCACAGTGGATTGTGCTTTGTAAACCCGGACTGCTTTACACAGGATGGCTTGTTTTACCCCCAACACAAAAAAAGCAAAGATGCAAAAAGATAACTGAAAGCAGGTAGCGACTATATCGCCACCTCTGTAGTGAGATCCTCTAGTTTTATGTGCAGCCCTGACAGTTCTCAGTATCTTCTACCCTTTTCTTCTGTTCCTGAGCCTTTATAGCTGTTTGGAAAAGTGGACAACAACCCATTGCCCTTACTCCTGACAGCTGTCGAAAGCAGCATCTTTGACAGGGGTACATACAGCTTTCATAACTGCATCTAACTCTGTCAAAAACCCATGCTCAGCCCCGTTAAAAACACAGTTTTCAAAGAAAACCTTATTTTTGCCAAAAGCCATTGCTCCTGTAAATGTTTTTTTCTTCTGAGCACACTGAAGTTCAAAAGCAAAATATCTCCTTGCAGCTCTCTTCTGTGCTTCACGGCTCACCATTTGATAGTGCTCAAATGAAAGAAAAATATTTGAAGCCAGGCTTGACATCCATGGAAGGTACGTAACCAGGCAAGGCTTCAAATTTTAAGAAGTTGGAGTGGTACAACTCCAAAATACCACCACAAGCAAAAAACTAACAAAAGCATTTGTGCACATGTCTGGCACAACAGAAAAGATAGAAAACTAGTGACAGCTGTTCCAATGTGCTCTTTGGGAATCTGCTACTGACTATCACTTTGGCGATCATAAAAACTCCCCTGCCCCCTAAAAAAAGCTGTGGAGAACCCATAAGGGATCACACAGGTAAAAGTGGGAAGCCTGGATCTGCCATTCAGGGACAACTCATGGTGAACCTTTTCATCTACTGGGGACTCTGTAGAGGTTGTCCCATGAACAACCCACACTGCGAATTATTCACAGGGTGGTTTGTTCTGCCACAGAAATGTAACCAGTGTCTTTACATGTGGGGAGTTAATGTGGGGAGTGACTGACAGGTCCACTTTCTAAAATGCAAAGAACGTTTTACTTGGGGCCCTTTCTCCACTTCCACCTTTTCGTGTACATGTGTACGTACTCCCCCACCCCGCCTAGTTCTGCACCCGACAAGTGCAAAGTAATGCAACTTGAGAAAATATTTGATTTTAGAACTTGAGAGAGAATCAAGTCACCCTATACATCCTGACAGAAAGCATAAAGTTATCCACTGGGGGCATAAGCAAAAGGAAACACAGCTCTGAGGAGCAAAGTATATTCTCAGTACAAGATAAGCCATGCTTATGTGGCAAAATTGTCTTCACTTTTAAAGGTGTCTTGATTTACTGATACAATAATATTCTGTCTATAAACTCAACATTTTAAAGGTTACTATTTATTAACATAGTCCCTGAATAAAGTTACGAATGGTGTCTGTTCTTCCACAAGCACATACGGAAGAGTGACATCATTTTTCCTTGCACAATATATGCTGGAGAATATATTAAATAAATTGATTAAATAAATGGATATATTTAATCAATTTTTGCAGTTTGAGAGAGGAGTAAGTGAGGGCACTGTCCCAAGCGGGACTGAAAGCTCA
The DNA here is from genome assembly GCA_023646645.1 of Varanus salvator macromaculatus. Lineage (NCBI taxonomy): Eukaryota > Metazoa > Chordata > Lepidosauria > Squamata > Varanidae > Varanus > Varanus salvator. Next base: position 22,884,173 of record JAIXND010000624.1, on the reverse strand, counting down.
CCGTGCTATTCTTGCTTACCACAGAACTCACCACATGATCAATCAGTAACACCAGTTTTGCTTTGTATCAGCACCGCCCCCGCTCCAGAAGGAGCTGGGTAAGAGCTTTCCCTTCCCACATCTCCCAGTTGCTAGCAGGTATGGTCTGATATCTACCCAAAAGAGACATACTCCTCAACTGAATGGAACCTGGAGGCTTTCCTCACTTGTCCTACACACTGGTCACATTTGCGCAGAGCAGTTAACCAAAACCGCCAAGAACTCTGGCATATTAATAACAGGCAGGTGCGCCAGTATATGTGGAGCCATCACTCCTGCTGGGCTCCTCATGCAAGTGGGAGTGGGTACAGTAACCAAGAACTTACTAATTATTTAAGCTTTTATATCTTGCTCATTAGCACAGTTCTCTGGTAACAGTTATAAAAAACTCAGGGTTGCAATCCTCTTACAAAGCAAGATTTGGAAGTCAACTACATACTTTAACCCCAAACACAGGCTCGTGGGAGGAAAGACAAGCCAGAAGCCTGGGTTCAGATGTTAATACTAGGTCCCAACTCTGGAAAATTGTTTTCTGTGAACATAGCAGCACTGTTAGCCTCTTTGTAATTTTTACTCACTGTTAAGGTGGTAGTCCCATAGCTACTTACCTAGGAACAAACTAAACACACCAGGGCTTACTTCTGTGTAAGCATCCACAGCAGCAACGAAGAAGCTGCAGCCCTCCAGATGTTGAGACTGCAGTGCCCAACACTCCCTCTCAGAATAGCTGAAGGCCAAGGATTATGGAAGTTGCAGTTCGACTACACAAGGAGGGACTAAACTTTCCAACTAATGGATCCTACTAACATTTTTCTTTAAGGTGTTTTCAAACATATTTGAGAAACACCATTACATTTGGCGCATGCAAAGCAACCCATTTGCCCAATTCAAAAGCCATAATTATTGGTATTGCTATTGCTATTTCCTGCCTGTTCCCAGAGGTTGGGATGCTAGGCGGCTCACTCACCACTACTTCCTCTTCTTTCTGTTCCCCTTTTTCTTCCACTTCATCATCACTCTCTGCTTCGGCACCATCTTCTTCATCACTGCTGGAGGATTCCAAGATTTCACGCATATCCATCTTCCAATTCACCGGTATAATTCTCAGACTGAAGAAGGAGCTTGCCTCTTGTAACCCTTCAGAGGAAAATGTCCTGTGCTTACACATTCAAGGTACTAAAAGTCAAAACTCTAGTATTACCTATTGGCAGTAGCTGTGCTTCTTTGTTCAGCTATTTTAAATTTCAAGTTATGCTCCCAAAATTCAATGGTCAGCTGAGAAACAGGAGGTAAAAAAGCCATTCTAAAAATCATAAAGGGATCTTGTTCACAAGTTTCTCCTTATACCAAACTGATTGTTGGCTCTTAAATCTTAATCATGAACTGCTATTTTCCATACAAGGGTATTCTAGGATTATGAAGCTAACCTGTGTCATGTCAGTTTTGCACGCAAGCAATTCTCCAAGTCGCCAAATGCCAGGCTGCGGGGCAGATTTTTCCCAGTTCTGCTCCTAAAATTCTTCTAACTGAAAATGTAGGGATAAAAAAGCCCATTGCCATCCATGTCACAACTGAGCCTGAGAGGGAGCAGAGCAGGGGGGGCGGAGTGAGATGGGGAGGAATTGGGGCTGAGGGCTTGCGGCAAATGTTATTGGCACGCTGGCCTCTCTCCCCGGTGCTTTATCTAGATGGCTGAAAGGGCTACTTAAACCAGACACACGGTGTGGTGGTGGCGCCTTGGTCTGTGTGCGCTGTGCATGTCAGCCGCTGAGTTCCAAGGCACACATCCAGAGAGGGCATCAAGCCCCAGAGTGCTCCCTTTGCTATTTTAGTGACGTAAATGTTAAAATGCTGTATCTTGCTCAGATAATTATTAAAATCACGCACATTTAAAAGCAAACCCAGTTATTGTCTATGTAAGTTTTACATTTAATATCCCAATTATTGATAACACATTTTAGGAACTTCAAGCAATTCCAGAAACATCTGAATTATCCCAGAAGCTAGAAGGGGCAGGAAGAAGTGGAGGGAAAAATGCTGCACAGGATCAGCTCCTGTTTGTGAGGAACAGGTCAGAGTGGAGTTTAGAGAAATCTGGCCTGAAAAAAGGCTATGGGGAGCAACAAGAAATTACAACAAGTTTATTTAGTTTAATAGCCCATAGGCAATACAGCATAATTTAAGAATTGGGAGCTTATTTTGCTGGGGAAGACTGTATTACCTATTAGGAATGGAAGCTAAGTAGCTTAGTTTAGTTTAAAATATAGCATGTGGCAATTAATTCTAACTAATAATAATTCAACATCCTATAAGCAAATTTTAACCTATTATATGAAGAATGCAATTTTATTTCCTATTGTACATAGTTCCCTTTAATAAACATTGTAATTTTTGTTCTGTTTGCCTTTAGCAATGGTGCTACTCCCTATTACCTATACCACAGGAATCAGACTACCAAATTTCCTTACTGAGGCGGCTCTCAGTGGCTTCTAGCCTTGCTGGCCATGGGCTCCCTGCTTCACCAGAGGCAGCCTGGCTTCATGCACCAGTGGCTAAGGAGCCGGGCAGGGGGAGGCCTTGCACCCATCCTGCTGGAGGGATCCTGTGGGCAGCTGGTTGGCCGCCCTGTGAATGGAGTGCTGGGCTGGATGGACCTGTGGCCTGGTCCAGCAGGGATTGTCTTATGTTCTTGTATAGAACTGGGGTGGGCGACACACAGCCCCTCGTGGCCTTGACTGCTGCCCCACTGCCACCCCACTGAAATTCAGCAGTGTTTCTTTGCATGTTTTATAGCGGTGGCAGGGTAATGGAGTGTTTTTCTCGTGTGTGTGTTTTACAGCTACATTCACTGACTGCTAGAGCAACTAATCAGAACAAGTGTAGAAACAATGGACTGTACAGAGCAAAAGCCCAACCGACATGAATGCACATTTATCTCACGATATAGGGATTCTGGCCACATACTGGAAAGCAGAGAATGATACATTGGATCAATGATTTTGAGTAAAAAAAAAATTGAAGAAATAACTGTGCTGGGAATCTTACTGAGAGGATTAAAAAGCATTTTCCCCCTGACATGGCATGGAAATTCCCATAAATTTTACACTTCCAAAGTCTCCTTATGATGCAGTTTCTCAAAATCATTTTGGGGAACTATTGGCCAGGCAACAATATTCATACTTTCTGTTTTAATCATTTTATTCATATTTATATGAAAAATTATTTCATAGCCCAATGGGGTTAGGTTTTCCCCATTTCTTGTAAAGACACAAAAAAAGTTTTAAAGAGGAGGTCAGCAAAGCCCTGCTTTTTTCTCATGGCCCCCCATGCCTGCATGTCTCTGGCCCTTTCGTTGTTACGAGCCATCAGAACATATCCACCATCTTGAATCTCCAAAATGTCCTGTCCTTTATCAACCCTACTCAGCAATAGGCATGCCAAAAATCAGACTTAAGAATTTTACAAGACTCTGGTTTTTTAAGCAATCCATTCCCAATTTGGTGCCTTCTAGATGTGTTGGACTAAAGTTGAGGCATGCTAGGAGTCTTAATCCAATAAAAATGGAGGGCATTTGGTTGGGTAAGTCTGCTTGAATCTCCTTGAGAGTGCTCTGTCAATTGTTTCATATAGCAGCGTGGCTGTAAGCCTAGAGATATACCCCAACACCTAAACTTGGTCATTTTTAACCAATATAGTATATATTATTATCATTATTTCTAAACTGCCCAATAGCCAAGACTCTCTCATATCGGTGGAGTATGCCAGCATATTATACATACTCATCTACCAGTGAAAATGTCTTAACATAAAGACACTGATTATCCAGTCATGATGAGCTTTCTTCAAAAGGCACAATACTCTGCCATTTCAAATCAAAATACACAAGTCCTCACGGCAAGGAGGAAACTACCTACAGCTTGTACAAGAGCCATTTCTTTCACAACTCGGGTGGGCAGAAGGTAGATCTCTGGGTGATTTGCAGATTTGCAAGAATATCTGATTCCCAATGATCTAACATTAGTATCAACTAAAATCATTTCCCTCTAAAATGTAGGAAAAAGAATGTTCAGGGGGAAACCAGGTGTAGATTTGGGTGTCAAAAGGTATCGCATGGTGTCCCAGGAGAAGCTCTAACGCCATTGCACTACAATAAGCCAACAGAGTGCGAATCCTGTTGTGAAGAAAACCTGACTTTCTGGCTACTACATTTCCATGTTGTGCTTTCATGTGATGCACACATTGGGTTCACAGTAGCACAGTGCCACAGCCCCACTGGCACGCTACCTCTCCTAAGGTTGATTCTGATACTTATCACAATTCCTGAGCTGAGCACCCCGTTCTTTGATTCTTAGCATGTATGAAGGCTGCTTCAGTCACTACTTTTCACCTGGCTCTGCTTGGCTGATTTTAGGGTTCTAGGTTTAAAAAAAAGAAGAACCTGGGAGTCTGAAGTCTTCTCATCTCGGCTCCAGGACCGCAAGCCCCACACATTGCAAAATACCCTTGTGCCCACGGTGCCTTGCCATGTGCACCTGCTGTGTGCATAATGGCATTAGAAGCCACATGAGCCTCTGTGGTGCTGCTTCTTGCATGTTGAACAGCACATGGCACAGCACAGGTAGGTCCCACAATGATGTTTGGTACTGATAGGCCTGATCTATTGCACCAGCAGTAACAACTGCAACTCTGTATATAGTGTCATTTTCATGAATATGATAATTACTGCATAAGGAATGTGCTTATTAATTATCTAAACAGACAACTTTGAAATTTACCTTTTCTAGTAGACAACTCTTGTTTTGTAACATTTAGGATGTCTAATTCCTCAATGTCTTTTCTTGCTACTGAGTAACTGCAAAAGAACGGTTCAGTTCCATTAGATCTGGCGCTCTGCAACACTGGCCAAGTTATCATTCCCCCCAAGTACTTCAGTTTAACAAGTATACCTTTGTTTATGTGTTGACATCATTATCTGCTGTCAGTGACAAAATGTGTACAATCCCCCAATACTGAGCATTTTATTCCATTGTTTAAAGTTTAGTAGGCTTGCAAATTTTGCACATTCCACTTAACATATCAAATTAAAAGGGTAAACATTAATAAGTATTTCAGCAGCTTTCTAAGTCACTACCTATATACTATTAGACAACCCGAATCACATAAATGAAAGGATTCTGTCTAGTTTTAGTTGCCTTATTTGTACAAGAATTCTGTACAGGCACTAGTAGACATGCATTTGACTTGATCATGGGTTCAAATTCCTGTTTTACCATAAACTTACTACTTAGGGTTCGTCTCTCAGGCTAAGCTCCCAATCTTTAAGAAAGGAACATGGACCCAACCCATATTATATGCTCACCAAGATAATGAACTTGGTGAGCATGTAATACTTTAAGTTCTGTTATATGCTGCAAATAGTATCATTCAAGCTTCACCTCTCTATAAAAAGCAGACTACGCATCAACACTGACACTGACTGGTTGCAGGGTTCCAAAAAACAGCCTTTTTTAGCCCTCTTGGGAGGTGGCTGGGCCAAAGCCTGGGACTTTGTTGGGTAAATCAGTCGCTCTGCCACTGAACCATACCCCTCCCTGAGCTTAGATCAGTCAGCTGCCCTAGAGTTCAGGGCCTATATGCATTGTGTTCAAAGGCCATTTTGGGTCTGGCGTGTTACTGTTAAGAAAATGAAAATAGTATAGATGACCTTTCATTCTATCACACGGTAGCTTTTGTTTCTTGAACTGTAACATGCTGGAACACCTTCATCTGTATCAAAGACTTAGTGATATGGATTCTAAAATGTCACCGAATGGGTTAAGGCACATAAGTAACAGGCAACGTGTGTTTCTAATGCTTCGATATGCTCTCTTTACTTCCTGTTCAGTTTATAGTAAGCCGATGCAGAGTTCAGGTACTCTGCCCAGGGAAATGATGATTCATCTGACAGTGGGCTCACCAGAACACAGGTCCTGTTACCAACAGGTGAATAAAGGTTGCTCTGACATGAAAGCCATTAAGCAATACAATTATAGCCAAAAATATCAGTTTTTAAAAAGCTACACACATGTGAAGAATCCTGTAATGGTAAGTCTAGATCTCCAACTGGTTACTTTTCACCAGGAACCTTTCCGACATAAGGAGTTAGGGTGAGTCTTTTTTTTTAGGTTTTTTTGTGTCAACAAAAAAAAATTATCAGATAATTTTAAGGTAGAAAGCTATGTTGTGCAATGCTGTGCAATTTAAATATATTGCAAGCATATCCTTTTGGTCCATATCTGCAGTATTACTGAACATTTCAAATTTACAGACTATAAAATGCAAGGTAATATTCTGTATGAAACCCAAACATGCAATTCATCTTGCAATCAAGTCTTCCAAAAAAGTCATGTTGATCTTTAGAAATTAATAGCATTATCTAAAACTGTGGATGATTTTATGTTTGCCCAGTTATATATTCAGGGCTGTCATTCTGCCAACATGCTGCTTCTTTCACTAGTAGTTCTTGTTCTAGTGGCAGGTGTACAACTCCAGGAAGAACACCAACTCCTGTGATTTTTCCATCAACATAACATTGGAAATGCCCCTCTGCCTTAATTATGACATCCCTGCATTAAATGTGGATGACAGAATCATGTAGAAAATGTTCTGACATTTTGGGGTTGTATTATTTGTTACAATAATCTATGAATTTATTTTGCTGCAGCCTAAGTCTAAAAAATTTACTCACAATTTGGAATCTGCGAAAGATCGAACTAAACACTGGTCCTTTTTCACTGAAATGTCATCACTGCAGCTGGGGGATAAGACCTGGAGATTCAAATGAAACACATCAAATTGGCTTTTTAAAAATTCCTTCTCCTAAGGAAAGGATCAGCTTGCATAAATACATTTTTCATCTGCATTACAGCAACTCCAAGAGCGGCTGTTAATTCTCCAGAAGAAATCTACTCCAAGTAATGACTGTGCATGGAGAAACATTATTCTCCCTCTTTTACAACATTGGACGTCACCCAGTAAAAGATAGAAGTACGTTTAGGGCAGATCCAAAGTACTCCACACAATGAATTATGTAACATATGAAAATCACTGCCACACTTGCCACAGGGTAAGACAATTTCATACAAAATGTGTCCAGCAATGGCTGTTAGCCAAGATAGCAGAATGTACGGAGAATGCAGACCTGTGGAAAAACTTGGGAGAAAGGCAAGCACATTCTAGCTGGCTTTTGGCTGGTTACTGTCAGAAAAAGGATGGCGCTCCAAATGGAGCTTGGACTGAGCCAGCAAGATAATTATGTTTTTGAAATATTGTCCATCTCCCTTCGAACACAATACAGACAATTATCCAGAGAGTTGCAAACTTGGGCACAGATCAATGTTAATTTCAACCCTCACAAAAAAGAAGCACAGTTATGAAATTATGCATCTGCAGTTACATCCAAGATCAAATTGGCTCAGATTTACGCTTAAAGGCAGCAATCCTGGTCAGCTCCTTAACATGCAGGGCTAAAAACCTGTGACAAAGGTCATCCACAGTAGTAAGACAAGCTTAAGACATCACCTTGCATGCGCAAACTTCTAAGCACAACCATAGGGTAATATTTCTTGATTTTGTTCTTTTTTGGGTGCACACTGCCTTATGGATGTGTACCCACATCACTGGACTGGGAAACACAACCCTTCTTTTGTTAAGGGACTGCTCGAATTGAGCAGTTCTCAGAATTAGAAGAGTGACTGCATTTATGTTAAACAGCACCAGGAGTTATACATGGAAGTCACTAAATGCAGCTGCTTCCAAAATGTTATGTGAATTCTTGTAATCAAACTTCTTCCTAATTGCACCCTGAAATCCTTCCCCTACCTGCACATTCTTCCACTTGGGAGAATTATGCCAAAAGGAAAACTCCTCTAACCAGACAGCATTCCAGGGACTGCCAATGCACTCTCCTCTGCTAGTTACAAAGATCTCTAAATCTGCATATTATACATTTTTAAAATATGTATCTACAGATGCAGGTTGTCCGAGACACAAACGAGTTCTGTTTCTGAGAAAATGGAAATGTGTCTTTAAGTCAAATTTGTATGTAAGTCGAATCACATACAGTCAGCCCTCCACATTCGCAGGGGTTAGGGGCTGAGGCCCCCTGAAAGTGGAAAAACCACACATATCTCTACTCCAGCTCACCAGTACCTCCTCTTTGCAGCAAGGAAATGCCAGAGAGATTTCCCTCTCCAGATGGGTGTAGCAGGAACGCATGTTTTGCAGGCCCCACACTCCCCATGCGGATGGCAATTTTCTGCCGTAATTTTTAAAATTAACAGCCTGCAAGACAGTTCATTCGTAAGTACCGGTTGTTCATAACATGGACATCCGTAACTCGGGAACTGCCTGTATTCAATTAAGAGACCAGCTGCCATTTGACTACCTCTTCTCCCTCCACCATCATTTAGCAGCGATTCCACCTGGCTGCAGCAGGAGGAGAGGCAGGACACCAAGGCCACTCCGACTTGGTGGTGAGGATGGCTGTCATTTGACTGTTTGCATTCAAACCAGAACACAGTAACTGGAAGCACTGGCAAATGAGTTTGTTTCCCTCTTCCCTTGTCTCCCTTTCCCACTGTGTCATTTATTTTAACCTGAAAGCTTGCAGGTAGCGCGGTCTTACTTTTAATCTGTGCACAGCACCAAGTAACTTCCTACATTTTTAAAAAAGTGTTTTAACAGTAAAAACTGCATAACCACCTAACATTTACATCCCCTATGAAAAGTCCCCTCCTCTTGTCTCTGCCCCAAGCAACAACAATGCATTAGAAATCCTGAAAAGCTATTGTTAACCAGGAAAACACAAATACAAATGTAAAAACAGGAAAAAGGAAAACCCCGGGCAAGCACTAAGATTTCGCTCATGTCTTGAGGAGGAATCACTGCAAATCCAAAGGGAGGGTTGGTTGTTTTTGTTTAAAGACCATCAAGGTCAGTCACCAGAGTTAGCAAGACAAGGTTAGTAAGAGTTCTTTTGAAGAGTTACATTTCCCTACCTTCTCTGGAATCAACTAACCTTGATCCCTAAAAGTTAATCCAAACAGGTGGCTCTTCGAATGTTTTAAATTTTAAAGTTTAAAAGGTGCCCAAGTTGTAGCCAGGGGCGGGGGAATGTGCCCTTTTCTCTCTGCAACTGAGCCTGATGCAGACGTTGCACCAAGATGTGGTGGATTTCACAGATTCAATGAGGTATGAGAAAGAAGGCAATCTTCAATTATATTTTTAAAAAATTAAGTGGGATTATTTCAGCAAACTGATTATCTACTCAATTAGTATTTGCTCAAAATGAAAGCATATTCCAAGTATATACAATTCCTTTAAACCAAATTCACAACTGTCAAACATCATTTTTAAGAACCCGCTTTTCTATTAAAGCAAAACTGGACAAAAACCTATGTTAGCAAATTGTAAAATTTTTACTTCTTTACGGAACTGCTTAGACTGCTAGACAAAGAGCACAGAAGTGTATTCGCCACCTTATTGAGGGTAGGGGAAGACCCCCTGGTCCTCACTTTCAGTAACTTCTGTGTGCTCTGCCTTCCAGGAAGTGATCCTGCTTCAAGGGACACTAAGAAAGCAAGACAGAAACCCTTAGTTTCACCATGGCCCCCATGCAGACATCAATGACAGAGAAAGGGCCACCTCTGGCAAAACACAGCCTTTCGAGGTTGTTACCTCAGGATCTGACTCAGAATGGGAAGAAGAATTCTTAGCTGAAAGACCAAGCCCAGCAGATCCAGTGAGCATCCAGGAAGCCAATGAAAACCACATCATGCCAGAGGAGGCAAATGTCACATGCGCAGGCTGAGTCTGGCATCAGATCAAAAGGCCAGTGTCGGCATCCCTGCTGTCTGGAACCACCCTGAAGGTGGAGCCAAGCCCTTCTGATTGGGAAGGGAGAGGTTCAGATTAGAACCAACCATTTAGCATTAATAGCTGGTGTTGCTGGTGTTTTCCTCAATGGTTTGTGCAATATTCCCTTTTTGGATCACAAAGGCAGCCTAGCTTGCCAGTTTCAACATAAGACAGTAGTTAAAAGCCCCTGCCATACAATGCGTGGAAGGCAGAGGGGAGACATTCAGTTCCATAACGAAAAAGGACTTGGCTGACCAACAGTTGTGGAACAGGATTCGGGTAGTAGCTACCAGATACTGGCAGTTTTAATTGTTTTAACAGGCAAGTAGGGCACATCCTTGTTCGTGAAACATAAAATAGGAAACAGTCCTCAACACGTACCAAACTAGAGTTTTTAGGTTCCTACAATGTATGCTACCTTTAGCTAAAAATAATTTTAGAATTCAATAGTACTCAATATAAAAAGCACTCAAGCAACACTAACGCACATGCACACAGAGAAGCAGCTGTGATGTTTCACACCAAGCTCTGGAGTAGGCAGGCAGAAGGCCACAAGCTATTTCTGCTTGCTCCAAAACTCAAGTTCTTTACAAGGTGCCTATGGTACGACAACCTAGTGTGGGTGACAGACCATCGCAGGCTGTCATGCTGAGTAAACAGACTGCTCCTGGCAGGGTGCTTGCTCTTGGCCCACAAGATGCTGGACCCACAACAGGCTGTCCTGTTGTCTCAAACTGGGCAACGGCCCATTCCTGGGTAGGGAGAAGCATTGATCAAGGACCTTGCAGAAGTGGCAGAACTCCTTTTGCCATTCCTGCCAGCCTCACCCACTTGCCACGACCAGCCACCCCATAAGTGCCCAAGCACTACCTGGAGCTCCGTGGCCCTGCTCGGATCCAGCTCTTTTTGTTCACTACGTCTCCCTAAACCTTTCCCAACTCGATACATCCTGAATAGTGATCTTTAAACTGAACGTCCGTGACAAGAAGTGTTTAAAATAATGCATGGTGTGGAGAAAGCGGAGCTGCATAGATTTCACTCCCTTTCCGTTCATGCTCAAACCCGGGCTCATCCCATGAAGCTGACTGGTGGGAGGTGTAGGACAGATAAAAGGAAGTACATGACACAATGTATAGTTAATCAGTGAAGTGAAGTGAAGTGAAGTGAAGTGAAGTGAAGTGAAGTGAAGTGAAGTGAAGTGAAGTGGTGATGGCCGCCAACCTGAATGACTTTAGAAGGGGAAGATTCACGGAGGAGGAGGTGGTGGTGATCGGTGGCTACGAGCCTTGCTAGCTATGGGCTACCTCCTTTACCAGATGAGGCTTGCCAGCGTACACCAGTTGCTGAGGAGCTTGGACAGGCAGAGGTCTTGCACCATCCTGACTGAGCGATCCTGTGGGCAGCTGGTGTGCTGCTGTGTGTAGGGCATGCTGGACTAGATGAACCTTTGGCCTGTTCCAGCGTGGCTTGTCTTATGTTCTTAGGTAATGCTCCCAAATTTTCCACCCATTCCTGAGACCCCAGGTGCACAGGAATGTGGAAAAGTGTTAGCTTCCCTTTTGCTTGCTTATAGTGAGCCTTTCTTTGAAAACAGGGATTTAGACAGGGCTAAACAGGTAGTTTGACAAGGGAGGTAGATATGATTCGGTACTAGCAGACATAAGGATATTTGTGTGTACCTAACATATCTTTTAACAATTTTAAATTGTTTATGGTTTTGGATTTTTGGTTTGTTTGTTGGGGTTTTTTTTTTACATGTTGATAGCCGCCCCGAGGCTAGTTGGCAAGGGGCGGCATAGAAATTTGTAAAATAAAATAAAATAAAATAAAAATAAAATCTTTGATTCAGAGGTGAACAAAAGTAGCATGAAGATTCACATTCCAGATAGCAGGTTAACAGAATCTAGCTTTGTACTGGATGGGAATGCAAAGTTGCAATAATAAGTTCTTGGAAATGTTGAAGATAATGTTAATTAGCAATTTAAAAAGCACTTTGTATGTTCTTTTTTCTGTTTTTCAAGAAATGTTGAAGATGCTTGAGAAGGATCGCTTCATTTGATTTGCAGAGGAAGTCTGACAGAATTTGGTTATGCTTTAAATATTAACTCCAGCTTTGTTGAACAAGAGCTGAAAGCTAAAATCATATCAAAAAGGTGTTTTGACCTGATGAGTTCCTCTCCTTTGAGAAGCATTTAATTTGTGTGGCTTATTATGAGTGCCCTAGATATGCTTTACTTACCAAAGCTGGATACCACTCTGCCTCTTCAGAACTGGGTGTCACACTGACAACTTTACCAAGCAATTCATCAGCAAGACGCCGCTTATCCTCCTCCTCCTCCTCGCTACTTTCTTCCTCTTTTTCATCTTCATTACTAGAGGATTAAGCAGTGATTCAGACAGCTTGAGTGTGGAGATAGCAGCCAAAAGAAGAATACCACCTCATCAAAGCCGCTGTATCTTGGACTCACACCTCAGGAGTTCCTGCTTGGCAACCCCCATGTTCCACAGAAAATGATCAGCACAGCTTGGAGTCCCAGTGCTAACAAATACAGGTGCTTCTACACGGAGGATCAGAGACCCTAGGACCTGTGCGCCACTGCCCCACCTGTAAAGCTACCAAAGCTACAGTTCAGTGGGTTCAAAGGATTGCACTGTTCTTAGGTTCTATGTCACTCAGAAGGTCCACTGCTCAAGATCCCGTCTTGCCAGCTAAAGTCTTTCTCCACTCCCATCTCTGTGCCTCTTTCTCTCGCAACAGTCTCCTCTTCTGAAGACACTGTAACTGCCTTCAGAATAAAGGAAGGATGCATCTATTAAGAGCTTAAGAAATCCAAAAACCCTGTACCAAAAATAGTCCTGCACTAGGAAGAGCTGAACTCAGCAACTTACCATATAAATTATGCAAATTCTCAAAATGTTACTATTTTTAATGACATTTTTCTACTTCTGATAGTCACTATAGCGGGCAGCTTTACAGAGCATTGAAGCTCTGTCTTCTGTTCACTCCCGTTCCAGTTTCTTCCTCCACCACATTTTTAAACTTCACATGGCAACAGAGGCTAGAAACTTGCTTTACTTTTAAAGCCCAAAGATGTGGCGGCTGCAGAATTCAACACACACAGAATCCTGGGACACATACAAACTTGCTCAGAGCCAAAAAGGTTACACTTCCTCTGCCTGTGCTTCCCAGACTAGAATTTCTGCAACTCCCTCAAGCAGCCTGATCTTCAACCTGCTCCTACCAGAATAATTTATTCTATTTCAGAGGAGGCTGGGAGGAATGGCAATGGAGAAAGCCCAGTATATTTGGGCTGCATGTTCCTCCTCCATCTCAGAAGCCGTTCACAGACTGTAAACTTTATGGGCAACAGGTGCCGCCTTCTGACCTGTACCCAATCAATCAGTCAGACTAGTTCTATGCTGCCTGGAATTGCAAGTCTTTGGGCTTGTTGCTGTTCTTTTACAGCAATTTTGCCCGTGCCGAAACCTTGAGAAGGAAGAACACTGTGGAAGCAGTTTGTGAAGTGCCCACGGTGGGACGTGGGAGACATGTGCCTGCCTCTGACTGGGAGGCGAGGTGCCTAAAGCAGGTTTTTGGGTTCCACTCTGATTCCTTCATATTATACCATGCTGTTGCAACTAAACAAACATTTAAGAGTAGCAATCCTAAATGGAGAGAAAGCACACAATAACATCCTGCAGCTGTTCTGCTCCTTACAGGGGAAGCTCAAAAGACAAAACCTCCCTGGCTCACTCCAATGCACAGGAAGACGTGAACTCCTTAATTTTGAGAAAAGCTCATTAAGTCCGTTAAGGAAATACCACATTATGGAACACTCACACAGGGAGAGAGGATCTCCTTCCTCGGTTGGATTTCTTCCCAATCACTGGTGTTCCAAAGTGCTCTGGGTTGGTTAGTGGCAGTTGGTCAAGCGTCTAGGGGAGGGAGGGAAAAAGACAGCTTACTAACTTTCCAATTTAAAAATGTTTAAGAAACTAATTTGCAGCTTTACAGTTAACCAACCTACCTCACTTTCTGCAAAGTGCCTCTCTCCCTTCAAACACAACGATGTCCTTCGCAACGTCCTCTCGTCACCATCATCAAAGACTAAAACAAAAGTCAAGTTAAAAAATAGCATCAAAAGGCATTTTATTTGTTACAATTATATCCTGCTTTTCCTCCAAGGAGCCCAAGGTAGAACATAATTAGACTGCAGGTATCTTCTGTCTTTCCCTCCCTCTTGCAAGGAACCTGAGGCAGCTTACATCTCTTCCTCCACTCTATTTTATCCTCACAACAGCAACACTGTGACGTATACTAGGCTAAGAATTCATCACTGGCCCAAAATCAAACTAGAACTCTATCCTCCTGGGTCTCCAAGTCCAACACTCTAACCAATATGCCACACTGGCTCTTGCTGTAAAACGCAGCTGAATGAAAAGTGCAAAACAATCAAGCAAGCAGAATGCCACAGAACAGTTACATTGCAAGAGAGATAAATCCACAAAGACTGGCAGGCCTTCTGGTTCAGGGATTCAAATGTAATTTTAAGTCTATACCAATGCCTACTTTGTCACAGTTTTTCTTTTTAAAATAAGGACATCCTATGTACGCCCTGCTCCTACACCGAGATTGAAATGGTTCTGATCATCTTGCTTTGGAGCTTACATGTTATTATATATTAAAAACTTGCTCTCATACACACTTTTCATACGTTTTTCCAATCACATTTTGCCCCACAAATCGCCAAAATAAAAACATTTATTAAAGCCATGAGATCCCACAACACGAGCAGTTTTTAAAACATGTAGGACACTGATTAACATATGAAGATTCGATGTATTTTCATTAAGAATGGAAGCCTGGAACCAAACCAGGAATTATGCTCAAGAAATCTTCCTTCTCAGCAAAGATTCAAAACAAAATACTAACTGAATATTCATCTTCAGCTGGGCAAAGAGCCACATCTACGTAACTGTAGACAGGATACATAAAATGGTGACTGTCAAAACATCCTCCACTTTCTGAGATTCAAGAGTCTTCTTCCCTTCAACATCCCCTGGAAGGAAACTTTCAAACCTCTTCTGTATCCCTAACCAACCCTCATCTGGAACTGTATCCCAGAGCTTGCATTTAAATACACCCATCTCCTTTCAAGCACAACCATTTCTGTTCTGGCAGAAGGCCAGCTACACCAGCGACTCCAGCACAGTTCATCGTCAACTTCCAGAAGCAGTTGCCAGAACTGCAAGTCCCAAGGCCCCCTACAACTTCCAAAGCAACAGCAAAAAATCTGTTGTCAAGAACTTTGTTTGTGCTTGGAAATGCCTTGAAAGGTTTTAAATGCATTCCCCTCCCCGTGTTTCCTTTGGCTGTCTGGAGAGTCATCTACTGCTGAAGTGCTTATTCAGAAATGGGAACAGAAATCATGCTTACTAAGATGCAGCTGCCCAGGCAATTGGGTTAGAGTTTGAACAAGATCAGAAGATCTCTGTGTAGACACCTGTGAGTCTCCTGGCTGGGATAAAGGAAATGCATCACAGATCTTAAAACTGCATGATCCCTTGAATTGAATTCAGGGAAGTCTCAGTTATGACATGTAAGGATGTGCAGGGTTGACGGTTTGTGAAATTGATGTTCAAGCTGCTATACGGCCAAGTCGGTTGAATCAGAAAGATTAGTTAAAGATAAGCCAAACAATGCATTAAATCTGCTTTGATCCAACCTTCTAAGAACTACTCAAGGCCAGCTGAGAGCCAAATGAAGACAAACAGCATACAAATGAACGAACTGCATCCTGCCTTTCCCCTGTGCTAAGAAATTAATTACATTTCTAACCCACCACTAGCCAAAGTTCTGCAGTTCACAAAACTACCTTCAAACCAACACAGTAGCATGTAATTAAAAAAACTTGCTGTTAAAATCAGAGTAAGAATCCTGATACAAGCCACCGACTGCATCATCAAGATGCAAACTCACAATTAAAATGTTTTCAAAGCAAAGGGCCAGATCACCTGTGGAAGCCAAAACATACCCCAAAGCCTAGAGTGTGTTGGTGCCAAGCAGCTGCCCTGTGTCTCTACTGGAAAGCTGGGAGGGGACCAATGATGACAATCCAGTGGTGTTCCTCGATCAGATGCCTCTCCCCCATACAGGCAGATCTACCTGCTGCTACAGCACAACAGCCCCATGCTATGTTGAACTGGGTTTACTAAAGCGCATTCATTTCTTCAAGCACAAGCATGTAGGTACATTCATTCGTGCAAGATGAAGATGGCTTCCTGCACTCTGCAAATATACCAACTTTACAGGATAATATTCTGTAAAAAGTGGCAAGCCATTGTTTTTCAGCCTTTGGGGAAACATAAGAAAAGGAGCCAAAAGATATACAGAAGCAGTGTTTCACTGAGCCAACTTTTATTGATATGATTACTTGTATTTAATCTGAAAGCACGTTCTCTTGTCTCAGTTTAGTGCATTAAGTAAACAGCACACGTTTGCAATACTTCTTAGACTCGGAAAAAACTATAGGGCATAATCAACCCATAGTTACACAGAATCCATTTCCCCTGTTCAGACATGCAGCAGTATAGGAAAACAATGGATTCTAATAGGTATCGAATCACACCTGTCTAGAAAAGGAAGTGATTAGATAGAAAAGATGCAAAAAGCAACACTGTTCAGTAATATATGAAATAAATAGTGTATTTCCTCAGTTAGAAATTTGGACCCCACCACTTTTACTGATACTGCACGAAGGGGGGACAAACATCTGGCTCCTAAATGCCAGTTTTTTACAAACCACACTTCCATCGTTTCACCTCCCACTCTTTTCCCCCAGTTAAGTATTCCTTGCCATTTTAAATCTCCTTTCTTTTTAATCTGCTTCACATGCAGCCTCCTTCAAATTAAAGCCTCTCTTAGCATGACCCTTTCAATACACTTAACTGTTCTTAAAGTGTACATTGTCAAGGAGCCATAAATTAAGGATTCCTAAACAAATAGTTGAGAGACGAGTATTACGGCTTCCCAGTAATAAATAGATCCTTGAGTCCGAGATATTGCTAATACTTTAATTTTATATTGCAGAATGTTGAAAGCACACCATTCCCACCCCTTGAGGAAGGTATTGTTTACTGAAATGCATAAAATAAAAGTACAAGAAAGAATGGGGAACCAGAAAAAGGAAAACTAAACTGTCTTTCTTACAAAACATGACTAGTCCATTTCTTTACAGGGTTTATGTCTGAAGAGCATGAAGGACATGATGCTCTGGTACTATCCCCTTCCTCTTCAAGGAACTCAGGGCAGCTCCCCATTTCATGCTGTGAGGAAGAATAACTCAAATGATGTGAATTGCCCCAAGGTCACCCACCGAAGTGAATGGCCAACTGGAGAGGTGAACCTGGCTCTCCACTACTTATCGAACAATCTATTCACCCTGCCCTTTGTATGATCATTTGGGGGCACAGGTATCGTTTTTCAGAGCAACATAGAAAAGAACTTGAGCGGTTACCCCCATACTGCGGACAAAGGGCTTGTAGGTAAGTTAAGACCACCTAGCCATTCATGGCTGAGATGAGATTTGTCCTGTGTTTACATACCTAGAAGATCTATATGGCATTTATTCCCTCTTCTTTGGATCTGCCCATCTTGCATCTCACATGAAATGAGCCACCATCAGCCTGCTTGATCCCTTGCTTTTCACCTTTGCACAATGAATTTGAAAATCATCTTAACCTAAGGTAGGTCCTTGCCGCAGCAAAGCTTGCTTATATGTTGCTGAGCTAGACAAAGTGGCCCAACCTAGTTGAGAGACTTTTCTTATAGACAAAATGCAATTTTACTTATTTTAAGATATGCTAGACAGTGTGTACTGATGACAACTCAGCTTACTTACCTATGCTTAGGTCTCTAGCCAGGCAGGCCTGCTGTCAGTGTGTTTAATGCAAAATTAAGTTCTGCTAAATTCAGTCAGACCTGCTCTTCAGTAAATATTTGTCGGGTTGCATCCTTCAGATGCAACACCACAGAGTGGTATAGGAGCTGTTTCCTTTACTGCCCATTGTGTGTTCCATTTTCAACAGCAGCCTACTAAATGCCTTTGGCAGCTCAGAAGCAGGGTAAAAAGATGGGCCGTTCCCTATTCACCTTCAGCATACCGTCCTCAGAGGGTACTGAAGCTTCATTCTGCTGCTTTGGCTAATGCCTCTTGATAGACCAACCACCCATGACTTCGTCCTTTTTAAAGAGGCACATAAGCTAATGACCATCTTGCAGCAGTGACTTCTATTCCATTTATGTACATTTTACTCAGCCTCAAATGAAACTCAAATGTCAGCATCTCTTGCAGTGCTGCTACACTCATCTGAGTAAAAGGCAATATTATTACGGCCAGTTTGCCAAAAGCAAAGACATTCTAGGCTTGGATGGGAAGTTAGCCTTCTACTCACAGAAAGGTTCTTTCAATGCACCAAAACCTGTTGATCCAGAAGATACCAATGATGGGGAGAGGCCATTTCCTCTGATTCCCCCCCACTGCAGTCAGAGTGTCCCCCTGCTCCCGAGTAGATTAAAGGGGAGAACCTGGGAGTGCTGGGAACGGACAGTGAACACTGTCCCTTCATCAGCAGAAGTGTTCCAAGGACAGAGCTCCATTCATGACATGCTTCCTGCTGGTAAGGCCGATATCTGAATCTGTGCCACTGTTTCTTCCCCCCATAAAGTTGGTGCCACCAAGGAACAGTGCATTCTTTCCTTTACAGATTTTAGGGTGTTTCTTGCTCCCACATTTGGGTTACAATGAAACCATGTAAGGGTTTACTTACAAACCAGATGCCTTATTCAGGTAAAGGTAATTATTCATTACAGCATATGGCTGCAACCCTATTCACTTGTATGCTCGATTAAAACCGAAATCTAAATCTTGGCATCTGTCTGGAAACAGACTCTAGCTTCTAAGCTGAAACTTGCAACAAAACAACAAACGGTTCCTTGCAATAAGCTACTTGGCCCGTCGATCCAGTCCGTTTTCAGTAGGCCAAGGGGAAATTATCCAAACCGTAAGGTTCATATTCTCAACAAAGCAGTGCTAGCATCTGCTTAAAGTGCACACACCCCAGCCATTTCCAGAGGCATGTCATATGTTAATGCATTCCCCTGTCAAATGTTTTATATCGTACAAGGAAGCAAAATCAGGGCAAAGTACAGAAAGCCTTTTCCTGGACCTCACACACAGGGCTTAAAGCACCAAATCCCATAAAGTTGAGTTACTGCAAAGTTTACCAGAACAAATTCCCAGTTACAAGCCCATTTTAATTCTTATTTCGTAGTACTGGAGGTTGCATCTGATTATCACTACGGTCTTGTCCTTGACACTTGCATAAAACAGTCTTAGAGCCTATTTAAGTCATTCTTTCAAAGATCAATATTTGCTCAAGTATTAAGTTTGCAAAGTGCTTAGGAAACCTTCTGAAGAGGCAACTTACAAATAAAGCCTTTGTTTTAATGGGATGAAGACTGTTTCAAATCTATGCAATTATCTCTCGGCAACCCGTAGGACATTCTAAACTTATAAATCCTATTCATTAACAACACTATAGCACTCTTTAATTCAAAAAGCCAATTGAAAGCCTTTAAACTACTCTTATTTTGTAAATTTTATCTGCCAGACTAAAGAGACACTGCAGTCATTGATTTTTCAAGTGGCCAAGACTACATGTATACACACACCGAGGGTGCCATCCTGTGCAGGTTTAGACAGAAAGAAGTCCTACTACATGGCTGACTGGGGAATGCTGGGAGTTCTGTCCAAACATGCATAGGGTTGTGTCTTAAGCTTTAACAGTGAGTCCAGCTATTGATCTGCTGAGCTCAGTGGCTCCAAAACTTTGATCCCCAGAAGTTTCTAGAGAACAATTCTGTTATCCCTCGCCATTGGCCTTGCTGGCTGAAGATGAAGGGAGATAAAGTCCAACAGCATTTGGAGACCCAAGCTCAGTGGACACTCGCTGCATTCTTACTATTCGTGGTTGCTCTGCAAGAGCCTGGGTCTCTCATACTGGAAGCCCGCGTAACCAGAAAATCCAGGGAGTGGGCCTGGCATGTTCTACATGCCGAGAGTGTATTCTACCACCCAATCATTCCTCTGGAGAACATAAGAAAAGGGAGAGAAAGTTTCTCGTATCAGCCAAAGAAACTGACCTTCGTGTAACTTTGTGGTCAGCTGCTAATTATACTGTTGGTGCGTTTCTGAAACAATTGCTCAGCTTCTGACCAGCATTACCAGGCCAACGATACAACAGCTGCACACATGCAACAAACCAATTCTGCACCTTTCTCAGGGTTCAGACCAGACAAAAGGACACCAATTTCCAGTATTCCTGCTATGTGAACTATTTTATTAGAAACCATCTTCTACTCGGGTTTTGTGGTTAGGGCTAGTAGATATGGGAGTGTGGGCAAAATCGTCCATCATGGCCTTCCAAAGGCCTCGCAAGCAAGACTGCACAAGTCACTATCTGCCCACGCAAATCCACATTTGTGTCCAACGACAGAAAAGAAGGTTCTCTGCCTGGAAGCAGCTCTTACCCATCTATACCAAGTGGCTGTTTATACGCTTGGGTTATAGCCGTACTTCACCATATTCAGAACCACACCCATCCTTCTCTAGCCTTACGTTCAAAAGCACCTCCAACCATACAAATGGCACATTACAAATGGCAACGGTGAAGCACTGTGTGCCAGCCACAATGAACTCTACGCAACTAATGAAAACCAAATCTTCCTCAGTCGGGTGCTTCCTAACACAAAGTTCAGCTTTTCCTAAGGCGCCAAGTCCCAAAGCTACTACTGCAATTATTTCAACAAATGCTGAGAAACAACACAGACAACTAAGGTGATCAGAGATGAAACAGCTCCCCTGTTAGGAAGAGTTACGATATTGCGGGCCTTTGACTAAGTAGGGAAAGACATGAGAGTGGTCTATACAGTTATGCATGGTGCAGGTATAATAAACAGAGTAAGTTTTTCTCCTTCTCTCATAAATATTAGAAACAGTGTCAACTAAGGAAGCTGATTGGTGGGAGATTCGGGACAGATAAAAGGGAGTGCTTCTGTATACAGCATTTAGTTAAACCATGGGATTTGCTACTGCATGACCTAGCGATGATTATCAGTTTGGATTGGTTGCACAGAACAATTATTTGGAGGACAAGGCTATCAAGGGCGACTACCTGCGATGTCAATATATTGCTTCCAGTACCAGGCACGGTATGCACATCTGCCACCAGGCACCTAAGCCAGAGGTTTTAGTGTGTCCATGTCCCCTGTGTGGACTTCCCACTGGGCATCTGGCTGGACACCATGTGAACGGAATGGTGCCCTGGGCAGGCCTCGGGTGCAACACAGGGCACAGCTCTTAAGCTGTTAACATAGCAGGTTAAGAACACACAATGCATCTATAATTCAGTTCCTCCATTTCCGAATGTAGATGGGAAAATCCAGCAACTGCATCTTCTTATAAAACACTTCCCACATACAAATCTAGCATGCCAGGGGGGGAAAGTAGGCCAGAATCCCTCTTGCAGAGATGCTACTCCTGTACATTCAGGGAGATGCTTTTACCATGATTGGACATCAGGCACAACAACTGGACTTCTGGCACTACCACTGATCACAAATCATGATTTAACTCGACAAAGTAACAGGTGCGTTATTTCTTAGTTCTGGAAGACCCACTAAATATTGGGGCCCAGCGGAAACACCGTGTTGCTTGCTTGGGTTTCTTTGCCCCGAGTGACCACTGGGACCACTTTGTCCCAAGTGTAACCAGCATGTTGACATGTCATTCTTCTCCATCAATTTATTGATTTCAGCTGTTATGTTCTGCAAAAAAGTCTTCTGAAGAAATACTGTGCTTCTGCCCTGCTCCAACAGGGGCCTGAAAAGAGGTATTCCAACTCTTCTCACAGTCCCCTTCATCAATCTAAACTACTCTGCCAGATTTAATAATTCCCATTATTGCAAACACCATATTTTAATGGAAATCCGCTTGTTGTTCTCGCTGTTGCTATTTCTGTATCTCACCTATTCCCAGTGATTGGGACTCAAAACTTTAAAACTTATACAATTAAAAAATAAATCTAGTTAGGAGAATTGCACAGGAAAATAAGATGCCTGGAGCAGAGAAGAACCGAGATGCATGCCAGTAGTAATGGAATGTACTTTGGCCCTGGAAATAGAGCAAGCTAGTTACTCACCCACAGTATACCAGCTGGCGTCTGTCAGTTTACTGATGGTGGCTTCTTGAAAGGATCCATCAGGCATCCTGGTTTCAACAATTGCACCAGCCTATAAACAAATGTTCAAGGCAACACTTTATGTCTTCTTATAAATGCTCTTATCAAAACACCTAGTATTTTAGTATCTTCCAGACTTTTGATATCTGGGGCACAGGATTTTAACAAAGACATTAAATTACATGGATTAAAAGTTGAGGCAAATTTACACTTACAGTGCTTTTACAGAAGCCCTTCTATGGCCTCTACAAAAATGCCATTTTCCATTCAACAGTGAGATAGCTGCATTTATATGGCTTCCCAGCGTCTCTTGGTCTCCCCTCTGCCCAGTCAGTCAAAGCTGAAGGACTTGGCAAGAGAGATAATGTGGGACACTCTCAGACACATCAACTGAAGCACAGTTTGTGCCTCCTTATCCTCTCCCTCAGTACTTGAGTCATGCACTGGCAATGAGAATAGGGAGAAAATCAGTGCTAAATAGGGCCTCCATGGAGCCCTTGGATATATCTAACCCAATGGCTCAATTTTCATGGTACGTCTCTTTTGCAACAGGGGTAAACAATGGCCTACAGCAACAGTCGTTTTAAAGGCAACAACTTTTTAAAGAAATAGATCAAAGACCCTCATTTCATAGAGTATTAGTTACATTGAAAACCTTTTGATGTCACTGAACCTCTCTGAACTGGGACCTGTGCGCTTTTTATTGGGAGTTGAACCATGTGTATTAGCTTTCACAAAACCAAGAATGAGGACTATTCTACCAAAGGCCACATTTTTGAACTAAAACTTTGTATCAAGTTAGGTGCCTTTGAAAGAAATAGTTACATAAATGTATACACATCAGTGAAATGAGTGCTAGTATCCCAATTTTGACTCTTATTTTTCTTTTTGTGAATAGTACTCTCAATTTTTGACTGAGCTGTTTATAAATCTTTCATGCAATATTGCACTGAAAAGCTATACCTGCAAGAGCAGACTAGAAATGTGAATATATTCAAATCAATTTGAATCAAATAGTCAATCAAATGAAAATAATTATTTCTGAATTTACTGATCTACTTGAAGAAAACATGCTGCATACATACCCTTAAAGGTCCTTTCACTTGGTCATCTTGCACTAATTGTGTTGAATTATCTTGCTTTAAGATTACCTAAAAGTTTTGAGAAAGATTTCAAAGAATTAAATTTGCAAAGTAATTGTATCTACATCTACCCACCTATATGAAATACATACCAGCTGAGACCCAGAATAGCCATCGACAGAACTCTTGCTATTTAATATCTACATGAAACCGCTGGGAGAGGGCATCAGGAGGTTTGTGCTGCGGAATCATCAGTACGCTGATGATACCCAGCTCTACCTCCCGTTCGCCACCGATTCAGGTGAGGCGGTGGCTGTGCTGAACCGGTGCCTGGCCGAGGAAATGGGCTGGATGAGGGCCAATAAACTGAAGCTCAATCCAGACAAGACGGAGGTCCTGTTGGTTGGTGGATCGAGCTCCTGGGTAGGTGGCCTGGTCCTTGTCCTGGATGGGGATGCACTCCCTCTAAAGGACAGGGTCCGCAGCTTGGAAGTGCTCCTCGACCCGGAGCTGTCCTTGGAAGCTCAAGTGACTGCAGTGGCAAAGAGCACTTTCCTTCAGCTTCGGCTAATCTATCAGCTGTGCCCTTACCTGGAGGAAGACTGCCTAATGACAGTGGCGCATGCATTGGTTACTTCCTGGTTGCATTTCTGTAACATGCTGTACGTGGGGCTGTCTCTGAAGACAGTCCGGCTACTTCAGATCGTGCAAAATAGAGCAGCCAGGTTGCTGACGGGGACTGGGCGTTATTCTCATATAACCCCAGTCCTCGACCAGCTTCACTGGCTTCCCATCGAAGTCCGGACTCAATTCAAGGTGCTGGTTATCCCCTACAAAGCCCTTAATGGCTTGGGACCTGGGCATCTAAAGGAACGCCTTCTTTCCTATTTGCCCTCCAGCCCCTTGAGATCGGCAGCAGAGGCTCTCCTCCAGGAGCCCTCTGTGAAAGACATCAGGAAGCAAAGTACCCAGGGAAGGGCCTTCTCTGCGGTGGCACCCCGCCTATGGAATGTGCTCCCCAGAGAGGTTCGCCTGAAACCATCATTATTTGTTTTTTTGGCGCCAGGTTAAGACCTTTTTATTCCAGCGGTATTTTAATATTGTTTTTTTCCTATATTTTTAATTGCAGCCAGTGTGGGTCGGGAATTTTATTTATGCTATTACACTGTAAGTCATCCTGAGGCTTTTTTGCGATTAGGACAGCATATAAATATTTTAAATAAATAAATAAATAAACTCTGTTCATTGAACAATTCTATTATGTGGGAGGGAAGGTGTTTTCTGCCAATTCTCCTTGCAGCCTCCTTCCAAAAGATGTTTTGGAGGGTCAGGGGACCCTCGGGAACAGAATAAGAGGTGTCAGAAGAGCAATCTATGAAATATGCCTCCTCCACGTGGATATAGGCCTCTGCCTGTTCACAGAAGGATACGTCTGAATCCAATCTTATGCATGCCAACACCCAGATTAGAACTTCATTCCTAGCAAGAGTATTTATTTTATTATTATTTAGCAAACTTGCCATATTTTTTGCTCTATAAGACTCACTTTTTTCCCCCTCAAAAGTAAGGGGAAATGTCTGTGTGTCTTATAGAGCGAATATGTGCGTGCAGTAAGTCTGTCAGATGTGCAGCCCATGGGGAAGTGATGGGGAATATGCCTGTGATTTGATTCAGAATATTTTTTTTTCTTGTTTTCCTCCTGTAAAAACTAGGTGCGTCTTATGGTCAGGTGCGTCTTATAGAGCGAAAAATACAGTATATGCCACCCTATTCACCAAAGCCTCAGGGCGGCTTACAAAGGCATAGGTCAGAGGCATAGGCCTATGTATGTTAAAGTACAGCACAAAATGACATGGCAAGATGGGAAACATTTATCAGGAAGTAACTCCATACTAACAGCTGTGTATGTCCATTGGTCTGGCTGCATAAAGCCAACTGAGTAATTTAACCAGCAATACAAAAGCACCCATAACACCACCTAAATGCAGCTTTTGCAGCAATGCTTCTAAACTCCTGACACATACCTGACCGATTGAACTCCAGCCCACAGTAACAGTGCAATGCTCTGTTATGTGTCTACTCAAAAGAAAGACTCAATGTGCTTACTCCCAGGAAAGTGAAAAACTCCTAAAAAAAGGACATAGGATTGCAGCCTAGATCTGTTACCTTGTAACAGTGCTGCATGGCTTAATTATTGGATGAAGCACCCATGTTATGGTGGTTCTGTCTACAACAAGGCTGTTAAGAGAGTTCTATTTGAGAGACTTCCTCTGCTGAATGACTGAGCAAATCACAGTGCACGATATACCAGCAACTGGCCATTACGTCTGTCTGATAACACACTGGGCTAAATCAATTGGAGAGCTTTATCAACGACTGACCAAGGCACCTGCAGGCCTGCACACTTCATTGCTAGGAAATATCCTGTTGGAAATTAATGCATTTTAAAGCAGAATTTAAGATATCATATAGGTCGGGCCCACAAAGGTCTTTCATTATTCATTTCAGCGTCAGCATTTACAAAAACTCCAATTAAGTTATAAGAACTATTATTATTAATTATGCAACATTTGCCTTTTTAGCCAAGATTAACTCAAAGCACGAGACGAACCAAGGCAACTGCTGTGCAGAAATATGGGTCCGCCCACATTTTATTATATTGGGAGGGAGAACCAAAGTATTAAACACATATATTTGCACTCAACTGCTGTTAAAGGTTGGGAGAACTACTTTACACTTTTGCAACTTTATTTCTGTGCTGTGCCTCTCTTAGCGCAGGTAACAGCCCAGCAATAGAAAAGGTATTGTGCGAGGGAAAGGCCCCAGGTTTGGCTTGCTGCAAGCCCCATTTAAAGGAGCTGAGGGAGCAGGTGAGGTGAAAGAGGCGAACCTGTAGAGCGCATTTGCCAAGCAGAGCGGACACATGCGCTAGTTGCACCAATGGCTTGAAGCAGGGCCGGGCAGCTCTCGGTCCCCAGTGACATCCAACATGCTGCCCGTCGTGTTTTGCCTCACCTTAACTTTCACCAGCCTTTTCACCGTCTTGATTTTTGCCTCACAGAAGGCACCCCGGTACTTGGCACTGACATCCGTCCCCTCTGTCAGGTAGGCAGGCTCATCTGCTGCCTGGAGACAGATCAACAACAAGGGCCCGTTAACAGAAGCATGCAAAGATACTCCTCAGATCTATCAGCCCAACTTGCTCATAATTAATTGCTCATAATACAACAGCAGACTAAGCATCAAAAGGTAAGAACCTCCAAAACAGCAGCTGCTGGATGTAGCCTGGCCACTCACAAAACACCCAGAAGCGAGAGGACATACATGCAAATCCCTGCTACCAAAAAAGGAAGGTAGGAAATAAAATAATCCTAATCTTTATTATACCATTTCCAACTACTGTTTGGAGTCCAACCGGCTATGATCAATATTTCAGAAGTAGTAGGCACTGGGAACAGTGTAAGAACAATTCTGTAAGAATATGCATTTCTGTAAAGCTAATGTTATGCTGTCAAGTCTTCACAGAAGAGAATGCTAACTAGTTGTTAGAATGATTAAAAACAAGATTTGCCAAAATACTTTGGCCAAAGCACTTTACCTCTTACGGGTTTCTCAGAGGTACTAGCAGGCCAGGCTTTTTTTTAAAGGAATGAACATTATTCAAACTATTTGGGACAAACCCCCAAACATTTCAGTTGATGCCTAATAACTGAAGACCGCCCCCCCACCCACAACACTACATTTCCTTTGAATGTTTCTTCGTTTCCCAAAAGGTGGCTGTGTACATCTTCAACATAAACACCTGGAGAACAGTACGCAGTGGTTAATTTCCATCATGATGTCAGCACGTAGCTGAACAGCACATTTGAATAGCATGTCCTGGTATGTTAGACGGGGCTTGCTCCAGGATTGCAGTCATAGTCCTGCAGTCAGGATGCAAGTCATTGACCTGGTTCTCACAGAAGAGCTCAAGGTCTGCTGTTGCACAGGCAGAAGGGAACACGTGCTCTGGGAAGCGTGGCCGATGCTTCCACTTCTATTCCACAACCATCAGGTGCTGAGGAGCTCAATTGGCCATCTGTCGCTAAGGAGTGTTTGTTGTTGGGTTAACTGCCAGGCTGTTTAGCCCGTAAACAACCCAGCAGTCCAGGTTCAGATGCCACACGCAACTTCCTACGAAGGAGCCAACACTATATTGCTGAGTAAAAGCAGAAGTGGAGGGCAGACAGGAAGGAGCACACTCACTCTCTTCCACTCATTCCTGACAGTCCCTGGCTTCTTTAGCCAATGAGTTATTACGTGTGAACGAGACCATTAAAATGCAATATATTTTAAGTGATGGTACCATCTTCCCTTCCTGGTCTCACTGATCCGTAGTTCTGCCAATGAAAGGACCTAATTTTATTTCTCCCTACATTTTTGGAGGTGTCTTACATACAGTACTCTACTTTCCCTTGGAATTTACTCATATGTCAACTTGTGTTCAACCAACTGGTAACACTGAATGACACTGGTAATTTTACACCCATTTCCAAAAATCAAGATCCAGAGAATTGATAAACAACCTTAGCATCTAGTGAAGAAATGGGAATGGTTCGAATTTCTCTTTTCTTCCTCACAGCCATAGTACAAAAATGTGTATTGGACAGCATTTCAGAACAAATATTTCACACTATGCAAAAATATACTAGGACTTTTACCACTAAAAAGAGCACCTCCGATTACTTACTAATTAGTTTTCATGAAAAAAAAACACAAGGAAAAAGCCTCAATTTATGCCTCACAAAATTTAGCCCGCTGGAAAAGTAACTTTCTGGGACATACATGCACATAAAACGTTAACGTGCATCTTCCATATATCTTAGCAATGCTATTCATAGTACTACTACCTTAACTGCAAAGGTGCATCACACTACAATATAAAAACAACTACACATCAGGATTTCATTACATAGTGCAGATCATTTCATGCTGCAGGCTTTTCCCCCCTACCTGTTGACAAATTGTTTACACAGGCAAAATTGTTCTCAATTGTTATCTTCTTGATCTGTGAAACCCATAACTTATTGACAGGTCAAAAATTTGTACTTTGTAAACGTTCCAACAGGAAAACAGAGAAAATGCATTAGAAGAAAAAATCCAGAAGCAAAATCCAGAATGTTCTGCCACATCCAAGCTATCTTCAGTCAAGCACGTTCAAACACAAACACTTTCTTCAACACATATAGGTCTCCACAACTTCTATCTCCTGAGGGAATAATCAATGGCTGAACATATAATTTCTATGAAGAATATCTCAGGTTCAGTTCCCAACATTGGTGAGCAATGGAAAAAACTTTGCCAAAGACAAGTGTGATTTAGTGGTTAAGAGACCAGGACTGGGACTCAGGAGATGAGTTCTAGTCCCTGTTCAGTCAAGAGGTCAACTGGCTGACTTTGGGCCAGTCACAGACTCTCAGCCCAACCTGCCTCACTGGGTCGTTGTTGTTGTTGGGATGAGACTAAGAGCAGGAGGAAGAGAATTAAGTAAGCCACTCAGGACTCTTTAACAGAAAAAGGCAGAAAATAAATCTAAATAAATAAGACCCCAAGCAGAGTCAATGAGCCACTGCCATGTTAGACAGTTGTCTGGAGTGGTAAAAGTTTCCTACGTTACTACACTCCTATGCAATATGATTATTAACTGGCTCCCTGAGTTCACAGCTTCTGCCACAGCTCAGCAACCAACAAGCTTGCTGTGCACTTAATAGGACAATTGATTTCAGACACTGCAAGAAACATAAGCACAAAAACATACAATCAACAGAGGGAAGGAAGAAAGTAACACTGAGATTTACCTTCATCTTTGAGGTTATTTGAGGGATTCCAGCTCAAAAAGTTTTCCTTTACAGCAGTTGAAGAAATACCTAGAAGACAAGGAGAAGATGATTAAATCCATGCATATGCTTATAAGAAGGGTGGCAGGCGGTCAAGAGCACAGAATTCACCTACAAAGTTGCTGGCCGATTAAACATACCCTTTCCCTGGAGTGTACACAGCGCACAGCCGCTGCTTGTCTAGAACACGCACTCTGTGTTTAGCCAGCATTAGAAAGGTGAGTGGAAAATGCTAGAGAGGGCTGAATGGACTTCTGGCGCTCTGGGCCAGGGCAGCCCATGCCGCCAACCTCCCCAGGCCCCTCTTGTCCGTCTCTGCGTCCCGGTGAGGGCCCCTCTTTCTTTCTTCGCAGCCTGTGGCGGGGAGACCCGTGCCCATGCAGCAGAGGCACCGTCGCAGGGGAGGGCAGGCTGAGCAGCGGCGGCACCTTTAGCCCTCTGCGCTGTATCAAGCGGCAGCCAAGCCACCACCGGCGGGCCGGGACGCGCTCCTCTGGAGAGGCGGCTGGCAGGCAGGCCGGCCGGCCGGCCGGCGGGCGGGCGGGCGGGCGGGCGGGAGGGAGGGAGGGAGGGAGGCACCCCCCACCTGCTCCTGCCCCGCTTCAGGGAGCCGAGCGCAAGGCGGCGGCCCCGCGCCCCGCGAGCGCCGGAGCCCCACTTTCCCGGGAGGCCTCCCAGCCCACGGCGCCCTGCGAGCCCGGCTCTCCCCAGGGAAGCCACTTCCCCAAAGCCGGTCGGGCTCCTCCTCGCCCGGCCACCAGCGGCAACACCGTTCACATGACATCTCGTTAAAGCCCCGGCCCGGCCCGGCCCTCCCCCCACCGGGCCCGCCAGCGCCTCACGGCCGGCCGCGCGGCAGTCGCCCCGGGCGCCCTCCGACCACGAGCGGCGGCGGCGGCGGCGCGGCCCTCGC
>JAIXND010000624.1:22811581-22853666 GCA_023646645.1 Varanus salvator macromaculatus | reverse complement strand
AGAGGAGGAGCGGCCGGAGCGGATTGGCCAGCTGGGTCCGTCTCATGGAAACGAAAAGGCGGGGGGTGGGGCTACCAGAAAGCTTGCAGCGGTGGCGAAGGAAGGCAGCCGCGCATGCGTTGTTTGGCCGTCGGCAAGGGAGGGGGAGATGTTCTTTCTCGCCTCCACCGGGCGCCATTTTGTGCTCTCTTCGGTCACGTCTTCGTTCCATTTCGCTGGGAGGCCGAAGGAGGACAGCGGTGCCGCGGCCTTGCTCGGGCTGAGGTAACGAAAGCCCCCCCGGGAAGTGACACAGCCGAGGGTGTTGGAGAGAGCGGAGGGGAGAGAAGTCCGTTGAAAATAGGCCTTTTCCGCGTGGGGTCAGGCTTTGGGGGGGCGGCGGAGGGGGGAAGGTCGGGAGGGGGCGGCGGCGGGGACCGGCGGAAACCGGCCGGTGGGTTGAGGGGAGGCTCACGTAGAGGGGCGGGCACAGAA
This sequence comes from Varanus salvator macromaculatus, assembly GCA_023646645.1. Taxonomy (NCBI): domain Eukaryota; kingdom Metazoa; phylum Chordata; class Lepidosauria; order Squamata; family Varanidae; genus Varanus; species Varanus salvator. Next base: position 22,853,192 of record JAIXND010000624.1, on the reverse strand, counting down.
ACGGAAGTGAATATGACGCGAGGACTGCGCAGCCGCGCGGAGGGGGCGGGGCTTAGCCCTCTTTGCTCTCGCTTGCAACAATCTGGGCACGGGCGACGCGTCCCCTCTCCTTCATTAAAACTAGGAAGCACGTTGCTAGCGCAATCCTATGAAAGTCGAAACAGAAATAGACCCTGCAGCTGGCAAGATGTGTGCCAGCCAGCACAGCTAAAGTGCATTCCTACAATTAAAGGCGCAATCCTTTTGATGTTGTTAGTCGCGAAGTCGTATCCGACCCATCGCGACCCCACGGACAACATTCCTCCAGGCCTTCCTGTCCTCCACCATCCCCCGGAGTCCACCCAAGCTCACCCCGACTGCCTCAGTGACTCCATCCAGCCATCCTATGCGAGTTTAGATAGTCGGATGGCCTCCTGGCCTGGCTGGGGCCTGCTGGGAATTTTTTTCCCTCTCTGAACCTGCATGGGACTGCCCCTTTAGGTACGCTGGCTAGGGCAGCTTGGGAGATGTAGGATTCTTTTTGTATCAACTTTTATTGGGTCACACCTTGAAGAAACCAGCATCACCAAAATTATTGCAGCAGTCATTTTATGAGCTCCTTGTGGACTAGCGTCATGGCTGTAGGAAAACACATGCCTTTGCCAGAAGGCTTCACATGTTGTTCCAGTATTGTCTCTCACACACACCATGTGCACACAGAAACGGGGCCAATGGTTCTTGTGGCACTTCAGAGGCCTCTTCATGGTTATATGTAAAGGTTTTGCAGACTGCAGATTCCTGCAGAAGATCCAGGATGTGTTATCTTTTTGTGGGCTTCTTCTTACATCTGCTAATTGAAGATAATGCTTTGTGCATCTGATGAAGAATATGGGTTTTCTTTATTTTTGTTAGTCTGCAGCAACTTCTTCCTGTGCCACCTTAAAAGACTAATATGTAATTCTTTCTGGAAGTAGTTTTTACATAGTGGTTTCAGCATGTATCTTAAGTTACTCTCTCTTATATTCTTGTACATTCTGTGCCTGGGTCACTGCTTAACTTTGAGATAGACTTTTGCTAATAGGATACATTTTCAGGGTGTGGTGGTGTCTGTTATGGTGGAGACTCTTTGTATTTACTCAGTCTGAAATCATACATGATGTTTTGGTCAATGAGAAAGAAAGATCTTTGCAAAAGATTTCCCCCCTTTCCCCATAGGTAACAAGTAAAAAATATACAGGCATGTGGTCTATTAAGTACTTTCAGATTAATACCTTTGAACCCTTTTGGCAAGGCTGCCATCAAGTAAGTATAGAGGGCAATCTTGTATGAGAAAGAGAAATTATTACAAATGCCAACTTGATGAAGAAAATCTCAGAACACTTTGTGTCTTTTCCTCTCTTTTCATTGTCTGGGTTCACACAACATAATAAGCTGTAGTATTGTGTAAGCCAGAGTTCTAGGGGAGGCTTGTCATTTGTCTGAATCCAAACAGAATGGTTAACAAACCAAGCTGTGTGGTACAGAAAACATAATAAACCATACCTGCTTATAGGCTGTCATGGCTATCACACTGGGTGAACTGTACTGTGTATTAGCTGTCTGGTTTGTCAGCTATACACAAGCTACTCTGGCTGGGTTCAAATAATGCAGCAAGCCTTCCCTGGCTTATAAGCTGTATGAACCCAGTCTCTAACTTGCCAAGGGGTGAGAAGAAGGCAGGGGGAATGGTCTTCTTTCAACAGCAGTAAGAGAACTTTTGTCACTATCAATACAGTTTATCTCAGTTACTGTATAGGGGGAAGATAATATGTTCATGTTCAGTTGCAGTAGTAATCTTAGAACTGATTGGGTGGGAGGTGTTCCGAGAAATCATTTATTATATTATTGCACTCTAGCCAGAAAGGCTGTCTGGGCAGTTTACAGAGTTCAAATTCATTCTGCATTCTGGTGAGGAGGTGGTTGCAAAACCCAGGGTCATACTAGTATACACGAGTGCATGGCTCAGTTCCCATCAGCCCACTGTTGCATAGTTGTACTTTTTCACCCTAGTCCAAGTTTCCGTATGGATGAACTGAACATGGTAATGCCTGTTGAAGAGCCAGGGAGTACTAGCTTCACTTTTATAGCCATACATGGTCAGTAACCATGGCTTTTCACTTAGTAATAGAACTGGGTGTTGATGGAGACTGTTTTGGTTCAGTTAAAAGGGGCCAGTTAGCTCTTCAAGTCTGCACTTGCCAGAGGACAAATGGAGATGTGAGAGTGATAGCCCTGTCATGTTTGAGCAGAGAAGCATCCAACTTTCACGGGTTTAACTTTTGCAGATTTGATCATTTGTGAGTTTGCCACCAGTAATTAAATGGAGTCCTGTACCCCTAAGCCCCACAAATGTGGAGGTTTGACTGTAATATGTATATTGTAAAGACTGCAATACTTTCACCTGAATGTTACCTGTGCTTTGAACTTTAAGAGGAAATACCCCTAGGCTGCAGGTTTCTCAAAAACTGGGATGGAGCCCCTGCTTGAGAGGCATCACATCATAGTCGGCTGATCTGTATGTGGCAGCACTTGAGACTTCAGTTAGCAGATCAACCAGTAATGAAGCAGTTGTGACACCTTCTAGAAAGCATTAAACAGCTGCTCATCATCATGTTTTCAGGCTTACTCATTTTACCTCTCACGACATAGTTCAGGATAGTGAGAGGAGACACTTCCTCATGCATAGTTCATCTTAATTAAGTCACATGTATGGTTGGCTTCTTTAAAACATTGATTGAAATAATGTTTGCCCTATTTTTCAGCTAAAAAACTTGCCAGAACAGTGTACATATAATTATAAACACGATAGTTCTTTTCCACAAGTACACAATCTTGCCAATATCTGTAGTTTCTCTTCCCTGAGTATTCTTGCTCATGTGGGTGGTTCAAGGAAGGAGCTGAGTCAATATTATGTTTATTGCAGGCCCTTGCCATACATGGAAACAGAAAGCTGACGGTCCCAAATCTGAGTACCATGACACGAGTTGCTTCTTTGCAAGTTCCAGAAAATTGGGGTGAGGGATAGAATCCTGCTCTTCCCAGTGGCATGAAGTGGGACTCCCCCCACTGCCTTGTCTGCAGTACATGGAAGAAGGGGTGTCCCCCTTGTCCTGGACACTTGCAGGAAAGGGATCTGTAGTAGCTGGTGATCACCCACTGACTGGATTTATCAAAGACTAACTGCAGTAGGTGTTCAGAGAGCCATAGGGATGTTAAGGCAAGCAGAACCTTCTGGACCCAGGAAGCAAAGACATGAATGCCACATGGGAGAGGAACTCCATATATTCGTATCAAGTGTATGAGGGAAGGTGCTTCCCCACCTGATTGGGCAAGACCTGCCAAAGCAAGCTTTGTTCATAGTGCCACAGCAATGTCCTGCTATGCAGGTGTTTGTGCACACTGAGGACAAGTTCTGCATGCTGTCCTTCAAGCAGATGCTTGGTTTCAACAAGGAGGAAATACTAAACATGGAGGGGAATTCAAATGGTTTGAGAGAGGGCTCTAAGGCTTACACATTACAACTCAGATTACTGATGATTTCTGTCTCTTATTTCAGTAGCAGCTTTATACAAGAACTTACTCCAACGAGCCCTCTGTTACATGTTCACCCAAAGAAATGACAAATAGAATTGGAGCCGAGAAGAAATAGCTTGTAAAGATGCCTGTGACACCAAAAGGCCTAAGAAAGAAGAGGATGTTGCACTTGTGAAACTGGACTCGAGGAGAAGAGAACCAGCCTTGGATGCAAGATGCACAGGAGAGCTGAGTAGGGGCTGCTGCACCTAGCATGTTGAAGCAGTTGACAAAATCGTAGCAAAGAGCAACTGAGACTGTGGGTCTCAATCATGGTTAGTAATTGGTGGGGTGCAGGCTTCATACGATGTGTGTCATCTGTGTTGCATATTTACCAGAAAAATGGCACCAGCTTTTTGGATGTCATGATGCTTGTAGCTTGGGAGGAAAGCATAGCTGCACTATGAGTTGACAGGCGAAACACTTAAGTCAGAGATCTTACATGCCATTTGGTAGGGATGTAAAAGGGGGCCTCCTTGGTGACATTGCTGGGTTCAGAAACTCTCTACCTAGAAATGCTGGGTTGGCTCCTTTTGTGTTGTCCTGCAGTCAGGAAATACGACATCTTTATTCAGGGAGGTTTTTAGCATTTAAGCTTGCCTGCTGCTTATTTTTTTGTAGTTTAATCATTTTTAATTTATTTCTTTTTAAGCTGAAAATGTGAGTTTCTTTTAATTCAGTGTGTGTGAGCTGCCTTGACTCCTATAATTTAGCAGAAAGGAGGGATATAAATTGAATAAAATGAGGCAGATGGCAAGTGCTAGTAAATTTATGGTAGTGCTGCTGGGCATAGGACAGTGGTGTCCTAAAAGACTTCAGTTATGAAAATGATAAAGATTAAGACATCAAAAAGTTACTTGGTTTGGCTGTAAATAAGCTTGGTAGTATAGGGTAACTGGCCAGTATGGTCTTTGAACTGCTTATCCATTGTCAGAAGAGTCCTTCCTGTTGCAGCCTGCAACCTTCCTATCATTTCCAAAGCCCAGCAATTTCAAGGCTAAATCCTTCATATGGTGATTGTCTTTTGATGTCTTTGTTGGGAGAGTCAGCTGTTACTTTTTTGTGGGGGAAGGGTTTGCTTTGGTTTTTGTTCTGCATGAATTCTTGAACAATCAGGGCCTGCACTTTCTAACTGGCATCTCAGTAGGTGTGAGATTTGGAAAGGAAAATAGGTACAGCTGCATTTTCCTTTTCTTCTTCTAATTTGCACATTGTCACCATACTTAGCTGAAGTGGGGTGTACAGCTATGATTTCAGGCAAGGGAGTTGTTAAGTCTGTAAAATTTCCAAGGGAGCTCCCTTGTTTGGCGATTAATTCTAGGCTGTGTTTAATACATTAGGTGTTCATTTATTGGTGAAATGCCTAGCCACTGCACTTACTTAGGATACTAACCTGTAAAAAATGGCATCAATCCAATAGGCAGATAATCGCTTTTAGCAGTTTCATTTTCTAGAAATATATTGAACAACTTTGCTCACATGTGGTGCTACACTGTGGCTGACTATCACATGTGTAGCCTTAAGCATATGTAGCCTCGTCTTGCATGCTTAGCTCTATCCCATTTTGTGGCAAACATTAATTTGCTAGTATAGCAGAACCAGTAAAATGATCCTGTTTCATGGGCCAGAAACACAAACCACGTGTTGGTCATAGACAAAGAAGCCTGAGAGTCCAGCAATCCCTTGTAATATCAAACATGGTAGGCCAGCACTGTATGAATCAGCTCCAGGTGCATTCAGTTACAAATTTTTGAGCTGTGGTTGAACATACTGTCAATAACTGGGGTACAGTTTTTGCCCCTTGATCGTATAACTCTGTTGGGAAAAGTTGCCGAGCCTTTGCAGATTAAAGTAGTGGGAAGAAAAATCAGTAGAACGGAGTATGGTGCAGTGTGTATCAAGGTGGGACAGCCGTGGAGTTAGATACTCATTTAGCTAAGAGGCAAGGTCTGGCAAGCAGCTACAGCCACTAGTTTTGCTTGCACATTCCTCAGCTGCAGCCAGTTCTTTCTTCAGCTGTTGGTTCCCCACTCTCCTCTCTCCAGAGTGCTATCTTAAGGAAAGGAAAAAATAGCCCATCTGTTCTGCTGTTTTCCCTATTCCAGACTCTAAAGTGTTATTTGAATTTTGCAGGGTGGAGGGAGATGGACAATTGGGTGACACTACAGAGTTTAAGCATAGGGTGACAGCATCCCCTCCCAAGTTATTGATAAGGCCAGACTGTGAACTTCTAAATGTTCAGGCTTCTAAATATAGTGTGAACTTGATTTTGGTGTCCCTAGTCCTATTTGAAGTGGCATATTTCACAACACAGTTTCCTCCTCCTCACTTCTATGTCTAAGGAAAGTTGGCTGACGCCATGTGGGCTTGTGCAAAGGTGTACTTAGTTCATGCCCTAGACTTCTATATACATTCATCGTTGCTTTTCTGTCAGATATATCTGCCTTGCAGTGATTTTTCAGGTTTTTCTACACGCTGCACTCCTGTTCCTGCTGCCACAACAGGGGTCTATAAAAGTAAGACCTGGCAGGAAGCCCCTGCTATTGCTTGCTGGTGCCCTTTCCTTCTGAAAGCCTGCATCAGTCATGCCATGTTAGGGATTTTTGTGCATAACAATTGCCCACAGAGTATGCAAAGCAGCGGCTGTCAGGGACAAGTAGGAGAGGAGAGCATGGACGTTGGCCACAGCATGCTGGCCACTTCCACTTTTCCATTAACACAGAATCAGTTCCTTCATGGATTGCTTAATGTGATGTTTGAACCGAGCAATGATTTCAACAAAAAACCATGATTAACCACTGGATTGTTTTGCCCCTAAATCCAGGTTCAGATTTCATGCTTGACAACTTACAAAGGAGTCATTTGTTGACTAAAAGTAGAAAGAGTGGGCATGCAGGAAGGAGCACACTCACTATCTTCCCCTCATGCATGGCAACCGAAAGTTCATTTAAACCATGAGTTGCTCTTATGTGAAAAAACCAGGTTTTCACATTATCCCTCACTGGAGGGACCTGTTCAAGCAATTAGGCTGTTGGTAGGCAGTGTGGAAAAGAGAAAAGAATACGCAATCTGCTGCAGGTGAATTCACTGGGGAATAGTTATTACTTGTCCCTCTTTAAATTCCCTGTTGTGTCACAGATAGAGATGTTGCCATTTGTGCAACATCTCAGGGTCAAAGGAGACACTTTCACTGGTCTACAAAAATACACAGTACCATTTTTAGACATAGAACTTCTGCTAACATCAGCTTGCAGGGAGCATTGGGAAATTGGTGAACTCACTAATTGCAGAGCTAATATAGTTCCTCAATATCTACAAGCTGTGTAGACATGCCCTTTCTGGTTCTAATTTGCTTATTTTTGTGCTTTCGTCAACATTGCTGAATTGTATATACTAGTATTCCACTCATTCTTAGTGTGTTTTTTATGCAGCTAAAACAGCTGTATCCATACAACTCCAAGTAGGCTTGGAGGAACCTAAGATGTGCAGAAATACAAAAGTAATCCTGGGAGTGGGGAGGGGGCAGGATCCTGGCACAGGTGAGGAGACTTATTTTTTAAAATGTATAGCCCATTTTAGGGCTTTCGAGGCTGTGACCCACTGGGGATGAGGGAGATCTGAAAGGTGCTTGTCCAATACACAGAGTCCACATGGGCTTCCTAAGCAGCCTGGAGGAATGTTTTCCATGGGGTCATGATGGGACAATGACTTTGTGACTAAACAAACAGCAAAGCACTGAATAACTGTATAAAAGGTATCTAACAAGTCCAGAGGCATTACCTTCTCACAAAGGGAGAAAATATAAGGATTTTTTCTGTTAAGATGGGTTGTTCTAGTAAAAACATTTCCCTCCCTGCTATATAGAAACATAGAAACAGAGCGAGTCAGAAGGGGCCTCCTGGGCCATATAGTCTGACCCCCGGCTCCAGCCAGCTCTGCTCACGACATGCCCACCTTTATGAAAAGCATCTGGCCTCCAAATAGATTTGAATTTTTTTTTTTCCTTTTTGGATTTGCCTACTTCCTACCCCATGCATGTCTCTTGGGTTGCAACGCTCAGTGGAAGTAGCTACATGCTGAGTCTAAGCTTCAGATTGAAGCTTTAGATTGAAACTGACAAATATTACTTAGCCACTGAATGCCACTTAAGGAAGCCACAACTGAAAATATAAATAGACCAGCCTACTGGTTGGGAATGATGGGATGTCCCAGCACATCAAACAGGCAATGGTTAAACTAGGCTGATCTTACTACTGGTTTTTCTGCTTGGGTAGCTGAAAAGGGTTTACTGTTTTAATGTTGGAGTTCAAGGAAGTAGTTTTCCTTGTGTAGTAGTCATTTATATGGATCCCTGGTGATTTAGAGTTGGCAAAATTGCCAGTACTTTGTAAACCCTTCCCCAATTATGGAGGAGTTGAACATTTTGCACAGAAAAATAATACAAACCTAAAGTAGCAGAGATGATCTGGTTTCTTAATCCAAGTAGCATTTCCCAGTAATAGAAGTAACAGAAGTTATAGAAATGTCCTTTCTGATCTTTTAGTAGTCTTGCACATCCTGTCCCCCAAAAACAGCCAGGAGTGATGGGAACTGTAGTCCAACATCCTCTGGAAGGCCACAGGTTTCATTTTCCTATACATCCTGAACAGCCTATGTAGATGACTGGCAAGAAACTCTTTGTTCTGTAGCTACCTTATTAAGGCATTGCTATTTAAAACATGTAGTGTGATTCTTTTAATTGCTCAGGATATTATTGTTTTAGGATGGCATCTTGCCTTGCTGAGATATGCATTGTTCTTTCTACAATTCATGGTTGTAATACAAACAATAACAGTACAAATACTGTAGAAGCAAATATTTGCTTTTGGCTTTCTTCCAAGGTGCTTTAAAAGGCTATTCAGTAACTGGCTTTTCTGTGTTGTCTTGGATACTTGACTTGTGCATTGTATTATGGGCAAATCTTTAACTGCATGGTGCTGTGTGCTCTTTTTCTCTGAAGGTGGTAGACTTTTGTTTACCAGATTCACACAATTCCTTCGAACTACCAACTGTGACTTGTCATTTTTTCATTACTTCCTGGCCTCCACACTCATAGTCCTTACCTGTCAACAGAAATGTGGCTATTAATATGTAGATCCTAGCTGCAAAATAAAGCCATTTTTCCCCAGGATCTGGATCAGCATAAACTTGCATATATGGCCACAAGCAAGAATGAAACTTGCTAAGTCACATGTGGGATTAGTTCTTGTGTCTAGTTCATCCAGTACAAAAGCGCTATTGCTGTTGTGCTAGTTATAATCAGGTCCTAAACTATTGTTTGCAAAGTCTTCAGAGAAGAACTTAAGTTGCATCAAACATTAGAAGTATATTTAGCTCCCAACCTGCTCTATCATTGCAGAACAGGACAGGGAGGGAGATAAGATGTCCATGGACTCAACAGGTTCTGCTAGGGCCAGGGTTTGCCAAAAATTTGCCTTCCTTTGTTTGGTTCTAATGAAAAGATTTTGTCATGACTACCTGCATTTATGGGAACATCATATAGTAAATAAAGAGCTGCATTAGGCTTGAATTTTTGAGGAGAAAGGATGATAAACTTAGCAGTGGAATAAGGCTGTTTCTGTTGAGACAAATCTGGCTTGGCTCTTGCTAGAGAGTGAGGCCACCAATGTGTCCTGCTTTCTGGACTACAAAGGAATAACCTCTGTGAGCCTGTTCTTAGAGGCATGTTAGTAGCTGGAAAGTGAGATCCTAAAGTTCAGACAAATGTCCTTTTGTACATCTGTGTAGCAGCATGAAGAATTAAACTATTTTTAAACAAGTAGTACATAATGACTTGCCACTACTTCCCAGCATCCAGCAGTGTGCTCCCGCTAGTATTCATGTTGTGCTGGTGAAAACTACCCAACCACAGTAACATTGTGCAAGTGTTGGCTTACACTCACACACAGCAGTTGTGCTAGTGCAACTTTAGATGGTACCTCCTATTCCATTTTATAGGAAGAGAACATATCCAAAGCCAGACATATGGGAAGTTTTCTTACATGAAACATCAATGTTTTTAAAAGTTGCATTTCCACATGCAAATGCTTAAAATAGTGAAAATGTTCTCTCCTTCTCCCTTAGCTTCCTGTAACAAGAGGAGGAAGAAAGTGAGTAGTGGTGGGCTCAGGTACAGTATTTATTTCATTTCTCCCATCACAGGACATGAGCATCAAGATGTGTGGTTTTAAATGTTGGTATTACTTGATTATAATTAAATTACTTCACTCCTCCAACTAGAAATATACATTCAGTCAGACAGCAACGTGAATTCGAGCAGAGCAGAGCCATATGGCTTATTCTTCTCGTAAGCCATTCTTGGACAGAACAAGTAAACAGTTTTTGATTTATATCCTACTTTTTTCCTTCCAAGAAAAGCAAAGCAGCTTACATAATGCTCCTTTTCCCCTCGATTATTAGACAATAACTGTTGCCTTAAAGTTGTTTTTGAATTAACAGACTTGAACGTGCTTCTCAAATTTAAAGATTTGAATTAGAATTGGTAGCCCCAAGACTGGGATTCATGGAACTTGGAGCTCATTCATAATGGGTGGGCAATATCCTATTCATTTCTACCCCTAACCAATTATTTTGCACTAGTGGAAGTGACCTCTACAGCACAGCACTGGCGACATTTATTAGCAGGACAAATTTCCATGGAAAATCAGTCACATCAAGCACTATTGGCCTAGCACTAGTTCACTTATGTTAGCACATCATTATTTACCTCAGTGACTGAGGCATGCAGCACTTCCGGCTGTAATGCAGAAGATTCTGAACATTAGTTGCTGAAGAACACCATTGAGAGGCTTCTGCTTTCATACGGTAATTCTGGGGTTCCCAAAGCTAAATAGTTAGCTAAGCCACTCAAGTTTCAGGATTGAGCAGCATTTTTATCAAATTTTAGTGTTCATGACAGTAACAATGAGGTCGTTTTTTAAAAAAAAAAAATCATAGTAGAGCTAAGATGTCACAAGTAGAGAGTAAGCTTAAAAGTTATACAAGATGCAACAGGACAGATTTTAAAAAGCTGAGCAAGATGCAACAGGAAAAGGAAGAAGGCTGGCTTTCATTTGGGAGATGACAGAGAACCAGCTTTTCTCCCTCCTTCCCCTACTGCTTTGTCTAACACCTGCTCTGATTCAAAGGTCTAGTAAATGCAGAAGCTCGCTCAGTATTCTGTTGATGCGGTTGCTCCTAATACTGGCATTGCCCAACTGTGGATTTTGGATTTTTTCATAACCTGACAGTTTGTTTTTCTTTAAGACAAGGTTTCTTTCAACTCAACACAAGTCTTAGAGGGACTCTCACAACACTTCTGACAGGGAACAAAATCTGATGCCCCATTATTTTGGGTGCCTTCACACCAACTGCAGGAAATGAATTTCCTTCTCATAGTGAATTCTTAAACAATTAGGATCTCTCATCACGTCTTTCATTAGTTACTGCCATCTAACTCATTCAGTTTTGCTGGCTATTTAAAAAGATGTGTGACTGCACTGCATGAGCAAAAGAAACAAGTCTTTTCACCTAAGGCTTCTTCAGATACTACTAAAAGCTCAGGAAAGAGTGATCACAACTCCAGCACATGTGCACAGTACAAAACACTGCTCTTTTAAGAATGGCTTACAGAGAATTACCAGAGAGCTCCTTCCTGCTCAGCTATTAAGTGCTCCCTGACTATTTGCATATGAGCTACATGTTGTCTTATGCTAATTTACTGATGAAACACAGGGGATCCACAAGGCAGAACTAGTTGTTGAGTCAAAATGTTTCTCTTAAAGACACTCTTGACACACACAGTGTTAACCTCTTCTCTGTTTATTTCACTGGCTCCAGTCCAGAAGGGTAAGCCTTGTTACCAAATCAACTTAAGTTTTCAAGATGCCCTCCAGCTAAGTACACTTCCTTTTCTCTCACCTGCCAGACTGGAAAGGTGAATCATAAAGCTTGACAGTGACATTCCTGAAAGCCAATTATGGAATGGCCCGTGAATTTACCAACCTTCAAAGTAAGGTGTGGCATTTCAGATGATGTGTATATGATCATGTGTGTAGACATAGGTGTGCTTAATATATTATACAAGCTTAAAGCTGCTTTACCATCTCTGGGCAGCATTAGTTGCAATTTATTCCTTTTGTGGACAGTAAGATCAACTGGGTCAGAAGGACTTGGGAGGGAGGAGTTCCAGCCCCAGGATGGGATATCAGGGCTGCCCCTTTCTAATAATAGTACTGAGCAGCCCCTGAACATGTTTAAATTTTGGCTGGGTTTTTATGGTCATGATTAAGCAGATATAGGAAACTTTACCCTGAAGCAGCCAGGATTCAAAGTACTACTTCAGGGATGCCCAGGTTGTTTCCTGCACTTTACCCTTTAACCAGGATATTCTCCCCCCACCCACTCAACATGCACCAACATAATTTCCAGAAAAGTTGTAATGTAGCATTTGGGCAAGGGCTATTCAGGACAATCAGCAAATCCTCACCAGTCCTGCAAATCTCCTTGGATTCTAGCCAAATATATAAAGTAAAGTACCCTGTTTTTATTATTTCCCTATGCACCTGCCCCCCCCCCCAGGGCTTACTAGTCAGTGCCCTGCATCCAATAATACTCAGATTAAATATAAACAGTAATTGTAAAAATGTTTAGTGCAAGTTGGTCACTCAAAATATTCTTCCAGCACATACATAATAATGGCAAATATATAAACAGGCCTTTTTAAAGATTTTTAAAAAGTCTTAAGCATGTTACATGTTTTCATCATCTGATTCATCCTCTTCTTTCAGAGATTCCTGTTGAAGGAAAGGAAAAGATCAGGTTTCACTGTACATTTTGCATAAAGACAAAACACATAAATCCATACATAGAGATCCAGCTCTCTACAGTGTGTGAAATTGAGCAGGTGATAGTTTCTGTGGTCTACAGCTATCTATATAGGTTCAAATTCTCAAACAGCCCAAATGTCACTTTCCTGTCTGTGTTTAATTGGCATTCTAATGTAGGATTTCTAACTAGAGCAGACTATCTTTTGCAAACAGAACTCTTCTTAGGATTCAGAAAAGATTGTGTTTTCTTATAGGAAATGGGATAACCCACTAATCCAACTAAAATTACACATTATGTTGGTTGGCCTCATACAAATATTATCCTAAAGAAAATTTTAAGTGTGTCTAGGCAGTACAGAGAAAAATAAAATGTGGGGGTATACTTATGAAAAGCCATTTCTGTCTGAAGTTGCAGTGGTTACCTTAGCGTATTTCTCTGCCTCTTCTTTAATGTCTTTTGGGACGATTTCATGTTTTCCTTTAGTAACTGTGAATTAAACAAAATATTTAAGAACTTGTGACAATCTCAGAATTATAAAATCATTGCAATGAAACTGTTCTTTGGAATAAAATGTTTACAATATGCACCTGCAGGCTGAAGTTGACTTTTAAGTTTTGGAGCAAGTATTTTAAATATTACGGACTGTGGAATGCACTCCCCAGAGAGGTTCACCTGGTGCCAACTTTATATTCTTTACGGTGCCAGGTAAAAACCTTTTTATTTGCCCAACATTTTAAGCTTTAAATAATTTTAATCTGGTTTTATTATATTCTCAGTCATACTATTGTATTTTTTATTGTATGTTTATTGTTTATGCATTTGTTTATTTATATTGTAAGCCACCCTGGAACAATTGGATTGTGTAGGACGGGGTAAATATATTCCGAATGAATGAATGAATGAATGAATGAATGAATGAATGAATGAATGTGTTGCTTCATATTTAAGAAAATACACCACAACCAGTTAATGTAACTATTTCCATGGAAGAGTGAATGTTAATTTTTAAAATGCGATACATTACTTTCTCCAACCCAGCTGAGTTCAAGTTCAAAAGCTTTATCTTTTACTTCATCATGGACTATGTAGATTCTAGAAAGAAGAAACAAAGGGGAAATGTCATTCAATTATCTGTTAACAACTAAAATTGGATCCATGTATTTATACATTTGTGAAAATAGGGCATGAATATCTAGTTTTAACTTAAAACAATTATCAGCAATAGTAAATGTTTATTGGGATGCAGGTACATGTTTTCACATAACCTGAAAGGCAGCAGAGATGGGCAACATGTTGCCTCAAACAACCTGAAAGCCAAATAAGGTATGATCTATGTCTAAATAGCAACTCCAGCTTAGCTGAACTGCTAGATCCCCTGCCCCAGTCACCCAAATAGGAGCAAATGGGCATTTGTGAAAGTCACCTGCGCGTACAATGCTATGCATGCTTGTTTAGACAGAAAACAGTCCCACAGCTCCCAGTATCCCCCAGCCAGTTTATTCTGTTTAAACACCCCCCCCCCCCCCACATAACTTTTTTCATTCATCATGCAACTGAAGTTAAATCCAAACTACAGACAACTTGGGTGCAGGGGGTAAACAACAAAAACAGCTTACATTTTTGCAACTTCTTTAACAACGTCCCGGCAAGTCATCTCTTTCATCTGTGGATATGTTGAGGTGGTTAACAATTTTATCATGTGCTAAATGTAGTATTATCAGAAACAGTGCTGTGAGGCCCTCAAAAGCAAAACAATGTAGCATTTCTCTAGAGCATTTGTTTCCAGACAGAACTAGCACCAGAACCAAATGCAACCCGCTTGAAAAAATTTACATGTTGCACCCATGTTGTTCACTGCAGTCATTTCAAATAAATGGAGGTCAAGCAGCTTCATGAAGACTGACAGAGTTCAGTGAGCCAGTGTGAAAACCCGCTTTGTTCAGAGTGACCTGACCATGTTTGGATGTTCTGAACTATGAACTATGTTTCTGCATTATGAGGCCAAGCCTCCAACACCTCTCGGATTTGCACATCCCTAATAGGGAGACAAGAAGTTTTGACTTCCATTTTAGCAGTGTATCAAGGAAGAATTCCCTAGATGTAAATTCAGAAAAAGCATCCACAGACCTATCCTGTCATCCAAGTATTGTGGTTAAATTGAGAGAATGGAGAATATTGCTACAGCGGTTCTTTTTTTTATCCATTTTATTGGGTTCTATAGTTCAGCAGTTTTCAACCTTTCCACAGCTGGGGACCGGCAAAAACAGGAAAACCACTTTGGGGACCGCTGAGGCAGAAACAAAAAGTACCATACACATAATACAATATTCAGTGTGTTAGTTTCCAAGCACAATACCAAAAAAATAAATTATCCAAAACCACTGGAAACCGAACAACAAAAAATGCCAACAAAGGAACACAATACCGAAATTGGCATAGCATGGCTCCCACTGAGCCACCTCTCCCTGGCCCGCCAGCGGCACTGCTGTACCCCCCACGAACATGATGCCAACTGAAGAGGTGGTGGTGGAGCACAGCCAGACTTGGCACCGGCCCACAAGAAGCAGGATGCAGCCCCCCCCCCCCCCCAGCTGGCTGGAAATCTCCCGCGGACCAGTGCTGGTCTGTGAACTGGTGGAAAACTCCTGCACTAGATGCTAAGCATCCAAGAGCATGAATTTGTTTATTGTAGGAGAAAAGTTATTGCCCAGCACTGGTACAGACTCAATAGTTTCCCCTATAAATGATTGCTGTAAAAATGTGTGGTAAGTCACCAATGTGAAGTTAATTTATCATCATGGCTTAATTTACAATAGTTTAATTCCCATCCTTCAGTTGTATAGTTTATAGTAAGTAATTTTTAAATCATTGATATATCTGAATTTGTTCTAATAAGATAACAGGATACTGACATTTTCTAGGAAGAAGTGGATCAAGGTATAAGCTCCTAAATTAGTGCATGGTTCTAACAGGTATTTTAATACAATTTCATGTTAATAAAATACATCAATTTCAATGTAATTACCGTATTTTTCGCTCTACAAGACGCGCCTGACCATAAGACGCACCTAGTTTTTAGAGGAGGAAAACAAGAAAAAAAAATATTCTGAACCAAATGGGCACATCACCACAGGCACATTCCCCATCACTTCCCCATGGGCTGCACATCTGACAGACTCACTGCACACACATATTCGCTCTAGAAGACGCACAGACATTTCCCCCTTACTTTTGAGGGGGGAAAAAGTGAGTCTTATAGAGCAAAAAATACGGTAGCTCTTTCAAACAAAATTTGCAGAATATAGTAGATGTGTGTGCCTTCAAGTACCGTATTTTGTGCTCTATAAGACTCACTTTTTCCCCCCTCAAAAGTAAGGGGGAAATGTCTGTGCGTCTTCTAGAGCGAATATGTGTGTGCAGTGAGTCTGTCAGATGTGCAGCCCATGGGGAAGTGATGGGGAATGTGCCTGTGGTGATGTGCCCATTTGGTTCAGAATATTTTTTTTTCTTGTTTTCCTCCTCTAAAAACTAGGTGCGTCTTATGGTCAGGCGCGTCTTGTAGAGCGAAAAATACGGTAAATAGTCTACGATTTTTAAAAATTCCCATCCAGGCAACCTGAGTCCTGCACCAAGCAAAGCTAAACCAACCTTTCTCAACTAAGGGTGCCATCTCTGGCATCATGCAGGAGGCTACAGGATTCTTTGAAGGCCAGCCACTTTGCCCTTGCAGCTGGTGCAGAAAGAAGCTGGGTGCCTCTCCCCCCACACCACCACAACTGGGCATCAAGGGGGCAAAATGGGACAGGCTGGGAACAGGGAGAGGTGGAGGCTGGGGCTGCAGACTTACCCCAAACATCCCAGCCTCCTTCCTTCCTTCCACCTCCCAGCTCCAAACGTAGAAGGCCAAAACTGGTCATCTAAAGAAGGCACCCAGTGAGGTACAGCAGAGATTACAAGTGCACCTCACACCAGGCACAGGAGCTATGCAAGTCATGAGTTCAGATGTTTATGTGCATCTGCCATGGGGGTGATGGGATTGCACCATAAGTGTGGAATAACTCAAATGTGCTGTTTTTCACCCCAGTCAGTATAACAGGAAATCACGGTTTCCAGCCAAAACAGTCCACTGCAGGGAGCCTTGTACGCATGTGCTTTCCCACAACTCAGCCCCTTGCTTTGATCATTCATTGCTTTAACAAGGGACGGGTGGAATAAACCACAGTCTCCCGCATTCAAAGATAAACAAGACATCGCTGTTTACTAAAAAATGGAAGCTTCTTATCACTATGTGCAAGGGTGGAAAAGAAGTTGGGTGAGCATGAACTGAAGGCAGAAACTCCTTGACAGGGACCCACTGCTTCCCAGTATGGCTGAGCTAGGCCATTGTGCTTTTCCTAAGGACCGTAACAGAGAATTACACAGGGCATTGGAACTCCAAGTCTAGCTACTGGAAATGTTACTTTGTCATCCACCCCTCAGGCCTCCAAGACTTCTCTGAGCATTGCCTGAACTTGTCCAAACATCTCCTCAACCTCCCTGGCCTAGCAAGTGTGTGTGGGTTTTGTTTTTTGTTTTTTCAGTACAATTTTGAGGAAGCTGCACTCTGTGCCTACCACCTTCTCTCTCCTATGGAAACACAGCCCTTGTTACACACAAGCATGATGAACTTGCAAAGATAGTAGTGCTTGGACAGCCAGTGTGACTGGGGCAGAAGTGAGCAGCATTCCAGGCAGCTGAAATTGAAGATCCTTGTCATCAGTGCCACATCCCTGCAAAAACAGGTGCTTTGCTGGCATTCTGACAATACAATTTATCTAATGTGTAGACAGCTGGAAGCCCTTCTGCCATTTTCAGCTCTAGTAGTCATAATCCCTGATATGGGTCTCGTAGTCCAAAACATATGAAGGGTAGCGGGTTGCCTATCCCTGTTTAGAGGACAGATCGCAAGAAGGGGTACGGCAGTACAGACCTACCTGGAGCTTTTCGATCTCTGTCTTTGCAGCTTGCCTTGCCTTGCCAATGGCGCATCCCCAATAACCCTGTAAAAGTAACGGTGAACAACTTAAACCCACACCACAACAGTTTCTGTATCTAAGCAGCAGGCAATGTGTAGCCTTCCAGATGTTTTGGCTTATAACTCCCATCATCCCTCATCATTGGCTGTGCTGCTGGGAGTTGTACCCAACACATCTAGAAGGCCACAAGCTGCCCTGTCCTGCTGTAACAAATGCAAACGTTTTAAAAAGCATTAATCACAAACATACATAATGCAGCCTCAAAACAACAATGCAATCATCAAATCATACCGTTGGAAGGGGCCTAGAAGGCCCCTGGGTCCAGCTCCCTGCTCAATGCAGGACTCAGGGCTGACTCTGCTTAGCTTTAGTCATTTTTAGTTTGGACTTTTCAAATCAAGGTTTGTATCTGGTCGATCCCAAATACAGAACTTGTCCAACTTCTAAGATCTATACCAGTCAGTGGAACGCATCACAAACAAGCTGCATTCTCTCAGGCGCTTCCCTTGTCTCTTGGTGAGACTTTGTCTAGAAAACCCTATAGATTAGGCATCACCTTCCATCTGCTAATAGACAGCGCTGGGAGAGGTGAGGAAGCATTTCAAATTGGCCTAGACTGTTATTTTCTAAAAAAGAAGTGATTGGAGCATGCAGATTTTAACATTTTTCTGTAGCTGAGCCATCATGGAATGTGCTCCCTGGAGAGGTGCGCCTGGTGCCGAGTTTATATTCTTTTCGGCGCCAGGTTAAAACCTTTTTATTTAATTGCTATTTTAAAAATTAATATTTTATCATTAACCATCGCTTTTTTGTTTTTTATATAATTTTATGGAATTGTTATTGTTTTATTGGTTTTAATTGTACGTTTCTAAGTTGTCCCAAGATGCTGAGGCATGTGGTGACGACATATAAAAGTTTTAAATAAATAAATCATGGAAGTGGGTGGAAAGCAATACAGCTGCACCTATCATTTGAAATGGGGGAGGGGAAAATACAATGCAGCAAGAAGCACTTTTCAACCAACCAACATAGTGGAAGAAATGTTTTATTCTGGATAACAGTGAAGAGAGAAGAACAGAAGCTATAGATTTCCCTTACACCTCACTAGCACAAGACCCTCTGTGAGGCATATGCAACCAGCCCTGGCACAGCCTGCACATTAAAGTGACTGTATTAAACATTGGGAGCAACAGGTGGCCCTCCTTCCTTGGTACTTAGAAGTAGTGGCCACCCAGCAGCCAATGGGTTACGGATCTTTGTCCAATGAGATGGGCCCTGCTATTGTATGGTTTCCAGTTGTGCCAGCCTATTGCACCCTGTGAAAAGTACCTCCTCTTTTGCTTACAACACAGCCACATGTCTTCTTCCGTTTTGCAGCCTAATCCCAGCTTTTTATGGCCAGATTGTCCAGCACAGACATTGGCAATTTGCCATCAGGATAACAGATCCTTCATTTCAGGGAGCTTCCCTTGGTAACACCCAGAATGTTTAGCTGTCATAAAACTACCTATAGTTCAACTTCCAACATTTTGTATCTTTAGATCCCCCACTAAATCCCTGTGAATGCCCTGAAAAAGTAGAATGCCTATATATTAAACAGACAGTCTACGCATTCCCATCCGTAAGTGTGTGGGAGCTTTTCTGATTAGAGTCTTTACACAGCTAGTTACTTGTTTCTTTCATTAGTTTCTATGTAAACAGAAGTTGTTTATCAGAGAAAGTGGTTAGAATACTTGCATATGAAACTCCTGAGGGGTCAATCATGTATAGCTGGGCACCATCATCATCATCGTAAGAGCCCAACATGAAGCTGGAAAGACAAGAAATCTCATTGGAGGGAAGCTGCCAGCCAGAGTGCAACACAACACAATCCTTATGTGCCATGAAAAAATGTCTAAATTATTCTGAATGGTTCACTGAAATCAATGGCCACAAGTCACAGCCCACAATGCATCTTGACCATGAAGGTCCTCTTTCAGATTTATTAACATCCATCCTCCAAGTAGCAACACGTTGTGGCACTAGTACACAACTTATGGTCCCCCAGATATTTTTGCCTGCGACTCCAATCCACCCACATCATCGGTTATGCTTCTTAGGACTGATCGGAGTTGAAGCCTTCCAAATGTTTTGGCCTGCACTTGGGACTCCTTCCGTACTGCAGTATCCATTTAACCAATATGGAACGCTGGTCACCTATATCATCCTGCCGTATGGTAAATAAGCTCTGCCATTTTCTGATCAGAAAGCACTTTGCAGAATGAGATGAGCAACCTGACTGAGGATGATCATTGATTTTATTTCTATACTGCTCCACAGCCAAAGCTCTTTCCACACTAGTTAAAAATGCTAGCTGTTCTCCTAGCCAGCAGAAAATGTCATCTCATTTTTTAAAATGTGTATTTCCAAAGTAACTGAAGGCCATGTTTACTGACCCATGAGCCAATCATGGCACCTAAAGGCACATCTTGCTGGACCATGGATGCTCCTCAGCTGTTCACCTGCCCTGCATTAAGTCGTAAATTGTGGATATACTGAGCTGTCTTTAGTAATACTGCAGAGGAAGATTCGAGTATCATTCTGCAGAATCCAGACTTAGCTTCTCTTTGAAACTGAAGCCAACTATTCTTGAAGAAAGCACCCTGTCAAAACTTGCCTCGCAGTGTATTTTGCTCTCCACAGGAAGTAGTCTGACTATTACTTTTCACACCCCACCCATCTGAGGCTTTTGCCTTCCAGTCCTTCTATATGCTCTTCTGGGTTCTCTGAAGTTGCGGGATTTGTTCTATCTATTTATCCAAGTTCAAACAACACAAGTGTTTCCTAGCTCTGAAAATTCTTTCACTTTGAAACTTCCAACAACTCAGCACAGGATCTTTTGGAATAAGGTTATTATTTTGGTCATGCAATTAGTGTTTGGTACGAACACTTTTAAAAAACCATTTTTTTACTTTCTCTGACTTTTTGGGGCACAATTCTATGCACATTTAGAGAAAGAACTACAACTCCCAACATTCCCCAGTGCCATCAGATGCTATTGCAAGCCCTGAAACCTTACTGGCAGAGAGGATTATGAACTGAAATATAGTGAAAAGGTCATACCTGCAACCAAAAGGTCGGACAGCACTGTATAGTGTGTAGGCATGTACATACATAGCCACTCTGTCTGCAAGATGCTGTGGGGGAGAACAGAAGAGTTTTAGAGCACTGGGCAATTAAAAGATGAGGCGAACAAGATGAATAGAGCCATCCCACCAGCTCTGCTAAAATACCTCCCCTATGAAGGCTTGTCCTACCTGCACCATCACCAGTAGCCATTCCAACAAGCTGTACAGAGGACTATGAGAGTGTAAACAGGGCCACCAGCTCTGCTGAAAGACACATTTTCCTTCTTCCCTTCCTGTCCCTTTTGCCATGTATTTGCATACATGAAAGAAAGATCACAAGCCTATGACCATCAACTGTCTTGTTTTACCGATTGCATATAAGCCCTACCAGGAGCATTTTCTGCCAAGCAGCAGGATAAAAATATTTAAATAGGGAGTATTTTGGTCAAAGGTAAGCTCTGGAAGAGTTCAGGAAGTCCTTTCACATGTTAACTTATAGTGAAGTGAAAATTTCCAAACGTCATCTCCTCAGCTCTTCAGGAGCTTGAAGATTAAACAGTCCATACATTTCATAATGTGTACAAGCAGCAGTAAGAAACAACACAACTTACTTTTAGTGGAATATTATAACCATAGTTGGATCTAAAGTTAGAAGCTTCTTCCCTTGCAATGTCAGCCAAAGATCGAGCATCAGCTAGGAGACCTGCTACTGCCTGAAATAAAGATCGCCATCTCAGAATACAATCAAACCAGAAATTTGAAACTCAGCACATGAATCTCCAGGTCTTATTCTGGCATTACTCTTTACATCTGATATGTGATCATCAGGCACATGTTTCCAGAACTGGTCAGACTAGCATTTCCACCCCCACAAGTTGGGGCCTCAAATTCTTCACAGTTACAACCTGAAAGTTACAAGTTGCTTATCCAAGAGTCTGTTTAACAATGGGATAATCAGCACATAAGCCTAGCTGTGTGTGAAACAGTGAAAAGTGTAAAACAGTAAAGCACCACTCACCATTCCAACATGTCGATCAACATTAAAGAGGCGTTTATTGGATCCTTCTTCGTAGAGTTTGGACAGAACTAGTTTTTCTACTCCGAAGACTACACCATCTTTACACCGTATCCCAATTGCTGTACTGAAGAGAAGTCACAATGCAAAGTTCAAAGTATAGGATGTTTCTGAAGCACGAGATAAAAGTTTTAAAGCCAACGGAAAGTGAATCTAAAAGAATGAGTCTCTGCCAGTGACCAGAACTACTCCTGTTCAAAGGACTGCATAGACAATAAACTGTATTCAATTTAAAGGCCAAGGAGTTGGCTTTGGAACTAAAAAAATAAGGTTGTAGTATTTTAATATGTCTTTTGTAGTAATTACAGCATAGAAGAAATACTGTTTTACTTTAATTCTTGAACTGTAGATCCATTTTTACAGAATACTAGCTTCTAACAAAAAACAACTCACCCCCACCCCCGAAATCTGCCTCTTACAAATCAGAGTAGGGAAGAAAAATAATTCCTTAAATATTACTATTACATTCCATTTATATACTATCTTTTTTCCTCTTGTGAGAACTCAAGGTGGCTTAACGTAGCTCTGTTTCATCCTTTCTGTTTCATCCTCACCCTGTGAGGTAGGTTTGGCTGACAATGAGTGGCTGTTCCAAAGTCACCCAGGGAGCTCCCTGGCAGCGTGGAGTAAGGACCTGGGTCTCCTGAGTCCCAGTGCAGTACTCTTTACCACTATGGCACAATGGCGGCATCACAACGATCCCGCACAGCCTCAAATTCTTTGCATGCTTTGCATTTTTATTTGAGGCTGTATCAACCTCTCTCTCATCGGGGTGGGGGGGGGGCACTAGGGAACTGTTCTCATGTTCCAGGGCACTCTTGTCCTCAACAGGTTTGAGAGTACAGGATTACAGAAAATATAACTAATTCTACTGAGCATGGAAAAACTGGAAAGAAATACAAGCAATGCACCCTTTGCTTGGGATAAGTACATGAATGTTTGCAGGCATTATTTACTGACTTATATCTTCAGCTATTTCAAATTCACACTTCATTTTGAGCACAGTACTGGAGCAAGATAAATGGCTTTCACCCTCAGATAAGGGGAAGAAACCCACATATCTGCATTGGCACAGGGTAGCCAGCTTACAAACTATATAGAACTTTGCTACATTTTAAAAAATATTTCCTCCTGCCATGAAAATATAGCACAAATGGAGGGATACTGTTGCCTTGGTATAAATCTATTCCCTAAGGAATAATATAAAAAAGGCTTGGGTAGTGTTGCCATTCAACAGCTAAGAAGTGAATATTTAGGTACTTACTATGAGCCAATAACTTCCATATAGTCTGGAGTGCTTAGAATCAGACCTGCTTAGAATCTGAACAGGTGACTTGAGTATATAATTCTTCTATTATTGTTGTAAACTGCCCAGAGAGCTGTGGCTACAGGCAGTACAGCAATGTTAATAATGTCTACTCCAACAATACATGCCCTCAAGCCTCTTAAGATCTGTGGGAGAGGCCCTGCTCCGAGAACCTTCCCTGAAGGAGGCAAAGAGGATGTCTACTTGGAGTAAGGACTCCTCTGCGGTGGCGCCCAGATTGTGCAATGTGCTCCCTGGAGAGGTTTGCCTGGCGCTGAGCTTGTATTCTTTTCAGTGCCAGGTCAAAACCTTTTTATTCAATCATTATTTTAGAAATTAGTATTTTAATGTTTCACCAGCTGGTTTTGATTTAATTTTTATTGGTTATATGTTATTTATATGTGTATGTATTGTTTTATTGTATTTTGATTTTAAGGATTGAAAGCCGTCCTGAGATGCCATGAATAAGGGACGGCATATAAAAGTTTTAAATAAATAAATAATATCCAGGCAACTTTGAAGGTCAATCAGCTTTCAATACCAATGTGTGACTTTTGTTCAATATTTGAATAAATAATTTTAGAGCAATGGATTGCAATTTTATGTAAGCCAACCTGCAAGTAAGAAAGATCAGGCTTCATAATTGGAAGCAAGTTCCACCGAAATCAGTTTGATTTACTTTAGCTACAATACAAAGGTCAAATCTTATTCCTATTGAAATGAGGAGCCAAAACTCACATGTGCGTTTTGAGTGAAGACTGCTCATTGGGACTTCTAAGTAAACATGCATATCAGGCTGTAAAGCTAAAACCTTAAGTTTACTTCTTTCAAATCGATATTAATTGGATTTAATTCCAAGTAAATAACATCAGTAACTTCACACTCTTGCGTTTTATCTCAAGAGTCCAGATGCAAATGGGTGGATCCATGTTTCACTGAAAGAAACCAGTCCTCTTCACAAAGAACCACCATTGTTCAAGCTATGGCATTTTTGGTTAAAATAATCAAATAACCTGGTTTATTACCTCTGGTTTATAACCTCTAGGATGGCCTTTTGCTATAGCCTCAAAATGCAGTTAACGGATTTCAGCCTAGATGTTGATGGAACAGTGTTTCATGTCTTCTATACAGTAGACTGATACATTTTGCCATGCTTACTCTCTCCGGAAGATGTTCTTTTCTGTAAAACTATTTTCTGCTTCAGGTAATCGTTGTTTAAGAACACTAAATAAAAACAGATTTACCTGCTATTCTCAACGGCTTTCATAGCATATTCAACTTGAAATACTCTGCCATCAGGGGAAAATGTGGAGGCCGACAGGTCATACTGAAAAGAGATAGATAAAACTTTTTCAAACAACACCTGGAAGAAGTGGTGGAACTGGAATTCATGAGTCAATTCCAGTGTGTGTCTCAGCGTCTGCATACTGTGGGTGGCATTTTTCAAATAAGTGTTTACCCTTTACCTAGTGTACAAATGCAAACACAGGGCACCATCCAATGCTGCCTGTGCATTGGATACGCCCAATGGAAGGCAGTGGCTAGAACCTCTGGGGTCCATATGAAGCCATCTTACAATACCATTCAAAGCACATTTACTCAGAAGCTGTACTGAACACAGTAGTAGTTGCTCCCCAGTAGGTATTACAGTTGCAGCCTTAGTAGACCACCCCAATCAAGCTTAGCGCAGACCACCCTGGCCCACCAGATTTTTGACCTTCAACTCCCATCAGCCCCAGATAGCATGGGATGCTGGGAAATGGAGTCCAAGACATCTAAAGGACACTAGATTGGGAAAGTCTGGTCTCCTCGTCTTGACTAGCAGCATAAGCTGTTTGCAGGCCCTTGCAGGAGCAGATGTCCATTATTTTGCAATTACCACACTTTCTGAAGCGTATATACAATGTTACCTATTAAATGGATGTATTATGCAATATTTCTCTCAAATTGTGAATTCCTGTTAAACATACATTTCATTATAGTTAAATGTAAGTTTTATCTATTTTGGTACGTCCTCCTTAGGACAAACTATAATTCAAGCACTTACTCTTCATATTTATTATGACCTATGTGAATGGCCATAAATAAATGGTCAGCAGGATTGAAACTGATCCATTTATTCTCATAATTTAAATTACTGATTTAAATAAATTCCCTCAGCAACGAAGCCTGGTGAAGCACATTGGTTCGTGCAACACCAATCAGGACTGGGGAGACCCATGCTTCACATAGTGATCCAAGAGAGAAAGGGAAAGAAGCAGAGTCTTTGAAAAACGTATTTAACACTCTGGCAAGCTTTAGAGTTAGAAAGTCTTGGGCTTGTGTGCTGCCAGTTTCCCTCTGCATGGCTGAAACCAGTCAGCTTCAAAAACTACTTCTGAAGTTGGCCTGTTCTCAGCAACCACTGTTGAAATTAACTGCAGCTTATGACAATTATGCCTGAACATACTGTGGTTAATCTACAATGGAAGCAAAACTCCTTGTGGCCACACTAGACAAAGGGAGGGCGGCAACAGCTCATTCCATCACCAAGTACAGCCAACTGGAGTGGAGTGAAGGAAAAGTGCACTCAGTGCTTCAGCTGATGTTAAAAAGGTGAGGAAGAGATTAGAGGGCTACACTTTCAGCTGCAGCCCCACTAGTGACATGAAATCCAATTTCAATTTATGCTGTGAGAGTCACTGAGGCAGTGACATCAGTAATCAATTCTGGCACCTCACAACAGAGTACGAAAATCAGGTAATTGCTTGGATGTTGTGGGATCTGTTTGTTTTGGAGTACTGGATCCTATCAATTACTTATGGAAACTAAATCCTTCTTCTGTGAGTATGAAAACAACTATTAGCCCATGTTAGATGCCAAACGGTTGTGTTTCAAGTAAGCAATCTGCAACCCTGAGATTTTTCTTTAGAAATAAATGTTTCTTGTTCTAACTTATTATGCTTACAAGGGACATACGTTGTGCTTTCTTATCAGAGCCCATTCTAACCTGCCCTAGAGCTAATGTGGTTGTTGGTATCAGGTCTAGAAGCCACATGAGGAGAGTTGACTTAACAGCAACCCCTGCTGGTCAATCAAGAACTGGAATACCTTGCTTCTGCTTCCAACTTTTCAAAATTGATCTCTGGGCCATTTCACACATTGTGCAACCAAACAACCCAGTTTGACACAAGGTGTTAAGTATGGTTCTGGATTTATATATATGTGCTACAAGTGTTTATTATATTTTATATTAGTGGTTAAGAGTCCTGGGCTGGGACTCAGGAGATGTGGAGAGCTCACTGGGTGACTTTGGGCCAGTCCCAGACTCCCAGCCCACCTACCTTGCAGGGTGGTTGTTGTGAGGATAAGATTGAGAAGGGGAGGAGAATTATTTAAGCTGCCTTGATTTCCTTGAAAGAAAACAGGGTGGGATAGAAATATAACAAAGAAATTTGGCAGGTGCCAAGTCTGATCTAAAAACTAAACCAGAATGCTTGGCAGAAAGTTGAACTTTGTACATCCAAGTACATAAAGTGGACTATCATAACTGGCTTTAAGTAAGAGGTATAAACAAAAATCACTGAGATACTGAAGTTTTCTATAAAAGTCACTATTCAGTCCTACTGATAATATAGTTAAATTCATCTAATTTTAAAAGAACTTGTATCAGCTCTTCCCATACTATGAACCAATTGCTGATTAATTTTAAATGCTATTTCCTAACATGGAAAAGTACATACAGGTAGCCTAAAGGAAGGACAGGTTTCTAACGAACAGGTCAATGAAAGAGCAAAAAGTGGATCCGTATCTGTGTGGCGATGCTCTGTCTCCACAGCTAGCATCTGAACATTTTTTGAAAATAGTTTTAAATGAGTGTGATTGCAAAACAAAATGATAGCTAAAACTGCTTCAATCCAGCACTTGCTGAAATCAAATCAATTCCTATTGATTTCAATGTAGCTAGAAAACCTTAGCCTGTGATGCTAACTTTGTATACAGTGAATTAAGGGTATCTTCATACTTTATCACAGTTGTGTTTGTCACTTGGAAGGAAATCCCACCAAGTTCAGCCTACTCAAAAAGTGTTAACACAACACCTATGCCTTTAAAGTTCAGGTCTGCATGATTGGCAGCCCAGTTAGGGCTCCCAATCACACATGCTGAATGTGGATGCACAGGATTCCTCACACATAACATGGTCTTGAGCATTTGAGTATGTCACAAATGATCTAGTGTAAGTACTCAACGCTTGCAAATTGGTTTAACAGAGTCCCAGATTCAAATTTCAGCTTTATCATACACTTAACGCCAAGCGAGGGAACACCTATAAGTGGTGGTGCAAGGTGGTAAGGAGCCCATCTGAATATTGCAGACAAAAGGCTCTGGCCACGCTATCAGAGTATTTAGTATTATCGCTACTAGAGATGGGGAGCTGCCACTAAATGCATCGAGAGGCCAACCTGTGCAAACCGTGATTCAAGGGGGAGAAAGCTGGGGGACGGCAGGGGCGCATCGGGAGGGCAAGAGGACTGTGGGGGCTGCTGCCAAACGCGAGGGAAGGCCGGAGCGGGGGACCAGGGCTTAACCCGAGCCCGACTGGAGGGGCGAGGCAGGCAGTCGGGCGCCCACCCTGCGCAGCCTCTCCGCCGCGAGAGGCCTCCCGCGCGGCGCTGCTTCCGCTTTCGCTTTGCGCGAGTGACTCGGCAGCCACGGCGCCCCCTCCCCGAAAGCCCGCGGGTGACGTCACGCGCGCGCACCCGCGCGAGGGGGGACGCCCCCTCCCCCACTTCCTGGCGGCTCGGCCCGCGGGACCCCCGCCGGGAGCTTCCCCGGCCAAGGGGCAGCGCCCCTGCCCGCCCCTTCCTTCACCGCGTTCCCCTCAGGCTCGCTTACCCCGGTGCCGATGGAGCTCATGGCGGAGGACCAGCGACGACAAACACCGAACCCCGCTCCGCGCCGGCCTTTCTTCCTTTTCCTCCGTGCCTTCAGTCGGTCTCGCGCTTCTCAGCTGCCGCCCCCACTCAACAAGGCGCGCGCCGATTGGGCGCCTCTCCCGCACCCCTGGTCAATGGCGATTTACGATAGGTTGCGAACCTGGGGAGGTGGAGCCACCGTTGCGTGTAGTGCACGCTCACAGGAGGCCGCCGAGTCATTGCAAGCACCGCGGGAGAGCAGTGCGCATGCGTGCGGCACGTACCAAAGACGCTTCTGCAAATGCGTCGCCTTAGTGCCCGGCTAGCTCAGTCGGTAGAGCATGGGACTCTTAATCCCAGGGTCGTGGGTTCGAGCCCCACGTTGGGCGCAAGCTTTTTGTTTTTTAACTTCCTGAAAAAGACAATCCCGGGCTCAGTTCCTCTTTACGTCGGAAAAGCCAAAAGCTGCCTTCGATGCGCGCTTAATTGGAAACAAATCCTGTTGCACTCATTGGGTTGTGAACTCAATTTCACAACCCTGTTAGACTGGCCTCTTCCATTCCTCAACTGCATAGGTCAAACTTACAAGACCTGGGTCGGGGAAGGGGAAGGGGGGCAGTTGTGCCCCTCAACACGCAGGAGCTGTAAAAAGCATGGAAGAAATAGCCCGCTGGGAGTGACTGCCCATCTCATCCCATCCCTTCATTGGAGCCTGTTAGGGACATGTTCTGCATGATCCTTAAAAGGTCAGCAATTTCATGCAGTATTTGAACTCTTTAAGACAGGCATGTCCAAAGTCCGGCCCGGGGGCCAATTGCGGCCCGTTTTCAAATTTCGAGTGGCCCGCAGCCTCTTCTCCCCGCCGGCTCAGCCTGTCACTCATCCCCGCCGGCCGGCCACAGCTGTCCCCTGCTGCCTCCTGCTCCTTCAAGGCTGGTGGTTATATTTCACCAGAAGATGGCAGTAGTCCTGAGTCAGCACTCTCACAGGTGACCCTTGTGACACAAGGCTTGTGTGCCCATTTCTAAAATGGCGGCCGTAACTAAAAAAAGGAAAGTTGACAGCGAGGGCCACCGCTTTTTCACAAGAGCCCGTGAGTCAAAGAAAATGCCACAAAGGTGAGCTACGAAGTGGCAATGCTGATTGCCAAGCACTGCAAACCTTTTACTGAGGGTGACTTTATTAAAGGCTGCGTGATGAAAATGGTGGAGAAAATTTGTCCTGAGAAGAAGCAAGAGTTTGCCAATGTTTGCCTGGCTCCTAACACTGTGGTATGGAGAAATGGAGACGTTTCATCTGATATTAAGAGACAGTTAGAGGCAAAAGGAGTGGAGTTTGACTTTTTTTCGTTAGCCTGCAACGAAAGCACGGATGCATCTGACACCGCTCAGTTACTGATTTTTTTGAGAGGAGTGGACAATGACATGAACGTGAGTGAAGAGCTACTTGACCTCCATTGCCTTAAGGACCAAACAAGAGGAACAGATTTATTTGTTTCTGTTTGTTCCGCCGTAGATGACATGAAACTACCATGGAATAAAGTCACTGGGATTATTACGGATGGCGCACCTGCCATGGCTGGCGAGCGAAGTGGATTATCAACCCTAGTCTGTAACAAAGTCAGCGAAGAAGGAGGCAAAGCTATAAAACTCTACTGTATTATTCACCAACAAGTTCTCTGTGCCAAACATCTGAAATATGATCATGTTATGAAACCGGTGATGAAGGCTATTAATTATATTTGCTCCAAAGCCCTGTGCCACCGCCAGTTTCAACAGTTTCTACTCGACATCCAGACTGAATACGGAGATGTTGTGTATCACGACGAGGTAAGATGGCTCAGTCAGGGGTCTGCACTGCAGTGCTTCTACTCTCTTAGGGAGAAAATCGGACAATTCTTGGCAAAAAAGGGACAACCGATGCCAGAGCTATCTGATCCTGTTTGGCTGGCTGATTTTGGATTTTTAGCTGACATAACATGACATCTGAACGTGCTGAACATGAGCCTTCAGGGGAAAAATGCAGTGGTAAGCCAACTGTATTCACATATCAAAGCCTTTGGGACCAAGCTGCTACTTTTCCAAAGGCACCTGTCACAAACGCAGCCCAATACCACACATTTCCCATCGCTGCAGGAAATAATGACCAGTTTTCCACAGAACAATATGAGTGCGCAAATAAGGAAGTATGAAGCAGACATCTCATCTCTGGCTGAGGAGTTTCAACAGCTCTTTCAGGATTTTGCAGCTATTGAAAAGGAGATCACGCTTTTTTCATCTCCTTTCTCTGTGGACCCTGATGACGCTCCAGACCACCTGCAGCTGGAGCTCAGTGTGCTGCAGTGTGACGCCGAGTGTCGCAGTCGGCACCAACAGCTCCCTCTTGTCAACTTTTACCGCCAGCTGGATAAAGACAGGTTCCAAGAGATTCGAACATTTGCTAAGAAAATGCTGAGCTTGTTTGGTTCGACATACTTGTGCGCGAAGACATTCTCGGTTATGAACATTAACAAGAACCGCGTGAGGACGAGACTAAGTGACTTTCACCTGCATGACATCTTGCACATCAAAACCACTGTTTTTGAGCCAGACCTGGCCTATATAATGCAGTCAAGATCTCAGTATCACCCTTCACATTAGTGCAGTTAAGTTATTTGTTTAGTCTTTCATAAAATAGTCCATTTGCATTTAATGTTAATGGTTCAAAGAATGTCAGGCCGAATGGTCGGCCCCCACACATTTTCACCTCATCACATCTGGCCCTCCTTGCAAAAAGTTCGGACACCCCTGCTTTAAGAACTCTGGGATGGATGGCATCAGGGCCCACTGATTTAGTGGCATTCAATGTATCATTGAGCTACCACTGAGTTTATCATTCAACTTTTGTCACCAACATTTGGCTTCAGTTTCTGGAACTCCCTTCCTAAAAATATTTCTTCGGGCGTGAGAATCTAACATACGTCTTTTGTACTTTAAACAGACAAGAAGAATTGGTTTCGCTTCTCCTTCTCATCTTTAACTCCTCTGTTATCTAACTGCTTCCAGCTGATTTCCTGTTTCTGATGTATTTACATTTACATCTTTTGTTATTGTTGGTCTTAACCTTATTAGCAATAGGCTTCTCAGTTCTTGCCAACTAGAGTGAAATTAAAGCTTTTTCTTATGAAATGCTCTGATATTGTATGATGTGTGTTCCCACTTTGTCATCCCGCACCTTACAGTTTGTATAAGTCAGCCTTCCCCAAACCTTCATCTGATGCCCTCTGTTGTGTTGGATTGCAGCTTCCATCATTCCCAGCCAGCATGTGGGACACTCGTACAATTTATCTTTATTTTTATTTCTGTCCATTAATTAAATACCTACCTCCTTGGAAAGGAGCTGTCATCTAGCTCCTTGGGGCTAGATGAATCACCAATTGGAATTAAGATTTCTGGGAGAAATATCAACAACCTCAGATATGCAGATGATACCACTTTCATGGCAGAAAGTGAAGAGGAACTAAAGAGCCTCTTGATGCGGGTGAAGGAGGAGAGCGCAAAAGTTGGCTTGAAACTCAACATTAAGAAACCTAAGATCATGGCATCCGGTCCTCTCACTTCCTGGCAAATAGATGGGGAAGAAATGGAGGTAGTGACAGATTTTATTTTCCTGGGCTCCAAGATCACCGCAGACGGGGACTGCAATCAAGAAAATAAAAGACGCTTGCTCCTGGGGAGGAAAGCTATGGCAAATCTAGACAGCATACTAAAAAGCAGAGGCATCACCCTGCCAACAAAAGTGCGTATAGTCAAGGCTATGGTTTTCCCAGTTGCAATGTATGGCTGTGAAAGCTGGACTATAAGGAAGGCTGAGCGTCAAAGGATTGAGGCCTTTGAATTGTGGTGCTGGAGGAGACTCCTGCAAGTCCCTTGGACCGCAAGGCAATCAAACTGGTCAGTCCTAGAGGAGATCAACCCTGACTGCTCTGTAGAAGGCCAGATAGTGAAGATGAAACTCAGATACTTTGGCCACCTAATGAGAAGGAAGGACTCCCTGGAGAAGAGCCTAATGCTGAGAACAATAGATGGCAAAAGGAGGGGACGGCAGAGGTTGAGGGGGCTGGATGGGGTCACTGAGGCGGTTGGTGTGAGCTTGAGTGGACTCCGGGGGATGGTGGAGGACAGGAAGGCCTGGAGGAATGTTGTCCATGGGGTCGCAATGGGTCGGACACGACTTTGCGACTAATAACAACAACAACAGCAACCTCGTTGGTGCTACTTAGAAACAGAACAAACCAGACCATCCCTGCATGCAGTCTTATAACAAACAACCACAAGTCAAAAGAATGAATCGGGAAGAGAAAGGTAAACAAGTGGACAGAGCAAACCTAGAGTCACATGATGCTGGGACTGGAAATAAGTGGCTGTCTCGGCAGGTCTGTTGTGCAGTAGTGGCTACCCCTTTCCTTGCTTACCTGTGTGGAATGCTCTGTCCTGCCTCTCCTTGTGGGCATTTCTGGTTGGTGGGCGCCTGTCCCTCGAACAAGCCATGCCAACTGGCTTCGGATGATATGGCAAGCCTTGCTTGGGCAGTGTGCCTCACATGCTCTGCCATATAAACAACGCACCGTAGCTTGCACAAGGCACAGTTTCCATCATCATTGCCTGGGTATGGCCGTGGAATCATCCGAACCCAGATGGCATGGCTTCTTGGAGGGGGAGGCAACCTCCCAATAACCCTCCCCGGCCCAGGGGTTGTTGGAAGGTACTGCCCTCTGTTGGCAGGCCATGCCACTCAGGTCCAGGCGACATGACAAGCTGCGGCGAGAGGTTAGGTATGAACATCACTCTCACAATTCGACAACGCGGCAGTGGATTACGTGGACCTGGGCATGGACTCGCTGCATGGAGTTGCTGTATTGGAGGTTGTATGCCGAAGTTGGGGGCTGATTCGCACCGTAATCCTGTGCTCTCCTGGTGACATAGGGAAGACCATTTAAAAAATGTTCCCTTCTCTAAGTCTGGGTAAAGATGTATTGGGAAAATTTAGATAAATCCTGGCAGAAAAACGTTGCTTCTTTGTGCCTTTGTGTAAAATCAAACCTACCTGAACTGTCAAGAATTTGCCAGACTGACCTATCAATAGAGCAATTAGGAATGTTTTCCGTACTATTGTTCCCAGTATTTCTGATCGGTTTAGAACATGGGTCCTCAAACTACGGCCCAAGGGCCGGACACAGCCCAGCCTTCTCATTTATCTGGCCCGCCTCGGAGCTTTTGGACTCGCTTGGAAAAAATGATCTTTGGGGGTTTCTTTAGCTAATTTTTTCAAACGATAGTCCAGCCCCCAACAGTCTGAGGGACAGTGAACTGGTCCCCTGTTTCAAAAGTTTGAGGACCCCTGGTTTAAAACATCATGTCATGCCTAAAGACATCAGGATGCTATTGTACTCAGATTCTCTGGAAACCTGACACTCTGTATTGGTGTATGTGACTAGCAGGTTATAAAAGTGTCTGTACATGGGCTGTGATTTGTAGTTGGTGGTGAGAACCACTAGCAGGCAGTCGTAAGTAACTGCGGGGGTCCTGGGTGATCTTTCAATAAAACTGCTGAGGTTCAAGGTGAAAGGGGCCTTTCCTGACTGAACCTGGTTATCCCTGCTGCGGCTGCCATAGAGGTTTTCCCAACAGATGTGCCATTGTACCATGTGCCATGGCTTAGGCAGGCTCCTTGGCTAGAACTCTCCCCCATCCCACCTAATCTGAAAGGTGCCCCCGTTATGATCAAACAACCAGGAACACTTTTTCAATCCATCAACATTCCCTTATGGGTGCAATTCTATGCATGTTTGTACAGGAAAAACAGCCCTAGAGCATGTGTAAGAATGTACCTTAAATCAATCACTCTAACCAGCTCTTTACTGATATGTGTGTTTGGGGGATTCATATTGGGGTGGCTAAGAGGGGGGCACAGGACTGCAGACTAAATTCTGCCACCTGAATTTCTTTAAGTACTGTAGGTTTAACTGGGGACTTTTTTTCATGAGACATTTATGGTCCGCACATGATCCTTCACGCATGGAAGTCTTTGGGTCCTTTACAGGAATTGACATCTTTTTGAGGCTTGTCAGTGTTTTCCAGTCATTTTCACTCCAGTCACAGACTCTCCGCCCAACCTACCTCACAGGGTTGTTGTTGTGGGGATAAGATGGAGGAGGAGAATAATGTAAACTGCCTTGAGCCCTTTGTAGGAAAAAGGCAGGATATAAATCGAAGATTAAAAAAAGAGGCAAGATAATATAGCATTTTCCTGGAGTATGACATTATTTACTATGGAGGTCATAAGAGCCTAAGACAAGCCATGCTAGATCAGAGCAAAGGTCCAGCTATTCCAGCTCCCAGTACACACGGTGGCCAACCAGCTGCCCACAGGATCCGTCCAGGATGGGTACCAGACCTCCTCCTGTCCAAGCTCCTTCGCAACCCCCCTAGATTGGTGGCCATCCTCGGTTCTTTCCCCACCAGACCTAGTTGACCAGAAAATATCCAGACTCTGGACATGCCCTGCTTCTACCCCTCCTTAGTGCGCGATCCTAAGGAGATGCATAGAGCCCTTTGGACGGGGAATTTCACGGCATCCTATGCAGACCAGGAGGACTGCCGAGAGAGGTCGACTCTGCCTGCCTCCTGCCCTGTGAAACCGCTGGAGAGCCAATGTTGGTTTCAGAGCCGCAGGGAACAAAGCCGATGATCCACTGGGATACCTTGCATCTTGGCGATGCCTCCCTCCTCCACTCGCTATTCCTGCAGTGCCTCCTACATGCCTTTCCCGAGGTTGGTTTTGCAACCTGTAAAGACACCTGTGTGCTGCTGCCACGCTGCCTGTGCAGCAGGAGGGTGGGTGCTCCAAGGCCCGGTTCTGATGTCCGCGCTCTTTTCCAGAGCCTGAGCAGAACAGCAAAAAAAGAGGAGCCACAGGCAGTTCTGGATTAAAGCCACTGGAGCCCCTGGGAGGCCCAAACTTAATCGCAGCTGATCATGAGGAACAAAACCTCGTTCTCTTCTTTATCTACTCAGTGAAAGTAGAACATCGCCGAAATTTTTGCATTGATAAAAAGATTGTTTATAAATGTATTGCCTTTAATAAGCTTACAAAAGTGTGGCATTAATGAAGACATTCACACAGAACATTCATAGGGGAATCATAGCTATGTTATAACGTTACACTATAAACAAAGTCACAACAGTTTCTTTTGAGTTTTTTATCAATTATATCATTAAAATCAGTAAGTTACAGTTTATTATTTTCTGTGCAGAGAAAATTGATTTTGGGACATTGTTGACCTTATTCCTTTTCTTTATCCCTTTTAATCTAGAAAATGGTATTTTGCCCAGGTATGCCCCTGATTTTTATTGTTACAAAAGAAATAACATTAACGGTGTTTTAAAAAATTGGCAAGAGGCCAAGGCCTGCCTGGCTTATGAGGCCCAGGGCTGCAGCTCGCTCAGTCCATATGTAAATCCGGCACTGGCCATGGGATCATTCTGCCAACAGATGTTTTATGGTGAGCAAAGCCAGAAGGAAATGGGCCCATTGACTTCCATTTATTTTCTATTAGCATCCCCTGCAGCTGTGGAGAGAACTGGCGGAAACGACCAACCGGTTGGTTGGTTGGTTGGTTGGTTATTTATTTATTTAAGACCTTTTTTAGACTGTCCCTTACCATAGTCTCCGGACGGTTTAACAGTAAAACAAAATAAAACACAGCATCCTGATCAAATTCTTAACCAGTCAACAATAAATCCCAACAATAATAACAATACATAAACATTGAAATAACAGTCAAACCTTAAAATATTGGGAAAATTAAAAGGTTTTAGCCAGATGCCGAAAAGAATAAAGTGGCGGATCCGACGTTAGCTGGCCACCCACATGATAGAAATGGGGTTCCTCTCCCCAGGCCAGCTGCTTGCTCCTGCACTCCCCGAATCCACCCCATGGGAGTAGGAGCCACTTCGAGGCAGATCTGGGGGCTGCTCCTGCAGTGGGGAGGAGAGCAAAGGAAAAACCAGCTCATGCAATGTTGGATTTAGCTCAGGCTCTGAAAGCGCGATATCCCCGGGTAGTGCGAGAAACAGCCCGTGATCCCTCTTGCAGCCTGCAGCAAAAGAGCAGTGCCTGGGATCTCTGTGGGCCATCCCTCCGCATCAGGGATTCCCAACCCGGGACAGGAACCAGGGCATTTAGAGGTATGCAAACAAACTGAATAATGGTGGAAGAGGCAACTTGGTCAACAGTGTAAGACGAGACAAAAGCTGTGCAATTAATTGGATGTTATGAGTGGCAGAGCAGCCTTTCTTCATTACTGAGTCTCAAGAAGAGCCCCGATCCCTAGCTTTGCCATTTTGGAGAAAGGTGGGGAGCCCCTCCCTAAGCAATGTGTGTGAGCATTCTCAGTGGCACACCTCTCACAGGCTCAGCTCTCACTGTCCTCCACTTCATCAATGTTCAAGGACTCTTGCAGCGGTACCGGTGTATATTAAGTGGGCACCTCGGTCAGTCCTGTGGGCTACCAAGGGGTACACAAGGGCAAAACGGTTGGGAATCACTGCTCTAGCCCTTAATATCTGCCGTTCCTATTGCTGCCAGCAGGTGCTACTCATGGATCAGCAGGAGGAGTAAGAAGGAGGCTGGCTCTAATCATGAGTTTGCACATCAGGCACTAGTCATTTGCCAGGTGTTACATAGAAACACAGAAACAGAGCGAGTCAGAAGGGGCCTCCTGGGCCATCTAGTCTGACCTCCGGCACCAGCCGGCTCTTCCATTTGCATTGTCCAAATGTGTCCTTTGTTAGCACAATGGAATTCAAAGAAGAAATGGAATCGACACGGTCAGATCATGAGAAACTTTTCTGCACTAACCAGGTTGTGATTTCTTTTATATGTGAACAGGTGCAGCTATGTTTTACACAACATTGTGAGGAGCCTAAAGCAGCTTCCACAGTCCTCTTCCACTCCATTTTTCCTCACAACAACAGCGCAGTGAGGTGAGTCAGGCTGAGAGTCTGTGACTGGCCTGAAGTGACCCAGTGAGGTTCATGACATCCATGAATTGAACAGATAATAGTCCTTTCTAACAGATCAGAAAGATTTCACTAGCGCTGAATGAGGGTTCATGTTGCCCAAAATTGAAACTTTCTATGAGTGGTATTTGCATCATTCAAAAGGCTGAAGTGAATGGAAGTATTATTTATATGGGATTATAATACCAGTGTGAGAAGAAACACATGTTCTCACGACATTTGGAGAACTGGGAGATTCCTACATAGGCATTGAGATAACAGTTTTCCTACTATACTTGGTCGGTGCCCAACTCCATCTTGTAGTGTCCTGTACTCTAAAGTTTATGTGTAAGTAAAAGAAACGTAGGGTCTGATCCCCTTAAGCTCGAGTTGATTAGTCACTGGGACTAATATTAACCAACACTGAAGCCATCAGTCACACCTTATTTCTATCTCTTGCTCCAGTCTCACTCATTCTAACTCTCCTCCTTCCATCGGTCCTTCGAGTATTTCCTTTATGAACTGCTGATGAGCAGACCTCCTTGTTTGGGATAGGAAGGGTCTGCATTTTAAAAAAATGTGCGGCCAGACACAAAATGTGCAGTCTGGGGAAGGAGTGTGGGCAAAAGATGTACAGTTCAAAAATCAAAGTCAGACAAAAGTAGCATTATGTTGGTGATTTAAAAAGCGACCAATAACAGTGAGGAAAGTATTGATGTTGGCCAGGCTCCTCCAGAAGGCCAGTCTCAGTTCTGGCATAGCCATCACCCTTCTCCTGCCAAAGGTGGACACCACCACAACTCACAACAGAGCACACCCCAGTGTCCCAAAGATGAAGGCACTCGTGCTTCAGCATGAGGGAACCCTTTCCTGGCAGCGGAGGACTGATGCGGTAAGGGAGCATGATGTTAAAAGATACTTAATATGACATTCTTGACAGGGCCCCATTTAAAGCAAAGTCACATGGAAAATTTGTGTCTAAGAGCATTAGCACAGCACATCAGCCACAGCCCGGCTGCCACTGCTGAAAGGCTTTCCTGAAGCTATTTAAAGATTCTCCCCAGTGCAGCAAGATGACACTGCAGGACAAAATTACTGAGGCTACAGAAGAGAGGAATATTTTATCCCAATTTATCACTGTCATGAGAAGTCAACCCCATCTTGATTTCAAAGAGGTATTTGAGGAAGTCTTAGCTCTTGGAAGATAGCCTCCTTACATAGGACCAGTCAAAAGTCGGCATGGATAGTACTCTTTCCTCCCTGGGGGCAGCTTACTATAAGGTTATCTTGGCCAACGCACTGGATGCCTGCAGCATCCCACTGTCATAGAAGTCACTTCTAAAACAAGGACGTTGTTTTTAAGAACAAAAGGTTTTAGGAGATAGCTAAAAATAGTTGCCTTAGTCCCAAGTTTTTGGCTTCCCAGAAGCTGGAAGTTAAGTTTGAAGCAGAGCACAGATAGCTAAAAACAGTTGCCTGACTTCCCTAGTAAGCCCAAAACTTAGTCCTATGTTTTTGGCTTCCCAGAAGCTGGAAGAGTTAAGTTTGAAGCAGTGAGCAAAACTCCCCATGTGCCTGGTGGTTTCTTTATGGAGGGAAACAGGCGGTAGTGGGGTCCCTATTTCTTTACGAGCGGACTTCAGTTTTCCAGGTTCGGATGTAGCCTTTATCAAAAGAAGTGTGAGCTGATGACAGATTTATTGTAGCTGTGTGACTGTGCTTCTGGTTTCTGTTCTCTGATTTGCATTTTCTTCTTTTGCTCTCTCACTCCAGTGTTGGAGTTGCCTCTTCCTGTGACACTGTTCCTCATAAATGCATTCAATGTTCCGACTGCAGGATTTCCCAATATGGTTCCCAGAGGAGCTGTGACACCTGTGGTACCTCCAACGGCTGTGGGTACCACCAGGATGGTGCCCAAGGGCAACTGCAAACACATATTTTAAACATTTCATACACAGATGGGTATGGGATGCATGCATCTTCCGAGCAGTTGCACTGTAGCTTCAGTGAAAGCAGACCACTTTTCTAAATGAGGGTCAATTTGAATACGCCAACCATTCAAATATGGAATGTGTCGTATGGTGTTCAATCCATCTCATTAAAGGAGGTGTTTATCTTTTTATGATGCACGATTAGTTTCTTACCTATCAAAAGGGCACAAGGGATATTTTACATGAAACAGGAAAATATCAGGAGCACATCCATCAGGGAATATTAAAGACTGTTTCAGTACAAAGTTTGTATTTAGGAACCCTCTAAATGAGATTTCTCCAGTAAGTTTCTGATACAAATTAAAAATGTTCTGATACAAACTGAAAACTATCGGAAGGGCCCCCATGCTAATTAGGAATTTGGATAGGAAATTGATCTGAAATACTAACCTCGTATTGGACTAGGATTACGGAGATCTTGAGCCAGTTAGTTTTTCCCCAGTTGATCCCACCTCCTAGGAGCACTGTGGGAATAAAATGGGAACGGGGGCCAAATGCTCTGTCTTGAGTTCCATGGAAAAAGGCATGGTATAATGTCATAGATGCATTTCAAGTCAATTTACCTATATTATATGTACACAATGGCATAAAGTGAGAGGCTGCTATTGCTCCTTTGTTATGTGGGTCGGGGAACCAACAGAAGCCAAAACATTAGGTACAAGTTTAAAGCCACTTGGCAGGCAAGGTCTGATTTGAAGCAAAGGTTTCCTAGCTCATTATTCATGCCAGGCCCAGGTGCATAAGGCACCAATCTGAATATAATTTTCATGTTGTTGAGATACACGCACACGCGCACGCGCATGTGCACACTAATCACTGCTAGGACTGATTTAATTTACATTTCACTGGAATCACATAATTGCAGATTAATTTCACAGATTATCTTGCATACTGGCTCAGATTGTCCCAAAGTTTTGTGAAAAGGGTATCCCCCCTCCCTGCTCACTGTCATGTGGGAACGAATATATTGTGGGGGGAGTTTGTTGTATCAGATGGGGATGGAAGAGTTAACCCCTGTCTCTCCTGCTGCAATGCCCCTTGACTCCCCCCGCCCCGCCTAGCAATTGAGCTAAAAGAATAAAAAAGAAAACTGTTCGTTGGCACCAGTGGACACTCTGGATCTGGGGGCAAGAACTGGGGTTTAAGATACCCTGTTCTGGGCTAGCAGTTGCCCAGGTGCCCGCTGGCCACAGCTGTGCTTCTCAGGCAAAAACAGCAATGCTGATACAATGCGAAGACCTCCACCGTGGGGGGCAGCAGATGGCCAGGGAACTGGTATCCCCAAGCGACACTTTAACAAAATATAGTAACTTTGGTAAGGTTTATATGAAGATATGGGGGAGGCTGAGACAGAGGATTATGAAATTATATACCAGGGGAAATGCTGGGAGGGTGTTTCTGTATTCCAGCACGCCCTGGTTTGCATCCTTAGGCAGTCTGTGGTGACCAGTGATGAGCAGGAGGGTCCTTTCCTTCATGCTCTCCTTTGGGGGCTTCCTGCAGGAATCTGGAAGCCTCTTCTTATGAGGGAGGAAATCAAGATGGCATGTACTCAATTATAATTCCGGAAAGTGCTGCCTCTCTCTCTCTACTCTAGCAGGAACCTGAAAAATAGGGCACCTGGTCACATCTAGCAGCTCTGCTTGCATTCAGTTTGCACTGGAAGCAGCTGCTTTCAGGCTTCATGCTTGGTCCCACTTTTGTCAATTAACAATTATTTTTAGACTGTATTTAAGGTGGAACATTTTAGGTGACTGATGGCTCACTTGACTGGCAAAGCAATTGTATTTATTTGCTTTGTACAATGCCTTCCCACCAAGATACCAAGAAAAATGGAAAATGTGATTTTTGTTCTCTCTCATTGCGGGGCTGAAATACCACCACTTCTGAAAGGTAACGGAAAAGACCACCAAAGCTGAGAAGCAGTGCACACTCAAGACATGCCTGGCTTCAGAAACCACAAACGACCCATGGTTTGCTACAGGTTTATTTACTGTGGGTTGTTCACCCTGAATTGTTATCTTGGCTGGGCTCAGATACCAACCCATGTTACAACAGCAGTCCACAATTCAATGACAACCA
Organism: Varanus salvator macromaculatus; assembly: GCA_023646645.1. Classification (NCBI taxonomy): domain Eukaryota; kingdom Metazoa; phylum Chordata; class Lepidosauria; order Squamata; family Varanidae; genus Varanus; species Varanus salvator. Next base: position 22,812,221 of record JAIXND010000624.1, on the reverse strand, counting down.
CCTCTCAGTCTTGGAGGATGGGTGGTTGTGTTGTGGGAACCCACAACACATGCTCACCTAGGGGGACCAGGATCATGGGTGATTAGGCTGATGAAGAAAGGGGTGCTTCTGAGGGCGTGAAGGGCCCTGTCTCCATCTCCGCTTCCCGTCTTACGCGATCCATCAGTATGGCCAGGTGGGGATAGGGCAGCGCCCTCCACATATACGCAGAGGCACTCTCTCCCCGTGGCCACCTCGCGCGGCTGGAGCGCCGATGAAGGGGCAGGGCGTGGTGCCTCTGAGGGCGTGCAGAGGGCCCTGCCTCCCTCTCCCTCCTGCCCCCCCCCCGCCGCCACGAGGCGAGGGGGGGCCGCCCGCGGGGAAGCAGCGCGACCGCGCCGGATCGGGCCGACGCCGCGGACGTGCCGCCGCCGCCGCCGCTCCGCCCCAAGGCCCGCCGCGTGAGGAGGAGCCGTCGCCGCCTGGCCCTCACTGCGCCGCCGCCGCGCCTTCCTTTTCCTGGCCAGCCGCCGGCCGCGGGCTCCTTCTTCCCTCAGGTACGTGGCTCCGGCGCGGCGCGGCGCGGCGCGGGGAGCCGCTGAGTCAGCCGGCGGGCGCTGGCCCGGCCCGGCCCGGCCCGGCAGGCCCGCTCCGCTCCGCT
>JAIXND010000624.1:22745082-22811536 GCA_023646645.1 Varanus salvator macromaculatus | reverse complement strand
AGGTTTAATTTTCTACATGCCGGTAGATGCTTTGTCACTTAGCTGTGGCTGTACCTGCAGGTCATGCCCTCTTCTTCCTGTGATGCTGAGCTTTGGTCCATTGTTGCTTCTGAACCAGTGTTCCTGGAGTGTTTCTAGTGGTGGATGGACTAGGATTGACGTTCTCTGAATGCTGTTGTTGACTGTGAGAGTTGTAAAAGCACAGCATCACTGAACTTGTATTCAGAGAGGAAATGTAGAGAATAGTTTATATAATACAATAAACATAGAGGCTTAAAGAGATTAATTTTCTCATTTGTTTTAATGTGTTTCTCTCCTGCTACCACTACCATTTTACTTCAGTGTCACAGAATCATAAAATGGTAGATTTGGAAGGGGTCAAGAAGGCCATTGGGTCCAAACCCCTGTCCAGTGCAGGAATCCAGGTTAAACCATCCTTCTTAACATTCAGTACAGCACTAAATGAAGTGGTCCTTCTATTGTATTTAAAAGTAGGCTTCATTCACTCTTTGCATATCATAGAAAAGAACTTTATTGAGTGTGGAGTGGAGGAAGTAAGAGCTACTCCAGTAATATATTTTGCACACTTCCATTGCTCTAATATTTTTCACCTTTGCTTTTGTGTTACAAATGGGTGCTCTGTAGTCACTATTCATGGTTTACTATCAGATTTCGTTTGGTAAAACTGCTTCATTAATACATTCACTGAGATCTTTAACGGCTCGCTAGAAATGTTTTAGGGACTTGTATTTCTTCAAAAGAAGCTGTGCACTTTCCCTTGAATGTTACTGACTTTCCGGAAGCAGTGGCTGTTAATAGAGCCACCAAAGAAACCTAGCCCTTGCAGTCCTAAATATACTTCTCTTGGATCATGTCCCACTCAATTTGGTGGAATGTCCAAGTAAGTATGTGCTTTGCTTTGTCGCCTGAGACCAATACATTGCATAGCTCTGCTTCTTAAATTAGCAAAGTTTACAGTAGTATTCAGCAAATCTTTTGAAAAAGGTGAGGACGTTGGCAATGCCCATACAGAAACAGCACTGATGCCCTGACTAGTAGCTGTTCTGTCTCCTGCTGTCTTTTTCTTGCAGAGAAAGTCATTCTGTGATCAAAGATGCCCTTGGAATTGTATCAGTCGGGCCGCTGCTACCACGGTGACTCAAACTGGAACCACCCAAGGCAGTTACCAACCCAAGAATGTTACGGAGACTGCACATGTTGAGCAATTGCTATGCGCTCTCTCCCATTTGTAGCCCTCATGTCTCTTTGAACTATTCTGCCTCCAAAAAATCCATTGAAGACAGAAAGTTAGAATTGATTAACATGTCTTGATTAACATGTTAATAGTATTATTAACACTAATAATAATTTCATTTCTGTACTGCCCCAAAGCCTGAGCTTTTATTAGGAGTTGTCAGATTGGAAGCAGCCTGTCCCTTTAATTTTTTAAAAAATTGTGATGTTTGATGCTCAGCGATTCTGAACTGGGAGCCCTGTGCAGCCTGGCTTCTAATTTTCTTGGGATTTTCCTCTAAGCTCTCATGGGGCAATATTCAGAAGTCTCCCACCCTCACCTGCATATGAGACTTGTGGATGAGATTATGACAAATGCTTACACTCTAATTCAGCCTTCTCCAACTTGTGGCCCTTACGTTGTATTGGAATGTAACTCCCATTATCCCTGGTCAGTATTACCAATGGCCATGTTGACAGGAGGGCACCAGGTTGGAGAAGGCCAACTGATGTTAGCCGTGAAGGAAAGCTCCCTCCTAGGCATTTATGATTTGCAGCAATTTCCTCTTCATCTGCCTGTTGTAGATCAACAACATTGTGTATGGAGCTGTATACTTTAAAAGTGGCTTGCTGTGCACTGCCATGAATTCTGCAACCAAGAATACCCTCAGTATTCCTGTATCTGCACTGGTTGCAGGATAAGGGTCGGGTGGGTGGGGGGCAGTGCCCAGTGAATGGCACGTACCTAGAGAATGCCTGCAGAGTAAATGTTGACACATGGCTGTAACTCCAGGCCAGGGGGTAGTGTGTACCTTGACGGCGGTATTTGATCAGCTAAAAATAATGTGTGAATTGGTAAAGACAGTAAGTACGTAGGAAGCTCTTTCCTGAGAGGACCGTGTGATCCTTTTAGTGATGATTTGCTTGCGCATCTTCTAAGGTTGAGGAGGTGTTCAAGAAACCACCATCCCACTAAGGATAATTACACATTTCTTGGGCCTCTGTCCTCAGATGTCTTGTGAAAGGAAAGCTGTTGCACTTCCACACTTTGGAAGGAGTGGTGCTTGTAACTGGTGGGTGCACGGATTGACCTCCATGTAATGCTTGCTTGTAACTGTCGTTCAAGCGGTGCATAGCAAAATAGCTTTGTGGCATTTTGTTTTACTTCTGTGGATGGTTATGGGCTGGTGCAGCCTCTCCTAACCTAGTGCCTTGGAGCATTCTGGGAGCTGGGGTACAACAAATTTGGAGGGCACTAGGATGGACTAGTAGCATCGGCTTAGCAGTGAAAGCAGTTTGCTTGAGGCTAGTCAGTCTTCCCTCTGTTCAAGTTGATTTCGTAATAATTTTAGTTGTCTTTCTTCTCAAGAGCTCCTATTCTTGATGGGAAACCAGGATCCAATAGCAGTGACAGGCACCATGGTTGCTCTGGAATCTCTTAGCCGACTGCGCGGATTTTCTCAGATTGTATGCCAAGTGTTCATAATTAAAAGACTCCCCCTTTTCTGCATAAAAAGACCAAGTGGTTCTGAGGAGATGGCAAATCCTTATTTTATGACAGTGTGTAAACCAAATCCTCATTCCTTTAAGAAATTCTGGATTCTTACTTGGGGTGCCATCTAGGCATGTTTAAACAGGAAAAAAGGCCTCCGACTGGCTGAGGAATGCTGGGAATTGCAGGCCCTTTTCCCTTCCTAAATTTGTGAAGAATTGCTCCAGTAGTCCCTTAATTCTTTTACAAATATTCACAAAATTGCCTCATCTGTTAAGAGCTCTACTCCAGACATCTGAAGGCCGTTGCTTTGGAAAGGTTATGCTGTAAAAATCACGAAGTCCAGCCTCTTCAGGGGCTGTTCAGCATCCACTCTTCCTCTTCTGGGAGTAACATTGGGAATGGTGCCATGTGTCATTCCGTATTAGAGAGAACTGGACTCGCTCAAGCTCGCTCAGGGTGGTGTGATAATGCAGCAAGCTGTGCAGCGGCTTCTTTCCCCTCCCCACAGTTCTGTACTCCACCTATTTTTGCTTTGGAGATTAGGCGATCATGGGTCAAAGTGCTTCCATTTGCTGCTTGAACCAGATTATAGTACTGTTGGTGAAGCTTAGTAGTCAGAGTTAAAGAATTTTAGTAAACACAGGAAGCTTTTTCCATCTCCAGGCCCTCTGAAAAGTCTGTATCTCTAAATCGCAGTGGCAGAGGCATGGCAAAGGGAGACATGAAGTGGATCGTTGAGGCAGCTTTTCCTTAGAAAGCACACACAAAAAGGTGAAATTAACGAAATTCTGGCCTGAGTTCTGGGAAGCTTTTTTTAAAAACTTGCAAAGTGGAGAAGTGACAGAGTTTCTTTTGCTCATTGGAGTTTTGCAAAACAAAAGATACTCACTTTCTTGACTCTTATTCACTTATACTCAGACCTTGACAAATATTTCAGATTACTGATAAGCAAAAGCAAATAATTAGGGCCGGCCTCTGTGTTGCTAAGGGAGAAGACCAAGTTAAATGCCAGGGTAGCATTGCAGGGGTCCGAGGCCATGGGACTAAGCAGCCTTCAGAGCCGTTTTTCTGGAAATAGTGCACAGTACTCTTGAATAATGTTTCCAGTGTTGCTCATAGCTGTCAGTTCATGGCATTGGAGAATCCCCAGAAAGGTCACACAGTGCCGTGAATCAACATACACGGTGGGTGACATGCTCAAAAGCCAGGCCCCTGCCCTGAAGAGCTTACAATCTAAATATATTCTGTGGTGCAGCAGCAGAGGCAAAGTTAAGTATATGCCGTTGCTCATTTTGAGGATTATGACTAAGGGCTTCAAGGAGAATTCAAGGAGGAGGTGAATTTTATCCTAGAGCTGCGATTTTTTTAAGTATCTGATTTTTAGGACTAGCTTCATCCTTTTCGGAGTTTATTACACATAATATAATGTAGATTACAGTAAGTTTTGTCTGTTGGAACTACTCTGAATCCTGAGATTTTATCCATGTCCAGAGCTGGAAAGAAGCCTCCTCTGGGATTCTTCTGTGCACCTGTGCATGTACTTCCTCTTGCATGTACATTTACACACATTTTACACACATTGTGATGGGGGCTGGGAAAGAAGGTGTGTGCATGTGGGAGAGAGAGTGAAAGAACTGGATGTTTGTAGAGAGGCAGAAGAGCAATGATTGTGCAAAAAGAAAAAACCTATTATAATAAAGGGAAGTGAGAAATAGGAAAGGAGGGAGTGCTTGATATGATGGGGCTGCCATGGAAAGGACAGGACTATAGAGGGAGACCTGGAAAGAAGCTTTCAGGATGTCTGTGGAGACCTGCAAGAATCGAAGGGAAAAGAGATCCTTAAGTTTTACAGATGGGCAGAGAGAAAGTTCATTCTGGCATATTGTTCAGCTGTTGTGCTATTTTTAACTGGAATGAATTCTAAGAGTTTATAATGTCATTTTTCAATAAAAATGCAGAATGCTTTTGGAAATGTTGAGAACCCAGGTGTCTAAGACTGGACAGGTAACCTTATCTTAAGGTGTAGCTTTCTAACAGGGAGAAGTTCTTACTGGACCCAGATGGAAGTGGTTTCCGTCCAGATCACATTTTGGATGTTGATAAAATGTACTATTTGAAGTGATTGGATTCATGATGGCACTGTAGGCAAAGTGTGACTTCTTTAAAGCTGATTTAATTGTGTGAATACATGGGAAAGGGAGCATTCCCAACATCTTCCTCTTAACTCAAGAAAATGGAATATTTTCTTGAAGCTGGAAGTTCCTCTTTTTGCAGCTTGTGACTCCTTCAACGTAATAGTAAAACCAGAAAAAGCGGACAAGGAAACATTTGCACGCAGAGTGTTCCATCATGTAGGGGAAGGGCTCCATATTCTAGCAAAGAAAAGTTGTGTGCTTTCCAGTGTCCATCTCAACTCTACTGTGATTTGTTTTGCCAAGGAATTGAAAGTAAGGGCCACCAGCAAACAATGCCTCATTGCTTTGCTGCGGCTAGCTGTACTTAATGAGTATGGCAGCTTAATGAGATTATTTTTGAATGAATAAGTGAATTCTTCAAAATGAGCTCAAAGGCATAGCAGTGTGTCAGAAAAGGGCTTGGAAGGAGATTCTAAGCTCACATCCGTAGAGGTCGCCTTCAGTGAGAACCAGAGCTGCATAGTGTCCCTAGGCCAGCCTGACCTGCAGCACAGCACTTCCAGGCATTATTCAGCTGTAAAGAGCAGTTGAGAAGGGCCTGGATAAAAGTCCAATTTGTCTTTCTAGCTTTTGAGTACTTGAGGGCAGGTACTTAAGTGGGCCCTTGCGGAAGAGTGCTTGTGGGCCACTCCCACATGGCTGTGGCCTGTCTGTCTGTCTGTCTGTCTGTCTGAGTTGGTGGTGCAGTAGCATCAATCTCAGCAGGACAGGAGCTAGTAGGCACACTTTTAATTTCTCGGATGTTTGCTCATGTATTAATTGTGAAATATATGAACAGCTCTGCATCCAAAGATATGAGTGGCAGATCAAAAATTAAAATGAAACTAGAAATCTAGAGTAAAAGGAAATTGACCCATAAAGCAGTGGCTGGAATGAATCATCTGTCAGGAAACGCTTGACCAAAAACAAGTCTTCTGAAAGCGGCGCAATAGCAGTGCTTGGAAGGGCTTTCCTTGGGGTGGGAGCTGCTTCACTGAACATGCCGGTTCTGGTGATTTCAAGCTGCGTCTCTGGCCCATGTGGGACTTTCAGGAGGGCCTTTTGATTGAGTAGCACAATGATGAGGATGCATTGTGAGAAATTAATGAGGTTCCTGGGCACGGCATGTTCTTTGGCTGTTGCAAGCCCTGGCAGGCATCATCAGTGGGGTCCTGCTGGAGCGCTGCCTATGCTGACATCAGCCTTGCCTTGCAGACCCAACAGGATGGCTAGTGGCTTGGGTCTACTCTAGCTTCTATATAGCCTGAAGTGCGTGATCCTGTCTAATCTTGGAAGCTAAGCAGGTTTGGACCTGGTTGAAATGTGGATGGGTGACTTAAATGTCGTGAATCACCCGGACAGTTTTGGCTATGAGTGGTATAGAAATGTAATAATATAATATATATAGTTTGGTGAAGCACAAACTCTGCTAGCCTGAGCTGGGGAGCTGAATCTGGAAAGCCGCAACATAGAGCTGTGTTCCTGTCTAAACGAGGCTCTTTCCTGTCTTGTCAATGAGGTTGAAACTGTGGCAGGTGTCATTAATGAAGCATTTACTGGTGGGAGTGCACCAGTTTTGAATTAAGAATGTCCCATCGTAAAGCGAGAGATGGGTGAAAGAGCAGGGAATGCTTTCCAAGATGCATCTAGCTATTTATTGAGGTTTTAGAGTTGGATAATTTCATTGACGGTAGACCCATTTCCAAGCTTCAGTAAAAATTCATAGTGCCAAAAAAAAAGGCCTCAAACCTTCCAAATCGTTCTGTGTAGAATAATATGTGTGTTAAGCATGCCACTTTTTTCAGGAGAGACTGTGAACTATTCCTGAGTCAACAGCAGCCTTTTCATTTTGGTCATATCTGGGCGGTGCAGCATGAGACGCTACACATAGGCTCCAAGTACATGTGTTCTGTGTTCAAGAAGTTGCTGTGTGCTACATTCCTGTATAATTTTAATTTTCCCTGCTGAAACAGTATTCATACCCTGGCTAGATCTGTGTCTTTCATTAGCAGATCTTCGTGATCTGGATCCCATTGACTGAAGTGTCATGGGAGAGCTTTTCTGTTCCGAACAATGCGATGGGCCACTTCCCACTTATTGGTGCATCATGGATTTCCCCTGTCCAAGCACGTCTGGTGTGCGAGTAATGACAAGCCATGGGTTGTTAAAGCCACGGGCTGTTGGGACTGTGAGGAAGAGAACACTCTCTTTCCTGCCCATGTACTGGTTCAGTTTTGCATTTGGTTTCTTAAACAGCTGTGACATCTTTTAGCCCAACGTGGATCTGGATTGTTTGTCCCTCAGTAACCCAAGGTTCTAGGTTTGGATGTGACATCGAACCCTCCAGGAACAGGGCATTTCTGGGTTGTTCGAGAAAGCTGATCAAAAGCCAAATTGTGAGTGCACGGAAGGCAGCAGGGTTGCCAGCTCTGGCTTGGCCCGGCCAGTTTATGGCTTTAGCCACGCTGAATTGGCACTTCGTAGGATCAGGTCAAGGCGATGCAGTGTTGTGGGCTGGTGATACTGCACGCCATGGAGCAGAGGGAGGAGATGCAAAGGAGGAAGTTCTCAGCAGCAAGGCTATGCCTGCAGGACCCCGAAGGTGCCCTCGGGGTGAAGCAATTGCAGTAGCATGAGTGTTGGGAGGAGCTACATTCAGCCTGCAACTCACCAGGGCTGGCATATGGTAGGGTGGAGCGTGCCCGTTTTGCATTCCAAGCTTCTCTGCATTCAGTTGTGTTTATTGCCTTTTATACTGTCTAAAAGCCAAGGCTGTCTGGGTAGTTTACGATGTAATACTGTGGCACAATATAAAAAACACTTGTGTATGATAATGTGAACACACACTTTCAGCAATTTACAATAAAAATCCCAGGAGTTTTAAAAAAAACTGTACATGTTAAATTTTTGAGAGCAGAGGAAGGTTTTAACCTGGTGCCCAGAAGAGGACAATGTTGGTACGTGGCAGGCCTTATTGGAGCAATCTTGTCCTAATCAGGAAGGCCCTAATTGAGAAAGCCCTATCTTTATGACTGTGCGTAATCATTTTGTTTTAAAAAGCACGCAATCTGGGCATAGTTCTTGACATCACTTGTGAAAGCACTGCTCTGTATGACTTGGCCTCTGCAGTGAGCTTCCTGGTGGGTGTGCAGACCTTGGCTGGAGGGGACTGTGGTTAGTTGGCATCAGTGCAGATTTTCAGTCGGAGCCATTATCAAGGTTGCAAGGGCGGGAGTAAAGGGGGAGAGTGCGAAGTTGGTTGGTAAACCGTGGTCTGCTGGCGTGTTACATCTGCACTTGGGCAGAGGAAGAATGGCTTCTGTGTGGAGGAGTGACGAGCTTTGGTTGTACATGCTACTGGCACTCACGTTCGCACACATCTTTCAGCATGCTGGAGTTACTGAGACGATTATTTTAAGCCTAGCTGCTGAATAAGCTATGGGTGTCTAAGAATCTCCATGTTTCTTTGCTCTGTGGCTTTATCCTGCTTGGCAAATCTTGGTAGCATTGGCATCTGTTGGTCAGTTGCATTCAGATTGCATAGGGGGAACGGTTTAGAGCCAGCAACTTGGCCTGCTGCATTAAGGGGACGGACCTGCCTCAAACTCAGAATTATATTGTGCAGGCCATTTAGAGAGAAGCAGACACCTGGGTCCCAAGATGCGCTTGGTGTCATAATCTTAGCAGCAGTAAGAGCTGTGATTTCTCTAACAACTTCATTTTTAAAACGTAAGTATTTTGGTTGTCTGACAGTTATTTTACTGTGTATTTACACCAATCGAAAAGATTGATTAGTATGCTTTGGTTTCTTTTGATGAAGATAAGAGTTAGATGAGGCAGGAACATCATTCCCCCCCCCCCCATTTTAAATTTATTTATCAGGGTGGAAATGTCAACAGATTGCTTGTGCTCTACTGTTTCTTTTTCAGCAGAAGGCCTTTAACTGAATTTGCATCCATCTCTTAAAGGTGGGTGCTATACATACTTATTCATCAGTAAGCTTTACTGTGTTTGGTAGTGCTTACAAGTAAAAGTTCACAAGACTGTGCTCTTGAAGAGAATGCCTCTCAGTTAAAGTATAGTTGTAACTAGAAGAGCAGAGTTGTCGATCCAGGCAGGAACTTGTAAATCTGCCCCACAAAATTTAAGATTCCACCAACAAGGAAGTTAGAAATTCCCAGTATAATGTGTGCAGCTGCTGGATTGCGGTGTAGGTATTGCATTAACTTTCCCGGGCATTTGAAGTGAGCCGGCCAGAACAAGGGTGGTAGAAGGAGGGGAGCTGTGGAAAAGCTGGGGCTCTAAAGGCAGAGGAGCAGCGGGGTGAGGCTGGAGGAGGACTTGGCATTATTTATGGGAAGGAAGTGAGTCACTGGGTCCTGCTCTTGGTCCACCTTCATAGGCAAATCTGCAAAAGTCGCAGCTTCAGACATTTTTACTAGCCTCTTTCACTAGGCAAGTTGCTTTGGCACATCCACAGCGGATCCATCACTTTGCACTCCAGGGATAAAGAAGTGAGAGGCTCTTACTTATGGCTGTCCCCTTTGCATGAATGAAGAGTGTCAGTGCCTTGCACTAAGATGACTGCACCCTCCAGTTGCCGATTTCTTTCTCTCTCCTGCACCCCAGCTCTAGTCGAACCTTGGAATATAGGAAGGAAGCTGTTGCAACTTTGCCACATCATTAATTGCTGTGAAAGAAATAGCTTTCTCTTTAGAATTGTGGTTCTGAGTTCTGGTTTTTTCTTCCTTGCAATCAATCTTCCAGATGCCTGGGTTTGTCAGCATTTGGTATCTCTGATAGCCACAGCCTATCTATAATAGTTTTGATCTTGGGAAGCAGTCTGCAGAACTGGATAGCCCCCCTGACTTGGCCAGAAAGGGTACAGCAAAATGTCATTAGTAAATTAGTTTGCTTTGTGAGCCAGACAAAAGCCCCCATCTTTCAAAATAACGTCATCCCCCCCCCCCCAACTGTGAAAGCCCATCTGGAAAGAGAAACCGACAAACTTCAGAATTGCATGCAGTGAGTGAAAACCTGAATAATCAAGAACGACATTCTTTTCAGATGAGTTTTGATGTGTTGGTCAAAAACAGGTGACTTTGGCATTCTGAACCATAAGAATGAAAAGGCAAACTTTGCCTGACTTACCCACAACAGGATGGGTGCAAATTACACAGTTGCAGGAGTAGATTGGTGAAGTAACCAAATTTGCTCTTGAAAGCTATGTATTTATACTTGCATGAGTTGCCTTTTTGGCCCACAAAGAGACACCCAGGTATAAATCAAAACATATGAAGCAGTATCATAATGAACATATTAAAAGCAGAGCAGCCGAATTCCCAGCAGACTGTGAAGGGCTCCAAAAGCTATTCTTCAAGCTGAATGACTGGGTCATGGCATTCCAGAGGAGCCTGCATGTAAATGTTTGCAGGACGCTGCACGAGATGCGGTGATTTTTCTTGATCGTGTGTACATGCCTTTGTGATTATATATGAAAGGGATCTTGTGTCGGGAAGTCTCTGGAGTGCTAAACCCTGCTGCAGATGTCCCCAAACATTTTGAATTGAAGAAATTTCTGGAAAAATTCCCTGTGAAAATGCAGGTGATTTGCCCTGGGTAATGTTCAGTTTTCTGATATGCCAGAGCAACTTTCCTGGTGTTTTGGATTTCACCTGATAGGGTCATGTGGAGTTGAAGCCTCAACAGTGAGGCAGAAATGAATCTTGAGTGTATTGTAGCATTTAAAAAGGTAAACTCAGCATTGGAAATGAGTAAGCAAGGGATTGACAGAGCTGCCAAGAAATGGACTGATGGTAATAACAGCAAGGGAAGCAACAGTGCTATTGTATAATCTTTTGTGTGGCCATGGGTAGAATGCCATGCACTGTTTTGGGTGCCTCCTCTCAAATGAGGCAACACAATGAACTGAGGAGCTGCTTTGTGCAGTGTCAAACCGTAGCTTTCTGTAACCCACGGTTGGCTGATGGTGATTCTCCGGCGTTTCCAGCAGAGATCCTCTCCGTTGCTCAGTGCTTGATCTACTCAACTGGAGACACCACCACGGTGCTGTGGGTCCTCAGTTCGAATGTTTCCTCTGCACAGGCTCATCCTGGTCCAAGTGGATCTAATGACCTGAGTGCCCCCTATTATTCCATGTTGCTGATGATGGTAAAATTGTACCATATTGGCAAGCAGAGTCCCACTGCCTTGCATGGAAAGCTAGTTGCAAGTGGGAAGTTGGCGCATGAAGAAGGAATAGCTTGGCAAGTCTCCTACGCTGTGACCTGCTAACTTTTTACCTGCTGAGGTTTGGAGGGAACACTCAGTCCCCCCCCCACATATTTTTAAATGGTACAGACCTAGGAGGATTCTCCCTCCCCCCACCCACAAAATATGAATTGGCTCAGAGTCGAGCAGGAGGCTAGGATTGGATTTAGGCAGATTTGCTTTACATCCTATATATCTGAAAGCCAAACACAAGTGATTATTTCTGCAGCATTTACTGATCTGCGGATTATCCTGTTGGATTTACATTGGCGCGCAGGCACATCAGCATAGTCCACGTGGAACAAAGTTGCGACGAACTCGTAGTATGCCCTGTTTTCTTCGGGGTTGCCTCCGTCTGCATCAGTGGGGTGTCCCCCGGAGCCCAAGCACACGGCTTCAGCTTTCATTCTAAACCTCAGACTCAAGAATGCCTGTTGGAAGAGTTGCACTGCTGCAAATCTGTGGACAATAAGCACGCTTTTCAATGGCTCTGATGAACCTCGCTGAGAGGGTAAAGATGAGAAGGACATGAACAACAGAAACCCTTCTAGTCCTCACTGGAAAGCATATTGAAGATGGAAAGGTGCAAATGTGTGTTGCTGGTTTTTTTGCTGTCTGCTTCATGTTTCTACTTAGCTGGTGCTACTGGCAAGTTTCCTCCTCTTTCTTAATGTGTGAGCTGAGCAACTCTTCTTCTGGAAAAAGGAAAAATGTACAGAAGTATATACAAGAGAAATAAAGCAAATGTTCATCCGAAATGTCTTATGTTTTGAAGTGGTTGTGAAAATGGAATAAAGGTATGCTTGGTTCCTAACTCTCATGGGACTACAGAATTGTCATAATTAGTTAATCTGTTTTCATGCTGTAGAACAACTAGTTCCCTGAATTGGAACTCAAGTGGATACAGTATTCTGCTTGTCTAGATGAAGGCCATTTTATTCTCCCAGGCATTTTAAAGACTGCTTTAGTGGTTTCAGATTACTGCCTGTTTTTGCTAGTGTCTTGACTTTGTGATTTAGAGATTTTTTTCCCTGTGCTGCTGATTTTATCTTTCCTTATTATATACACATTTTATTCATTGCTTTATTGTTTTAAGTGTTTAATTTATTTGTACAATGCTGAGAACTTGAGTTATTGAGCTGTTTAAAAGTATAATTCATTAAAAAAATAAACTTTGCAAGCAGAGCTTCCCAGGATGTGATCCTATAGCAGTAACATACACATGTGGAATTGCTACATGTGATGTTGATCTATATGTAGGTTTAGTGGTATTTTCTGCACAGAAAAAAGGGCTTGATACATGATAGAGCCTCAGGAAGGGATGAATAGACAGTTGGGTGCAGGTCAGACATTCAAGATAGTGTAAATAGGAAGGCAGATGTTATAAATCTTGCTTTACCACCCTTTTTGGGCTCTTGAAACAATTTACAGCAGTTCATAATTCTGACAAAAGAACATAATAAAACCATAGACTTTATTGTTATTGTAATACAGAATCATTAGTGGAGTGGCTCCCCTGCTACACAAATTTCTCTCAATATCTTGTTTCTGGGACCACAAACAATCTTTCCCAATTCATATAGTTAGCTTCATCTAACAGCGCTGCTTTAGTGGGGGAGAATCTCCATCAGTTCACATTAGCAAAGGCATGGATCTGTGCAAGTATGGATAATAGCTGCACCTTTTACTTGTGTATTGGTAAAATGTGGATTGGCTGGACTGTGTGCTGAGAGAATCTTCAGGGAAAAGGGTTCCTCTTGTTCTCCCCACCCCACCCTGTGGAAGTGACCTGGTGGACTTAGATTTAACCTGACATTCAGAAAATTATTTTTGGAAAGACAATAGAAAGTGCTCATAACAGCATTTGAGAGCTAGTGTGGTCTAGTGGTTAGAGTGCTGGATGCGGATTCAGGAAATCACAGCTCTAGGTTGCACTCAGCCACAAAACTCACTGAGTGACTGTGGGCCAGTCACAGACTCTCAAGCTAATCTCACAGAGTTGTTGCCACAAGGATAAAATGAGAGGAGGAAAACCTCGAAAGCAGCCTTGCAAGAGGAAGAAGTGTGCGGTACAAATTCAGTGTCCTCCTCCTCTTCCTCTTCCTCCTCCTCCTCCTGAGAGGCTCTCATTGGCCCTCTGAGTCTAATAGTTCAGTGTAGTTTAGAATCCTATCTAATTAATTCATAATGTCCATTTAGATTGTGCATACTGTGCTCAACGTAATTATAAACGGTTGGAAAATTGAGCAGAGTAAGCAGTATATAATGGCAATGCACTTGTCTGGGATGATTGATGTTTATACTTTTTAGGGAAATATATTTTGAGGTATGTAGAGAAATGCCCACTTCAAGCAGCTTTGTTAAAAGTGGAAGGGATGTTTCCTGTCCGTGAAGCTACATGCTGTTGCCAATGTCCTTTATTCCTGTTATTTAACAATGGTGCTCTTGAATCTAGGGAAGGTTGACAAAGGGTTTTCTTTTGTAATCTGCCCATTCTCTTTGCATGTGAACAGCCAAGTGAATAGAAACAGGTGGAATGTTACTACCAGATCACCATGATGTGCTGTTTGAAGTTGGAGACCTACAGGGGTGTGCAGCTCACTGGTTCCTTAGTACAATGTGAAGTCCTACATGCATTTTCAACGCTCATTTTGTGTTGTGGTGTTACGGCACAGGAGCATTGTTCACTAGCCAAACTGCATTTTCTAGGACATGTCTTAAAATCTCTTTCTACCCTACCCCCAAGTAATGCTGGTCCAGTAAGAGCTCTGTGATGAATCAGGACCGTGCTGTGGTTGATTTTTGTCAGGTCTGCAGTATAAACAGGGGTATGGGAGGAAACCCTGGAGAGTCATTTGCTCCTGCCATGGCTTCATGGTAGCTGCAGCTCCCATTAAAAATAAAAGCAAGCAAGCAAAAATCTAAGAAACATGCATATGTATGCATGCATGTATCTGGAAATACCAAGATACATATTAACTTTAATTTATTTAAAATTACTTTAGGCCTCTTTTAATGCCAAAATCTTTGCCTTAAGGTTGGCATGCAGTGTGGCCTTTAGTGGCCCACAGGAAATGACCAAGTAAGCCAAGAAAACGGAGCAAGGAAGGTGGCTGCAGGGGGAAGGACCTTCTCGGTTGTGGCGCCCTAACAGCTCCCTGGGGAGCTATGCTGGGCAACAACTCCTCTATGCATTTTGGCACCAGGTCAAAACCTTTTTTTTATTTTCCTGGCTTTTTAATTGTTAAAAATTTACAATGGTTCTTATTGTCATTGGTATTGCAATTGAGAAATTGTTTCTTTGATGATATGTATTATTTCTATTTGTTTACATTATTCATGATGTTTTGGATTTCGACAGGCATCGATTTTAAACTGTTTATATAATATTGTACTTTTATGAGTTTATCCCTGTTTGCACACTGTTCAGAGAGCTTTTTTTTTGCTGAATGAATGGTTTCTAAAAGCTTTAAGCAAACAAACAAATGAGCTGTTCTGCTGGATTGAACCAAAGGATGCACAGTCAGGGTATCTGCATGCAACCTCCGTGCTTGAAAGCGCAGCCTCTTAATATCAGCTTTGAGGAGCTTCATGTCATGGCTGAATGGAGAAGCATATACTTCACATGTGGAAGGTCCCAGGCTCCGTCCTCAGGTGGGGCTGGAAGCCTCCTGCTTAAACCCTGCTGACCCACTGCTGCCTGTCTGTTCTGAATGTGAGGAGGGGGCTTTTTCTTTCTCGACCTGTTCGTGGGCTTCTTGGAGGCAGCTGGCTGGGCTTCTGGTGTGCTTTCCTTAGGTTCACTTGAATCTTCACTTCCAAGTGATGCAGCCCTCTTTGCAGTCACGACCTGGCAATGAATTGTGGTATAGGCACACTCTGATAATCCTCTACATGGCTTATGGGATGCAGTGTAAGATCCAACACAGATGCATAGAAACCAGCCAGTATAATGTTAATATGTTGGGCGAACAGCAGGGGAAACTTTCCTGTAGGGCCCCTCTGGAGCTGATAGGCTGTTTAAATGCTGCAAGTGTGAAAAACTAACACCCACTAGGCATCTGTTCTCACTTGAATTTCTTTTCTTGTCTGGCACTTGGAGCAATCTGCTAAGTAGTCTTAACTTGCTCTGTCATAGTCATGCTAAATTTCCTTTGTGCTTTTTGTTTATCTGTGTAGAATTTATCCTCCCTTTCCCAATTTAAAACTTGTTTTGGCCAGAGGTGATACTGGTTCCAAAGATCTGACATGCTGTTTTGGTCTGAAACTTCAGGAAATTTTTTGAACGAAACTTTTTGTCCAAGACGAATGAAGACACCAGTTCCTGTGTCCTTTCCATTGTTGATCTAAAGAAAAAAGATTAAAAGACAGTTAGCATTCTTTATTAAATAGAGAATTGACCCTTTCCTGGGGCTTGTCTTTGGTTTATAGCTGAATGTGTAGCTGGCCCAGGGTATTTGTTGACTTGCATGGGTGTGTGTGTGAGAGACAGCGAGAGAGGAGCAGAGTTGAGGGATCTAATTTTGCTTTGCTAGAACGATAAAGGATTCTAAAATGTCACTCTAAATCTGAGCAGCAGAGTTGAACCAAAACCTGATCGGAAGCAACTGTTTTTTACAGATAAAGAACACTGAAGCTGAGAGATAAGCAGTCAGTAGAGTACTAGCAATGTCCCAGATTTTAAAAAAATTCCCCTGCTCTCATTAAAGTAAAAAATCTTTGGGATCTACTGGAAACCACCTAGAGATCTCCTGGCAGTTCCTGGTCTTCATTCTTTCCATCCTTGGGCTAGCAAATACAAGAAAGCAACCATGACCTCTCCTCTCCCTCAATTCCTCCTCCTCGAAACCTTGCCAAGCAGCATTTTTCTGTTCATTTATCTTAAAAAGAGGAATGCAGTGCTTCCTCCTTTTGCATTGATTACATTTCAGCATTGTCACATGTGGGACCTTAACTCTTCTCAGAAAGGTGCTTTGGATAGCTTGGTCTTCAAATCGCCCTGCTGGCCTTGGGATGTGGGCGTGGTGGGTTGCTTGAGTTCTTCCACAAGCGTGTCCTGTTATTTCACTGAATGCTCCAACCTAGCCTTTTTAACCTTGAGATCGGTGTTTGTGTTACACATCTGGACAACGGTCGAACAACATCTGTTCAAGACTATTGAACAGTCCTTCGCACACACTCTCAGTTGCTGGGGTCATGCTGAGTCTGATGGGACATGTCTGGCCTGAGTACACTGACCTGCGCTTCTGTAATGCCAAGGCTTGGCCACCGTAACAAGGAAGATATTGCTCCAAGGCTACCCTTGGCGGCAGCTATGAAGCTTCATCCAGGGCAGAATGCAGCTGGGAGTCTCCTGGACGTTCACATATTCCTCATGTTCTGGCTAGTTGTACTGCTTCTCTGGTTGCTTCTGGGCAAATTCCAGGTGCAGGATTTAAATGCTAAAGCTGGTCAGACTGACTGTTTGTGTTTTAGGTGCACTCCTCTCTCTGTGGAGCCACCTCCTAGTTGAGGGATAGTTGGTAGGCACTCCTTGCTGCCCGTCCTTATTCTAGGTCAGGATGGCTATGGCCGAGTGGCGTCTTGACAGTTCTGGCCCCGGGACTCTGGAGCTCCTCTTGAATAGGCCTCGCACAGTCAATTTCCCAACCCACCTCTTTCCTCTGGCATCTAGTTGACCGAGCGTGTTTACAGTTACTCTGTGACCATTGCACTTATAATCCACATTCTTGTGGTTGTGCTAAACTGCTGTTCACTTGTGTGGAAAAGGTAAACAGCATAATGTTCGATAATGAGCTGGTGGGGCAGCGAAGGGAGAAGGACTCTTGTTTGCCCACTGGGTGTGGCTGCTTCCACCTGCCTTGTCACATGCTGAGCCCCGGAAGCTGTTGGAAGGGTGGGATGCGCCAGGTGCCTCGTGGGTTCCGTCTTTCTCCCCTTTTCCTATGACTCTCCCCTGGATGAGGTGTGCTACTGTTAGGTCTCTTAATAGGAACTATGTCATGAGCTGTAAGTATGAGTAATGCAGATTTTATCGGTGCTGGATGTTTTCCACTGACCTATTGCTATGACCTGTGCTTGCTCAAATTTTAATACATTTCAAATGAACTGTGCTTGAAAGGATATTGTATTGTAATTACACTATGGCATGTGTTTTTGTGAACTGTTTTGAAAGCCGTGTATCATGGGAAACAATTGTGACTGTAAGCAAGCCAGGTTTGGAACTGCTGTGGTCACCAGCATCTGAAAGCGGACTGCTGCAGGACAGCAGTTGAGGGAATGGGTCTGGCTGGCCTGGCAGATTGCTGCTCTGTAGTGTAATCCTACTATTTATTTATTATTACATTGCATTTGAATCCTGTTTTTTTTCTTCTTGTAAGGAACCCAAGGTGGCTGATAAATCTCCACTTTATCCCCACAACAGCCACCCTGTAAGGCAGGTCGGGCTGAGAGTCTGGGACTGGCCCAGCGTCACCCAGTTGGCTCCATGGCTGGGCGGGGTCCTCTGTCCAGCATTCTAACCACCACACCAGCTCTTTAAGGGTATGGTGTGTGTGTGTGTGTGTGTGTGTGTGTGTGCTCTCATTGTGAAAGGCTGCATTGGCGTGGCTTTCTCTTGTTTCAGCAGGGGCTTGAAAAGCAACATTGATGGGGGCACATGACATCGGCACTGTTTGTACCCATTTTGCTTCCCGCACAGCTAACCGGAGTGGACTTGATGGGACGCTCCCTCCCATTGAGACCCATGTCTACTTGGCTTGTGAAGTCTGGAGGCGGGAGCAAGGAGCTGAAAAATCTGCATGGCGTTGCATTGGCAAGAGACTGGGTTAAGTTGGTGCTTATAGTGCTTTGGTTGTGGATTTGGGTATTCGAGCAGAAATCAATTTGTTTTGCTATGATTGTGGAAATGGTGCTGCCGTTCTTTGAGGTTCGGGGATGGCAGTATGTGTTACGATTGGATCTCATCTTATCACTGCAACATGTTTTAACAAGCCGAAGGAACAAATCATGAGCAAGCTTCCAAAGCTGTGGATTAGTAAACCAGAGAGAAGATTACTAATGTTAAGAACAAAGTGGTGGCAGCTTATTCATTGTTTTTAATTTCTGAAAGGGTAATTTTGAAGTGTGGCTTTGTCGTGAAAATGGATTCTTTTAAATTGGAAGCTTTTTACTAGGGAGTTAGAAGTAAATTACTTTTAAAAAACCAAGATCTTATTTAAAAGGGTGGACTTTAAAATCCAATTACATTTTAATTTGATTTTAAAATAATATATGAATGGAATACAAATACATTATGTCTGCGCCCATATCTTAAAATGGAATCTTCCATGGGTCTAGTTTTATTTTTTTATCCTGCCTTTTCGGGCTAAGTACTTGTAACAGTGTTTGCAGAATGATTTAGCATTAAGAAAGGGATAGTGGCACTGGTGAGTGACCCATCATTTAAAGGCCAGTGCAAGGACCTAGTGTCCAGCACAAAATACAAAATCCATTATGTTGTTTTGTTTAGAGGGTGGGAGTTCCTAGTGCTGACATCTCTTTCCTGAGCCCTGTTTGGGTTTCTCTCTCCATAGAAATATCTAATCTCTGTGTTCCCATTGTGGGGGGTACTGCGAAGTCATCTTTCCCCAACATGTTGCCCTCCAGATATTTTCAGCTTCACTTGCCTTCATCTTGGCCATAGTCACGAATGCTGGGATTTGTAGTTCAAAATATCTGGCGAGCACTAGACTGAGGCTGTTGGCTTAGCTAAGCTTATGATCTGTGATTAGCCATTGCTGAACTAGTGTCCAGTATGGACAGAGAAGAAGGTGAGAAGGTAAGAGTTTCAGCCAGGAAATGCTGAAGAGCATAAGAGCTGGGTCAGACTGAGGATGCCCATTCACGCAGAAGTTCTCCTCCTCCTCCTCCAGTCAAGTTCTTTGGATGTTGGCTTGGAAACCAAGGGACATCTATCATTCATAGTTAGTATTCCTTTCATCATTTGCTGACTTAGTTTGCACAGTAATTCATTCTTATCTTCCTCCCCCTTTCCAGTCAGATTTCTGCCAAAACATTTTTAGCCATGTGGACATATAAATGTGCCAAATGGGATAAATTGTATGCATTAGCCTGGAAACCGGTATAATTTGAGCACAGACCTCACTGCAGAATTCCATCTTTGCAAGGAGTTGTGTAATTCCATCCTTTCCAAACCTTGAAAAATTCCAGGCATCTTAAAATACAGTGCTGTTGGCCAAGAATGTCTCCTTTCTTCTCTCCCTGCCAGGAGGAGAAGGAAGTGGAAAGGAAACAAAACGCAGCTTCAGACCATCATGCTGGCATCTAGGACTCCTCCAGAGTAACGGCCCACATATCTGAGTCTCAGTCTGCCACTTTTTGCCATCTCACTTATGCTTGTGAGATGTAGGGATCTGTCAAACTGTGTGTCCTTCAGTTTCTTACTCCAGTTAATTTTGTCCCGTTTCTACTCTCTCTCTTTTTAAAAAGAAAGTTTGCCTGAAAATTTGAATGCATTTTTATGACCATTTTTTTCAAAATGCTTGGAAAGTTTCTATTTTAAATAGCCTTTTGGCTGAATTATGCCTGCCTGCCAAAGCTGTGTTACACTCACTGATGTAGGCAGAATGTAGTGGGGTGAACACCCAGAAAGAGTCCAGCTATTCCCAGAGGAGTGATGATCCAATGCACTGAGAAGTAGCCCTCAACTCAAGCCCAAAAGTAAGGAGTTGAATTGCATGAAGGCATAGTGTCTTCCCTAGCCTGGTATCCTCCAAATGGATGGGACTCTCCCATGATTCTCGTTCTGCATGGCCATTGGGAAGGCCGGCACAGAGCAATGAGCCAGCACCCAGCACGGCTGTTCCATGCTGCTCTCTGCTTCTGCTGCTCAGTTGCACTGGAACCAGATTTCAGACTTCAGTGATTTTGTGCAATGTCAGAAGCCAAGCACCCAGGTCAGTTTAATAGCTGGAGGGCATCTGGCGGTAACTCACCAGATGGTACCGATGACACTCTGGTATGGTTGGAATGGAAAACATTTATCTAGAGGGCATTTAAAGAGCTGAGATTATTGTGTGCAGCAAATGGTTTAATTGGATCAGTTTAATCAAGGAAAGAGCAAGAAGATTTGAGTGAGTCTGTCTTCTGCCTGTGCTGTATATAAACAGGGCAAACTGCTTAATAGCAGTAACAAATGCCGGAGCAACTGCCGGAGCAAACTGAATTCAATTAAAGCTTCTCTCTCTTAAATGTTAAGGGCAAGAAGTGGAGTGCTAGAAATGCAGCGGTGCTTTTTGACTATGTGATGCCGTCGTGGTTCCTTTTCTTTTGGATTGGCCGTAGCAAATCTTGCACAATATGGATAGCGATGCACGCCGGCTCCTCCTTGGTTAAATGCCCTGACTGCATGCAAAGCAAGACACTGTCTGCATGAACACATCCATTTAGTTAAAGCGGCACTCCAGGGTTCTAGGTCCTTGGGGGTATCACCATGTACGATGCATTGTGTGGAGGGACACACAGTGTTTCATTGTTAGTTTCATGAATTCTATCTAGACTTCTCATAGTCTGAACTGGAGTGCCATTGAAGCCCATTGAAATAGGCCTCTCACAACTCTGTCAAGTGTTTGAGACTCCCAGGTGTCTTTCCCATCCTGACAGAAGAACAGAACAGAACAAGTCTTCCCCCACTAGGCTTGATTGTTCCACATGGTGCCCTGTCAGTCTCCGTGATTCCCTCTGATTCTTGAGGCAGGTGTAGCAGAATGAGCCTACATCCCTTAAGTATCTGCAAAGAAGCTGGAAGCCAGTGCAGCTTGAGGAGAACAGGTCTGTTTTCTGCTACTTTCACCTGTTAGCTTTCAGGTGTCCAGCTCATTGGTCACTTGAGGTTCACCAGGGAAGCTGGTGGATGGATCAGGTCAGGAAGGGAGGTTAAGGCAAGAAAAAAGCAGAACCTTGAATAGCCCCCAAAGGGCTCTGCTGGCTGGAGCTCTCTCCTACAGGAGCAGTAGGGGAATGCTGTCTTGGGGAGCAAAGGCAAACTGAAGCACTGTGTGGGCTGACAGGGCCCGTAGTTGATCAGCTCAACCCTCCTAGAGGAGCTGACGATACTTTTAAAAGGCCCTTGCCTGATTTTTAGCCCGAGGCGTCTGTGAGGCTGAGAAGGTGGTGTTTCTGCCAGGGGCACAGCTCATTGGCTGGTATGGCCTTGATAGTACTCAGGAGTAAATGGGATGGTGAGCGTCTAGGGGGAATCCTTAAGGAAAGGCCTGGCTAAAGCAGTAGCAGCCGCCACCATGTTAATGGACTATTCCTGCATCTTCTAGAACAGACCTGGGCATTGGATGGCCTGCGGGCCACATCCGGCCCGATGGCTGACCCTGACTGGCCCGCATGAGGTCACTGGCAAATTAAAAGTCAGTGCAAATGTATATCTTCGTAATATAGATGCAAGCAATACAGCTGCACTGCTTTTATTTTGAAGGATTTGCTAAATTGAATTGAATTTATTGCTTTTCATGTAATGTTAATGTTAATGTTTTTGTGAATATTCATTAAATAGTGTTGTTCTGTGCTCCACATTTTCACTGTATCATTGTAATGTTTCATTTACTGTTTTTATAGAGATATATATTGAGCAGAGCTGTAAGTGCATTGGTCCGGCCCTTTACAACTGTCAAAGTTTCTCATGTGGCCCCATAGGAAAATTAATTGCCCACCCCTGTTCTAGAACCAGCATGATGGCCCTTGGAGTTTGGGATCTGCTCAGGATGTAAAGAAGGAAATAGATACCTTCCTTCTTGGGAACTGCACTTTCAAGAGTTCACAGTGGATTTCATGGTGTCTTATATATGTATTTTAGGAAAAATATGGATTAGTGCTTGTTGGCCGGATAGAACTGTACTTTTTATAGGGCTAGGAATTAAAGTTTGAAAGCCTTCCTCTTTTTCCTCTGAAGTAATTGGAGCTGTAAGCACTGTAGCATAATGATCTTTGAACATGGACAGTCTGCCCTGTTATTAAATCTTGGCCATTTGAATGTTCCCCTTTTACACTGATACTTGTCATTCTTAACTTGAAGTTCAAATAAACAACTCCCTGCAAAGAAAAAAGAAAGTCCGAGCCCCCAAAGAGACTCCCCACAGCATTTTCCTTTCCTTCTCAAGTTCTTTGGCTCACAGATGATGAATGTTAGGGATGCTTCTGGATTATTTGGACAAGGTTTTCATGTAGGGGGACTAAACTGAAGTACCGTATATACTAACATAGAAGGCAACTTCTATATGAGACAAGGTCCATGTTTTGGGGTATTTATCTGGTGTTTGTCATATGTCGGACATATAAGGTGATCCCCAATTTTTGCCTTGCTATTTTCAATCTCAAGGGTCATTTATGCACTAATATATACTGTAATACTATATGGAACAAACAACCAGGAAGTATGTTTCAGAAAAATAAGATAGTAACGTGTGGAACAAGTGATCAGGAAGTGATTCAGGAAAATTCCCGTATATCTTGGCATATAAAACAATGTCAGAATTTTGGGCTGTTTATATATGTTGGACATACAAGACTACACCCAATTTTTGCTTTATTTTTGTTTTCAAGGGTCATTTTATATGCCAGTACATACAGTATGCATGTGTTGAAGTTATGCTGAGTTGAAGTTTACTGGTGCCCATGTACTTGCTTCCTGATGCCCACGTAAAACAAAACACTTACTGTGTGTGGAATGAAATTATGAAAGCACAACCATAACCCAGGCCGCCTCGTCCTGTAATATGGGGCAGGGGGGGGAGCGAGGATCATGTGGCCTGCCAGATATTGTTGGACTGTGTCTTTTATAATCCTTCAGTATTCTGGCTAAGGCTGTTGGGAGTCCAGCAATGTCTAGAGCAGGGTCCTCAAACTTTTTGAATAGGGGGCCAGTTGAAAGGCTGCGGTGACTGTCCTGGGCCGGTGAGATGGGGGTGCCTGGGGGCACGTGCAAGGCGGCATCGGGCACACCCAGCGGTGGCTTGCTTGCTCGGAGATCTCCCAGCAAGTCCAAAACCATCTCCAAGCAAGCAAGTCACCATGTCCCTGCCCGCGCTGCAAGGCAGCAGCGAGGGCGCACGTACGGGAGGCTGGCTCCCAGCGAGTCCAAAACCATCTCCAAGCGAGCGAGCCACTACCTCCCCGCCTGCGCTACTTTAAACTAGGAGTCAGGATTGATTTTGCCCCTGGGCATCTGAGGCACTCGGGCATCTCTGCCTCCGTGTGGCCAGGTGGCCAGCTCCAGCTTTTTCCGGCCTGGCTGTGGGGGGCATACCAGAAACCTTCCGGAGTAGGCATGCTTCATGACTCATGAAAACAGGAAAGCATCGTGCACAACTTCCTGTTCTCCTGAGAATGGCACTAGCTGGTGGCATCTTCCTTGCAGTCGCGGTGCTCCCTTCGAAGCTCATCTCTGTTTTGGGTATGGTCCTTGCTCTAGGTTGGGGAGAAGCAGTTTCGTTGGACATGAGCAGATGCCTCTCAACTTTGGACAAATGTTTCAAGCTTCTGCACTCACCTTTCCAGTCAGCTGTTGATCATGCTGCCTGGGGATAATGGGAGTTGCGGTCCATCAAATCTGGAGAGCACCAAATTAAGAAAGGCTGTTCAAACCCCTTTACCCAAAAGAGGGGGAAAAGAGCTGGCGTGTTTTAGAAATTCTTTGAAGAAGTAGCATTAGTGAAGTAAGACTATGCATTACAGGAACTAACAACTTAAAGCAGTTAAGTGGAAAAATAAATATCCTGATACATTCCAGAGCATAGTTTCAACATTAAAAACTGTTTTCCTTGTATGCAGTTAGCCAAACAACTACATTTGTGCAAGTTTTCCTCCACCCACCTTCCACCATCATGCAGAACAAGAACTGCAGCAGCTGGGTTGCCTAAGCGATCCAGGCAATATATGTTGGTATTTAGGGTGTGCCCGCCAACCTTTAAATTGCTGAAGGCTAGAAGTGGATGACACAGCATCTCTGTCTTCAGTGTCTTGTGCTGTTTGCACACTTTTGCCAAACATGCCAGACCAAAATGGTTGCTGGGACAAGTGGGCATATCTTCAACTCTAGAATGCTAGAAGAGTTGTGTTGCTACTTTGGACCAAATACCCAGTGCCTTGTTTCCAACAGGAACCAAGCTGATACCATGGAAGGAAAAAAAAAGTGTGTCCTTCAAGTGATGGATGCCATGATTCAGACAGTAAAGAGGACTGGGAGAGAGCCTTGGGCTGCCTCAGGCATGAGCAAGTTGGCATGCGTGGAGCTGACCGTTGCAAGCTTTGCTTGCTTTAAGGCAGGCCTTTGAATGCATGATCACCCTGCCTCATTCATGGAGTTTATCATGTTTAGAAACAATAACCTTCCACTCATAGTGTTTCTTTGTTTTCCTACTACTTTATTTTATTTTTTCATGGAAGATTTGTTGAATAAGAAATAGCCACACGGTACCATCTGTCTGTTAGCACTAGGGTTTTTAGTACTAGCCGTCTGTCTGGAAATGCCTTCAGAGAGCAGTTCTGTCCCTGGGTTGTTTGCTCCCACTGTGTGCTCCCTGTAGGCTTCCTTGCACTTGCTTGTCTGTGGCAGCACAGGGCTTAAAATGTACCTAGGTTATTGTGTCCAAATTGACGATTCTGTAACATTTGAAGACACCCCCCCCCCATTTCTAAAAACACGAACTTCTGGAACCCTTGGCCGGGAGGCATATATACCGTGGTTTCCAATCACACCTGCTCTGCAATTATTCGAAAGCACATGATCTGCAGTGGAAGCCCTGAGAAAAGCTGTCCCCATGCCATCCTGCTGGTAGAGATCCCCACGCCCTGTGCCTTCTGTTCTCTGCTTGCCAAGTCTTCCATTTCCCACTTTGCTAAGTAGTACTTTGCTGAATTGCTTTGGAGCAGGGCCTTTGGAGGAACTCAGGTTGTGAGCTTGGGCCAGGATGCCAGCTCTGTCCGAACTAGGCGTGCTTCAGCAGCCCGTGGGACAAGTGCTTAGTGCATGGCAGGAAAAAGGACAGCAGCGCCCATTTCAAACAATGGCTCATAAATGTTAGGATAAGATTTTATTCAATGGCCGTGGTATTTGAAAATGCTGCTTAATATAGAAAACAAAGACAGCTGTGCTAGCCCATGAGAAAAATAATTCTCATGGACTGCCGCAGTTTGGTTTGCTTTTTAATGAGACTTGGGAAGTAATGCCTTTAATTATCTGGGGCAGAATCTGCTCCCAGAGTGATTTTGAACTTAGAGGGGTTCCTTCTGCTAATCACTAAGTAATATGATACAATTTGGCTTCTGTTAACTTTAGCCAGAGAGTCACCTAAAATTATTGCCTTGCTTAAGACAAAGACTGTCATGTATATCTTTACTTTCACCTAAGGCAAGAGGCAGATCTGGGTTACAGCTCGCCATGATGCTTTTGGAAGTCGGGGTCCACCATTGTTTCTTTGTCCCAGAATGTTGGGTGTAATCCAGCCTCTGCAGTGACTCCTGCAACATCCTTGAGACCAAGATCTGGTCTCCAGAAATCAGGCAAACTTCTAACCTTTGTATTTCGTCATCACCCCACTGTCCCCCACCCTCCAACCATTTTAAAACTTTGGAGAACTCGAACACTTGCACAGTCTTTTGTAGCATTTCGGTTGGTTCCAATATTGCCAATTGTGGGTTGTAATTTTTAATCCCATGTGGAAGCCAGTGGATGTTTTCCAGATGGATCTGTGCAGTAAACATTTACAGTTTTATGATCAGTGTTTTTTCCTAGCTGGTGCTAAGTGCCCCCTGTTGCTGGTTCCTTAAGACAGTGAAATGACTGCTTTAACAAAGGCACAGTCTTGAGCAAGTTTAGACAGAAGAAAACTGTCTCCCAGAAACTCCCAGTGTGCCCCAGCTAGGACACGATAGGAAATGCAGGCCTTTTTTCCCCCTGTCTAAACTTGCACAGGATTGCATCCTAAATCACTGTGGCTTGAAATTGAATTGCAAAATAGTGCTCTCAAGCCTCATTGCGGCTAAAAAGCAGCGATGATTGTGTGGATTTTCCTGCTCTTGCTGTTCCCAGGGTATTTGGGAAGGAGTGACTCCCGGTTCCTGTATGCTGGACTAGCAAGGTTCTCATTCTCACTACTCTGGGCAAGGTTGTGCATTTGCTCTTGCTGTGTGGACTCAAGTTTTATTGTAAAATAAAATTGCTGTGGGTTCAGAAGCCTCTCCCCTTTCCTCCCTTCTCCCAGCAAGCTGCCATGTTCACGCCCTCTTTTGGCTGTAGGTAAGGCTTTTTTCTTGAAGAAAAAAATCACCTAGTTTTTGGCTCTGATTCAGAGTTCCCCCCTCTGCTTTTATCTCCAAATGGTTCTACCCAGCTATTGGTTTCATGGCATGGAATGGACTTTAATACCTTGGACTTTAAAAATCTGCATCTGCTGTATTTTGGACATATTGGCAGTGTTTATGAGTTGAGCTGCTTTGAGTTTATTTCTGTACAGAAGAGGAGGGTATTCTTTTATAAATAAAGGTAATTGTGGCTTGATGCTCAGTACTTTACCTCTCTAAAAAGTGATTTGCAACATTGTCTGATAAATTGACATTATTGTTCCCGTGGGTTGGGGTGTGGTGGAGCAGTGCAGGACAATCAGTTGAAATTTCACCAGTCTGTAGACTTGGCTTGCTTTACTGCTCTAAAAAGTGATTTGCAACATTGTCTAGTAAATTGACATTATTGTTCCCGTGGGTTGGGGTGTGGTGCAGCAGTGCAGGACAATCAGTTGAAATTTCACCAGTCGGTAGACTTGGCTTGCTTTTCATGGCTGCCTCAAGGTGCCTTGTCAGAGTTGTTGATTTTTATAGTCCCACATATGCACATGCCGTAACCTGGGTTACCTCAGTCCTGGAAAGGGACTGTGTTTGGGTCTGCTGCGGCTACTTCCTCCTCTCCTCTACCTAATTTCTTCTCTGCCTTCATCATCTTCTTTAATAGATAAATATATGTTTAAATATGGACAGCAGTATATTTAAGTGTTTTTAAAGTGTTGTGCAGATGTTAAAAGATAAGGTTGTCTTTGCCCACCAGCAAAGATGGACACAATATCAAAGGAAAAAGTAATGAGAAGGGAAGGAGAAAGCAAGCATTGAGATGCCCGCTTTTTACTGGCCAGTGGATGAGGGCAGGTTTGTGTCCCCCTCGCTGTGATACTCCTCTTGGGAGGCAGCCTCCCTTGAAGTCCTTTTGGCTGATGGCAGAGGCTGGAGTGTTCTCTGCTTTAGCAAACTCTTTTAGGGTCGGAAGTGGATCTGGGGTCCCTCCAACCCGACAAGACTCTCACAGAAACTTTTATTTTCTGGACAGTGACTGTCAGCCTTTATAGCTTCAGGGAGGCTTGCCACATCAGACTGCCTGCATTGTTGAATCGGATGGTGAAGCTCCCATGATGTCCAGCAGAGCCCACCCCTTCGGCCCCCAGTTCTGTGATGCAGGGAGGCTGGAGGTGGTGGCCCCTGGCGCCTTTTCTGCGCAGAAGGAGAGATTCCGGGTCCAGACAGGCGGCATTGTGCGACTCCCCATTCTTTTCTTCCTAATCAGATTTTGCTTTCCTTTTCCTGATAAGAAAAAACAACATGGGATGGGAAACTGCGGAGGACGACAAATTGAAGATGAAATTCCCTTGCCCCTGTGCCCAGTTTCCGTGAATAGGGCAGTGTGATTGCGTAAGAAGCGCCTTGGCCTCGGTCTTGTGTCGTGCTGGCAGAAGAAATGGCTGCGCTAGCGGAGATCTGCTGGTTTTTCCTTTTGCCTAGACTTTAGGACCACTTTGCAGTAGCAGGTGCGCAGGTGGAGCTTGAGTTGCATTCTCTTCTTGAGCAGCATTCCCTGGGTGTGCTCTGACTGAGCTATATTGCCAGAGAATACTGTAGGAGGCCAGCTTGGTTTCTGCATAACCACAACATCCCTAGTACTTCCATGTGCCTGTAGTTCTGGGTAGCTGTCATTTAGAGGAACTAGGTACCGTATTCTTTGCTCTAGAATACGGTATCTAGTTCCTTTTCCCCCCTCAAAAGTAAGGGGGAAATGCCTGTGCATCTTATAGAGCGAATATGTGTGTGCAGTAAGTCTGTCAGATGTGCAGCCCATGGGGAAGTGATGGGGAATGTGCATGTGATTATGTGCCCATTTGATTCAGAATATTTTTTTTCTTGTTTTCCTCCTCTAAAAACTAGGTGCGTCTTATGGTCAGGCGCATCTTATAGAGCGAAAAATACAGTAATTGTTGTTCGAATGTTACTAGTTTGTGTATTGGAATGATTTTTCAGTGTGCTCTTAGTGGAAAGACTCGTCAAGTGGCTCGTTCAATGAAAATGTTCTAATTTTAGGCATGGTGACGGCACAGCACAAAAGGAAAAGGGCATGGGGAGGGAGGAGGAAAAAAGCAAAGTCATACACCAGTTACTACTCTTATAATGACCAGCTGAGAAGCAAGCAACTTGAGGTAAATGGATGGAATGACGGCTGACTGTTAAGGGAAAAGCAATGGGATTTTGTGCCTCTGCACAGCCAAACGAATAGCTCTGCTTCCCTTCTGCCTCCGGCTATCACTTTGTAAGCTTTTCATGAATCATATCTCTTTTTTTGTAATACAGTTTCAAGAAATGTCGCCTGTATGGAATCTTTCTTAAACAGCATGCTTATTTTCTTCTCATTTTTTCTAGATTTATTCTTCTAGGCAGTAGTCAAGAAAAAAAGCACAATGGAATTCTACGAGTCCCCCTACTTCCTCGTCCTTGTCCCCTCTGTCGTGATTGCTGTTATCTTCCTTTTCTTCTGGCTTTTCATGAAGGAGACACTCTATGATGAGGCCCTTGCAAAACAAAAAAGGGACCAAAAGTTTCCCCCTGTCAAGACTGATAAAAAGAAAGCAGAGAAGAAGAAGAGCAAAAAGAAAGAGGCGCAGAATGGAAACCTGCATGAATCTGACTCGGAGAGTGCCCCCCGAGACTTCAAGCTGTCTGATGCTTTGGGGGCAGAGGAGGAACACATGCTTCCCGTCCTGATGGGCATGACAGAGGCTCCAAGCAGCCTCCGAGAACGCAAGAAGAAGGAGAAGAAGCACAAAGGCAGTCCAGAGGAGCACGTGCCAAGAGAGTTAGACGCATCCAAGCCTGCAGGGAAGAAAGTGGAGCCTGTGCCTGTTACGAAGCAGCCCACCCCACCATCGGATGCAGCTGGGTCCAGAAAGAAGTCTGGGCTGAAAAAGCAGAAAAACGGAATAGGTATGTTCATGCTTCTGCTTGTCTTTTAGGGGTAGGTAGTTTAGCTAATGCTCTGTATTAACTTTATTTAAAACTGTTGTTTTACTCTGTTGTTCATCTGGAAAGGCTTCCAAATTGACTTACAGACATATCAAACCGAGCAGCTTACAGTCTAAATTGCGCAGCACAGAAAGAAAGGGGAAAGGGGAAGGAAGAGGCAAACAAGAAAACCCAGGCACCATGTTTTACCATGACAAGGTTCTTGTTATGACCAGCTAGGATGGAATTAGACGGCTCACAAATCAAGAGAAGGTATTGGCAGGCCTATGAGAGAGAGTCTGGTGAGCAGTGAGGGTAGCTATAATGCAGGGGTGGACAGAAAGCAAACCTCCAGATGTTCCAGACCTGGCAGGGGCTTCTGGCCATTGAAACCTCAAACATCTGGAGACTGAGCCTGCTGTACTGAAGCCTGCAGGTGTTGGCTTACAGGTGGGGCCTTGCAGTGCTTGCCAGCACCTTGTCTCTCCTGCTGTGACAGGCAAGGCTCACTGGCACTGGGAGCAAAGGAGTGACACAGGGTGGTAAAAGCCTAGTCTGAAAGCTTCCTGGTCGGGGAAGCAAAGGGAACAGTTGCAAATGACTGAGCATTAGTCTGGTCTTGCTCCTTAGCCCAAAGGTACAGCAGAAGACCTTCCACCCCAGTGGGTACCTAGTGGCCCTCTGTATATATTTCACAGTTCCTCATCATGGGCTTTGCTGGCTGGGGTCGATGGGAATTGTAGGGTAAAATACCTGGATGGACACAAGCTGCCTATCACTGTTTTACTGTCTGCTTTAAAGTCAGTGCTGATTCCAGGTGCTGAAGGACCTGACAGGGCACCTGTGGTTCTCCTCCACCCTATGTAAATCCACCTTTCTCCACCTCTGCCATTCTTGCACTTCCACCTCCTGTCACCTCATGATTGCTTCCACTTGCTTGTTTGGCAGGTGCAGAACCAGGGAGCAAGAAGGTAGGGACACCCTTATAATGTAAGGGTTCAAAGCTAAAATGAGAAATGTGACCCTGCATTTAGTTAGTGAAGCTGAATATGAACTAAGTGCTTTCCACTGTAGTCCTATAGCTGCACAACCTGGGAATAAGCTGTATCTAACTCAGGCTTCTGTTCTGTTCACGGGATGGTTGTGCTGTTAAAACGTCTATTGATTTTCAGTGGATTTGAGCCTTTCCTGTTGAAGTCAGATGGTCTTTAAAAGTGCATGGCTTTGGTTTGCAGTTCCTGTCTTTTGGCTCAAAACAGCAGAAAGATTCAAACAGGTAGCATGATTTGCAGTTTCTTGAGGTCTGCTGGAAGGACCAGTCCATATTTTCTGGAGAAGTTGGTATAAAAACACATCCCTGATAACAGGAAAAACATCTGTGCGCATTTAGCAATTTAATAATTTATTTATTTATTATTTATTAAAACATTTATAGGCCGCCCCATCGCAACAAAGCCTCGGGGCGGCTTACAACATATTAAAACAGCAAAAGTACAAATATTAAAATACTATATCCCACGCCCTCCCTCGGTGCATCTCGGCCAAACTAAATATAAATAAATTAAATACCCCAACACCCCAAATAAAGAAACAACCCACCAAACATAATAACCCCAACAAACCCAAAACCAAACCAAAACAGACATTAAACATATATAACAACACACAACATAATATCTGAAATGGATGGCCAGTACTACCTTTGTTCTAGAGATGCAATTGGGCCGTACAGATCTATTGAGAGAACTGAGAAGCAGCTTTTTTTCTCTCTTCAGCTTATGCGACAACCAGTTGAGGAAGGGGCATGAGACTGGTTCAGCTTGAACTTGATGCCATGACCTAGCAGTTCAAGGGCACAGTGTCTGCTTGCAGGGAGTGACAAAGTCTGTTTCCTAAGAGTTGTGCAGGGTCATACCGGCAGTAGCACCTGATCGCCTTTTTTCTTCTTTGGTAACAGTTCTTTCTGGGTGGCTAAAATAGGACATCCTTCCATATCAGGGTATTAGCAGCTGTGTGAGCTCAGCGCACTGCTAGTGAGGCAAGATTTTATTAGCGACGGGAGGAGTTTCAAAATCGGAAATGGCATAAGGGTGAGGCTTCTGCTGCTTAGAACACTCCAGCTTTCATGAGGAAGAGGCTTTGTAGTACTTCAGGACTGCTTTGCCATTTAAAGCCTTAACGTGGCGTGAAGAATTTTACCTGCTACCCCTCGCATCAGTAGGCTTAATTCACGATGCTTTTGCACCTCCTGATTTTTTTAGAAAAAAGTTTTGCTGCCTGTGGGATGCAGCTTCAAAAACAGAAGAAATACTCTGTTGAGCTAAGTAAGCTTTCAGCCAGTACAGAACTTGACCCCAGCTCCAGATGTTCAGAGAAAGAGAAAGAAAATACTTGTGGTATGACTAGCCCATTGTTCATTCTTGGTTGCAGTTCTGCTTTAACCAGTTTGCTGATATTTAAAGCCTTTTCATGTGCTTCTAATAAACTTATAGAAACAGCAGTGGTACCTTAAAGACTAACACATTCATTCTGGCCTTTGCTTTCATGGGCAGTGCCCTTGTCAGCAGATGCATGAAGTGCTAATCTTTGTGTACATATGCTCTGCGTGTATGTGTGTAGAAGGTGGAAATGGTTTTGTCCGGGGAACTGAAATGCAAAACCCCCACAGCCATTGATTTTTATCTTGATGGTTGTTACTCCTAAAACATTGTTGGGGGATAAACTGGTAGTAACGTCCGCCTTTGCGGTGAAGGGGGCACTGAATGGAGCTTGTATAATGCAAGGACGGTGTCTGGTTGTTTTCAGAGCATATCTGTGTGATTTGTGCATGGGCACACGTGGCCATGTGGATCCCTCATTTTTTGTGGTGGCCAGGTTTTATTTTGAGGGTGTTAGTCTGGGGAGACCCAAGTTCTAATTCCCATGCCCAGTTGGCCATGAAACTCCCCGGATGACTTTGGGCCAGACACTAACCCTCAGCCTTGGGAACCTTGCAGGAAAAATAGAATAGAAACCTTGTGGAATAGAAATATAATGCATCAAAGAAACAAAATGTGGGTTTCATGGCTAAGGGGGTGGAACCCAGATCTCCTGAGTCCCAGTCCAGCATTCGTAGCTACTGTGTCACATGGGCTTTCACGGGGGTGTTGGGGACCGGCTTACCGGTGTCTAAGTAAATACATGCACATACACATGCCTATGTGCAAGTGGGCTATAAAGGACAGTCTGTCTCATCTTATCTTTTTTTATAGATGACCAGGATGTCAAGAGTGAGTCATTTGTGACCCCAACCAAAAAGCAAGACCCTATCCTGTTGCATCATGAGATAAAACAAGAAAGTGGATCAGGGAAGAAGAAAGTATCAGCAAAGAAACAAAAGACAGATAATGGTAAATTTATTTATTTATTTATTTATTTATTAAAACATTTATATGCCACCCCCTCGCAACAAAGTCTCAGGGCGGCTCACAGCATAATTAAAACATATAAAATCTCTGCTTTCTGTATGTGGGTGTGTTAGGGTGCTAGTTTGTTGGAATTTGTGCTCAGCGCTCTCACCTCCCTGTCCCCTGAAGCCAAATCAGAATTGTGGAGAGGCAGACTGAACTTTACCCCATCGCCTCAACCTTCCTTCTTTTATCCCGAGCTTGATGGAGTAGCAGCAAGACCTCTTGCCTCTCCTCCTCTTCCCAGTTGGTGCAAGCTGCATGCCAGGTGTCTTCAGTGAAAGCAAGACGGGAGACCCTGGGCTCTCCGCTTGTATGGAAGACAAGCCCAGGCACGCTTTGGAAGACATTCGAGCTTGCTCTGCACTGGTGAAATAGAAGCTCCCATGTTTTAAATTCGTCTGTTTCACTAATTGTCAAAACTGACAAAGAGATGCAGGTGGCACAGTGGTTTAAACTGCTGTGCTGCTGGGCTGGTTGATCGACGGGTCGCCAGTTCGAATCTGCACGACGGGGTGAGTTCCCGTTGCTCGATCCCAACTCCTGCCAGCCTTGCAGTTCGAAAGCATGCAAATGCAAGTAGATGAAAAGTTACCACTTCGGTGGGCAGGTAACAGCGTTCCATGCACTTCAGTGTTTAGTCATGCCGGCCACATGAGCACGGAGACTGTCTGCGGACAAACTCTGGCTCCCTCGGCCAGGAAACGGAGATGAGCACCGCCCCCTAGAGTCAGGCATGACTGGATGTAATGTCAAGGGGAAACCTTTACCTTTACCTTTAAAGACTAGTACTTTAGCTGCTCCAAGGGTAGTGTCATGGCCTAAGTTTTCTTGGCCTAGTTCATTTACTTGGACTCAAGTCCCCAAAAGTTTGTGCCATGGCACGGGTCAGACTAAGGCCACCAGAACCAGACTTAGACCGCAGTCCCTGTGAAAGCTGTCCTGAGTCCCGTTTTGAAGTGCACGCATGAGCTTGAATTAGCTGCAGGCCAGGCCTTCAAAAAGGGAAATGTGGAGAAGCCTGTAGGCAAGCAGTTTGTTCTTTTGGGAAATTTTGCTTTTGACCCCAGAGCTGCTCTACTCAACCAGAACGTGATCGGAGGTAGATAAAGCCAGGAGGTCATTGGGGTGGAGTTCACTGACACACTTTACGCAGTTTTGATTGGGCCGAAGGCTGACTCAGGTCAACTGCGTCGCTACTGACATTTGTTCCCCTGGATGCAATATCAGGAAGGACTAGCAGCAGCTGCCCACGGGGGCTGGAGGCATGCAGGCCCATCTGTCTGAAGCCTGCTTCGGTGGCTGCAGCTTATTGAAGTCAAGGAATAGGATCCCTGTGTGGAATTGCTGCCTGCAATTTATTAAAGCCTCGTTGGGCCTGACACCCTCCACCTGTGCTGGTCTGCGACTTCCATTATTCCCATGGGGAATCATGGAAATTGTAGTCCAATGCATCTGGAGGATGCCAGGTTGGGCAAGTCTGTCTATGTCTGTTACATCTCAGCTTTGTCTGTGCCTATGTTTTACCATCATGTTGCAATGAGTTCCCTTCTTCCTCCTGTGTGCACGGACATATGTTTTTAAAATAACTATATCCTTGCTTCCGTAAATACACTTTGGATCATATGTCTGGTGTCTCAGCCATCTTCAGCGTTCACTTCATGCAGTCTGGCGAACTAGGCACGGTGCTATGAAGCCTTGTCTGACACAAGAGTCTTTGCAACACGTCTCTTCCTCCATTTTATAGCCCCTCTTAATGTCTAAAGCTCAAGACGAGCAACATCATGTACTTTTGTGGTTCCCATCTTCCCTCACAGGATTGTGCCTGTGTCACTTTTGTGACGGGAATGTAATCGGGCTGTGGTGTTCTTGCAGCCAGCCCTGCTTATCTGTCTCTGAAACCGTGTTTTGCTTTCCCGTAAACTGCTCAAGGCAACTAGGTTTGACTCATGGGTCAAGCAATGGTATGCCAAGAATCCAGGCTGCAGCTGCATGACTGAGTTTAATTACGCTCCACACAAGCCAGTCTCTGACATTGTCCTCTTGGTCGTGAGTGAAAGAGACTGCAAGAAGCTCACCTGGAGCCACTCCTAGGTGGTGGGGGCAACTTCTCGTCCACCAGATGTTTTGGCTTCTGGCTTCTATTATCCCTCAGTATTGGCTGTGCTGGCGAGGGCTGCTGATGGGAGGTGTAGACCAAAGATCTAGAGGGCCCCAGGTTGCCAACGCATCTTATGGCGCAGGTAGAGAATGCCTAGGTCAGATCTGGCTTGTGTCCAGGCTTTGTCTGGCCAGCAATATCTTAGGGCTTTGTCTCATTTTGTTGTGTTTCCTCCACCATTCTTCTCACCTTCTGGGGCCCAATATTTCTTGAGTTTATAGTAAATGAGTGGAGGGCCATGTTCCGCTGATTTTATTTCAGAGAAGTCCTTGGGGTGGGCTGCGTTCCAGTGGTTGGTGGGCCCAAAGACCAAGAGGTGTGTGTGTGTGGGGGGGGGGGGAGTCAAAACCCAACATAAAACTGCCAGCACATTTTAATTTTTAAACCTTTTTACTGCCAGTAGCTAAGCCAAAGAGAGGCATGTGAGTCATTTAGTATGGGGGGAAATTCCATAAAGGAAAACCAACAACTGACAGTTAGGGAAAAGGAGTGCGGCTTTCTGTTTTTAAACCCCATTTTTATCAACGTGTCCAGGGTGGCTACGAGTGCTACTTGGAAACAAAGAGACAAAACAGGATAAAATAGATGGGAGCAGGTGAACAAATTAGCAGCAGTGGACAGCTGAGTTTGACTGAGCTCTGCTCAGGTTGGTGGAAGTTCCTCAGGCATTTGCACGCAGAGTCACACAGGTCTGCTCGCAGGCCGCTCCGCAACCTGGATTGCCCCTCAGGGCACCTCAGTGAAGAGACAAGAGAATTTGCTTCTCTGCAGTAAAACAAGCAGCAAGTGCCAGGCTTTGTGAAGCCGTGCGTTGGGCCAAGTGCATGCAGAATTCTCATTCTGAGAGTTCTCAGAATTTGCCATTCAGATGATAATTGTTGTTCTCCAAGTTGCACGACATATTAAAACCATATTTGCAGGTGAAAGATACACTGACTTCTTCATCATGAGTAAAAAAAAAAGGGGGGGGAGGGACTTAGTTTTACTTTACAATGGGCTCAAGCACACCCTATGAAGAACATGTAATAATACATGCAAATGAATTTTAAAAAGCCACAAAGTTTGGTTTGACTGTTGGCATGTTGCCCCCTCCCCCCAATTATGCCTCTCCATTCTATAGAAATGTAATCTAAACTCCAGTTCCAGCAGTCAGTGGAGTTGCTATCCCTGTGTGTCTTTCACCAACATGAGGAAATAGAACGATGTACGTAGCAACCATCACATATGGCCAGCATTAGCAACACGTCCTTTGTCTGCCCTTTCAACTTATGGGGTGGGGAAGGAAGGCTTTCTGACTAGAACCTCCATCAAGAAAGCCCCTTGTCCTTAAAACTGTTAATCTACAGTTATGGATTACAAGCAGACCCCAGTATGGAAATGTATTTATTTCAGGGGACCTTCCTTGGTTTACCAGCCACTGTTTCTCTTGATAGTCCCTTTTAATATTGTGTCTTATTCTTTCTGTCTTTTAAAATATTTGTTTTGCCTTTTAAATTATTGCACACCACCTTTATGGTTTTTCAGCAGATGAGGGGATATATAAATGTTAATGTTACGTTAAAAATTAAACACTGCCTTCCAGGTTTACATTATTTATTTTATATGTCACCTTTCCACCCAAAGATCTGAGTATCTTTAACTTACATATAGTAATTTATATTATATAATATAAATTACTGCATTTATACCATACTTTTCCCCTCCAAGGAGCCCAAAGCGGCTTACATGAGCTGCCTCCGCTCAATTTTCTCCTCACAACAACAAGCCTGTGAGGTAGGTTAGCTAACTGGCTGGAAGTCATCCAGTGCGCATCAGGCAGTGTGGGGACTCAAACTCAGGGTGAATTGAGGTTGTCTTAAGTCTCCTAGTCACTGTGCAACTCTACTGAGAATGAACTACATAGCCGAAGCAGGTTTTAGGCTGAGTTGGAAGAATATAAGTGAAGGAAAATAAAAAATATCCAGACATTTTAAGTCCCTCTTACCATATTCAATGTGTTCCCTAAAATCTCAGTTGCACCGTTGGTGGACGAGCCATTGATTCATGCGACAACTTATATCCCCCTGATGGATAACACTGAGCAGAACCTGGCGATGGAAAAGAAAGAAGTAGCTGACCTGGGGAAACAAGATGGGAATGAAGGGATACAGAAAACTAATGTGAAGAAACTGAAGAATGAAGCTGATAAAGGTACTGGTGCATGGCGGCAGCATGACTAACGGTTTGTGCTGTGGAGCTTAGAAATGTGGTCAGTGCAAGCCGAGTCTGAGAATGGGTGTTTCCCTTCTGTTGAGTTTCCCTCCTTCCTGGTTGAGAGAAACGTGAAGATGTGAGCAGATGGGTAATTTCTCATCAGCGGGAAATTTCTCTCATCTTTCCTTCCAACCTTTAGTAATAGGGGAGTCCTGCAGCTTAATTGGCAGGGTTGGATAGGCTGTTGATGTGGAAGCAGCAAAAGAGACTGAAGGCACTTCTGCATGCTACAATTGCAGGGTGGTCACACCCTGGCATTCATGGCAGGTACCATTTTGGCAGATGGCAAGGAAGTTACGCATTTTCAAAACCAGGGTGGATCTAAAAACTAAATTTACCGTACTTTTTGCTCTATGAGACTCACTTTTTTCCCCCTCAAAAGTAAGGGGAAATGTCTGTGCGTCTTATAGAGCGAATATGTGTGTGCAGTAAGTCAGATGTGCAGCCCATGGGGAAGTGATGGGGAATGTGCCTGTGATTATGTGCCCATTTGATTCAGAATATTTTTTTTCTTGTTTTCCTCCTCTAAAAACTAGATGCGTCTTATGGTAAGGCGCGTCTTATAGAGCGAAAAATACGGTAAATAATAGTTTTCTATATAATTTTGCACACATACCTGCCTTACCCATAGGTAGATGGACTTCATCAAAATAGTTCCAAACTGGGTCTCTTTTACAGCCTGCTGCCTTTATAGGTTTTCTCCTCTACAGAAAAAATAATAAGATAACCCTCAGGCTATATACAAAAAGATCCAAAGACGTGTGCAAAAGAGTTCACTTTTTACTGCTTGCCCCTCCCTCCTCACACTTAGCTTCTTGTGCAGATCTATTCTACTTCCATCCATCGTCTTCTGTTCATTGGTTTTTTGCAACTTAGCACTTAAGAGGTAAGGGGTTGATTCTGTCTGTGTAGATTTGCAAAGGAAAATGGGATTAAGATCTTTTTCTTAACTCTGCATGTTTCTTTTATAACATTTTTGCTGTGAAGAAGAGGCACATGATCTCTGCAGACACAAATTCACATTTTTGAGAACTGTTAAACCAAGCAGCTGTGATAATATCTTCTAGGCAGAAAAACTGCCCAATAATCTTACCAAA
This sequence comes from Varanus salvator macromaculatus, assembly GCA_023646645.1. Classification (NCBI taxonomy): domain Eukaryota; kingdom Metazoa; phylum Chordata; class Lepidosauria; order Squamata; family Varanidae; genus Varanus; species Varanus salvator. The sequence continues at coordinate 22,773,086 of JAIXND010000624.1, read as the reverse complement.
ACCTCTGGAAGAGCATGGCGCTATTATTGGATCAATGGAATACCACCTGAATATAGAGCTTCATGCTACATCATTAAAAACTAATTCTTATATATTTATTCAACTTATGTTCTGCTATACTAGTCTGAAGACTCTTTAAGTGGATTGCAATATTACATAAAATAACATTAATAAAACCAACAATAAATAAATTTTACAATAAAGTAAATTTCTTTTACAATAAAACAAAGAAATATGAAGCTTTAATCCTTATTTCATGATAATTAACCTTTGGACTATAATGTATCTTCTGTGTTTCTATGTTGGACAAGCACACGCTGGAGATTACATGAGTGGAGCCTGCTGGAACTGGTGGTCGGATTAGATGGCGCATGAGAACCCTTCTGACTCATTTTGATTCTATGTTTTTCTGTATCTTAAATAGAAAACTATATCCTCAAAAAGCATTTTATTAATAAAATCCAATTTAAATTTCTAAAAATTCTATTTTTAAAAAAGCAGCATTGATTTTTCCCACCCTTTTCAAAACACTTGCACACACTGTGACACCAGTCTGTCTTGCAGCTGCAGCTGTGCGGTGGAGGTTCCTGAATCTGCTGCACATCTGGCCCATACCAACCTAGCTAATGCACACCGAAATTATGGGTGTGGCCTATGTGTTTTCCTCCATTCTGTCCCTGTAGTCCAGCTGCAGTCTCATTATGGCTGTGCAGCCCTGCGACTGGCTCTCAAGTCCTTCCTGCTTTGTCGGTTCCACAATCTCTAACCTCCTTCAAATGCAGCGTGTGTGTTCCCTGCGTGGTCTTGGACTTGCCCACCCAAATTAGCAACACTCCGCTTTCTGGAGTGGTAAACTTCCTTGGAGCATCAGCAGGAGTTTTTTGTTTATCAGCAAAATTGAGCCAGATCCTTCCCCTCTGTGTTGGGAGCTGTTGCTGCCTTGATTTTGGGTTCGTGCTGGCCTAGCCTGGCCTGTTAGATAATGGTTTTGTGTGGCCCGTTATGGTTGGGCCATTCCAGAAATGGCTCCCTTCAAGTGATCTCAGCTGCCATTGCTTCTCCAGGTAATAGTTTGCTGGTGGTGGTGATGGTGATAACTAAACTCAGTCCTCTCTGCCAAGCTTTCGCCACCCTTGTTCTCGACAGTTATGTGTACATCTCCCAACAACTGATGAGCCGCAATTATGTCCTTTTTATCCTTCCTGTTTCTCCTGTCAGGAAAAAAAAAGCGTTCCCTGCCAGTGCTCCTCGTGTTTTAAGTGTTGCTGCTGGTTTTCTTGTAGAAAATGCAGAGATGAAATTTAAAGACTTTCTGTTGACTATGAAGACCATGATCTTGACAGAAGAGGAGGCCCTGAGCATGGTGGAGCTGCTGAAGGAGAAATCCAGTGTGATGCAGGACATTCTGCAGAAGGTAGGTGCTGTGGGTTGGTGGCAGCACTTCCCTGGTGGCTGCCAGGTTTGTTAGGCCTTACAGGTAAGGGCTGCTTCTGAAATTTCATGATGGCTCTTATTAACAGTGTTTATATTTGCATTGTTAGTATCTTGTTATACTCTACATGGATAGAGCTATTTAAGGGTGTGCCAGACATCTTATGAATAGATGACATCTACCCTTGGTTTATTTAATCCATGTTTAAACCAGGGTTTGTTGCCCTACTCTGCATTTGTCTAGCACAGGGGTCAGCAACCTGTGACTCCGGAGCCGCATGTGGCTTTTTCATCCTTCTGCTGTGGCTCCCTGTTGCTCAAAATGTGCGACACCCGCCGGCATGCGGTTTATTGAGCTTTTCGACCCCCAGTAGACCAACCATGGATAAATCCAAGAAAAGAAAAGTTTCAGAAATAAACAGAACGTTTAATGGTACGTGGGCAGATTCATTCGCTGTCACTGCTGACAAGGCTGGTTTACCAGTCTGGGTTTTTTTTAGGTAAAAAACGATATATGCAGTGTTATCTTTTTGTGTAGGCCTAATATTGTGTAGGCCTTTAATGGTTTTGAGGTTGTGAGCCGCCCCGAGGCTTGTGGCAAGGGGCGGCCTATAAATCTGTTAATAAATAAAAAATAAATAAAAATCTTCATTTTAGATGTCAAAAGGGTTTTGCGGCTCCCGCTGTTTTCTTTTCTGTGGGAAACGGGTCCAAATGGCTCTTTGAGTGTTGAAGGTTGCCCAACCCCTGATCTAGCAGATTATTCAACAAATGGTAGGACAAAATGATGAGACATAATGTTGACCTGTGGATAATCAGAAATGGAAGCTTCTGACCTCCTTGTCAAGATCGATCACAATGGACAGTGGTTTACTGTGACTTCTGCTCCATCCCTTTGGCTCTTCTGATCTGCATTATTTAGTTCTTATTTGTTGCAGGCCAGTAAGGGAGATTCAGCAACTGCCCTGCACCAGCTGCAAGAAAAAGACAAACTACTTGTGGCAATGAAGGAGGAAGCTGCCCTTGCAAAGGAACAGTGTAAACAGCTCTCACAGGTATTTATTTATTTATTAAAACATTTCTATGCCGCCCCATCACAACAAAGCCTCGGGGTGGCTTACAACAGTAAAATTATAACAACAGTAAATTTATAACAATTATAAAATTTAAAACCTTTTCACCCCCCCCCCTCGGTGCATCTCGGCAAACCCTATAAAATACAATCCTAAATTAAATATAAACAAATTATAAACAATTAATTAAACAATAATGAATACTAACAATTAAACTATAAACAAATTATAAACAATAACTAGACAAATAAATACATACAATTAAACCATAAACCAGTTAACAAAATTAACAATTAAAATACGATTTAAATAAAAAGGTCTTCGCCTGGCGCCGAAAAACAAATAACGACAGTGCCAGGCGGACCTCTCTGGGGAGCGCATTCCATAATTGGGGTACCACTGCCGAGAAAGCCCTCCTCCGGGTACTCACCCTCTTAATCTCAGGTACAGCTGCTCTCAGGGTAACGGGGGGGAACTTTAGGCATACTGGCAAAACCAGTCACATGGGGAGAAGGGATCCTCATGGAAATGGATAAAAGGAAGTCCTTCTTCACACAGTGTATAGTCAAACTACGGAATTCACTGGCATGGGAAGTGGTGATGATCGCCAGTCTGGATGGCTTTAAAAGGGTATTGGACAGATTTATGGAGCAGGAGGCTCTCTGTGGCTACTAGCCTTGTTGGCCATGTGCTCCCTCCTTCACCAGAGGTGGCCTGCCTGCATCCACCTATTGCTGTGTAGGACTTGCACCATCCTGCTGGAGGGATCCTGTGGGCAGCCGGTTTGCCACTGCACAAACAGGATGTTGGATGTTGGTTTGGATAGACCCTTAGTTGGGTCAGCTGGGCTCTTCTTACGTTCTTTAAACTCCACATGGATAAAATTATAGTTCCTTGCTCTTCAGGCATTTCCATAAGATACAGGGTGGCGCTGCTGGGACTCCCTGGTGCTAGCCTTCCTTTTCCATCTCTTGAGCAGGAAGCACAAGTCCAACTCGTGCGAGGGAAATATGAGTAAAATGTGAAGATGAAGGGAGGGGGAGAGAGAAAGAGAAATATGCATAATGAACTCCCTTCCTGGCCCTTTCTCACTGCAGCTTTGTCCAAAGGAGGGCAACAATGCCTTTTACATTTTACATTATATATTTATATATTACAGAATTTTATTTTTATTTTATAAAATAAATAGAATAATAAAAATAAAATATTATGAAATTTATTATATAAAGTGTACCATGCTCCAGCCCGTCCAGCTTCTCTGGAGTAGTTCTGTTTTCTCCCCAAATCCCCCACCTCAGGATTCCTGAAGGTCTCATCCACTCTAAAATTACTCCCCTGTTGCTGCCTCCAGCTCCTGGGACATCCTCCCTGGAGCACATGCAGAGTCACATTTTTCTGTCTAAGTCCCACTTCAGATATGAAGACTTTGGCTCAGTCCCTTAGTGCTGCTGCTGAACTTAAAACAAAGACCAAACATGCGTACTTGCTTTTGCTGGCATCCAGTTCCCATTAATGTCTGGCATGCACAGGAGTTGTTCGCTTGCCCCAGTGAGACATCCTTTGATGTTGTCCTAGGAGCTGGTTTCAGAGAAAGAAAGAAGCAACTTGGTCGCGGCAAAGATGAGAGAGCGAATCGGCACGCTAGAAAAGGAGCACGGAGCTTTTCAAAACAAAATCCACGTGGGTTTCCAAGAAACCCAACAGATGAAGATGAAGGTAAAAACCCAGCTTTCGGTTAGAATTTTCACTTCTTCTTGACTGACTTTAGGGGGCACCAGTTGTCTTACCAAAAAAACTTTGTGTTTGGCTTCTGCAGTGTGAGCCTGTGGAATTTCAATATGGGGGTTCTGGTCATTCTCAGGAGCCTTCTGGGGACATTTCTGCTTAAAACAGCGTGAATTCTGTGTTGGTCCCAGTCCTCCTCCTTCGTACCAGTGCCATTCCTTGAAATTCATGCAGAAATGAAAGCAAAGCAAGTGATTTAAGCTGACTTAGACATTGAGCGTATGAGTGTCTATTGACATATTTGGGAAGAGTTGGAGTGTCTTGTATGTTTGTTCATATATCCATCCAGTTCTGTCCTTGAATTGTTTTAAAGGCACAAAAATTTACAAGATTTTCGATCACACATTTTCACAAATCACACATTTTGCCCTACGATGCACATTTTATATGTATTTTGATATGGTTTTTGAGTAGAAATTCAGAATCGTGCAAAAGCTGGCATATAACTGTATTCTGATCTGCATATTAGTCTGGGAAATCAGGTTAAGAATGTGGCCCAAACAAAATCTTGAGCCCCACTACTTTGAAGGGGCTCTCCGGGTCATCTGGGCAGACTTCTCACATACTTTCTATTAGGGCAGGAGGCATGACCCCGGGTAAAGTACCTGCCTTGCATTCAGACAGTCTGTGGTTCAGCCACTAGCATTTCCAGGCTGGGAGGGAAGAAGTCTTCCCTAAAACCCCAGGGAGCTGCTGCCAGTCAGAGTCAGCAGTACTGTGGTAGATGGTCCAAGGGTGTCCCGTAGTATAAGGCAGCTTTGTGAGCAGGAAGGGCTGTAGAGCAGAAAGTCTCCAGCTGAATGGTGGAGTCCATAATTTGCATGCAGAAGGCTCCTGGTTCAGTTGCAGGCAGCATCTCCAGGTAGGGCTGGGCAGGACTTGCGGGAATCCTGGGAGGGCTGCTGCCGCCACTCAGTGTTGACAAGACTGGGTTGGGTGGACCAAGATCTCACCCATCTAAGGCAGCTTTGGTCCTTCCCACCTGTCTTACGGATGTTGAAGAAAACCTGCTGAGGTAACCCAAAATTTTAGCATGCTTTGTTGCAGTCTAAAAGGGACAGTAAACATGGCGCAATGTTTCTTTGAGGGACTACTAAAAATGAGATTCCCCACCCCCTCCCATTCTCTAGTTCCAGCAACTTCGTGAGCAGATGGAGACAGAGATCAGTCGCCTGAAGCAGGAGAATGGCATCCTGAGAGATGCTGTTAGCACTTCCACCAACCAAATGGAGAGCAAGTACGCTGTTGCGGTGACTCCAGTAAAACCTCTGTTTGATCTGAAATGGTGATGATGAACCTATTGTAATTATGACATGGCTGAGGCGCTTGCTTCTTGAAGGTTAGTTGTGCCTGGCTAGGTTTCCGCAGGATGCCTTCCCTTGGTTCCCTTGCAATATGTTGAGGAACTTGGAGGCGTTGAGAAAAAGGTACTAACTCATCCTTTGCGTACTGTAGGCCAATCAAAAGGGGCTATCTCCATCTTCAAGGCCAAGCAGGTTGATTTTTTTAAGCTTTGCGAGCCACTGTAGATTTGACTTCTTGCTTAACCCGCATGTCAGAAGGATCAGTTTGGTGAGAAGTCTGATGATGCCCTGTTTTAGGTTCAGTGTTGCCCGTTGATTTGATTCTTTTGGCTCTTATGGTGTATCTGCACAAATGTGTCTCTCAGTTTGTTGAAGAGAAATCTGGCAGGCAAGTTCTTGCACACTAGGAGAAGAAGGGGGGGTCACTTAGGGAATGCACAAGCCCCACCGCAATGTCTCCGGTTTTCAGCCAGCTCTTCCCCTTTGCCTGGTAACCTTCCTAAAGGGAGTAGCTACAGGAGCGGGAATTCTCAAGGAATGAGTGAGTGGCTCCCTTGTAATTTCAGCAATCACTTGGCCTTCACCACACTGCCAGTGACGTGGTTCAGAGAACGTGCCGGCCCCTTATGGACAATCCCTTTCAGCAAAGCTTTCAGTGCTCGGTGACATCATTTTTTAATTTTTTCATTTATTTTTTGATTTATATTCTGCCTTTTTCCTACAAATGGAATAATGGACTTAAGTTGCCGAAGGCCAGATTCTGGCTAGAGATCAAGAAACACATCCTGATGTAGAGCAGTACGGCAGTGGAGCCAATGACCTAGGGAAGCTGCGGGCTCTCCCACACTGGGGGCATTCAGGAGGCAGTTGGGCAGCCATCTGACAGGGATGCTTTAACTTGTGGCCCTGCACTGAACAGGGAGTCGGCCTCGATGGCCTTCTGGCCCTTTCCAGCTCTACTCTTCTATGATTCTATGCCGCATGCCACAGCTTGTTGTCAGGCTGTTTCCTGCGGTGCGGGTTGATTTTCTCCGTTATTTTTCCCAGCAAACCATCTGGAGTGCGCACAGGGGGTTCTTGGGTTTGTGAGCTGTCATGTCCTCTGAATCCAGGCAACGTGTCCCACCGTGGGCCAAGAGAAACAGCAAGCAGGATGCTGCCCAGAGCAGCCAACAGATCCTTTACTGCTCTTGCTGATCGTGCCTTCTGCAGCAGCTGCCATGGATGAGACCTCTTAAGTGTCTAAGTGGCGCTCTGGAGCGGGTGTCACTGGTTGGCCACCCCTTAACTTTTTTGCACTCCAACGTGTGGAAGTTTTTCACAATTTTAAACAATCATTCGTCTAGCAGGAGTTGCACACATAAAGAGATGTGCGCTCTTTCATGTCCAAAATAAGATAAAAGGACCCAAATTCTGGCACAGCAAAATCAAGAGGCATTGTTGTTGTTGTTAGTCACGAAGCCATGTCCGACCCATCGCAACCCCATGGACAACATTCCTCCAGGCCTTCCTGTCCTCCACCATCCCCTGGAGTCCACTCAAGCTCACACCAACCGCCTCTGTGACTCCATCTGGCCACCTCATCCTCTGCCGTCCCCTTCTTCTTTTGCCATCTATTGTTCCCAGCATTAGGCTCTTCTCCAGGGAGTCCTTCCTTCTCATTAGGTGGCCAAAGTATGTGAGCTTCATCTTCAGGATCTGGCCTTCTAAAGAGCAGTCAGGGTTGATCTTCTCTAGGACTGACCGGTTTGATCGCCTTGCGGTCCAAGGGACTCGCAGGAGTCTACGCCAGCACCACAATTCAAAGGCCTCAATCCTTCAGCGCTCAGCCTTCCTTATGATCCAGCTTTCACAGCCATACATTGCAACTGGGAAAACCATAGCCTTCAGTATACGCACTTTCAAAATTTTGTAAATGCCTGGGCAAATCAAAAGGTTTTAATCTGTTTCCTTTAGCACTCCACGGAGGTTTTTCTGTGGAGTGGCATTCCAGAGTCAGGGCATCACCTCAGAGAAAGCTCGCACTTTTGCAGCCGACACATAAACTTCTCTTGCGGAAGGAAATTGAGAAGAGCTGCCATTGCTGAAAAACCTCTGCCTCTGGGCTAGCTTCAGGCACACATGATCCATCCTGTTATGTTCAAGATTCAGCTTTTTATTGAAATTATTCTTCAAGGTTTTTGCGGGGCCTTTGGATCTCTGTAGAGCTGTGTACTCTCACCTTTCTGGGTGACCTTTTTGGTGGCAGAGTTCGGTGGGAGGTCATGTGTGGTGTTTTTTCCCCCAGCCCAGAATTTGCAGCTGCTTTAGAACCTGAGAGCCTGCATACCCAGGAGCAGTAAGACCCATTTGGACAAAAAATGGCTTCCCTGGATCCTGAACTGAATTGTGAGGGGAATGTGAAATTGTCACAACAGAGGCACGGCCTCTCTCGATAACAGTACAGCGATCGGTTTCAGAGCAGGGGTTTCCAGTGCTCAGTTTACAGTCATACCCCCAGTCTGGCTGTGGGTGCAATGTGCTCCGTTTGTGCGGGGAGGCACTGCCTTGCCTACAGCGTGACGAGCGACCACCTGTCTTTGCATCTAGACAGTCGTCGGAGCTCAACAAACTGCGCCAGGACTGTGCGAGGCTCGTGAATGAGCTGACAGAGAAGAGCAGCAAACTCCAGCAGGAGGAGCTCCTCAAGAAGAATGCCGAGCAAGCGGCCAGTCAGCTGAAGGTGAGTGCTGCCTCGCTTCCTGTGGTTGTGGCCGAGGCCAGTTCTGCCCGAAACATGCAAATCGGAGGCTTGTACTGCTGCCGAGGGAATTGTGGTTTGTGAACGCTCCCCGCTAGGGCAATGGTGAGCAGGGCTTCACTTCTTCACTGATCGGCAGAGGAAGAATGGAAGTGGGCAAGTCACTTCTTCTGAAAGCTGCAGCAGCGGTGACTTCAGGGAAGCTGGTAGTGGGAAGAGGCGGCGCCTCTGAAACCTTGACCTGTGGCTCAGCCCGGCTCCAAAGCAGCCTGAGGTCACTGCTGTCAGTCGCCAGAAGGCTGCCTGGACCCTTCTCCCAGCACCCTCTGATGTCCAGAAAAGGTCCTGCTGGGTTTGTTTTTTGGGAAGGGAGGGTGGAAGACGCACCCATTCTGTGGAGGATGCATTACCAGTTCTTGCTGTAGCTTTTGCTTCCTCTTTTGCCTACGGAGCCACTGTGTTAACAAGGCCAGCTAAAACTTCTGCAAAGGGCAGCGTGACCCCAAGGGGATCTCTGAACAAACAGCGCTCTGCTTGTTCAAATAGGCAGAACACGCAACCGTTGTGTGCTCTCCCTGTAATAGTTACCAGCTCCCGAGACAGGTCAGTGAATTATTATTTTGAAAAAACCTGCTATCACCAATGTGGGGCTCACAGCCATCCTGTAAGAACAGCCCACGGGAGCATCTAAAAGCGTGCTGAACTAGCCCCCAAAGGACACGTCTGAGTTGGATAAGACTGAGCTGTAAGTTGTGTGTATGCTGTTTCTATTCACTGATTGGTAGTAGTAAGATTAGACTTAAAAACAAAACAACAACAAAAAAGGAGCAAATCTGTAGCTGGTTCCTTCAGAGCAGAAGCGCTCCCTGATCCAATCTCAAGCAATGCATAAAACAGAGAAAGGTAATAAATAAAGTTGTTGTGCAGAATGGCTCAAGGGCGCAGTCCTGTGCACAGAGCAGCCCACAACTCCCAGCATGCCCCGATCAGCAGGAAGCTGTGCAGGAACATGCATCGGGTTGTGCCCCAGCAGCTTCAAAAGACCTGGGAGAGCAGGGAGCAGAGCATCATGGTGCTGGGATGGTTCCAGCAGTGGCCGCAGTCAAGCTGCACTGGAATAACCGTCCCGGAAGTAGGGGGGAAACACCCTGCAAAAGCCGCTTGCCGTTGTCGTGGGTTGGCCTTCCCCTCGCCTGCAGACTTGGAGAAAACCTTCGAAGCACAGTCCTTTGGTTAGACCTGAAGAGCCTACAAGCCCATGTAAATCGAGGTGCCAGCCTCTTTGAGAAGCGGGGGTGGCATCTGCCCATGTACAGAGCCAAACCCACACTGAAACCTCCCGCCCTTCCTCCCTTTAACCAAAATGCTGGATCCACCCTGGAGGTGGCTCCCGCTGAAAGGCTAGACGGTGGGCACACGACATTTCTTAAAGAGTCCCCGTCATCTCCATTTAGGGTCCAGGAACTGCCCCCATGCTTCTCCGCCCATGCCAAGCCCAACGGAGAAGCATTCCAGCATTTCGGAATGGTGGAAAACCGCACCAAAGGCTGAGAAGTCGCCAAAAGAAGGGGGCATGATCATCTGGGGAGCCCCCACAGGGCCCGGTTTGGGCTAAGGGCCTGAGCTTCCACAGCCTTGGCCCACAGCCTGGACTCTTGCAGAGTGGAATTCAAAGTATGGTGTGAGAGTAACGTGAGAGGCAAGAATTGCCCTGGGGGAGGTCCCAGCCCCAGCCAGCAGGAAGACTTCTAGGTGGCTCAGAGCCTGCATGGAAAAGGGATCCTTGTGAACGGTCTCACATGTCTGCTTTGTTGGTTTCACAGCAAGGCCTGTGCCTGTTCTCTTTGTGCGCCCTTGTGCCAGTGGAGGGACAGAGGAAGACTCTTGCTGGCTCATACGGGCAGGGCAGGGCAGGGCAGGGCAGGGCAGGGCAGGGCAGGGCAGGGCAGCCTCTCTGGAAGCAGAAAGCCACTGCCTTCTTTATTTAGTTTTTGAATTTTGGTGCTCCAGATATTGTGATCCGCTCACCGAGGCAGATGATGCCAATTCCTGCAAAAATGGGTGGTATATCCTACTTCATTCTTGTTACATATGCGTCTCTTGCATGTTGTACTTCCATGAGGCCTCAGTATCTTTCTCAAAATACTGGGTTAGCAAAAATACAGTATTGCAGTGTTCTGCTTCATAAATTCTGAACTTGAGGATAGCGCAAAAATGTCACAAGCACCCAGAAGAGGCTTTCTTCCCACTTTGATTTTCCTGTCAATTCTGCGTCTTGAAGGATAATGCTGTAAATGGTCGGTGACGGGTGTTCTCCATTCCTGTTCCCGTCAAGGCACAACAGCAAGAAGCTGAGCGAAGATGGGAGGAAATGCAGAGCTATCTCAGGAAACGGACGGCAGAGCATGATGCGGCCCAGCAAGGTGCGTTCTGAAGGATCTCCCCTTTTGCGATCACATCCCACCTTCTGGATCCTTTCCCATCCCTGGGAAGACATGGCTTCTCTAGGACCCCTTTCATGGGAGGTGACAGAAGTGTTCCCTGTTAAAGATGTTGGATTGCATTACACGTACGGATTTATGCGAACTTCATCCCATTTATTTCTGACTCAAATTTACCTGCTTCTTACCTCGTGGTGCCAAATGCGAACCAGAATACAGTCTGTGTTTGACTCCCACACATTTCTCAGCTTGCGACACGATCGATGCTGCGATTACAAAAGTGTTTGAAGACGTATATGCCCAAAAAACCTACCAACGGGGAATGTATACATCCCACACTTTTGTACACACATGATTTAATTAGAGGGTGAAAATGTGTACCTTTCAAAAAACTGCACCACTTAGGAATATGTTCAGAAAAGTGTGCACAAAATACGCCCAAATTTTGGTGCGAAAAGATATGAACGAAGCTCGCATTTCGATCCTGACATGAGCTGGAAAGAACTTCAAGGTGGCTATCAGACTTTGCTGATCTGCACGTTACCTCCTTATGGCTGGGTTTGTGCTAACCTCTGGCACTGCTGCTTGTGCAAGTTGTGATTCTGGAGCAGAGCACCCCCCCCCCCACTTGCAGAATCCCCCCAATCTCCAGGCAGGGCTGGAAAAACTCTAGCCAGCAACCCTAGAGAGCCTCTGCTAGTCAACGTTTGACAGTGCTGGGTTAGAAGGCAGTTTCCTACCTTTCTAGAGAAAGGGACTTAATTTTCACTGCTTCCTGCAGTACCTACTGCAGCCGCCTCATTCCCTTCCACTGCTCCTAAGAGTTGCACCGTGAGATTGGGAACAGTTTGGGATATAATGCAGATGGCTGCAGCGTACATGCGTGTGTTTGTGTGGGGGGAAATTGGTGAAAATTGAGTGCTACTTGTATTTATATTCAGTCTATTCCCGGTGCTGTCTTTTGTGCTGGAAAGTGCTTCCTGCAAGCATAAGGCTGCCATAGGTTGCAACCCATAGTGCAGACTCCCTATTTTGCAGTGGTGGGAAGCGGTTAAGATCTTGCTCGCCTTCCTCTTTCCCCACCCGTCCCGGCAGGTGTAGAGGGTCAGGCCTGGATACGGAAGGCTGCTCTCCACTGAGTCAGACTGCCATTTCACTGGGCCCAGCATGCTCCGTCTTACACATTTAAAACATTTCTTCATTTGCATTTCCTCATATAGTTCAAGGTGACTTGAGCACTGAGAATGGCAGTGATAAGCCAGCAGTAAAGCAGTTTAAAAGAGCAACAATGAAGGACCTCATAAAACGCAATAGCAAGCCAGAATAAAAAGCGGAACAGTTGACTGTACCAAGGCGGTCCCACTTTTCGTACCTTGAGGGCTGCATGAGCACTTCAGCACGGAACCTGAGTGGGCTGTGCAATGAATCACATTTCCATATTATAAATTAAGGTGTTTGCAATATAGTTACTTAATATATAAAATCAATATATGTAATTAACCTTTAAACGAGGGAGAAAACAGCAGCTCAATTTTAAGATGCTTTGAGGACTAATTGAATGACGGGCCTATGCCTTGTGGGCCTGCGATCTCTACAGAGATCTCCGGGCGCTCCTTGTGCGGATGCAGCCCAAGCTCAGTAGCCACTGCTCTGGGGAGGCCCGCCCCTTTCTTTCCTGTTCCTCCTGCCCAGAACCCTCCGTGGCTCCTCCTTCCTTCTTGGGATTGGTGTACTGAGCCTCTTGGCTTGAGCTGATAGGCTCTCCTCAGCGTGTCCCGCTTGCTCCTGCTGACCAGCACAAAGGTGCTCAGCTCCTGAGCATCTTTGTGCTTGTCACCTGGAGAGGCATGGGGCCAAGACCAAGTGGTCACAAGAACCCCATATAGAATTTCAGTAAGCATGCAAGGTCTGATGGTAAATGGACTTCCATCAGAGAACTTGTTCTTAGGCCTTGTTGGGCTCTCGGGAGGCAGAACTGGACTCAGTCCAGGAACAAACAGGCCAGCCCTGTAACTGTTCCGGAATGCAGGACATGGTCTTGTTACCTGCCTGTAGCTGACCAAAGGTGTGTCTCCAGGTCTTTCCAAGCACTGACCCTGAGACGTTACCACTGAGCTGATGCCCTTCACCTGCACCAGCTCTTACATGTGCTGTGAACTCACTGGCTGCCCCCTCTCAGCACTCCACCTCCATCAAGGATAACATTGGCCTACCTTACATGACTGTTGTAAGGATGAATGAGATAAGGTGCATGAAGTGCTTTGCACACTCAAATGCTAGTGGTAATCGAATGTGCAGCACAGATGCACTGTCAGGAGTAGTGGTTTGCTCTGGGTTCCCCGTGAGTAATGATCAGGTGCATGCGAGGCCACATACACCGTTTCGGAGGATGAGGGTGAACAGACAAAGATAACATCTTTAAGCACGGTTTCTTCTAATTACTTGCCACTGATCCTAAGACTGGCTTTCTAAACTTGGCCTACAGTCAGATGAATGTGTAAAAATGCATAACATACTGATACAGTGCTTGAGAAATCCAATGCACAAAGAAGTCATTTCAGTGTTCCATATAGTTTGTTTCATTTGCTATCATTTGTGCTTAAGAGCCAGTGTGGAGCAACGCTTAATGTTGGACTGGGACTCAGGCGACCCAAGATCTGGTCCCTGCTCGGCCATGAAGCTCCCTTGGATGGCTTTGGGTCAATCGTTGATTCTCAGCCTAATGTAACTAACAGCACTGTTGTGAAGATAAAATAGAGAAGAGGAGAAACATGTAAGCCATGCAAGGCAAGGCTATAAATGGAAAATGGACAATGTATTTCTTTATAGCCTTCTTTTCTGCCAAACAGTGCCCAGAAGCAGTTAACAATACAAAATGTAGGTTAAAAAGTCTAACTTAAACCATAAGATAAAGAGGACAAAAATCACAACAATACAGGAAATATTTAACTCTGCACCAATTAAAGTTCCGCAGTAGACCAGCTTATACCCCAAAGATTTTAATATGTGAAGTGTGAAAGCAGCAAATGTGTGGAATTCTGTTTTGCTGCTCAGAAGGACATAGCTGCCTACAGCTTTTTAACCCCTGAGTCAGAGGTCATATTTCTCTAAATAGCTGAAGGAGGGAGGGAAGCAGGAACAGCAGCCTGTTGGCTTCCCAGAGGCACCTGGTGGCTACTTATCTTTGTTTTATTTATTAGGTTTATATCCTGTCCTTTCCTTTTTTAAAAGAACTTAAGGTGGCTTACATCATTCTCCTCCTGCTCTCAAGCTTACCCCCACAACAACCGCCCTGTGAGGCCCGGAGTCACCCAGCTGGCTCCATGGCTGGTGGGAAGCAGTATGGAATAGATGGCTGCTCGATGTGACCCCGCAGGACTTTCTTACCCTTGTTTTGCCAATTGTTCACTTGCTGACCCACCTGAGCGTGCTGCCATTAAGTGACCTGAACCCAAAGAAGGGCAGGTAAGGCATTGGTAACTTTTGTCTGTCTTATTCGCCTCCTCTTGCACCCCACTCGCTTCTCCTGGCAGATGTGCAGAACAAGCTTGCAGCCAAGGACAACGAAATCCAGAGCCTGCACAGCAAACTCACTGATACGATGGTCTCGAAGCAGCAGCTGGAGCAACGGATGATGCAGTTAATGGAAGCGGAACAAAAAAGGGCCACAGCTGAGGATACGGTCCAGAGGCAGGTGCAGGTATGGCGGCATCTCTTGCATCCTGCTTACCTTTGCTCCTTCCCTTCTCCTGCTCCTTTCATGTTTGTCTCTTTACCACATCGGCTTGGCAGAATGCTTCCCACTTCATACCTGGATAATTAGATTATCCATTTCTTGGAAACTCGTGGCAATGCAGAAATAGACGCACGCTTTTCAGCACAGGGATTGTCGGTCAACCGTTTGTTCCCAGCAGCCTCTCTCCTACTGTACTGGAACTTCAGGTGGCCCTGACCCGGCACCATTAAACATGTGTTCTGATGTCATCTCACACAGCCCCTTCTGGGTTCCTACAACCCCGGGCAAGTGAGTGACGCTCCTGAGTAGCCTGCAGCGAACCTGGGAAAGGTGTGTTTTCAGGTGCCTCACTCCTCTTGTATCATGAAATCTAAGGTCATTTAATCCAGTGTGTTTATTCTGATGGGTATATCTTGTTTATTTCAGCAGAAAGTGCTCCTGTGGCTTACAAACAATTAAAATGAATTCTTAAACACCAAAAAAAAATAAGCCATATAGCATTTTGCCACCAGTGGAACATAGTATTCTAAACCATTTTAACACCCAGCTACTAGCTCTGACTCCATCTTATAACTGCCTAGAAGAGACAAGTGGGTGATGTAGATGGGCTTTCCTAGGTGATGCATTGCTTATTTTGAGTGAGTTAAAAGTCCGTAATGCTTCCCACCATAACTTTGGGACTAACATGGTAGTCCCCATGTTATGAACAACCTGTACTTATGAATGAGCAAACCTGGAAGTTCTGCCTCGGGGTGTCCACTTGCTGACCACTGCTCGCTGCTGGGCAAGCTACAAAGTCAGAACTCATACCAGGCGATGTGGAGAGGAAGGAAGGAGCAAGGAAGGGAAAAATAGGAAGTGGGGAAGGGAAGGAAGGAAGGAAGGAAGGAGGGGGAAAGCTGCGCCCTGTGACTGTGAAGTCAAAACCAGAAAGCAGCTGCAGTGGTTCCTGCCCCTGCCCCACGCAGCACAATCAAGCCCTGACCCTCCAGCACAAGTCCTGTCTCCATTATCATCCAGTTAACGTTAGGCTTAACGTAAGCTCAGTAATTGTTAACCTTTAATAATCTTTTTACTGTTTTTTCTGTCATTCTATTGGAACAGTTTTAAGAACTGTACCATATACCTACACACATATATACAGATATTCTCTCTCTCCCTCTCCCCCCTGTAACAGTAGTTATTTTAATATTATAGTATTGTTATCATTATTAAAATGCAGTATTGTGTTTAAGATGTTTTAGCATATATGGAAGTGTTTCTTAAATGTTTTATATGCTTTTTATGTATGTGATTCGACTTACAAATTCAACTTAAGGACATTCTCAGGAACGAAACTCGTCCATCACCCGGGGACTATCTGTGTATGTAATCTCCCCATGATGCACTTTGGGATTCCTTCATGGTTTGTCCAGGCTTAACCATTTTAGCACTGAGCTCTCTGTGTGTGTGTGTGTGTGTACAGTGTGCTTTCAGAGCAAAATGTTTCTAAGCACATGACTTACTTGACCTTTTGTGTGTGTCTCCCTTTTCTTCCTGAAAGGAGCTGATGGAACAGAATGACGCTCTAAAAGCTCAGCTCCAGAAATACCATTCACAGATGGCGGTTCAGGTATGGAAGCTTTGGAGTGGCCATTGTCACTGCTTGTTGTCGTTTTCCCCTTTTGCGGCTTCTCATCTGCTTGTGAGTTTAGCTGGTGAGTTCATAGAATCATAGACAAGTAGATCGGAAGGGGCCAGAAGGCCACTGCGTCTGGCTTCCTCTCAGTGCAGGCCTCAAAGTCAAGAATCCCTGACAGATGGCTGCCAGTTGCATCTCGAATACTTTTAGTGTGGGAGAGCCCACCACCTCCCTAGGTCATTGGTTCCACTGCTGTACTGCTCTAACAGTCAGGAAACTTTTCCGGATACCTAGCCGGAATCTGGCTTCCTGTAACTTGAGCCTGTCATTCCATGTCCTGCACTTTGGGATGATCAAGAAGAGATCCTGGCAACATTTCAAGTCCTTGTAGAGTGCTAGCATGTCTCCCCTCAGTTGTGAGCTGGATTGATTGGAAAAGGAGTAACCATTTTGGGAACATCACCAGTTCGCTGTGGCCAAGTGCAAGCATGATACTGGCTCCTTGCAAGCTGCAGTTTGCAAATCCAGAGCCAGCTCTGGGGACGTGCACTCCCTCTTTCCTTCTCCAGGGCTGCATCTGTTCTGGGAGTAACCATGCCCTGCAAATCGGTCTCAAAGAGCAAATCCCTATTGAGAAGGGTGTTCTGGTGGCTGAGCTTCCTTTTGAATAGAGACTCCCAGTCCACAGCTGTTTGTCTTCCAGGACTAGGGCTTGTCTGGCATGGCCCAAAAGAACCAAGAAGTTAGGAGAATGGCATCCTTAGTAAAGGGCAAATGGGGGATGTAAAACACAATTTAGATGGAAGGCAGTTGTGTACGGGTGAAGAACAGAGGCTCATTGGGCATCACAACTTGATTTGCACAACATGCATCCACCAGTGGCTTCTCAACCGAAGCATGTTTTCCCTGCTTAGATGCAGAAAATAACCTGAGCCTGGAAGAAGAGTGTGTTTAGCGGAAGCATTGCTGCCTGGGGCTTTCATTTACTTATACGAAGCCTTTTCACCAATGCCATGTCTGCTGTTATTCATACACATGGGCAAACATGAACCCAGCTCATTTCAGATGAAAGTATGTTTAAGGCATAGGAGAAAGGGAGGGGAGGGCGTGCAGTGGAAGAGTGGGGAATGCGCATGAGTCTCCTCCATGTAAAGACCACTCTGCAAAGGCAGAGATGTTAAGAAAAGCAAAGGGACTAGAAACCGCATCTTAACCCTAAGCGCAAGCGAAGCAAGGTGGCAGCTTTCTGTGGGACGATCTTCCTTCAGCCATACAAGGCATGATCAACTCATGCCTTGCGGGCATCTCTAAGGATGCTGCTCATGTCAAATAACTTTTATGCTGTGCTCTGGTCATAGCAGCATTACAGTGGAGTTTCAAATTCACAAATGCCAGCCTGCCTGCCTGCCTCTGGGCAGCTCTTTGCATGTGCAGCTAACCCAGCTGGGTGGTCCCTGATGAGTTTGTGGGGAGGAGCCCCAAGATTGCTTTCATTCAGCCTGGCACCCTTCAGCTGTCTTGGACTCCGACTTCCATAAACCCACAACCAGCCTAGCTTGTCAGTGCTAATCACCACTTTGCCGACTCCAACATCGCCTTTTCATGTAGAAATCTTAGGCTTGTAGAATCTTAATGTTATTTTATGGAAAGCTGCCTCGAAGCTCTGTTGTCAGCCAGAAAGGCAGAATATAATTTTTAAAAAATAGAATCAGTGCTGTCTTAGTGAGCATCTGGGTCAACAGTTTCTAAAATGTTATTTAAGCAGTGTACAAATGCATGTAGATGGTGTGTTCCACAGGCAGAGATAGGCAGGGCGCTGTTCTCTCTCTACATGTACCATGAGAATCTGGAATAAGATGAGGTGAAGGCCCCAGGGAAAAGAGGGATTTTGAGGAAGAGTGTAAAGGAAGGGCGAGTTGCAACACCTTGAGACCAAGGTTGCACCATGAATGTGGACGCAGGACTTGGGCTGCTGAGCAAGAATTCTGTTTCAAATGGGTTAAAACCTCGCCTTGGCTCCTTTCTCGGGTTATTAAATCCACGGCATGCGCTGATTTAAAACTCTCTCTCAACCATGGTGGGGCCTCGCAAGGTGTTCGAAGAGAATGTGGGCAAAGCCACCTTTTCACCTGCACCTTCTCTCTTTCAGAGCTCAGCATCAGCCCTTGCAGAAGAATTGCACAAAGTGTAAGTATACCTGCCCGAACTCCTCCTGATTGCTCTCAAGTTCATTAGCTACTTTATTGTGTAGGCCTTTTCATGTATGAGAGAGATTATCTTAAAGGAAATGTTGCAGTCGCCAATCCTTTTACCCTCTATTGTTATAGACTCCCCTTAGAAGTCATAAGCATTTTCCTAAGGATTTCCCCTTCATGCTTAAAGTTGGCAGTGCTTGGGGAAAATGCTTGCTTGAGAAAATCGCTTGCTTGGAAAAACGCTTGGTTCCCCAAGGGTCACGACTCCTCCAGCTCCGGCAGCCTGCTCAAGAGAAGTGGGTCACCCTGATTGGCAACTGCAACACGTGACACAAGGGTGTTTAATGACATGCGAGTCACTTGTGAACCAGCCCTACTCACACCGGATGCAGGCCCACTCACTTCCCTAGCCATCCTTGCCAGGCTCGGTTTCTTTTGTGTGTGAGCCTGGGCCGGATGGCACACCAGAGGGTGGGTTCTGAGCGTGCACTTTGGCCTTGCCGGGTTTGCACACGGCCAGCGTGCCCAGGAGTTGTCGCTTTGCATGTGTAACCCAGGCGGTGCATTGACTTGCTGCTTTCGAGCCTCCCCAAGGCCCTTTTTTGGAAGGGCCGGGCACTCCCTCTCCTCCTGGGATCTGTCTCGGCCTCCCTCTGGTGGCCTGCCTGAGAATGGCTCCTGTCAGCCTGGAGGGGTTCCTCTCCTGCCTGCCACCATGCCTGCTTCTGATGTGCAAAATGTTGGGCATGGTGGGGGGGGGGGGGAGATTGTGCTCCCCAGATGGAGCAGGCCGTCCCTTTTTAAAAAGGCATCTCCCTGGGCCAGCTGTGGATTCTGGCTTGGAGGTGCAGCTTGGCAGGTGCTTTATGTGGGGCTGGGCCAGTCAGCAAGATGAGCACTTTAACCTGTCGGAGCTGTGGCGGGAGACCCCGCTTGCCTTGTAAGTGACAAATGGATTTTCTCTGTTTTTTTAATGATAGAATTGCAGAAAAAGATAAGCAGATAAACCAAGCTGAGGAGTCCTTGGCCAATGAACGCCTTAAGCTAACGAGCAAGGAAGAGGATTTCATGGTACAGTAAAAGCTCAAGAATTATCTATAAATAGGTGGGGAAAGTTAATTGCCAAAGCTTTGATCCTGATGGGTGGACCTGGCCTGGGAGTTTTAATTCTGTCTGTGAGGGGGCATGTGCCTCATTTGCCACCTCACGCGGATGTCCTTGTGGGTCCCGTTCCGTGTGAGCAAGAGTTGGGCCTGCCACTTCCTCTTCCCTGCCGATCCGCAGCGATGCCGTGGCTTTCCTCTCCCCCGCTGCCTGCCCCCGTGCACACATTGCTCCATGCTGCAGGCCTCAGCAAGGGGGTCGTAGCCAGGAGAGATCCTCCTTGCCCCCTGCTGGCTCTGCTCCGGCTCCAGGCCTCCTTTGCCAAGAGCGGGGAGGGCCTGTGCACGCACAGCAGAGCTTGTCACGAGGAGGAGAAAAGAGCCATCCTGAGGCAGCTCCAGGCCCAGCTGTTAGAAGTTCCACTGAGGCCGGACTGCCTCCCTCCCTGAAACACAAGAGCCAAACGAAGCCTGGGCAGACGGCAGACGGCTCGGCCCTATACCCCAGAGCAGCCTTCGTCAGGCTGGTGCCTCCAGATGTGCTGGACTGCATCTTCCACACACCTAGAGGATGCCAGGTGAGGGAAGGCCGCTCCAGGCGGCACTGCTAGTTTAGCGGCCTGCTGGTTTGCAAGGTGGGCAGAGTATCCTACAGGCACCAAGGCCAGTGTAGCCAAGCAGGGCGTGTGCGATTCAGTGGCAACCACAGCGACCCGAACGTCTCAAAAGACGCTCCTTCTCAAGGAGGTCTCTGCGTTCACGACAAACCCTGAACGCACTTTGCTCCAGCCCTCTTTGCCCCCTCTCTGCATGGGTCTGACCCACACGTGCAGCAGGAGGAAGCGACAAAACCCAGCGGGAGTAAGTGCCCCACTCCGGGTGGAGAGGCTGTTTTCGAATGCCCCACCCACCGTGGGATTCGGCAAAACAGAGGGCTGCTCACAAGTGTAAAGCCCCTCTCCATCCCCCCCACAAATAAATGAGAGAGCGGATGCAGCTTCAGCCGAGCCTGTTCTCCGACACGTTAGTTTCCCACTTGTAGCAGGTGCTGAGCAAGGGTCTGGTTTTCCCAGTGCGGGGGAGTGGCAGTCTGAAGAGGCAGAACCCCTTCCCCTTTCTGCTGTGTTCGTAGAGTGGGTCTCAGCATGGGCAGAACGGTTCGCAGCACCCCCATTGGAAACAGCCCATACGATCTGCAGCACCGCGTGCCATATTTATCCAGTTTTCTGTCCCGCATGCCTCATGTTGCCATTCGCTTGGGAAAACATCAAAACCGAAGATGGCCTGGCTGGTCATGGCCGTCAGGGGAGCATGGGAGAACTCAGAGCTACCCTGGCACGGCTTTTTTCCCTCCTTCAGGTGGTGCAGAACATCAACATGTCCCTGAAAGCAGAAGTGCAGAAGTTGCAGGCGCTGATGAGCGAGCAGGTAAATGGCTTTCCCAGGTCAGGTGCCGTGCGCAGCCGTCCCTGTAGCTGCACCGGATATTGCCGGCTCCTGTCCGATGAGAGGGCCTTTTGCAAGCGCAAGCGAATCTGGGCTGTGTGCCTCAGGCGAAGATTGCCGGCAGTTCTTGAAGCCCTGCCACGTGCTCTGCGGGAGAGCAGTGTTGGAAGGGTTTGGTGCTTCTCTGCTGTTCTTTGCTCAGAAGTTAGTTTGGAAAAAGAGCTGTGTGGCTCCGGGCTTTGCGTCATCCTGGAAGCCCCTTTTTCTCTAATTGCAGATGAGTGAGGTTGGCTTGGGTGAAGATAGTAGCTGGGGATACAGAGGTACTTGGCATTTATTGCTTGTAACCTGCCCAGAGAGCTTCAGCAGTGGGGAGGTAGAGAAACCAAACGAATAAACAAACTTGAGGGTGCTCTCTTCCCACACTGAGCAGGGGGTTGGACGCTCTGGCCCCTTCCATTCTGTGATTCATAGAGACAAAGTGAGTCAGAAGGGGCCTCCTGGGCCATCTAGTCTGACTGTCGGCTCTGCTCATGTAATCCCCAACATGGGGTTGTCCATCTTTCCTTGAACACCCGCACCGATGGGGCCTCCCTTGGAAGCCCGTTCCATGTCCTAGGAGTCCGAACCACCAGGAAGTACCTTCTGACATCCAACCTGAAGCCTGGTTCCTGGAGCTTTGCTGGAAAGAACAGCTCACGGCCCTCCTCCACATGACATCCTCTCCCAATTCTATGATTCTTCCTTGGTAAATCATGTCTCACAGCAGAGCTCAAATTTTGCTCTACTCTTTTAGTCCAAGCCCTCATTTAAACATCCCTTGAGAGCAACCCTAGTTTGTAGTTCCCAGGTTCTGCATGCAGTTCATCTAACCCTCTTCTGAAACATGCCACTTCGGATGGCGTGGGAAACTCTTCATTGAAGTATGAAAAGCGATTCCCCCAACCTGGTCCTCTGCAGATTTACTGGACTCTAAGTTCCATCATCCCTAGCCAGCATGGCGTCGCATCAGGGGAAGCACCATGCATTGGGGAAGGCTGCTTTAGATAAAGGTTGCAGTGCACGAACTTTCTTGACTCTTGTTGGCTTCAGCTGGGTAAGGAATGGGAAAGTGGAGCAGGCCGTTTGACACCACCTCTGCTCTGAAATGGAGTACATTGTCTTTGAGCCCCTCACTGTTCCCCACCCTAAGAGGCAAGCAACGTTTAGAGCATCTTCGTGCCTTCGGCTGTCATTGTGGTCCCTGCAGGAAAACTTCAGCTCTGAAGTGGCCAGGGCACAGCTGCGCACCAGCCTTCTCCAACCTGGTGCCACCCTCTTATTGTTGGACTACAACTTCCACCATTGTTCCAGCCAGCAATGGCCACTCTGGAAGACTCCAGAGCAGGGAAGATGCATAAAGAACGTGCGTCGGTTGTTCATACGCCTCACAGAGTCGCTGGCAACCTCAGTGTATCTGCAGCAACCGCGGCTGCTTCCAAATATGTGGCACCACTTAAGGCACTGAGGAATTAAGTGCTTATTGGTGACCCCTTTCACTGCAGGCAGATGCTCCACTGTAGGTCACTTTTCTCTGAATGCGCCTCTGCCTTAAGGGGGAAATCCTCCTTTTTTCAAGTCCTTTAAATGACATTAAGGTAATGGAATTGCTGCCCCGCCGACCCCAGGCTGGCTTTGTGCCAGTTGGCATAGAGGGCATCCCCCCGCCCTCTTTCCTGCAACTGGCGCTTGTGGCACATGCTCTCAGAGCCTTCACTGAGTCAGGTGCATCATTACCCAGGCAGGGCAAGGCAGCCCCGAGCATTTCCACTTTCTGGGCCATTGCCTAAAATAAAATGCTTTCCTTTCTAGATCTGACCTCTTGGAAAGAGCTGGCCGCAGTCTTTTGATCAAAGGCTGCGCACATGGACCTTTTGCAGAGGCAGGCTCTCTGCGCATCGCCCCTCGGCTTGCTGAAGAGGGGGTGGGGGCGAGGCTAAATTTCATGGGTTTGCAATGGGAGATGTGGGTGTTTTTTCCTGCATCTTGCCTTGATGCGATATATTAAATAGTGCTAATCCTCTTTACGTCTAGGCTGCAGCTGCACATGAACTAGAGCGGATGCAGAAAAGGTAAAGAAAGACAGAATGGCATTTGAGGAATTGTTCTTGAGTTGTGTGTGTGTGTGTGTGTGTAGGGGGGTGTCTGCTACAAGGGCTTGTGTGAGCAAGGGGAAAACACTCACCCCCTTTTCTGCTTGCCGCCTCCTTCAGCACTCATGTCAAAGAGGACAAAATCAGAGCTTTGGAGGAGGAGCTGCAGGGACAACACGCCAACGCTTCAAATGCAAAGGAGGAACTTCAGGTACTGCAAGGGACAGGTTGAAAACCCCTGGAAGTGGGACAGGGGCAGGATCGTTGTGCAATGTTCTGTCCGGTCCCAAATCACCCTGGGGAATATATTGCATGGACCGCATGGTGGGCAGCAGGTTGGGGAGGAAGAACGTTGCTGATGAGCAGCAGTAAGGTAGGCGACGCATCAGACGCAAATCCTGGCTGGGTGTGCGGTGAGAGCGTTGCTGGGGCAGAAGAGTGTCTGTGCTGAGATCGCGCGGTGCAGAAATGCCATAAACAAATAATAACCCCTCCTCCACTTGGTGCAGATAACCCGGGAGGGGTATGCAGCAAGTTTTTATTTCAAAATAACTTGAGAAAGTTCAGGAGGCTTTGGGCCGAACCACATGATAGAGTCCTATTTCTGTATGCAGAAACTAGTAGCTTACGTGAAGAAACGGCAAGAGCGCTGTCTGAGCGTGGAATGGCAGGTTGACCTGTGTGGTCTGGTGATTTCGTTCCAGATCCTCAAGGAGCTGAACCAGACTTTGCAGTTGGAGATTCAGAAGCTGCAGGCTGCCTTATCCGAGCAGGTACAACAGATCTTTGCTGCTTGTTCATTTGTTTCTTATATTTATATCCTACCTTTTTTTCACTCCAAGGAACTGAGGGTGGCTTACATTTTTTCCTCCTCCTCTTGATCACAACAGCGACGTCCCTGTGAGGTAGTTTGGGCTGAGCATCAGGGACTGTGCCACAGTCACCCAGTGAGCTTCCTGGTGGAGTGGAGACTAGAGCCCAGATCGCACGAGTCCCAGACTTGCCCCCTTAACCACTACACCACACTCTCACTCTTGTTCAACGAGTGTACATGTTGGTGTACCTGATGACAGGGAATGGGAGCAACCAGCCGGACCTTGAAAGGAGTCTCAGCCTGGAAGTTCTGTTTGCTGCTAAGACTGCATTACGAACAGCACACTGAGAGACAGTGTGGTCTAGTGGTAAGGTGTGCTGGGCTGGGGAACTGGGAGATCTGGGTTCTAGTCCCTACTCCACCCTGGAGCCCACTGGGTGACTTTGGGCCAGTCACAGACGCTCAGTCCAACCCACCTCACCGGATGGGTTGTTGTGAGGAAAATTATGCAAGTCACCTTGAGTTCCTTGGAAGGAAGAAAGGCAGGCTATACATTAAATACATAAATGCATTTCCAGGTGAGGCATTCTTTATCCAGGCCTCTGGCCTGCAGGCATGCACAGCTCCACCCCGAGAGATGGGGTGCTTCCAGACGAGACTCATCACACGATTGCCCTGCCTTCTACACATCATTTTTCAGGGGGTCCAGACACTGTTATTTCCTCCCATGATTTCCCACCACTTTTTTTCCCCTTCTTTCCATAAGAAAACCTGAAGGATTAAAGGGTGGAATAGCTGCATAGCTGCCCTTTGAACCAGCAGTGCTAGGAGTCCCTCCAAGGACCACTAGCATGTAGAAGTCCAAAATTTTGTGTAAAGAACTGGAATTCTGCAGCTGTCTTCACTAATGCACTCTACCTGATCAGTTAAGGTTGCTCAGGTCCCCCGAGTTACAGGGAACTGGGCGGGACCTTCTCAAAGTGGCACTTGAAAGAGCAAAACAGGAATTTCTCACCACAATTTTCTTTTGTGGGAGAGGAAAGGGTTCAGGTGCTTGAACAGCTGGTGGTTCATTTTCAGTGATATATAAAAGCTTATGCTTGCGCTTGCCATCTGCCTTTGCAACCAGGATCAGTTTTGCTGCATGAAATTTAGAATAGTCTGGTAACTCTGCAGAATTTTGAGAATTCCACTCCTTAGCACAAAACAGGCTTGTGATCCTCCCAGATAGAAAGTGCACAACTGGACGAGTTCCATTGATCAACACTTCTTGTTGCTTTAACATGGCAGAGTGCTGTCTTTTTACCCTCACTATAAAACTAGGGTAGGAGGGCGGTCAAATAGTGTCTCCAATGAAATCTGAAATCACAAGTGCCAGTTTTTGGAGAAAAGCCAGGATGCAAATCCAAGCGTCACGAAAACAAGTGCGTTCAAAGAGTTTCGCATGTGCAGGTGATGTGAGGAACTGCTTCCTCAACACGGTGGTGAAAACTGGCCGCCGCTTGTGTCAATGATAGAGTTTTGCTGGCTAGAACGGAAGAGCGTAGCAGGACTGGCTAACAGTCCCTTGCCCGGCGAGCCCAGCCTTACCTTTGCCTCTCCAGTGGGAAGTCTGTGGTTCATGCTGGATGCCTGAGAACAGAGACTCTGGATGCAGCCTCTTGGGCTGCAGACTTCCTGCACAGTCCAGATGGCAGCAGGGTGTTAGCCCCACTAAGCTCATGCTCCCTGACCTAGAAACAGTTGTTTTGGGGGCCGTGAGGGGCTAGAAATGCAGCCTCCATCTTGCATCATGGTGGCCTCGCAGGAGCAGCTGTTGCTTTTGCTCCTTTTGCTGCTCCGGCTTCTTCTCTAGCCACCTAAGTTAACAGTCTACTGTATGTACAGGGCTGAGGATGTTGGACAAACCCACAACATGTTCCAGTGAGATTGGATGTCTATGAATCCAGTCTGTGCATTCTGCAACAGGCCAGCTTTGCACAAACTGTGTAGCTACCATGGACTCACAAAATTTTTAGAAAGGGTCCAGAGGAGGGCAGCAAAAATGATCCAGGGCTTGGAAACACTACCCTGTGAGGAGAGACTGAGAGAACCAGTCATGTTTAGCCTTGAGAAGAGAAGGCTGAGAGGGAACATGATATCCCTTTATAAGCACCTCAAAGGCTGTCACAAAGAGGAAGGTCAAGATCTCTTGTGGATACTAGAATCTAGGATACAGAATAATCATCTCACGTTCTGACAGCCCAGATACAGGCTAGAGATCAGGAAAAGTTTCCTCACTGTCAGAGCAATACGACAGTGGAACCAGCTTCCTGGAGAGGTGGTGGGCGCTCCCACACTGGAGACATTCAAGGAGAAACTGGACAGCCATCTGAATGGGATGTTTAACTTGGTGTCCTGCAAAAGCAGGGAGTCAGACTTGATGGCCTTCATGGCCCCTTCCAACTCTACTGTTCTATGATTTTATGAGTTCTGCCTGGTGCTGCTGAAAATGCACGATTCCCCTGTAGACTAAAGTTTAAAAATGCATTATTTGAAGGGAGATTGGTGTATTTTTGGAAGTATGAATTTGTGCATATGCATGTAAACATTTCCGCGCATTTCATCCTGTCAGTGAGCAGAGAATGGGGCAAAGACACCTGACAGTCATTGAAATGCAGACAAAAGGAATTTAACGGAGTCTGTATGTATCTGTCTCTCTAAGTCATAGAATCATAGATGCATTTGCCATATTAAGAACTTTGTCTTCAAGGTGCCACATAGCATGTTGTTGAGGTTTTTTTTTTTTCTGCAGACAGACAGGTCTCATCCTGTGCAGAAACTGCAACTCTGAAGTTGCACAAGAGGCAAAGGTAGTGCTTGCAGGTGTAAGGAGCAGTGCTGCTTTGCAGCTGATCGATTCTTTCAGGGCAGGGGTGCTGAAGCTCAGGCCCTTGGACCTGTCTGTCCCGACTGGGGTTCAAACCAGTTCTCTGGGGCTCTTCAGAGGCCTATGTCCCTTTCTCCCAACTGCTGATCTTTTGGTGGTTTCTTGGACTCTGTGCAGGTTTTTTTCCTTCCTTTTGGAAAGGTTGAAATTTAACCCTCATTTAAGACTTTGTTACTGTCACTAAGAGCTTACAGCTAAAGTAAGCGGGTACTGGGGGGTGTATTTTGGGCCCCGCCCCTTAAATCTTCTCCCTTTGCTTTTGGCTTCACTCATCACTGGAATTTAGCCCTTGGGGGTATCTCCAAAATCGGACTTTGTCTTGGGCCAGAAGATGCTCTCCATTTCTGATCTAGGCCATGCCATAGAGCCTGTCAGTTGCAGATGGGGGCATTCCCAGCCCTGCTCCTCGGGGGGGGGGGGTGCTTTTGTGGAAGTGAGAAGGACGGCCTCTCGCGCTCCCTGTGAAACGGAAGAGCCGGGCGGCGCTGGTTTGGCAGCGTTCAAGTTCACCGCAGTGGCAGAAGAGGAGTGCTGCGGTTTTCGACTGGATTACTAAGGCTCCAAAGGTTGCTGGCCTGCAGATGGTTGGGAGGGTGGCAGGGCTTGGGCACTGCCAAGTGTTGGAACGGCACGCTGGCGCAAGGGTTGCCCTCATCGCCCCATCGATGCTCGAAGGAGGATGCCCCTTGAATTTTCAGCTCCAGACAATAAGACCCCTGGTGCTGAGGCAGAGGAGCAGCACAAGTGCAAACACCTGGCCCGTAAACAGTGATGATCATTGGCTAAAGTTGCAAACCATCTCTCTCTCCTTCCCCTCCCTCTCCCCCCACCCCTGCCTTTTAGGCTAATAAGGAATTATTGGAGCAGTTGGAAAGAAGGTAAGTGGATGGCCTGTCAGCCCAAGTTTTTTCCTGTCACTCCATGTGATGGTGGTGGTGGTGGTGGTGATTGGGGCGGGGGGGGGGGCGTGAGGTGCACAGCCAAAGCATGTGGTTGCCATGGAGAAGGTGCCAATCGCCTCTGCAGCATCTGCAAGGGAAGCAGGGGCGTTGGGCGTGAGGGCGTGGGCCTTGCAAAGCCAGCCCACCTGGGGTCCCAGCCCAGCCGCCCTGGCTCTCCTGCTGCCAGGCCAAGTGCTGGCTTCCCCCCACTGTGAAAGGGTGGAATGGTTCATTCCTTGCAGGAGGGAGCTTTAAGCCGGAGCAGTCAGTCTGCTGGCCCCTCCCCTTTTGCCTTTGGCCCCTCCCTCACTGG
>JAIXND010000624.1:22652550-22743834 GCA_023646645.1 Varanus salvator macromaculatus | reverse complement strand
CCTTCCTTCCTTCCTTCCTTCCTTCCTTCCTTCCTTCCTTCCTTCCTGGGAAGAGTCACCTGCGTACAGAATAAACACAAGCTTGCTAGGAAGGACTCTGTGAATTGTGTCGGCTGCACACAAGTGTGGGTACTGCTCCCTGCTGTGGCTTGGATGGGACACCACAGTTGTAAACATGCAGGAGCCCTTCGTAATCCAGTGCAGTCTTGATGTGTTTCACATCGGAGTATCTGTCCTGCGTGTGAGCTCAGGGAAAGATTGTGAAACATATTTAAACCCATTTGCAAAGCTGTTCTATCGTTCAACGAAGTATTACCCTTGGTAAATCTACTCAAAGATCACCCTTGAATTAGCATCAGTAAGTATCTGTTGCCGCTCTTCAATTGTGAAAATGTGTTCCTCTTAAAGGGCCTGAGAACAGAGAACATGTCCTTGAAAAGCGAAGTGGAAAAGCTGCAGAGAGTTCAAACGGAACAGGTATGCCATCAGCTTAGACAATTCCAGTGTCTGAAGAATGGTCTTTCGGATGTCCATTGCTCCTTCTAAACATCTCTAGGAGGATCGAAGCATTAATGATTTAAATCTATAGTCAACCTTCCCTCCAAAAATGGTGCTCAGCTTTAGCTTTCCAGGTTATCCTATTACCGTTGTATTTGGAAACGGTTTCTGTCATAGAGATATGATGAGCAGTGCTGCTTTTGCTGGTGTCTCACCCCAACACCATAAATTACCGCTTGTGGAAATGGAGCCACGGACGCTGCCCTGGCACCGACTCAGCGATCCCGTGGTGCATCCAGCACTGCCCACCCTGAGCGGGAGCCAGGGATCTCTGGGCTCGGCGAGGGGCTTTTCCTGCCCTTCCTGGAGACGCCGGGATGGAGCAAGGGGCCTTCCGCATGCAGCCTCTCTTGCTGCACGTGAGCGGAGGCGTGGTACTAGGAGGGGCACGGAGACAATTGCAGCAGCGCCTCATCCCACAGTCAGGAAGAATGGCACGCGAGCTGTTGCCTAGGCCGACAGCTGGCTGCAGTCACTTCTGCATCCGCTCGTTTGTGTGACCGCAGCACAGTGCCAATGTCCCTGCCGCCTAATGTGATCTAAACATACAGTTGACAAGCATGCCAGTCCGTGGATGCTCCTTCCATCAGCAGGGCTAGTGAGAGTTGATGCCTTCCCTGCCAGATTCCATGCACACCTCTCGCCCCCCCCTCCTTTGGAGCCCACCCTCTTGCCACGGCTCCAGCCAGCTGAGCGAGCTGCCACCCGCGTTGCTAAGGGCATTGGCACTAGCCTGGGCTGCTGTAGCGCAAGACCAAGACTCAAGACCAGTGAGCCGGCTTCATAAATCCTAAAATCGGGCTCGGGCAGCATCCAGGGGCATGTTGCCCCACTCCCACCCTGAATTTCCCGCTGAAAGTTGGGGGCGTGGAGGCCAGAAAAGGGCCAGTTGTGCATTTCAGCAAGGTGCAAAGGGAGCTCGCACCTGGCTCGGTAGACTTCGTACGCACCTTGCTTTGAAGCAAGGCAGCCCTTTTTTGCCTCCACCCAGCAAATTTAGCAGCAGATCGTTGGGCCCACACAAAAGGCCGGGGGAGCATGTGGTCTCTGAAAGGGGCAAAAATACCATCTGCCTCAGCAGTGCCTCACGGTTTCTGTGCATTCAGCAGTTGCGAGTACGAGATTTGTCCCTGTGCGATTCTCCTGCCAGAATCTTTACAGGCCGTTAAAAGACAGGACACCGCAAGCAGAGACAGGGTGTGAGGTGTGCTGGCTGAGCCAGTGTCTGGATAAAAAAGTCACATGAGCTGAGTGAATGCAAATCTCCAGGGTTACTGGGCACTCTGGTTTATCGGAGGACTTGTACTTGGCTACAAGCAAGGTTCCTGGTCTGCCCTCTGAGGGGGAGCTGATCCCA
This sequence comes from Varanus salvator macromaculatus, assembly GCA_023646645.1. Lineage (NCBI taxonomy): Eukaryota > Metazoa > Chordata > Lepidosauria > Squamata > Varanidae > Varanus > Varanus salvator. Next base: position 22,741,919 of record JAIXND010000624.1, on the reverse strand, counting down.
TCTGCCGGGAAGGGCATCTTTCTGCAGTGCGGCAGCGCCCCAGCCTTCCCTGATCTGCTATCTGTATGCACAGGAGCTCCCAGAGACACAGGACGGGAAAGAGTGGGCTCTCGCAACACAGGAGCTCGCTGTGTTGCAGGCGTCCACATCTGCAGGCGTCCACATCTGCCTGCAATACAGTGAGGGCAGCCATATTCCTCCCCTTATTTAATTCTTACAGTTAAATCACACTAAGCATCAAGTGACACATTCATCCGTTGCTGTTCAGTCTGATCTCAAAAATAGGATTTTCTCATCAGCAAAGCCACCAAGAATTAGGGCCACATGTGCTAGGTCCAGTGTTTTGTCCAAAACATTTAATTATCGGGAGGAGTGGGTTGTGGAGAAGGAAAGGTTGGACCTGCAAGACATTCATAAGCCATTATGTCTGAGAGGAGAAGAGTTAAGAAAGCAATTTTTTGCCGTGGCTGTTGAAGCATCCACTTAACATGTCTTCCCCAAGTGGATAAGTTCCATACATGTTGAATGAGAGCCAGTGTGGTGCAGTGGTTAAGAGCTGGGACTGGGACTCAGACAATCCGGGTTCGAGTCCCCACTTAGCCATGGAGCCAACTGGGTGACTTTGGGCCAGTCACAGACTCTCAGCCCAACCTACCTCACAAGGTTGTTGTTGTGGGGATAAGATGGAGGAGGAGAATGATGTAAGCTGCCTTGAGCCCTTTATAGGAAAAAGGCAGGATATAAATGGAAAAATAAATAAATAAATAAAAATGACAAGTCTGATCATGCACACTTGCCAGCATAAGGGATGATGGGGGCTGTAGTCCCAACATACCATGGGGGTGTCAGGTTGATCCGGACTGACTTCAGCCTTTCCATCTGAACGCCTGTGTTCTTTTGCTTCTGTTCCCTGGCCTCACTCCAGGTTTCCTTCGCATCCTCGGTGGAAGATTTACAAAAATTGTAAGTAGCACCAGGATTCCTATTATTCTGTTTTAGTGTGCTCTTTGTTTTTATATTTTTGTTATTCTTGACATCTGGGTAGGCTGCTGTTGCATTACAGAAATGCCCAGAATTTGGAATGTGTTGCATGGAGTGGGATGTTGGAAGCTGCTACATTTGGTGCATTTAAGTGTTAGGGGAAAACCACTGTTGCAACATTAAAAAAAAATAAAAATATCTCCATGACTGAGAAGGTCTGAAACTTGAACACCCTTTAAAAAAATGAAGGTGTTTGTCTAGAGGCCTGTGTTCCCCTTTCCCTGCCTCACAGCCCCCAAATCTTCATTTCCGGCCTTCTCTGGCATCCGGCTTCACTGTTGTATGTGGCCGCTGTTGCATTTTGATCCAAGGTGGCGATCTGCAGGGCAGCTGTTTTTGCTTAACAAAATACTGTGGTCCTGCCGAGAAAACTGGTCTTTTAAAATAACTATGACCAAACCTCCCTCAACCATGGTCAGGTTATTTTATCAATCACCGTCTGGCTATTCCATTTTGCAAATGGGTTCTAGGTGTGCATGCTGCTTCCACAGCTGAGGCCTTTCACTTCCTTGTTACCATCCAGTGGTCCAAACAGTAGAGTTCTCTCCTCTCAGTGAAAAAGGGGACAGGCATTTTTGGAAGAGAGTTTTCTTCTTTGTCCAGGAGAAGTCCTTCTTTTAGAAGGTAGGCTGCTGCTTAGTTTTTCACCTGTCATTTGGAGATACCTTTCAAATAGCATCACCTACTCCTGTGTCCTTCTAGCATTTCATACAATGTACATTTCAGGTTATGCTGATACACACAGTATGAAGTGTGATTGCTTACAAGGGGTTCAGGACTATGGGGTTTACTTTCTAGAGTTCCAGTGACTTGGGTGTAAAGAGCTACACAGGCATTGGTTTAGCATCACAAGATCAAGCATTCCCTTTCCCCCCTCTTCTCGTTGTTCTGTGTGTCAGTGAGGAGATCAAAAGCTTCCATTCTGTTCTGGATGAGCTCCTTATGTTGCTTGAACTGTAATATTAATCTTAACCATGGTTCACAAAAACAAACCGGTCTTCTAAAATCTATCTTGCAGTTGCTGTTTTCCCACTAAGCATAGTTAAGGCTAACCACAGTTTATCTGGGCTCAGTGATATCACAAGTGACACTTTGTCCAAAGAGAAAGTGAGCATTTCCGCCCATTCCTCATGGAGAACTAAGGGGAGCTCACAAGTCTGGGCAGAGGCTGGGTCTGTTCTCATCATTCCGTCTGAGCCCTGAGCATCATGGGACCCCGGCCAGCTGCCCATACAAAAGGGAGAAAGTGGAGATGCAGAAGAAAGAAATGGTTTTCAAACAGAAAGGTGTATCCCTGTGTAGCATAATACTGTATGGCAGCCTTGCCCAGCCTGGTGGCCAATGGATGTGTTAGGGTGCAATTCCCATCATTCCCAGCCAGCATTGCATGAGGGATGATGGGAACAGTGCAAACATGGGAGTGGCTTGCCTGGAGGGCACCTGAGTGGAGAAGCCTGCAGTGCTGTGGGTGGGACCTTGCTTGCCATGGGGGCTTTTCCCGAAGCAGAGTGTTCTTTCACAGCATAGCCCCTTGACATATGTCGAGCCTGGGAAATTTTGCAGTTGCTACCCAGCCGCTTCTCATGTGAGTCAGCGCACCCATTCTTAGGCAGAACGAGGATCGCTGGAGGTGAGACGCCCTGTGGATTACTTCAGGCATTGAGTAGTCTTCCTTGCCTCTCTAAACCACCTCCCAGCTCAGCTCCAGAAGTCCTCCTTCCACGCCACCCTGTGCAGCTCCCTCCTCCGATCTGATGCCTGTGCATTAAAGACCATGTCTGTGCCAGTGCTGTCTCCTTAGTACGTGCTCCGTTGCTTTCCTCCCTAAAGGATCAGCGAAAAGGATGGAAAAATCAAGTCCGTGGAAGAGCTGCTCCAGGCTGAAGTCCTTAAAGTTGCTACCAGGGAAAAAGCTGTCATGGTATGTGATCGATCTGCCGCGCTGCCCCTTTCGCCCCTTTCCCTTTCTCTCCCCCTGCCATCAACTTGCATGAGTTTGCCCCTCACATTGCATTTTTAGTAGTAATCAATTGTTTTGCATCTGATCTTTCCATTTTCTGTGATGTTTTGTCTCCATTGTCCAATCTTGTCTTGTTTTGTCATTGAAAAGGCTTTGACACAGGAAATAGAGGCTCTGAAAGAAGAAGTGGGAAAGGCCCACCTTGAGAAGGACACACAGGTAAAGTGTCTCTGAGCCAGCAGCTGGCAGGAGCCTGGCCACGAGCCCTTCCTTTTGCAGCGTTTCTCCCAGCCGCCTGCTGCTTCTCCCACATCCGCCTGGGGACTCTTGGTGGGAGAGGCACAGATTTCTCTGTGCATTGATGCTGAGCCAAGCACTAAATAATAATGAACTGTTGCAAGCCAACAAATCTGCTTGATCAATTGAAAGCACATTCCTTGAGTGAAAAGGGTGCCCTGAACGAGTGGATCAGCAGACTTTAAATTCCTTTAAATAGTTTGTAGTACATGCAAGAATTGTGGAGGGCGACGTCTGCCTGTGAGGAGCCATGCCTGCGTGTGCGGGGAGGAAAGCCTCTTCTAAGGCGTTGCCTGCTGTGGCATGCGTGTGTGTCACAAAAGAGCCAGCGTGGCACGGTGGTCAGGGTGCAGGTCTGGGTCCCGTGTGGCCATAAAGCCCACTGAGTGACTTTGAGCCAGTCACTTACTCTCAGCCCAGCAACTCACAGGGTTGTTGTGTGGATAAAATGGAGAAGAGAAGCTAGAGGATTATGCTGGCAGCTTTGAGTTCCTCGTAGGATTAAAGCTGAGCTATGCATATAATACATTAAGTAAATACATGCAAAACCCAACTCCTTTCCTCCCATACACACATTTAAATGGGAGATGCAGTCCTGCAAGCTTCATGGCACAATCCTGTGCAAGGTGAGGTAGGAAAATGGGGCATGCTGGGAAACGGGAGCCCTTTTTCTATCTGAACGTGTGTGACCCGCGCCCGACATTCCTTTGTGTGGGACGGCCCATCCCTGGCCTCCAGCGGCAGCATCTCCCCTGGCCATTGTAGCAGAACTTTACTTCTGCTCACTTCTGGCAGGAATTCCTCAAGCGAGCAGCCACACAGATTCTGGCTTGGGAGGAGAAATTATTGCGACCTCAACTTGTTTGAAAGTCATCATGCTAATGAGAAACACACGCATGCATGTATGCATATATTCCCTGGAGACAGTCTGTAAAAACATCGAAACATCCAGAGTTGAGTTGGATCAGCACAACAGTCAGTCTAACCTCATGTTATGGAATGCGCTCCCCAGAGAGGTCCGCCTGGCGCCATCATTATTTGTTTTTCGGTGCCAGGCTAAGACCTTTTTATTTCAACAATATTTTAATAACTTTTAACATCCGCTATTTAGGTTTTAATCTGCAGCCAGGGTGGATCTGGATTTTACTTGTATTATGTTTTATTTTATTTTTCTTATGTATGTAAGTCGTCCTGAGGCTATGCGATGGGACGGCATACAAATACTCTAAATGAATTTTTATATTTATTAATACTGAATTATTTATTGTTAATTTTGAATTATTATTTTTTATGTATGTGAGCCGCCCCGAGGCTTTGGCGATGGGGCGGCATAGAAATGCGCTAAATAAATAAATAAATAATGAATGAATGAATAAATGTTCAGCTGCCCACAAGCTGGGCATGAGTGCCACAAAACCCTTCTTCCCATGTTCCCCACCAGCTGACACAGACAGGCATTTTGTCTCTGCTCTGTGGGGCCGCATCAGGACTAGTAGCCATAAATAGCCTTCTCCTCCCATAGTTTGTCTAACTTCATCTTAAAGTCATCCACATTGGTGGCCACCGCTGCTTCCTGTGTCAGTGAATTCCACAGCTTCACCATGAACCGTGTCAACACTTCACTTATATCAACCTCCATAAGATGCATTAAAATTAACGGAATACTGTCTTCAAATATCTGTAAAGCATCTGCTTAAAAAGCAGAAGGCCAGAATCATCACAAAAATCGACTTGAGATGGTTGGGCCATTTCCAAACAAGCAACACCAGAAAATAGTTTTGGAAGTGCCGCATGATTGAGTCCAGGTGCCCCCAAACATAGTGGGAGTGACTGCTGAGCAAACGTGAATGGAATCAGAGCAAAAGATTCCAGCACTTTTAAAATTTGGAGTAAAGGAATTATTTACATTCATGCATGTACTTCTCAAATTTTCTAGAATCTTGCAGTAGCTAATAGCTTTGGCCTACTGGTGAGCTGGGGCATGATTTATCATTGAGCCCCGGATCTTCTGGTTACCTGTTTGCTGTTTGTCATGCGCATACCTGATTCTCATTGTTAATCACAGGACACTCTTCCATCTCAGGAATCATGGTCTGTGTCCAGCTTTCTCCTCCTCTGTTTTCTCAAGCCAGGTAACACAGAAGTGCACCTGTGCAACCGTCAGACATCCTGATATCACCTATACATATAGGTGTACATGCTGCATGTACATTTCCTAAGGTTCCCTCCCAAACAGTTCTCAACTCTCTTTTATGGAATGTTCTGTTTGAGTAAACCAGTAGCCCCATCTGTTAAGAAGTGCAGCGCCTTGCAAGTGTATTCTCCCCCCTTCCCTGATGCGCAAGGCTTTCAACCCTGTGTAGATGCAAGATAGTTGTCCTTTTTTTTATAGTGGCACAAAAGTTTTCAGAGTTGTGTATCTCTGAGAAAAATGAGAGCCAGCGTGGTGTAGTGGTTAAGAGTGCGGGACTGGGACTCAGGCGACCTGGGTTCTAGTCCCCACTCAGCCATGGAGTTAACTGGGTGCTTTTGGGCCAGCCACGGACTCCCAGCCCAACCCACCAACAAGGTTGCTGTTGTGAGGGTAAGATTGAGAGGAGGAGGAGCAGGAAAATTATGTAAACTGTCTCGAGTTCCTTGGAAGGAAAAAGGTGGAGTATTAATATTATAATATAATACAATGTTGTTGTTAGTCGCGAAGTCGTGTCCGACCCATCGCGACCCCATGGACAACATTCCTCCAGGCCCTCCTGTCCTCCACCATCCCCCGGAGTCCACTCAAGCTCACACCAACCACCTCAGTGACTCCATCCAGCCACCTCATCCTCTGCCGTCCCCTTCTTCTTTTGCCATCTATTGTTCCCAGCATTAGGCTCTTCTCCAGGGAGTCCTTCCTTCTCATCAGGTGGCCAAAGGATTTGAGTTTCATCTTCAGGATCTGGCCTTCTAAAGAGCAGTCAGGGTTGATCTCCTCTAGGACTGACCGATGTGATCGCCTTGCGGTCCAAGGGACTCGCAGGAATATAATACAATATAATGCCCATTAAGTCAATTTCAATTCCAAGTCATAACACAACAAAATGCACACGAGTCAAAATGGTGTGACCTCTGCAAGGCACTATCGAATAGGATTGGGCAGCCTTCTCCAGCCTGGTGCCCCCCGGATGTGTGTTGGACTACAGCTCCCAGTACGTTCATTGGAACAGGCTGGAAGTGTGCTCCCAACACCCGGGCTGGGGAGGGGCCAGGTTGGAGAAGGCGGCCGCTGTGCATCGTGGAGAGTGTTCGACACGCTTCGCATCCATCAGCATGGTGCCCTTCAGACATTTCTGCCTCTCCCATGGTCTGGCCATTAGCCTTGCTGGCCCAGGCTTCAGAGATTTGGGGTGCAAACCTACGGGTGGGCCCTCAGTGCTCCCCAAGTTGGAGGCCTCGGCTGAGGTGTGGCACTCCCAGTATTTAAAGGACTCCAAGCTCAGGGCCACTCTCACGAGCCATGTGGGGCCAGAGGGGAACGGGCAGCTTCAGCACAGAAAGCCCTGGAGAGGCCATGCGAAGTCACGCATCCTGACCCCTCTCCTCTGCCTGGCAGCAGACTCCTGTCCCTCCCCACCCTCTCTTGGGGACACAGCAGCACCCTCCCAAAAGAGGCTCTTTGCAGCAGCTGGGAGGGGAAAACTGCTGTGGGGTGGGATGTCCACGCCTGGCTCCTGCCCCCCTCCCCGCCCAGGCCCCCGGTCCCGAGCGCTCTGCCGCTGCAGGGCCCACAGTCTGCAGTGAGCGGTGGCACCATGGATGCTCTTGGGGACACATGGGGCGGCCCTGTCTCCATTCAGAGCTGCTCACAACAGAAAATAAGAGCTCCACCAGTGAGGATCCAGTTGCAGAATAAATGGGAAATTATACGGGAAAAGTACAGATCACAGTCGCATCCACCTGCTACGTTTCCCCCCAGGGCTGTTCTTTTTCGCTTTGCAGCAAATGGCTCACTGGCTTGGTAACTTTAAATCTGACCTTCTCTTGGTGTTGCTATTTATAATTCCTTTGTGCTTCATTTCAGAGTAACTAGGTACCTGTTGTATGCTCTTTCTGTAGATATCCATTGCCCAGGAAGTCAAAGATCTTCAGAATCTGTAAGTGTTGCTGCCAGCTGAAGCTGTTGGTATGGCTGGGTGTCCAGCCACCCCATTTAGGAGGTTAAAGGTTTTGCTTTCACAATAAGATGGGTTGGTCTCCTTATATCAAAGCTTCCATGTAGCCTGAAGTGCCTGATCCTCTCTAATCTTGGAAGCTAAGCAGGGTCGGGCCTGGTTGAAATCTGGATGGGTGACTTAAAGGTTGCGACCCACCCAGAGAGTGATATAGGAATGTAATGCTAACAATAACAACAACAACAACAACAATAATCTATCCTAAATGGTGTTTTCTACAGGGGGCCTTTTTGGACTATTTTTGCATGACCTATGATTGAAGAACTCCTTAGCTGATGTGAAGTCTTTGAGCTGAATTTGGTAGTTAAGGTTAATGCAAGGTTGATGCGATTTTAAAATCAAGGAAAAAAGCCCTTTGATAATTCGGAGCTGTTAGTTAGCTCTGCTGCTAACTGAATTACTGTTTTGCTATAAGAAATGATGCTAGCACATAAGTGTTAATTAATTACATTTTTATACTGCCTGATAGCTGAAAGAATCGGAACGCTCCATTCACTTTCCTGCTCCTCTTCATTTGTATCATCCTGTGAGGTTTATGAGGCTGATTGCAGGTGGCTGGCCGGTCAGCCAAAAATCACCCAGCGAGCTTTAGGGCGAAGTGAGGCTTTGAACCCAGGGTCCCAAGTACCAGTCCAGCACAACACCCCAACCGCTCAGTGCAGCCCCTGGCCGTTCCATTTGGGAGGGTCTTGAGCAGCAGGCTCTTGAGGAGTGACTGCAGTTGGAAAAACATTGAAACAAAACGAGTCAGAAGGGGTCTCCCGGGCCATCTAGTCTGACCCCCGGCTCCACGACATGCCCACCATGTGCACGTCAGAACAGCACTGTGCTGTGTGGATCCCTGACTCTTCATGCAAGTTATTCATTTTCCCTCTCTTGCCCCCTTTTTAACTGATAAAGAAAATCAACTAACAATCCGCAAGATTATAACAAATACAAAAGTGTGATCACAAAACCGAACTCAAGCAAGACAATCAATAGACCCTGCAGCAGGATGAAAGTGCTCAAGGCATATTTGTGGGAAATGCTTAACCCATATGCCGCCCTCCGTGCGCTCCAATGAGGGGCTGGTGAACTTGTGGCACAAAAGGAAGGGGGTCAGATGGATAGCAAGGGGGTGCGTCACAAGAGTTTTGTTCTCTTCCATAATGAAGCAGGTTTGTGGAAGGAAAATAACTTCATATTGGTTTTGTGTGCACCCGTAGCCTTGCCTTTTTGCTGTTGAGGCTTCTGCCGCCTTTGGCACACTCGAGTTACCCCATCTCAGCAGATTGTTTTTTGAAGAGCTGAACCAAAGATGCCCCCCCCCCCCCGCTTTGTGAATGTGGACGAGACTCAAATGGAGAGGGTGCGTCAGAAGCGTATCGTCACGCCGTGTGAAGACAGGCGAGATGCTTGGACTGAGCCCTTTCTTCTCTTGTGTTCATCCTGGCAGAGTAAAGGGGAAAGAGGAACAGGTGAGAAGTCTGGAGGTGCTGCTGAAGGAAAAGGAGAGCGAGATTGTGAAGAAAGGAGAATGTCTTCAGGTAGAGTCCTGGGAAGCTCTGAGAGTGTGTTGGGGCCTCGTCAGAGTGCAGAACTGACGTGTTTAATCCAGTGCCCTTTGTTTTTTTAATGCTCAAAGGGTCAACAGGAGACGCTGCAGCGCCTGAACGACAGAGTCAAGGAATTTGAACAGCTGAAATCTCAGCAGGTAGGGGGTCTTTGCCTTGTCTCCTGTCTGTTGCGTGATTTCCAAAAATGGTTTAATGCAGCCTGGGGCTTTTGATCGCAGTTTCTAAGGCAGGCTTCCCCAGCCTGGTGCCTTCGGTAATGTGATAGCCACAGCTCTCCTCAGCACCAGCCAGCATGAGCAGTGACCACACTAGCTGGGGTGGTAGTTGTTGTGGTCCAAGACATGGGGGATGCCAAGCTGGCTGAAGGCTGATCTAAGTAATCCCCCCTTGGGCAGGACTTTATGTTGTGGGACACCTTAAGGGGCATAAGCAGGCATGAGGCAAAACTAAGGTAAACTATCCAATTCAGTCTAAGCTTAGTCATAAAATCACTTGATAATCTTGCAGACTTGGTCATGGTCACATCCCTCCCATCTCTTCCCTGTTAGGTTTCTGTTGCTTCATCATTCAAAGATCTCGAGGCTTTGTAAGTAAACCAGCTCGTGCTTCTTCCAGTATTCCTGAGTTTTTCTTCTGCCTTTCAGTCCTTCCACTTTGTTTCTTAAATGTGTTAACTGTGTTTTTAGGTCTTTACATGGCTGCTAGATTTTACACCAAGCTTTCTTTTGGTTTTATGCTACTTTAAAGTGTTAAGACGTTTTATGCTCATGTCCTGTTGCATTTGGGGGTTTTAACTTTTGTGAGTTGCCCAGAGAGCATTGGCTGCTGGAAGGTATGAAAAAAAAGTAATATAGATAGTTGTTTGCAGGACACCTGACATGGTTGGGAGTGGGGGTGACCGAGAGGCCATGTTGCAAGACTTACTGGTATTGGTTTTCTGCTCCGACTGATGTGACTTTCCTAAAGAATTTCTACTGTGGAAAGTAGCACTACACAGGGAGAGTTTGGCATGCAGCTTGTTGCCAGAGTGCTGCCATCTTGGGAGATACGGAATAATTTTCGTCATGTGAACTGTTGGCATGCAATTCACTCCCAGCAGTGTCTGCTCTTCAGGTTGAGTGGAGCATTCTGTCTTAAGTGCAAAACTTAAGGGAAGAACTTAAGCACTCCTTGTCAGCTCGGCAGGGCGGCAGAAATGGTCCTTCGAGCCTTACTGGAGTCAGGCCTCCAGACCTGGCAGCTTCTTAGCCCAAGGGCCAAATCCAAGTTCAAAGAAGCCCCGAGGTGTTGCATTCCCCAAGGGTGACCATGCCAGAGGCAGACAGGGTGGGGACAAAAATACCAAGCTACTTCAGCTTTACTGTACTCCTGTTAACTAAACCATCGGAGAGGCATTTCAGCCTTTTTCACCAAAACTGTTGTGGGAAGGTTGCTGGCTCTGGGGAGGGGATCGGGATCATTTGGTAAGGCCCCGGTGGCTGGACTGGGCTGCCGGGCTGCCTGGCTTTGGCCCTTGCGCCTGAGGCGCAATTCCCATTGTAAGTACCATGTGCAGGATGCATGCCCTTCTTCAGGGGGGCACCTTTCCCTCTCCCCTAGGCTCAGGGCAAAATACACCATTTCCTCATTCAAGGGCTGTCCATCCCGTTCTCTCTCTCTCAGTTGCTCATGGACCTTCTATAACTGATGGAATTTCTCAAACTCCATCTATAGTAGAACCAGTCCACTGTCTTTTCTGTGAGTCACATTGGGTTTGTTTCAATAAAGAACAGCAGGATGCAGATGCCAGAAATGAACTATAAATGAATGGAACCGTGGATCGGACTTGATTTCAAAAAATAAGCGCAAATAACCTTTGGAATGGTGTTTGCAGGCTGCAGGGGAAGCAAGAAGATGTGCAAAGGATGGAGACCTTATTAGAGGAGAGAGCGAAAGAAATCACTCACCAAAGAAAAGAACTGCAGGTGACGCCACCGCAGCCTCGCGAGGAGGAGGGGCGTGGGGTGTGGGCTGGGCAGGTGCTTTTCACGCGTGTCCCTCTCTTACAGGCCGTGCAGGAGGAGAATCGGTTGCTGAGAGCACAGATCCAGGAAATACAGCAGGACAAGGGTGAACAGGTATTTCTTCAGATTGCTGATAACAGTGGTAGGAGGAGGGTGTTGGGAGAAAGGCCCGAAGTGTGGTATGTTGCCTGCGTTTGACGTGCCTGGGAGCTAAAGCAGCTGGCCTGCCCAGATCACGCCACGGACTGCTTCCCATGTGTGCTGACAGAGAAGGGCATGGTTGCCCTGGGCCGTTTCTTAGTTGGTTCTGAGCTGCCTGCTGACTGGGCCCGTTGTGCTCGTGTGGGCGACACCCACTGCAGCCTGTTGTTACTTGCCACTGCACAACTCTGGCTGCACAACAGTCTGGAAATGAAGTTAATAATAAGTTTGTGGGTAAGACAGTGGCCGGTCGGGCAGCCTTTCTCCCGGAGCACACGGGCCCGCTCCATCCTTCCTTGATGCAGCCAGTTTTGCTGAAATTCCTTTGCACGTGAATCTCTCCTGATACATGGTCTGAGTTGCCCAATCAAACGCTGATCTTTCCAGGGGCATATAAGATGTCCAGGCCTTTGGATTCCTGATTTTTGAGAGTCTTTAGGGTAGTCCATGTGGCACACATAAGAATGGGGGGCTCTGAAGAAGTCAGGCCTGTAACAGGAGGAGTGTTGTCTGTTGTGGTCCCTACCCTGGTTAGCCCTTAACTAGGGTGAGGAGCTGGCACTGTGGCCAGTGGGTGGGTTCCTTGTCTCCCTCGCTCCCCTCCTGAGCTCTCAAGCTGAAGCAGCCGTCTCCCTTCACCTCTGACTTTCAGGTATGCCCCGGGTCCCTGCTCTTTTAATAAAAATTTTATTAAGATTTTAAACTAAAAACTAAAAAACATCAATCATCAAATACATCAGACGTACTGGGTCAGCCCCCTATAACATATCTTTTTAACATTCTGTAATCATATTCAAATCTATTTATAAAGATTTAAAAACATCTTTAAATCTAAGCCAAGTCCCGTTTCTCCAGCCAATCATAAAAAAGGTCCCAAGTTTGATAGAAATCCCGGGTCCCTGCTCTTGAGAGGACGGAAGAGGCTTTCTCTGGGTTTGGAGGCATCACAGGAGCCTCAGAGCCTGCCCAATACTGAGCCAGTGCTTGGGTCCATCTAATGCCCAGTCTTAGCGGAACTGACCCTGCACGATCCTGGGCAGGAATATTTCCTGCCTTGCTTCCAGGATCGGGCCTGGGATCCTCTGCCTGCAAAGCAGGGCTGTGCCCCTGAGCTGCAGCAAGGGAGAGAGCAGGAGTTCAGGGACTCAGAACCGTGAGCCTGAAGCCTATAAGTGGCTCAGGAAACATGCTCCATACCAGATGCTAAACAGCCTCCGGTCAACACCCTCATCTGGCGTTCTTGCGGGAAGGTGCATAACCGTCCTGTGAGGGTGCCCTCCTATAGGTGGCATGGAGTCGAAAGACAGCAGCTTGAGAAAGCCTCCCTGAATTGCCGGAAGCCACCTTCCGGTACGTGAATCTGGTTGTCAGCCATTGCACAAGAGCTGATGAAGAGGCAGGCGGCCATGGACAGCTGGTGCCAAAAGCACCGTGTGATTGCAAATTTCCAGACTCTCCAGTGCGACACCCCTGGGTGCTCGTGTGCCCATGGACACTCTTCTGGGAGCGCATCGGGTGCTCCCTGCCCTTCCTGGTCTTCAGTTTATTTCCCAATGTATTTTTTAAATACCGTTGTTGTTGTGTTTTTCATGGAGAGGCTGACCAAGTGACGCACTGGCCTTTGGTTAGAATGATCCCTGTTTGGGTTTCGGCGAGTGACTTTGGAACTCACCCCCTGTCACTATCCTGTAGTGATGTTCTTGGGCAAGTTAGTCTTCTTTTAGCTGTTTTGGCTTCTGGGAAACAAGTGTTGCTTGAGTGGCCATAGAATCATAGAGTAGAAGAGCAGGAAGGGCCTACGAAGGCCATCTGGGCCAACCCCTGCGACTGCAGGACTCCAGGTTGCACCACCCCACTCAGGCGGCTGTCTAGCTCCTCCAGTGTGGGAGAGCCCAGTGCCTCTCTAGGCAGCTGGCTCTACTGCCCTGGCCTTCGTGTGAATGGCCTGGGCACAGCGTGGCAGCCGTTTGGCAACGCCCCATCTCAACAGCGGCATGTGCTGATCTCTTTCAGGAATCACTGGCCTTCAAGAATGAGCAACTCCTACAGCTGTAAGTTATTAGCAGCACATCCGAACTGTGATCTGTCCTTTGCATGGGAGAAATGGGTGCCAAGCGGCCCTGAATTTTTGCGATGGGCTGGATGCTGGCCGGTGCTTGCTTCCTGCCACTGGTTCATCTTGCCCCTGCAGTGCAGCTGCCTCCTGGGAGCCCATCCCACAGCGCACCGTCCTATCCGATGAGGCTTCACAGGGCCTGGGGAATTTTGCAGGGAGCCGTGCTGGGGAGTGAGTGGGGCGTGCTGCCTGAGCAGCATTTGATGAAAAGCAGGGGCGAGTCTTGGCAAATCAGACCACATCCATGGAGCTGAGGACAGCTGGGCTTGCATTCGCACCACCGTGATTTACACGGGGACACACCCTCCAAGTACGCCGAAAAAGGAACATGTCGCCCGAGTCTCTGCTGCCTAGAGGCATCACGGTCCGAATTCAGATTCGGAGAAGCTCCCAGGGCCCACACTCCAATGTTGGGGGTGCAGGTCAAAGTCAGAGGGATGGGGCTGAAATGGGGGTTGCACAAGTGCGGTGCTCCCACCCCAGCCTGTGGGTCCAGTGCAGCCCACAGGGCCCCTGAAGGAATCCTGTCCCCGCAGGGACTTGCTCTCAGAGGTGGGAGGTGACAGTAGAGAGTCCCCCTGTGCCCCTCACTCTCCCCAACAAGCAATGCACAGAGGTATCCAGGGACTGCTGAGGAGACTCGGCTGCCTTCCCTCAAGTACTAGGCAACTTGGCCCTGGTTTCTTGCTTTGACAAGGGCAGGCTTTCTAGTCCTCATGATTTGAGGGCAAACCCCCAACACACACAGGGCTGCTTGTGTGTTCCCACGAACAGAAATAAGTGGGCAGTGGTACTTCCCGAGTGGTGGAGACACGCCAGATTTAATGGCACGCAAACGCAGGACTCTTCCTTTCTCTTTTGCATGCTGTTCAGCATTACTGGGAAGGAGCAAGAGATCGCCAGCCTCCAAAAGGAGCTGGGCTCCTTGAAACACGCAGTGGAGCAGCAGAGGCAAAAGAACAACGTGAGTAACTGCGTCAGAGCAGGTTTTCGAAACTCTGTGGGAAGCGCTGGATAATCGAATGTGTTGGCCCAAAGGGAGGCAGGCTCAGGATGGTGACGCCTGGATGGTAGATGGCGGGGAGGCCTTGATCCATGCAAGGCGGCAAGCCCTGGTCACCCTGTGCCTGACATGCTCGTCCAAAGCACGTCTGCCCTGGAGAGCCTTCATTCTTGCTTCGCTTCTTCGTGAATCCTTGTGCTATCGCTTAGCATGCCCTGAAACCTGCAGGATGATCGAATCTGTTTCTCTGTGGGGCTCTGTGGGTCTGTCATTTCACCGGTTCCCTCACTGGGATTTTTCAGAGCTTGGCTTGTCCCTCAAATGGGCCGCAGCCCCTTTCCCCAAGGCATCCTAAGAGAAGCATGCTCTGCCTGTGCATGGGCCGTTCCAGCCTGGTGGGTGGAGGCCGGATGGGTGCGCAGGCCCAGGCTGGCAGCTGCTCACCGTCGCCATTCAGTGCTCAGCAGGCCATGCTATCCTGGCGAGCCTGGGAAGCCAGGACAGAAATAAAGCCCCACTAATTCCATGGGGTGATGGACATAGCCAGGCTTTTCAGTGGCTGGGACACATTAAGAAGTCCTGGCTTGAAAATGGGAGGCAGGGTGCAGCCCTCCAACAAAACTGCCTGGCAGATGTTGAATGCCAGCAGTTCTACTTGAGTTTCTCTTTGGAGCAAGTGCCCCTTACACGGCATTTGTATCCAGTATTTTGTTTCATCTTTTGCAGTTTTCCCCACCTGGATGCCCTCCGGATGTGTTAGACTCAACTCCAAGCACATTTGGAGGGCCCGAGGCTGGGGAAGCCTGCTCTGATTTTAATCTCGTAGCATCGTTTGGAAACCACGATAGCAACTGAACGGTTGTGTTTGCAGGTGGTGATCTTTGCCTTTCTGCTAACGCAAGTGGTATAATTCTTCGTGCTATTTCCTATTGAGAGAACTGAGCGCTTCCATCAGGGCTGAGCTGTGAGCCTGGCTGTCTCCTGCTCGGATCTTGCTGGGGGGCTTTTGGCAAGTCATTCTCCTCTCCCGGCCTCCCCCTGCCACCCCATAACTGCCCCAGAGGGATGATAATATCGCTGCAAACTTACAGGCTGGCTGAGACAATGCATGCAAAGTGCTTGGGAGAGATGACAGCATTATGAAAGTGCTTCTTAGCAAATGAATTAGTGTGGCTGCCCCTCTTCAGCACTCCCTAAACAGAGTAGAAAGCGCAGCGAACAAATACTTCCAGGAGCAAAAGCCTGCTGCTTGGTCCAGCATGAACTGAAACCGCTTTGCACTTCTCTCAGCATGGTTTGCAGTGTGGTAGGAAGGTGAACACCTAGAACAACCAGAGCCTAAGAAAGATATTTGATTCACCAAACCCAGCACTGTGTACTGACAGGAACCTGTGGCGCTCCAGATGTTGCTGGAAGCTCTCTTGCATCAGCCCCAGCCAGCACATTGCTTGGTCGGTGTTGATGGGATGTTGTTGGACCTGCCCAGCATCCACAGCTTCACAGCCCTTGTGTTACCTTTCCAGATCCTTTTGTAATGAGATATCAGGGGTGGAAGCGGGCATTATCGGCATACAAAGCAGGTGCTTTCTCCCCAATCTACGGAGCCTCCCTAAGGTGGTGGCCCCAGGTGCTTCAAGGGCCTGCCTGCTGTGACCTGAGCGTCGCTGAGCGGCCACCCAGAGCACTGGCACAGCCATGCCGACTCAGCTGAGCCGTGGCTTATGCAGGCAACGCGATTCACCCGGAGTTGGATTGTTTCCTGGTTCCGTGTGCATATGTGGATTTGTGTGTGCGTGTGTGTATGTTACTCACTTTTGAATATTTCTCCCTTTTCTTCCTCACAAATGCAGTCAAAGTATGGGATTTCTGGTAGGGGTGCCAAGGTATCCCGCCAGAGTCAAGAATATATAGATTATTGGGGGTGGGGGAAGAACCAGCCTTTTTTTTTTTTTCTTTTTGCTTTTGAAGTTTTTCCATGCCAATTTTCTCCTTTTTAACATCACACTTGTCTTTTGCTAGTGTGCCTCATCTTAACCGAGCACCAAACCCATTTTGCAGTAACCTGCACTCAAATGCAAACGCTCGCTCTCTGAAGTGAAAGCAGAAACCGTTTGATTATTGGCTGAACTGAAACCATTCTTTCTAAAAACGATTAGGACCTTCGGGAGAAAAACTGGAAAGCAATGGAAGCATTGGCCTCAACTGAAAAATTGCTACAGGACAAAGTGAACAAGACAGCCAAGGTTGTAATAGTACTAACTGCTAGAAACAATGCATTGAGCTAGAAGTGATTCTGCAGCCGCCTTCTAGAATCAAATGGAAGCATTTAGCTTTTACTGCAATTTTAAATACACTCTATTCTGAATGCGCTCTCTCTTTCTCTCTCTGTCTCTCTGTCTCTCTCTCTCTCTCTCATATGTGGTACGTTTCACCTCTGCTTGTGCCTGTCATCTTAAACCTCCTCTCAATTTTTTCCTCTCTCTGATTTGTGAGCATGCCAATCTACTTTTCTTTGGTTTGAAACGGGCTAGATCCATAGGGCCACGTCCTCCCCCTTCAAAGATGGAATCGTGGGTACCAGGCTCTTGTCTCTCGTCGGCCTTCCCTCAAACCTTCCCTCACTTGGTGCCTAGAGAAACTGGTTTGCTATGCAACAGCTACCCACTGGTGGTTTTGAAGAAGGGCATGCCTTCTCCCTGCTAGAAGTAAAAAGACATTAGACATTCAGCTGCACATGCGACGAACTGTCCATATTAAGAATGTCGGCCATATCCAGTATTAATCTTACATAGTGCAGACACATTAAAATGAATGGGATTTCCATTCATTCTGACCGACTACTCAGTAATTCCAGTGGGTCTGCTCTGTGTGTGTATGTATGTATTAGATTTGTTTGAAAGCTGCACATTAAGCATCATGTTCTCTGTAGGGTATGTAGGACTAATATTGGACACAATCCCTAAGGACCTGTGTGTAGCACCCCCTAGTTCAATGGGTGACACGTGGAGGAGCATGACTTCCGTCCCAAAATTGTATGTGTGGTACTTCAGCGATACCTGGTAAAGATTCACTGCTCCACTTAATACCTGCCAGGTTCTGCTGCCATATCTCATTCCCATTCCAGGTAAAAATATATGCAGTCCAAATTGATTTCTTCAAGAAGCATAAAGCCTGTGTTTCAAGGGCTTAAAATGGAATTCGGAAATGTTAAAACAGAAGTCAGACAGAGGGATGGCTGCCCACTTGTCCCGGCTTCACTACCCCTACCAACAAAAGCAGTGAAATTAACCAGAAACTGACAACGACACGAAAGCTTCCCAAACTCTCGGCTATGTCAGTCCCCTCTCAGATCAGGAACGGGAAACCAAGCCAGGAGCCCGGGTTCAGGCACACAGATTCCCTGTTTAGTTTCTGCTTGGGCAAGGTTCTGTGGCTCGCAAGAGAAACCAACGGATTGGGATCATTCTTGACCAGCTTAATTTTGACCCCCAGCAGATGGGGGCACCGCATGTGGGAAGACGCCTCCTAAGTGCTCGAAGTGCCTCAGCACAAGAGACTTCCATAGCTTGTCACGTGTTCTCCCTGCTCCATGAGCCCTGCAACGTTGAGCTCGAGACTTTGCGAGCTCAGCCCCGTAGGACTGAGGAGTGTGTCGGGGCGGGTGGGGAGACTCCACCCTGCACTTGTGGCCGGGAGTGCCGCTGTGCCTCCCAGCCAGGCAAGCAGCACGGGCATCCCCGGCGCACCCGCACTGGTGCCCTTCAGTCGTGCGGCTGTCTTGGAACCTGCCCTAGGCAGAGGCTTAATGGAGGCAGGGTGGCAGTCCCAGTAGTCCTTCCTTAGCAGAGATGCTGACATGCTTTGCTCTCCCCACACCCCAAATTCCTAGATGCAAATCTCCCCGAAGCTGGGCTGGGTGTGAAATCAGTAGCAACAAGGTGTTCTTCCTGCAGTGCAAGGTATTTTGGGGTGGCTTGGTCTTGAACAGACAAGCAAGCCCGTGAGCGTTACAAAAGTTCGGCTCATGCAAGAGAGGGAAACTGCGAGACCCGGGTGCTGATCGGGATCAGCGTGGTTCCGTGCAGTTTTTGTGCGCTCCTTGGGGGAATGGCTGCAGTGGGGGGGCAGCCACAATGACGGAATCCCCTCCAAGATACGCCCCCTCCCTTTCAAGGGCCATGAGGCACGACCACATCTGGGATGCATCTCAAACAAAAGGCGTACGGCTGTTTCATACAGGCACGTCCACAACTGGGTGACAGTAGAGTAGGACCATCTCAAAGATGGTCCTTTTGTGGTGGGGTGACTCTCACATTCAGCTGAGAGCCAGGCAAGGAGTGGCGCATGAGCACTTACGAACCAGCCTTAGCTCTGCCCAGCTTCTTTCAATTTGATGTTCTCATCATGTTTGAATGTGATTCTTGGGTGGTTTCTTGCCGCATGAGTTTTCCATTTGACAGTTGCAGTGCCTTCATCCATCGTTAGGGGGGAGATGAAATGGCAGGCGCATAAACATAAACCTCACTTTGATGCCAGCTTCCCCCAGCAAAAGCCGTTTTCTTACGAGCTAAATTGCCCCCTAAATAGGGCGTTTCAAATTTTGCATTTGGCTCACCATGGTTTGAGTCTTTCTAAAGCTCCAGCCCCGTTGCTTCCTTGGCCTAATCTAGGCCTGTTTTAAGACCTAGGTATACATCTGGAGTTGTATTATTTCTCAGGGTATATACTCGCTGGGGAAAACTCTAGATGCCTTGAAAAGGCAGGAGGGGCAAAAGAAGAAAGCAGCACCAGGTGACTCTCAGAAAGGTGCCAAGGAAAAACTCTGATGCAAGAATTTTTTTGCTAGAGAAGGAACAGCTGTTGGCTGGCTAGTCCTGATGGCTACAGGCCACCTCCTGTAACACGTCCGTGTGCATCAGCAGGAGGGCTCTTGTGAGGTTGCCACTGGGCATCTGGTTCGCCGCTGTGGGAACAAAATGCTGAATTAAATGGGCCCTTGGCCTGATCCAGCAGGGCTTCCCTTGTGCTCGTGTGTTCACTTGAGGTGAAGTTTTTAAGGAAAGAAGTTGGCCAATGGACCAAAACGCCCTCTTGGCACCTGTTTGGGGGCTGCCCCTTTGTTTTTTAAAAGTAAAGAGCAGCGCTCCGCACTTCAATTTATTTCATTTCTGTACCACCCAATAGCTGTTGCCATTGTGGAAGGTTTCTGTGCACCCTTAACCCCACCATGCAAACATTCAGTCATCCTAAAAGTCCAGCGAAGGCGAGAAAATAACCAACTGAAAGGATGCTTATCATGAAAACTGCTTAAAACCATCGCATGCAATGCAATGCCATGCCATGCCCTGAAGCAGGTCTGTGTTACAAATGCAAAGGACTCAGGTGGAAGAGTTTTCTGCCTCAGAACCAGTTTGTTAAACGTGGGAGCTTTTAGGCCGAGGCTGATCCGGCCGACTGGGGAGTCTTTGCATTTACTCTTCCTCTTTCCCTTTCCCTTTCCCGATCTAGGAGAGGCAGCAGTCCGTGGAGGTTGCGGAGGCGGAGATGAGAGGAGTCTTGCAGAAATTGTTCCCAGTTGTGGCTCTTCCTTCAAGCTTGGTAAGATGCTCCGCAGCGCTGTGTTTATCCGGCGGCCAGCTGGGCTTCGTTTCCAAGCCAGGCCATGTTTCTGGGGGTGCCCAGGCACTCCCAGCAACACTGCCCTGCGCCCATGGTTTCTCTGGCTGGGCAATTTTGAGTGCTCAGAGATGGGCTGGTTCTAACTGCGGGTCCTGTGCCCAGTCGTCAGAGCTGTTGGTCCAGCACCTTTCTCTGCCTCTCTGCACTCGTAAGAGCTGCCTTGGGCAGGGCCTGATGGTTGCGAGTGGTGGATGGCCCCAGGCTGTGGCTCCCACTTCACAGATGGTTCGGGCACAGAGTTAGAATTCATAGAAACATAGAAACAGAGCGAGTCAGAAGGGGTCTCCCGGGCCATCTAGTCTGACCTCCGGCACCAGCCGGCTCCACTCATGACATGCCCACCATGTGCATGTCCAGCCTGTCTTTGAACACCCTCACCGATGGGGCCTCAACGACATCCCGTGGAAGCCCATTCCACACCCTCGGGGTCCTAACTGTCAGGAAGTGCTTCCTGGCATCTAAATGGAACCTGGGTTCCCTGAGCTTTGCTCCATTGGAGCGCGTCCTGCCTTCCTCTGCAGGGGAGAACAGGCCTCTCCCCACCTCCATGTGACACCCCCTCACATACCTGTATGTCGCCAACAGATCCCCTCTGAGTCTCCTCTTCTCCAAGCTGAAGAGACCCAGTTCCCTCAGTCTTGCCTCATACGGCATCCCCTGCAAACCAGCCACCATCCTTGTGGCCCTACGCTGCACTGACTCCAACCTGGCTATATCCTTTCTGTAATGAGGGGCCCAAAACTAAACACAATACTCCAGTTGCAGGCGCACCAGAGTCGTGTAGAGTGGTAGTAATACCTCTCTTGATCTAGAAGCCACACTTCTGGCTATGCAACCAAGGGTGGCGTTCGCCCTCTTGACCAGCGCATCACACTGCTGACTCATGTTTAGCCTGCGGTCAACCAGTACCCCAAGGTCCCTTTCACAAGTGCTGCTCTCCAGCCACTTGTCACCTAACCTGTACTTATGACAGCTATTCTTGTGCCCCAAGTGCAAGACCTTGCACTTATCCACATTGAACGCCATCCTGTTGTCTCCTGCCCACTTCCATAGTCTGTCCAGATCCTTTTGGATCTGGAGTACCTGCTTCTCAGTTGTGGCCACTGCTCCAGTTTTAGTGTCATCTGCGAATTTGATCAGCAGACTGTTCACCCCTTCTTCCATGTCATTGATGAAAAGATTAAACAGGATCGGCCCCAAGACAGAGCCCTGGGGGACCCCGCTTGTCACTGGCTGCCATCCCGACGATTCCCCGCTAATGGTTACCTTCTGCTTTCGGTCAGTCAACCATGCCCTAATCCACCGGACAGTGCTTTGGTGTATCCCAAAACTCCTCAGTTTCTCCACCAGGATATCATGGGGCACTTTGTCAAAGGCCTTGCTGAAATCCAGGTATACCACATCCACTGCATCCCCTCCATCTAGCCATCTTGAAACCTTGTCATAGAATTCCACAAGGTTTGTCTGGCAGGACCTGTCACAGACGTTCACCTTGCCGCCTCCAGTTCCCGGCATGCTTGGTGATTCTGGTTTCCCCTAGAGAAACCCAACATGGTGCCTTAAATGTCTGCCTTAATGGCCTTTGGTCTAAGCAGTGAACGAACATCCCTCCATCAGGCACAAAGCTATCGCTTAATTTTAAAAATGCAAACGCCCTGTCTGCGTTTTACACTGTCTCCGTGGCAGTGCAAAATTAACGCGTAGGCGGAAAAATCCCTGCCGGTGTTTCCAGCTCTTTTTGCCTCCTGGCATTTGAGTCTGACGAGCGGAAGGGGGAGCGCCTGCTGCAGCAGCGTTATCCACAAGGTGACTGCTGTGTCCCACCCACTGCTTGTTCCTAGGAGCTGAAAGCAGCGCATGCGGTAATCTAGCTGCTCGCCTGCCTATCCCTTTCACCAGGGCCGCTGCCCAGCAGTCACACCGCTGGGCCTGCAGCCTCGCATGTCCGCCCTCCCAACTCCCCTGTGCCTTGGGACAGAGTGTTCCGGCGTCCCTGATTTTCAGTGGATGCTTGCCTTGGCCTTGAGCACACATTTCTTACTGGATTTTTTCACAGCATTTCTAAACACCCCTTTAACCAGTTATTTTCTATTTTATATCAATATGAAATCCTTATTATATTATTGTGCTGCTAAGGTGCTTGGCCGGACTTGTCTCACCACCCGTATGTTCTTGGTACATATGACCACCACCTTGCCCGTCCTGGCTCATTGGAAGAACTAAGGAAGGGATTCGCACCTGGGCCCAGGAGTCTGCAAAAGGAGTGGTCCCAGTCCCTTTGAAGGAGGCTGTGATCAAAGCACTCCTTAAAAAGCCTAGCCTGGACTCGGTGGATGTGAATAATTACAGGCCACTTGCTAACATCCCCCTCCTGGGCAAGGGGCTTGAGCGGGTGGTGGCCAAA
Source organism: Varanus salvator macromaculatus (assembly GCA_023646645.1). Lineage (NCBI taxonomy): Eukaryota > Metazoa > Chordata > Lepidosauria > Squamata > Varanidae > Varanus > Varanus salvator. Next base: position 22,719,448 of record JAIXND010000624.1, on the reverse strand, counting down.
CAGCTCCAGGCACTCTTGGATGAAGCAGACACCTTGATCCATTTCAGTTGGGTTTCAGGCCTGGTTTTGGAATGGAAACCGCCTTGGTCACCCCATGGGATGACCGTTGCCAGGAGCGAGACAGAGGGAGTGTGACCCTGTTGATCCCCCTGGACCTCTCAGTGGCTTTGGATGCTATCGACTATGGTGTCCTTCTGGATAGTGAGGAGCAGGTGGAACTGCTTCGCAGGGCTCCGCTCCTGCCTGGCTGACCGATTCCAGAAGGTGATGCTGGGGGATTGGTGCTCTGCGCCCTGGCAGTTTTGCCACGGGGTGCCGGAAGGCTTTATTCTGTCCCACAAGCTCTTTAACATCTACATGAAACCGCTGGGGGAGGTGATCTGGAGATACGGACTGAAACTCAGCTCTACCTCTCCTTTTCACCAAACCCAGGTGAGGCAGCAGCCATTCTAAATCAGTGATTGGACTCAGGGATGGACTGGCTGAGAGCCAGTAAGAGGAAGCTCAGTCCAGACAAGGTGAAAGTGCTGTTGGTGGTCAGTCGTCTGTCCATCTGGGAGATACTCTACCTGTCCAGGATCGGGTAGCACTCACCCTAAAGAATAAGGTTCATAGTTAGAACGTGTTCCTAGACCTAGAATTGTCACGTGAGTTGCAGGTGGACTCAGTGGCCCGAAGCACCTTCTCTCAGCATTACGCTGATTTACCAGCTACAACCCTTTCTGGACAGATGGAGTCTGGCCGCAGTTATCCATGCCCTGGCGCACTCTGCATGGGGCTGCCTTTGAAAATGGCCCGGCAGCATCAGTTTTTTGAGAATAGGGCAGCGCAGCTCTTAATGGGGACTGGCCCATGCGAGCGCATCACGCCAGTCCCCTTTCAGCCAGTTGGTGTCTGGGCCCAATTCGAAGTGCTGGTGTTCACATTTCAAGCCCTGAATGTCTTTAAATGTAAACCTTGAAATACAGCACGACAAGATGTTACAAACATTTTAAAAATGTTTAAAAATCATTATAAAATAAGTAATATTTTGTGTGGTGTAGAGCAATAATTCAAAGCTACAGCAAATACCTTAAACTAATTTCCAAATGCCTGGCAGATCCAAAATAATCTCCTTTTACTCTCCTTCAAAGGTCACTGGGAAAGAGAATGCAGAAACCTGGTTTGCATATAATGCTCACCTGTGGTTTATTTAACCCATGGTTTACTTGGCAGACAGTTGAGCAGCCGGATTGTTTTCTCAGTCCCTGGGTTGAGGAGTGAATTCCACAGTTCTGGGGAAGGCCCTTCTCCTGGCAAATAACTTTCTAGAAGACAGGACCTGTAGCAGGTCTTAGGAGTATGTAACTTACAACGCATACAAATGGACTGTGAGGTTATTACAGGATCATTCCTACCATCCCTGTCCCAAAAATTGAGTCCTCTGTTTTTATGTTAATGTCCCGCTGGACGGGCCGGCAGTGCATGATGTTCAGGTCCTCCTGTTTTAGGACCCTTGCTGGCAGTTGTCCTGCCACCTCTCGGTAGCTGTACTTCTTGTTTTTCTAATATTAGCAAAACCTCTTTGGTTTAATGCTTTTTTCTTGCATAGAACCACAGTGAGTGGATGCGTGGGTTTGAAAAGGCAATGAGGGAGCATACGAAAGAAGTTTCTCGACTGGGGGAAGTTAAGGTCAGTATGCACGGATATGTTTTATGTTCTTTTTAAATGCCATCATTCCTCCATCGCTGATGACAGGGAGAAGGCAATTCTTCTGAACTTGGGAACTGTCTCAAAATATGTGAGATGCAGGGGGTTAAATTTGGCTTCTAACGGGCAACTCGCAGGCTAGATTAAGAGCATCTTTAGATTTGATGCTTTGGTGGATTTGCAGATTTGCAAAAAAAGCCATTTTCCTATGGGTGAAGAACTGGATCTCATCTAAGGTTCCCCAAAAGCAAAGTCAGTGTGACTTTATTGTATTGAACAATTGCTATTTTAAACCCTTTTATATGAGGAACTATTTTTGTAAAGGGAAAACATGTTAAAAACCCAAGGATATCACTGTGACTCTCTTTTGACCCTTTAGTGCCCTGGGGCTACCTCAGATCACGAAAGGCTTGAAATTACCTTGCAGACAAGCTAATTTTGACCCTTTTAGTACCCTGTACTGAGCACAATACCGCAGGTAGAGCAGTGGTTTACACCGCTGTGCTGCTGGGCTGGTTGATCGAAAGGTCGCCGGTTCGAATCTGCAAAACGGAGTGAGCTCCTGTGCGCCATCCCAGCTCCTGCCAGCCTTGCAGTTTGAAAGCATGCAAATGCAAGTAGAGAAAAAGGTGCCACTTTGGTGGGCAGGGAACAGCGTTCTGTGCACTTCGGTGTTTAGCCATGCCGGCCACATGCCCACGGAGACTGTCTGGACAAACGCTGGCTCCCTCGGCCAGGAAATGGAGATGAGCACCGCCCCCTGGAGTCAGGCATGACTGGACTTAATGTCAGGGGGAAACCTTTACCTTTACTGAGCACGATTTTGTTTTTTGTTTTTGCTGGCCCACAAGGGACAAGTTGGTGTAGCCAACAGGGGGCACAGATGTCTCCCTGACCTGCTCACCATAAAGCAAAGGTTCTGAAAAAATCCACATTGCAAAATGTAGCGGTGCCTTCACAGTCTTACCTTTGCGGGTTGCAGGCTCCACACTCCCGTATAGCGGCAAACACGCCAGGGTCTGAGGCTGAAGGCACAGAGCTGGTTTTGCCAGTGTAAGCATGGCAGAAATGAAGTGCCACGGGCTGTAGAGGTTAATGCTGCACATGAACTCCGTCTTCCTCTAAACTCTTGTCCTGGTGACGGGAAAATGAAACTCTCTGATACAACTCAATTTACTCAAATGCGTGTCAGATCAGCAGCAGCTCTGTCTCCATAGGGTTTGTTTGGCCTGGGAGGCACATCTTGAATTCAGATTACTAGAGTAATTTGTATGTGAAGCTTGGATTGTAATGGGGATCCCCCAGCCAAAGTTGAGAAGTTTCAGTTAGGGAATAAAAGGGTTTCCCTGAATTGTGGCATCTGTGTGCATTTGATCATGTTTTCATGCAAGTTCTGGGCTGTGGGCCCAGTGCTCATCATGCCGGTCACTCCAGAGTTGTTGCTGATCTTTCAAAGGTTCTTTAATTTTAAGCAACAGATACAGATTTCTGGATGAAACCTATGTACTCCTTTTACCTTTGAAAACATCTTTTGAAAGTATACTGTACTCAAATCCCATGGTCATCCAGATCCTTAGAAAGACAAAAGAGCTGGTTTAAAACCAGAAAAAGAAAGATTAGACAATGCCAGGTTAGACACAGACACACGGTGAAAAAGAGAGAGAGGGAACAGCTAAATAGCCTTGTAAATTACATCTTTATGTACAGGGAAAGGGAGGGCTAGTTCCAGTTCTGTGGACTTAGGGCTCCAAGAACCAAATCCAACCGTCCAGAATTTGCCAGATGGCCACTTCTCCATTCCCCTGGTCACCAATTGTTGGTGCGGGCTTTTCACTATTCTTAAGGTGGTTGTACCTCCCCAAGACCAAATTACCAGTAGTCAGAGATTTAAGTTAAGTTTTGTGACTGTTACTGCTCCCTGCTCTCACCAAGAGTGTGGTCCCGGAAAGCTTTCTCAGAATGGAATTGCTCCTTGAGCTGAAAGATTCAGCCAGCCTGCACGAAGGGAAGCTCTTCTGTGTTGGGAGCATTCTAACTTGCAGCCATAGGCATTTTTATGTTGTTTTTAAATGTTTTAATGTTGTTTTGAATATTGTTATTATGGATGTTTTATTTGTTGTTGTGAGCCAGCCCCGAGGCTTGTTGCAAGGGGTGGCATACAAAATTTTAAATAAATAAATTAATTAATTAAATAAAATTTTGACCAGAGCAAACCGTAGGCTTTGCCCTGCTGGCTGATGCCTCACGCCCATGCAATCTTTCTGTCTCACCAGGCCATGGAGCAGAAGTTGAAGGAGGCAGACGAATTGCATATCATGTTGCAGCAGGAGTGTGAGAAGTACAAAGTGGTCCTTGCAGAGACGGTGAGGAGAATCCTTCTACTTTCTGGCTCTCCCCAGTGGCATTTGCGCCTGCCTCTTCCTCCCGTGAGCATCGAAATAACTGGAATTCTGTGTCACTAGGAGGGAATCTTGCAGCGGCTACAGAGGAGTGTGGAAGAGGAAGAGAGCAAATGGAAAATAAAAATTGAAGAACTGCAGAGAGAACTCCAACAGGTATTTTTTGGAAGATCCAGTTCTCGGAGCTTCGCACTAATTTTTCTCCCCTGTTCTCCCCATTAAACCCTTTGTAGCTACTGCAACACTCTGGTTAGACTTCAGCTATTAACAACAGGCATCTTCTTACAGCTCCGTGCTGTGTTCTTTTATCTATTTAGAAAATGGATGTCCCACGTCTTGATGGAACAATCCATAAGGTGGAGAACAAAAACAAGAAGATGCCATTTAAAACCTCAGAAAACACCCCTAGCTGGAGGAGGATATAGGCAGAAAATAAAATAAGCAGACAAAACACGTAGGGATGTCAAACAGAGAGGCTTCTTCAAAGAAATGATCCTTCAAAAGGACAAGGCCCGATAAGCTTTGATAGACCATCGGCTGTGTAACTTGAGGACCTTCATGGAGAGGCACTGTTTGCTCTGCAGTGATAGAAGGCTATTAGAAGGACCCGAATCTTTCAGAGCTCCTTTGTGAGGGAACCAAGGTCAGTGGCAAAGCACCTGCTCTGCATGCAGGAGGTCTCAGGTGAAGTCCGTGGCCTCTCTGCTTTGGAGGACCAGGCAGCACAGGGGCTTCTCTGTGCGCAAGATCCTGCAGAAGAGCTCCTGCTCAAAGCATGCACTTCTGGGCTTGACAGACCAAGAAGGTCATCCAGTGTGAGGCACCTTCGTTTGCTCCCCCAAAGTCTTTCTATGGGTGAAAGTTCTCTTTCGGGTGTCCTGGACCCAGCGGCAGACTTAGAGTTGCAAGAACTACCTAGCCTTCTCCTAGAACCTGAGGTCCACCAATTGGAGCCTGATGCAGAAGACACAGAACTGGAGCTCAGGGTCTCGTTCTGGATTCTGGAACAGAGCAGGGCCCACAGCCTTCTCCACACAAAAATCCACTCCTTTTCACCCCACACTTTCTTCCCTTCAGCAGCATAGTTTGGATAGCTGTGTGGAGCAGTCCTTTGGTTGAGAGCATGGTTCAAAAAGTGGTCGTCCAAGTTCCGTGTTGATGCTCAGTAAAACATACAGAGACGGACCGATAGGGGCATGATTCCAGCCAAGGCTCAGGTCCTGTTCTGGAGCAGCGCTTCCTTGGCTGCCCGGTGGGAGGACCCTTGACAAGAGTGGACAGGGGAGTGTGACTCTGTGGATCCTTTTGGCACCTGGCCTGGTTTTCTTCTGCTCTTGTCCAGCAGCTCTCCCATGGGTCGAGTTCCCCTGATGCTTGCTGTGCCCCCCAGGTTCTGACAATGTGGGATGGCCACTGAATCCTACAACAAGTCAAAGTCTGTTGAGGTGTCTCTTAAGTCAAGAGCAGCCATATGAATCACCCCAGAGTAGCCACGGCAGAGCTGCACAACTCAACAGGCCCGCTAAGGTAGAGATGGGAAGGCGGCTTGTCACACTCCGTGAATCCAGTCAGTGAACTTTGTGTCTGCGTAAGGACTGCCACCGGGTTTCTTAGGAGGGATGCTGCTGCTAATTCCCCTTCAGAAATTGGGAACTGGGAGTGTCGCTTAGGAAGGAGGCACTCCTGACCCTGAAGGTGTGTAAGGCGAGGAGCATTTATGTTGGAGCAGAACTGCCTTTTCTTGCATTCAGCACAGCTGCTGCCTTGTACTCGACTATGGAATGCACTCCCCAGAGAGGTCCGCCTGGCGCCATCACTATATGTTTTTTGGCGCCAGGTTAAGACCTTTTTATTTAATCAGTATTTTGATATGTTTTAATATTGTATGTTATTGTGGTATTTTATTAACTTGCAGCCAGAGTGGGTGAATTTGCTTACGTTGTAAGCTGTCCAGAGTAATTGGACGGCATACACATTTTACAAATAAATAATCCTCAGAAAAGCCGTCAGCGCCCTTCTGGGTGTGATGCCGCCTATGGATGTGATGGAGCAAGGAAGGTTCGACATTCCCCTCCTTCCTGACACAGTGGCACCTGCCACCTCTTGAGTTCCAATCCGGCCCCCTAACAGCTGTGCCTTGTTGGCTTTTCCAGGTGGTGAGAATAGTTAACCCACATCTGATTTTGGAATTTTGACCCTGTGCTTTTTGCCGTTGGCTTCACCCTCCTCTGGACGGTGGCCCCCAGAAGCATCTTCGCATTTAGATTCAGGCCTCACCCAAAAGCGGTTCAGCAGCCCTGACTTAGAAAGCATCTCTTGTCTGTGAAACGTTCCACATTCGGCCCTGGCATCTCAGTACAACAGGTTTGCAGGACTGGTGAAGCCCTCTGGTGAGGCTTTGGGGGCTGACTCCCGGTTAGAGGAGGCACCAACGGCCTGGCTTGAGCAACGTCATAATATTCAACGAGCAGTTGGGGGTTGCTGCGAGCAGTAGCTGTCACGCCTCTTGCAAACACCCTGCTGGAGAAATAAGTGAACCTTTTCGAGCAATATACGTACGAGCTGGCAGACCTGTGCCTGGAAATAAAAATGGCCTGAAGCAGTACCAGAAGTTCAGTTATGTAGATTCTTTAATGCGGTATTTCGGTGGCGTTCCTTGCCTTCATCAATATAAACTAATCTCTGAAAGGTGGTTTTGGATTATGTTTGCAGCAAGTGCTTACTGGAGCCTGCTTAATGCAAATAGAGAGGGCTCACGGGGGACCGCCCCCTCAAAAAAGAGGCCAGCAGTGCTCCAGAGTTAACTAGCAAAGACCATCTGCTGCTTTGTTACCATCCTTTGCAGAGATAACTGATCTGGGCCTAGTGGCTCCTAATGTATGGAGAGGAGCCGTCTCTGCCATTTAGGCAAAGGAAGTTGGCTCTGTTGCCGAGAAGCTGGTGCAGCTTTCACATTGACAGTGGCCTTTCAGGTCATTAAGGCCAAACATTCCTCCCCAAAAATCTACTGCAGCTTAAAAACAAAAAATCTTTATCTTCCATGGGTGGTGAAAGAGGCTGGACTATCTTCAATATGTGTAAGATCTGCAGTGCTGTAATGTCTAGACTAGGGTGGCAGAAGGGAACTACTGGGAGATTGCTGAGTGATTGGCAGTACATCAGCGAGCATTTCCAGCTCTCAGTTGTATAAAAATAGCAGCAGCGAAATGAATTTTCCCACCTAAGTGGGAGGGATGAGAAGCAAAGCTTCGTGTAACTAGGGGTCCATCCCGGGATGTTGGCAGTAGCTGTTTATGGCTAGGACACCAGGACCGGATGCTGAACTGGAACGGAGGTGTTAGTGGAATAGCAGGCCTGGAGGCGAAGTCCAGATACAAGCTGGAGTCAGGTACCAGCAAGCGGAGCAGGGCAGAGGGAAAGGGGGATCAGATGAGGCAGGTGAACCAGTTCCCAGCAAGGGTAGAGTCGGAAGTGAGCAGGAGTCAGGGCCTGATCGAGGGCAGGGATCGCGGTGTGCTAGCCGTGGCGAGGGCAGGAGGACTGAGCATCCTCCCAGGGCTTCCCGCTCGTTCCTCTGGCTCTTCTGGCCGTGGTCTCTGCATGTACCCACAGGCCTGATCCCCGCCTTGCAAGTGCTTGCCGGGGAGCCAGACGGCAGCCCCCCGGAGGCGGCTGTGCTGCTGCACAGACCCAGACCCTGAGAGCGGATGAGTATATTTGGTGGCTCTGCCGTTTCAGTCTGAGCGAGTCTTTCGCACCTGGCTCTGGTCATTGTCTCTTGGGGTTCTAGTGAAAACACAAAGTGAATCTGACAAGGCTGATGCCTGTCCAGCCCGATCTAGACCAAAGATGACTAACTGGGACGGGGCAGCATGAGGGAGGCTTCAAACAACCCACGATTCTGAGAGGGTGGAGAAGCTTCTCTCGCAATATAAGGGAGAGCTTCCGGTGGCTCTCATCAAATTGCACGAGACTAACTTAAGGCCTGCTCGTTTCAGTGGGTCTCCTCTATTTAGGACTAGCATGGAATACCAGCCTAGAATTGCGCGTCATCCGATGAAAGGGATGATAGTAGATTCAGCGCAGTGCTCTTTCGTTACGTAAGCGATCTAAGTTGGTTTACAGTAAGAACAAAACCAGTGAATTCGAATTGCAGTAACAGCACGTTCTCTGAGCAGCCTGAAGCCGAGTGATGCCGGAGAAAGCAGACCAGTGCAAGCAGCCGCGCCCAGTAGGCTGTTAAAGCTTTGATGGATAGCAGTTCTCAATGTTTGAATGACAAGAGTGTTCTTGATTTATCTAATTGCAGATGCGCTCAACAGTCACTCCTTTGGAACAGGAAATAGAAAGATTAAAGGAAGAAATCAAAGAAGTTGATGCTGTACGTTCCGTTTTGTTTCATCTCTACATAAGATTTATCTTCATTCCAAATTTACTATGAAGGTAGAATGGCCCAGTTTGAGATAGCCGAGCTTATCAGACCAGGAATGAGCCCGCGGAGACCCTTTCCCCCTCCTCCGGCTGCTGGCTTTGGTGAAGGGGAGAGGAGACTGAGGGAGGACATGAGATCACTCCCAAGTACCTCAGAGGCTGTCACAAAGAGAAAGGACAAGATGTCATTCATTCCGGATTGCAGGACATGGGATAACAGTGTTAAGCTAAAAGACACCAGATTTAGATGAGTCACCAGGAAGAATTTCCTGACTGTCAGAGCAGTACAACAATGGGACCTATTACCTGGGGAGCTTGTGGGCTCTCCCTCACTGGAGGCATTCAGAAAGTGTCTGGACAGCCATCTGAGAGGGGTGGTTTAACTGGGAGTCGTGCACTGAGCAGGGGTTGGACCCAGCGGCCTCCTGGCCTCTTCCAGTTCTATTTTTCTTTGATTCCATGCAATCGCTGTGATGCCTGGACTGGGAAATGGATTTAAGGGCACCCTGTTAGCCAGGATATCAAGCCAAGATCTGTCTGGATCTGGCACAGTCTGTAAGCCGTGGATGAAGCAGCAACCGTTTTTAAACACAACTACTGCAATAGGAACAGTCAGCTGCCTAATCCTTAGTTGTCAGTATTGATTTTCCCTGTGTTGTGCTCACCTTAAAAACTGGATCAGATTTTACGCAAATCGAGAGGTAACATTTTTCGCTAGCATTCCAGGTGTCAATGAAACTAGGGGAAAATTGACTACTTATGTTTAGCAGTAGACGGTCAGCTTCTTAGCTTGAAGAGAACAAGTACAACTGTCTGAAAGCAAAGCAAATGGCAGCATAATGTTTTGTTTCTTTTGTAGCTTAAAAAGGAGCGAGAGCACTTGGAACGTGAGTTGGAGAAAGCGGAAATCGAGCGATCGACATACGTCTCAGAAGTCCGAGAGGTAAACCACCCTTCCATTTTTCTCCCCTCCTTTCTGCCCCTCCCTCCTTCCCTCGCCTACCCAAGCATGAATTTGGTTGGCCCAAGAATGAAATGCTTGCTCCGCGGCGGCACGGGAGGTTTCTTTGCTTGTGGTGTCGGTACCACTGAGCAGAAGCAGCGGGGAAATGGGGGGATGGAAGGAGATGCATCCTAAAGCCTTTTGACCAACTTCATTTCAGCTCAAAGATCTCTTGACTGAATTGCAGAAAAAACTTGATGATTCATATTCTGAAGCAGTAAGGCAGAACGAAGAGTTAAATTTGGTAAGAGGCTTGGCCTCCACTGAGAAATATTCCAAAGTGGAGAACCCTTTCCAAATCCTCTCTGTCTGCTAACCTCTTGGGCTCAGCCTTTGTCCACTGCGACCACTTTCAAAGCCTTTCTCTCGCCTCCTCATAACTACCTGACAGGCGCTTAAGCCTCTGTTTTTGTCTCACCTTCCTTGTCGTAAAGCCTTCATAGTCCGAAAGCATGCGAATTTGAAAATCTGCACTCGCATAACGCAGAAGAAGTGGCCCTTGGCTACAGGTGTTGGAGTGCCCTTTGATCTGGATGAGGCCCTAGACTAGTAGAAGGCTTAGGTGAGGCTTCTTCTGAGTGGGTCTTCCTCCGGAAGGAAGTCCAGTAGCTGAAGGGTGCCATTTTGGAATGGAAGCAGCATAGTGCAGCTTCCACAGGTTGAGGGTCACTCCTTCGGTGTTGTACCCAAGCTTGTTGCTACATAAAGTAGGCCTATTGGAATGAATGGGGCTTAAGCTAGATTAACGTTGGTGCAACCTTCCATGGAGGCAAGGAAGAAGGAAAGAACAACACACTCACTTGTCATGAGTTCAGAAAGCTTGGCTAAGGCTGGAACGCCTTCTGGTCATAAAAACCACTGCTCCTTGACTGGGCAGAAAATACAGACCAGCCCAACCAGCCCTTTCCTTAGCCGAACAGTCTGGAGCTGTTATGCCTGGAAGTTGCCTGGATTGGCTTTCACGCAGTTCAGCATTAAGGAAGCAGGTTTTATTTACGTCGCTTGCAGCATGGTCTTAGTGAGTCTTCTGGAATCAAGAGCAAAAGCTTGAGACCCCCTGGGGGAAGTTTACATTTCAGGATCATTTTGAATGGAGAAATGCAGCTGCACTCCATCATTCTTACTGGTGCTGTGTGCCCGCAGATGTAGAAATTTGTATATGACAGCACTGTGGAAGAACCCTGAAACTGACTAAGGTGCTCAGTTTTGGGGAAGGAACCCAAAGGAACCCAAATTTAGAGCCATTGATTTGGAAAGAGCAAAGCACTGGTTCCTACTGGACCTGTAGGAACAGAACGGATATACTAGAAGTGCCAGCAACCTCACTGGGGTTTCTTAAAGGGATAGCCTGCCCAGTCCTTGGGAGGATAATGCCAGATGGTCGATGGCTTTGGCCAGCTTGCTGTACTGTAGAGCAGAAGCTGAATGCCAGTGATCAGTGGAATAGAGGCATGTTTGTGAAAAGCGGTGAGCAAAATCACTGATAATGCTGGTGAGACATTGGGCCCCAAGCGGATCAGGTACCACACAGATCCTAACCCCTGGTCGGCATCCCCTTTCACCCCTGTCGCTGATGGAAGCTCTGATCCTCTCTGTAGTACATGTCGACTAATCTCTGTGTGTGTGAACTCATACTTGTATCTTCCTTCCCCCAGCTCTGCACTAATGCATCCCAGGGAGGATGTATCCAAATGGCCTTGTCTTATCTCTTACAGTTGAAAACCCAGTTGAATGAGACGCTATCCAAACTCAAAAGCGATCAAACGGAGCGGAAGAATCTGGCCAGTCGCTTGCCGAAGGTAAGGAACTGCAGCCATGGGCTGTTGAGATTGGCCCGGCCTTCCGTTCCACCTTAAAGGACCATCTCAGAAATCGTTGAGGTTAGCTTGCTCTGCCAGTGGAGCCCCCCAGACAGCCCCGGGTCACAGCCATCTGCCCTTGGGCCCCTTTCACACTAGACTGCTCCGGTGTGTTTTATGTGGGGCTGCCCATCAGAGGCTGTTCGGAAACCTCAGTTCAACCTGTCACTTGGGGACTGGCAACAGGAAACACCCTTCACCTGGTCTCTCAGCAGCCTCCCCAGCTGCTGGTTTTTCCCCTAAGCTAATCCAAGTGGCGGGTCCTCATTTTTGACGCCCTTGTGATCTGGTGCCTGAAGGGTTGCCGTCTCCCATTGCAAGATACTGTGCTCGTCTCCTGAGCTTCTGTGCCATCATCTCCTTCAGAAATTGGGCAGAACGGACCAGAGAAAGTGTGTTTCCGTTACGGAGCCGAGCTGGATGAGCATTCTGCCCAGGAAGCCTCACCGGCACCCACCCTTTGGCTTACCAGCTGCAGGCAAAGGCCTTTTTCGCCTCCCACTAATTCCCGTTGTTTCTGGGTCCTGATTTTGTCCTGCTTGTGATTCTGCTTGTGATTTGATAACTTCCCCTGGCGGCATGTTGCCGGACAGCACGGTGATTTCTAAATGACAGAAAGCCCTTCAAAGCTTGCCTCACGTGCGTTAACTCAGCCTTGCCCCACCGCATGACCTCAGAGGTGAAGGACTGCAGCTCTCATCATGTCATCCCTTGGATGATGGCAGATGTAGTCCAGGGAAGGTTCCAGGAAAAGGCCGGTTAAGCTCAGTGCTTGCTTCTTTGGGCCCGCAGCCTCTGTGTGGGCATGGATGAGAAACTGCCCCATTGAGGGTTGCTGGGTTTTTTTTGTGGTGGGGGGTGAGTGATCTGCTCCTCCCAGACCCCAGCCATGGAAACAGAGGCAGGTTAGAGTTGCAAATGCCTGCATTTTGCACATACGATGCATTCTGTGAAAGGAAAGACTTGCCATTGACAAAATGAGTGCATTTGAAAGAGATGCAAGAGTACCCACACAACCCCCCCCCCCCCACACACACACACTCTCTCCATACATTTGCACGAGCAAGTTTTGGAAATGTGTAGAAAGTTATATTTTTTTCATGTAAAATAATCCCAAAATGTGGATGGAACGAGAATGGACTTGAAGGTTGGAAAAGAAGGGACTCTGCTGAGAGAGACTGACAGGTCTCAAGTTGGCTTCTCAACCGCTGGGTCGCTTGTGAGGGAGTGGTACCCAGCCCCGTCCTCCCATCTGAAGCAGACCCATGTTGTGCATGTGCACACACAACACACCTCTTTTCGGATGTCCCCCTAGAGTTAAGCTGAGCATGATGAGCCTCCCTTTAAAAAATCATGGGTGTTCGGCTTTTCTCCCCACACTTGGAATCTTCTGGTTGCCCCTCCTGTAGTCCACTGTGATGTGTCAAGAAACAGCAAAGCGTTTTAATCTGTCGCTGTTTTTCCATTAAGGCCCAGGAATCGCTGGTGACTCTAGAAAGGGAAATAAGCAAAGCGACCGGGGTCTCGAACGTGATAGAGAACAGTGACGTCTCTTCACAGACGGTGAGTGGCAGCTGGGCCTGTGAACGAAATGCTGCGTGCTGGGCGGCATGCGTTTTGCCAGAATCCGTTACCCGCACACGAACTGTGCACAGGTAATGAGCGTGGCGCTTGCGCAGCACCTCGTTAGGTGATGCAGCTCACTTCCACAAGTCGTGGCTGGGGCCTCCCAGCTTGAGAAGGAGACAGAACAGAGCTGTGGAGGAGGAGGCCTGCCATGGCCCTGTGCGGCCTCCTGGTTCTGAGCCAGTGAGCTGCGGACACCACCAGCTCAGGACCGTGGGGCGGGGAGGCGCCCAAGACCCGTGGGCAGCTGAGCAGGACACGGCAAGGCCTGGGACGGGGAGGCGCCTCGCGTTGCTTGGGCGGAACTTGTAGCCCCGCAGCCGCCGATCCCACCACGGCACGCTCTCAGCCCTGGAACTGTATGGAGTGATCCAGAAGACAGCATCCCCCACCCTGCTTCCCAAGGGCTTCTTGCCTCTTTTTCCAAGCTGTGGAAGATCCACTGGGGGGGGCAGGATGACGTCTGGTTGGTAGTGCTGGGAGGCCCCCCCCCCCGTGGGAGCCCCCAGGAATGCTGGCACCTTGTCGAGGCCTTGTGAGGGAGGATGGCTTCCCCCACTGGACTCTTGTCATGTTTGCACAGCCCAGTGGTTGAGGTCCAAGCAGGGCAGATCGCAGGAGAGGCTCCCTTGGTGGCAGCCAAGTAGCACCTGGAAGCCCCTCTTGGGTTGGTTGGTGGCTTATGCCTCTTCTTCATGGGTGGGCAGCAAATAGATCTCAGTAAATGATTGCCACCTATCATCATCTTTTTTTTCTTTACACAAATTAGCCACACAATCCTAAACCAGTGATCATGCCTCTTTAATGTGAACTATCACATGTGGCTTACTAACTCCCAGTGTAACAAAAGAGGTAACAGGAGCAAAATGACCCCCCCCTCTGCAAATTGTCCTGAAATAAAGAAAATTTGGAAGAATCTAGTGTGGGGTTTGTGCATATGTACGGCAAGGTTCATCCACTTCAGTTATCCAAGGCAAATTCCTGGGCTCAGAACTGATTCATTCTGTCCTTTGCATCAGGCTCTGACTTCTGGATCTTGGCATTTTAGTGAAAAAGAAATCTTGCAAACCTGAAGTCTTTCTCTTGTGAAAAACTGATTGAAAAAGAGCTGTCCAGGGGCCACATGTCACCTTGTCCTGCCAGCAAATGGCGGGCTGGAAGTGTCCTCCCAAGCCAGTCGGGTTTTGGTAGGATTTGCAAAACTTTGGTTCCTGTTTGGAAATCATTGGAACGTGCCTCTTTTGCAACCCCCAAACACAAGTACCGTATTTTTCGCTCTATAAGACGTGCCTGACCATAAGACGCACCTAGTTTTTAGAGGAGGAAAACAAGAAAAAAAAATATTCTGAATCAAATGGGCACATGATCACAGGCACATTCCCCATCACTTCCCCATGGGCTGCACATCTGACAGACTTACTGCACACACACATTCGCTCTGTAAGGCGCACAGACATTTCCCCTTACTTTTGAGGGGGGGGAAAGGTGAGTCTTGTAGAGCAAAAAATACGGTACATTCTTTTGAAAAATGTCTGCATGTTCCCAGACTTGCAGCTGTGCTCGGAAATGCTCATGTTTTGATAATCTGTTCTTTGAAACCTGCATTTTTAAAAAAGCATGCCTTTCCATGCTTGTGGTCAAGGGAAGATGTGCACTTAGAAACAAGACACACAAGCAAGTACATTTTCCTGTTGAAACTATCCAAAAAATTGCAAACAACAAATGGGAGTGAGCTGATCCAAGTTCCTAAGTGAAGCTCAGAGAATTTGGCAAGCTCCGTCACCCCAGGGCCACTGTCCCTCATTTTCAGCAGAAGCTCTTCTCTGCTTTGCCCATGGCAGTTAATCAAGGTGGAAGCTAGTGGAGCCCACCCAGTTCTTTCTGTGCTCCTGCCGTCTTGTTGTTCACGGACCGTTGTCTCCCCTCCCATTTCAGGCAGAGCCCGATAAAGGCCTCCACGTCCCCGTGAGTCTGAGCCAGGAGGTCGTCCACCTCAAGGAGCTGCTTGCATCGGTCAACCAAATGCTCGCGAAGGGAAAAGAGCACTACCAGTTACTAGGTAGGAAAGCTGGGGGGAGTGCCAAGCTGCCGTTCTGGGTACACAGCCTGGGCTTCACGCAGGTGGAGCATGCCACCTTCGGCCTGCAGCCGAGAACACCTGAGTTGCATGTTGATGGGAAGCAGCACCTCAAGAAGAACGGTTCCCGAGCAGCCTGTTCCGATCTTCACTGTAGATTTTATCTTGTCCTTTGGGGAATGTTCCTGCCCCTCACTCCTCTACTTTGGCAGTCTGAAGTGGTACAGTCCACTGCACCACTTCTGGCCTCTACCAGGCGGGTGGGGAGCATGTCCATCCCCTCCAGCCCCCAAAGACCTGAGGCCAGGCCTCTTCCCTAGGGTTGCGGGAGCAGCTAGGGGTGCTTTTCTTCTCCTGGGCCTTCCCCAGCCTGGGAGCAGGAGCACAAAGCTGACTCAGGACTAAGCTGGAGCCTCAAGACGGCATCTGCATCTTCGCTCCCTCACTTTGCCCACTGAGGGAAGGCGGCGGGACTGGCCAGGCCAGGCCAAGCCCCTGTGCAGCCACCTGCCAACCTCCCCATCTCTGTGTGGGGAGACTGCTCTGTGCAACAATTTCGACCTGGCTCCACGCTTCTGCACACAAGCAGAAAAGAGAGCGGGAGGGGTTGGTCGAGGAAGGGGCTTCAGCAGGAAGATGCCCCTCGATGTCCTGCAGCCCTGGGAAGTATCCTGGGATGCTGTGTTAATCCAGGATGACTCTGTTCCTCACCCCTGCTTTGCTTCCACATTCTCCCACATGGGGAAATCAGTCCGAAGTGGCCCCAAGTTTTGGGTCGGAACGGATTGCTTTCTTGGTTGGAAAGGAGCCTTCTCCTGGGTTAAATTGTTCACTGGTCCAGGTAGTGCTGTGCAAGAAATCCCAAATGCCAGAGCAAGCAGGACTACAACTCTTGGGGAACATTTGCAAATTTCCAAGCTTGTGCCCATGTTCGAAATGGCTCATGGCCACTTCCAAAGATGCTTGTGTCCTGTACCACTGGCGCGCATGCTTGGAAAAGGGCATGTTTTGAAGTGAGTGCTTTCCTTGTTTGGGGAAAAACGATGCTTGCATTTGGGAGTGAGGCAGGGAAGTGGGAAAGGGAGAACCTCCGTGAATTTGAAGGTAACTTGTTCTCCCATCCCTCATTCTTGGGAAATGGGCTGCTTCCCTCTGCGTTGTGGGGTGGGGTCCTCTTTTCATGCCCCTTCTGTTGTGTTTGCCAAGGCCATGGCATGAACCAAGGTGGGCACCTCTCAATGGGGGCAACCCCTCCCTGTCTTATTCCAGAGGGAACATGCCTAGAATTTTGGACTTGGCCGGTTGTTTCTAGAGAACCACCATCAGTTCAGAGGAGAGATGGCTCGTTTGGTCCTGGGGTTATGAAAGTCCCATTTTCAAAGTTGGGACTTTGCATTTAGTTGGGAAGTTGCATTTATAAAGTCAAACTTTGGAATGGAAATTTCTGTTCCTAACAGTTTCTGGATTTTCACACTGTGTGTATATTTTGCTCTTGAAAAGATACAAAATACAGTTGGGCTTATATCTCTGCAGAAGGAAATGTTGAAATGCAGATTTTGAACTGAGCACTAACTGTGGGAATTCAGGAGGTTTTGAATTTGGACTTGACATCCCCCCCCCCCCCCCCAGTTTTAATACTTTAAGATAGCTGCCCATGATGAATTCTGGAATGGGGGAGCGGGCAGCTTTTAAAAAAAAAAAAAATCTAGATTCCTACAATGTTAAAAAGAGCTGGCCTTTTACCCCCTCCCACTTTCTTCCCTACCAAAGTACAGTTTAACACTCCGTCCTTTGAAGTTATGTCTCCCTTTCTATCTGTATAAAGAAAAGTATTTTTCAGCAGTTTTCTTCTCCCACCTTCTGAGCTTATCTTTGTTTTTCGTTTTGTTTTTTCTCATTTGCAGAATGAAATCATGGGGAGATCGTTTATTTGGGGGTAGCAGAAGGCACTGTATTTTATATTTTGCCAAATGAAAGCCTTATTTATGTGTTCGCCCTTTCTACTTCGCCACACACTGAACAGAGTTTTGTCTTTCCTACTCCTTGTTAGACTACTGATTTAAACAAGATGATGAAGAAGAAGACTCTGCAGACACCTCCAGAGTTCTAGTTTTATAATAAATAATTAAAAAAAAACAGTTTGGATAATTAGAGCTTTACATTCCTGGAGCTACAGTAAATGTGTAACCTTTTATCTTTGCTATGCTCAGTAAAACTTGTTCAGACACACACACCTGACCTGGTAACAGCAGCAGCGAACAATAACATTTTAATACTGACGGTCTGTGCTGTTTTACTTAGGAACATTTGGGGGAGTAACAGCCTCTGATTTCCACCTTCAAGTAAACCTCCTCCTCCTCCTCCTCCTCTCTCCCCCCTTTTTTGGTTGCTATTGTAATCAGTTTTTGTACTGGTGTCAGCAAATAAAGGGATGCTTATCACTCAAATGCTACTGTTGTGTGCGTGCTGCAGGATTTCCTAAAGGAAGATGGGAGCTTTCTGCCAAGCTCCGTGAATGCACTTCCAGTGGGACTTAGTTAAATGGTAGTGTGAGATCTCGGGGAGACCAGAGCGCAGCCTTCTCTGGCCCAGCGCTCCTTTCTCTTGGTGGCCGGGCAGAGTTCTCCATGGAGCCTGGAAACAGGGTGAGGGGCCATTCGGACGTCTCTGGGCCTCCACAGAGCCGTCAGGATGAGGCAGCCCTCCTTGCCAGGCCATCTCAGTTGGTGGCCAACAGTCCATGCTTAAACATTGCATTGGAATGCCTGGGTTTTGGACCCCTCTCCCAGTAATCTGTTAATAAAAACTGTTACCGGACTGAGCAGTCAACAGCTGGGGCAAACCCCGGGTGGACCCCCAGACCCGAAACCAAACAGAGCCTGAGTTGAGACTTAGAGCCAAAACCAGCTTTATTCTAGTGCACTATAGGATGAAGGGAGACAAAAGGGGACATTCAGCCCAAAGCAGTGTCTCGAAAGTTGCACCCCAGTACATGCGTTTTATACCCTAGGTAACCAATTAGGTCACCTAATATACATCTGCAAGTGGCGCAGTGGTTTAAACCGCTGTGCTGCTGGGCTGGTTGATCGAAAGGTCGCCGGTTCGAATCTGCACACGGGGTGAGCTCCTGTGTGCCGTCTCAGCTCCTGCCAACCTTGCAGTTCAAAAGCATGCAAATGCAAGTAGATAAAAAGGTACCACTTCGGTGGGCAGGTAACAGCGTTCCGTGCACTTCGGTGTTTAGTCATGCCGGCCACATGAGCACGGAGACTGTCTGTGGACAAACGCTGGCTCCCTCGGCTAGGAAAGGAGATGCGCACTGCCCCCAAGAGTCAGGCATGACTGGACTTAATGTCAAGGGGAAACCTTTACCTTTAATATACATCTAATGCATCGATACATCAATGTATGCACCCCTCCCGTGCTAGAGAAAGAGTCCTTTCTTCTGTCAAGGACCAGATACTTCCCATGTCTATTTCTTATCTGCTCGAGATTCACACAGGCTTGCCATGTTCTTACTCGCTGCACATTTGCAACTTTCATGGCGGCTAGAAGCAGTTTCCACTGCCCCTTTGATTGCTGTATTCGAGGTCAGGCTGGCGTGTTAGCTGTGAGTTACACAAAGTTCATTTTGTTCTTATCTGCCCTCCCTTCTGGGACAGTATAACTGGTGTTTTTACTATGTGGCCTTCCTCTGGCCAACTACTTTTGGGGCCTTTCTCTGGCCAATTACTTTTGGGGTGTTTTGGGGTGCTGCAATTGGCAACAGTTTCCCTCCTTCAAAGGAATCTTATTAAAAGACAGATTCCGCTTGATTAGGGAGATAGGTAACTAAGCCTTTGCAGCTTTGCCTTGAAGGTGCAGCCTGCTGGTGCAGGTGAGGACCATTTGAACTGAGAAACAGAGAAGCATAGAAACAGAACGAGTCCGACCCCTGGCCCCAGCCGGCCCTGCTCATGACATGTCTACCATGTGCAAGTCTGAGAAATACTAGAATGAATAATCATTGACAAACACTGTCTCCCAATCATCTCTAGCGTGGAATATGGGAGTAGCACTCTGCAACACTCTCTTTGCCAAAAGATCTGCTCGGGGAAGCAAAGGAGAGGCCGGTTTTCGAATGCCCGTGGTTGGCGTTGAAGCAGCCTTCATTGCTGCAGAGCGGTGGTGACCGAGGATGGGCTGAGGGTAACAGTAGAGTTGCCTGAAACTTGCACGCTTGACCTCAGAGGAAGGCTGATGCCTGCTCCCCGCACACAGCACCGGGCACTATCCAGTGTTAGAGCTTCTTACAATAGACCCATTGAAATGGACTTACTTTAGTCAAGACTGAGCTAAAAGCATTTCAGGGGTCAGGACACATTCCGAGACACTCAAAGCTGCATCCTAACCACCCTTGTCGAGTGTTTCTTGGGGTTCTAGTGGAAATGCAAGAGAATCCAAGAAGGCTGCTTTCTGCGCATCCCAGTCTAGGCCAAAAAGCACAAAAGGAGGGGAGAAGCACTGGGGAGTCTATAAAGCAACCTGCAATTTGGAGAGAGTGAATAGGGAGTTTCTTCCACTCTAATAATATAAGGGACTGTATCCAATCTTAGTGCTGTGTAGAAGAGACCCATTGAAATGGATAAGCCTTACTCCAGTATCATTTATTTCAGTGGGTCCACTCTATAGAGGACTGACATTGGGCACCCGTTCTTTTCTTCCAGTTATGGAAAGAGCTCCTGCAACACAAGCCATGCCAACACTTTCATGAACTCTCAAAATCGCAGGGCATGACAGTTCCTCTCCTTGCTGCTCAGACATTCCCTCAAATACATCTGGTTCTGACTCTGCCCTTTAAGGAGGACTCATAAATTGAAAGGAGTTCAAAGATGGGCAACAGACTAGCAGGGGACTAGCAACCTAACATCCAGCGTGGAGTGTTCTAATATGGGTATCTTCTAACCCTGAGAAGCAAAAATGGGAAGGGGGAAATTTGCAAGTACCTACAGGGCTGTCTCACAGAAGGCCACGGTTGGTCTTTTGCTCCCAAGACACATGCCTCCAGCAGTTACAGGAAGGCAGATCTCAGTCGAACCGCTAGAATAATATTCTAGCAGTACAACCAGCTGCCAGGGAAAGTGGCATTCAAGCAAAGATGGGCCGCTGTCAGGGATGCATTAAAAACTGGATCCATGTGCTGAGCTGGGGGCAAGATTCTGTGGCTGGTGGCCCGGTCCAGCTCTTGCCATTCTGCAATACTACCACCAGCACCCAGGTAACTGGCATTGGAGGAATCAATTAAAAATGCAGGTTAGCCCAATCCATCACTTGGTACACCAACCTATCAAGACACGTTTTAAATTCTGCCTTTATCTGTTAATGGAAGAGCCAGAGACTTCATCTTTCGTGGCGGTCCTCTTGCCTGGTCCTCCATCCCAGTGGCTCGAGGGTCTGGCTAGGGTTAGGGTAAAACAGGAGGTGCTGCTCATGCTTGGCTCCCTTCCAGGCCGGGCCTGCACCCCGTTCTGCAGTGGGGACTTCGTTCAGCTGATCGTGACTGCTGAAAGGGCCCTGATCTAAAAGGGGTCCTCCTCAGCCTGGCTTAGCTGCATATGAGACAACAGAGCCAAGACACTGACATGGCATCCCCTAAGCAGGAATATGAAATATTCCCTGGAGATCTCCTGTATTTGGTTTTGCACTTCGTGTGTGCAGAAGAGATGTTGTCTGAAGCAATTTTGGACCCGGTCTGGGTGACATTTGGGTGTTATGCCAAGTTTAGGGGCTGTGGTATACTTTCCCTGTACAACACAGAAACAACATGTCTCATGGGTGCTTCTGACATGGCTTACACCCGTTGGGTGTCCTCCATCCAACCTTTTCCAACAAGATTTGTACATTTCAGGACTGGAACGGGTGGCAATTCGGAGAAAAGCAGCGTGGTGGTCCTGCATTTGAGCCTCCTAGCTAGCATCCTAAATTTGACTTCCAGGACCTCATGACTACGTTTCTCCATGTCACTGGTACCAACATGGACCCCCATTGCGGTGACCCTTTCGCACAAGCTGGGCGGAACCCTTGCTAAGTTCACGTCTTCACAGGCCATCCTGAAAATAGGTCACCCAGCAACAAGCCATGGGAGATGGTGGCTTGGTTTTGCGATGGGTGTGCCGACTGCATGGTAAATTCCCTCGTGGTCCACGGTCCGAGGTGGCCGGAAGGCAACTGTAGCTAGGATGCTGGGACCAGAGTACAGATGCAGGGTGGAGACTGCAGCCAGTCTGGTGGATCCAAGGCAAGAGACACGTCACAAACAGTCCGGGGTCAAGAGCCAGGGAGACGAGAAGCTCCAGGCAAATGCAGAGTCCGAGGGCACAGCCCGGACAATCATGTCCTGGAGCAAGGTGAGGTTGGGCGCAGCTACCTGGGAAGGCACGGTCAGGCAGGAGACAAGGGTGGGAGCAGGAACAGGCTGGAGCTGAAGCAGGGCAAGCGCCAGGCAGGTGGAAACAGGAATTGAGGCGAGGTGATGCAGGAAGGCAGAGAATGAGGCAGCCAGCAGGATGGCCCGAGCTGCTGTGGCAGGAGCAGTGGGGCAGCGAAGCGGCATATGCTGCCCCCAGGGCTGCCCGCTGCACCATGTCACTGCCCCACGGCTGCAGGCGCCTGCTGGGCAAACCAAGCTCTGATCCTGACAAGCGTCATGGGGGCAAAAATCACATGCCATTGAGGTAGCTTTGTAAATATAGCGGGGACACAGGAAGGGGTATCCTCATCACCTTCTTCTGAAGTTCGCCCTCTCCCTCCCGCGCTCCGCAGGGCCGTATCCAAGCCACCCCCGAACATGCGAGGAGCCTGTACGCGCTCCTGCCACTCCAACCCGCCATTTTGTAGTGGGCTGCTGGGACACCAAGTTTCGTCCTCACCAACCTTCCTAGAGCTCTGGATGTTTTTTCCTCGCCCCGTTTCTTTCCGCCCCTGCATAACCCTCGACATCCCTCATCCCCTGTGGCTTCGGCCCCCCGCAGTGGTGCCCCAGAAGACCACTTGGGGCACTTCGGAGCGGGGTTTCCATGGAGCACGGCCATGCAGAGGTACTTCCGGGGCAGAAATGCTCCTCTCAGCCAAGGCGCCTGCCTTTGTACAGGCCCTGGAGCACAAGGGGGTGTCAGTCCATCTCCATAGCAACCCGCATTTGAATTCGGAGCAGTGGGCTTGGCACCATTTCCAGGCACAGGGACTGTGAGGGCCCCGTGTTCGAAAGCCCTGGTATCTCCCTCAATAGGCCTGATTGTTAATGCCTTGACTGACGCCAACGTAATCATTAACTGTGTTCCATAAGAAGTAATTGCAGCCATTCGTATATCTCGGCCCTTCTTGTGCTCTGTGAAATTCGTGGAACACGGAGCCGTCGCAAGCAGGGGGTGGCGTTTCCCGCCTCCTCCAGGAGGCATAAAGCAGCCGTGTCTTCCGCTCGCCTTCATTTTCAGAGGAAATAAAGTTGCATCTCGTACTCGCAGGTCGTTACACAAAACCATCTGTAGAGAGGTGGAGGAGGAGGTGGAGGGAGGCGTCTCCTCCGTCCTTTGCTATTTCATTGTGAGTTGACAGATGGTTCCTCTCAGGAAGATGCTGTCCTTCCTTTACGAGTGTCCCCGAATGTCGAACGGATTCCGTGCTTTTTACGACCTGCCTCGATAGCACTGGTACGCGGGGCTGGAATAGCGGTTCTGCTAGGTACGTTCCGGAGCAGGAGACGGGGAAAATCAGTTGCCTTGGAGATTCCTAATGGGAACGTGAGGCTTGCCGCCTGGGACCCTGGAGCGGGAAGTGAGCCCTGGCTGCGGAGAAGCAAAATTATATTCTCCAGAAGCAGCATTGCTCTGCTACCTCGAGA
Source organism: Varanus salvator macromaculatus (assembly GCA_023646645.1). Lineage (NCBI taxonomy): Eukaryota > Metazoa > Chordata > Lepidosauria > Squamata > Varanidae > Varanus > Varanus salvator. Next base: position 22,696,484 of record JAIXND010000624.1, on the reverse strand, counting down.
ATCGGGGGCGTAATGTCTCTGTGTGGTCTCTCTCTCTGTCCGGATCCGGACTGTGTCTGCTGAATCTCGATTACTCATTTGGGCTCTGCAGAGGCGTTATAGCAAACACATGTATCTGGGTAACTGACGGCTTCCTGGCAGGGTACTAAATAGGTGCCTAAAGCAGGAATTCTCCTAAAGAGAGAAAGGCAGGGCAGAAACTGGAAGATTCGGCCATCTTTAAGGAGCTAGCATGCAGTTTGTGGTGCGTGGATAATAGCGCTAGATGGAGTCACTGCCGCATGCTGAATTTACGAAGGAATCATGCATTTAAAGGTGTTCTGAGGTGAGTGTGCAGAGCCCCAAGCTCAAGGGCCTAATGGGGCTCTTCTGGCGCTCCCTTCCACGGCCACTTGGCCTTCCCCTTTGGTGGCTTTACGTCGTTCATGCAGTTTTCCCTCATTCGGACAGTAGGGGATTTTGAGGCTGCAAGCTCGTGGACTTGGCCCTGCCACTGGCTGGGCCTGGCTGAAATCTGAAGCATCTCCAGAACGAAATTCAGACTTTGGGATTAAAGCTGTTCTTACCCTTGCTTTAAAGCATAACTAATCTGGGTTAAGTAACGCCAAGAATGCGATCAACCCATCATCTCTCCTTTGCATCACAGCAAGGAAATCAGTGTTTAATCTGGTTGCAGGGATCTTTGGCTAGGGCCGTTTCCTTTGCATCTGCATGGGTTATGGGCTGTTCACCCACAGAGTGACTAAAGCGAAGTGAGACCCCTGCAACCCGACAAGGCAGGTGAAATACTTTGGGCTCAAATAAGTTAACAACATGCTCTGTAAGATTCCTTTAACTTAATCTAAAACCGGTTTTAAAGGCAACGATTGTAACCTGAAGATTAAAGCAGCTAGACGGGCCCTTCATTCCAGGTCTCCCAAGCCGGCCCACTGCGCTACTAATCTCCCATTTTGCACTGGTCTTCCGTTGTCCTTTGCAGATGGTGGATCCTTCTCCCACACCTCCTGCTGCTCCCCGGAGATGTCGGGGCCTGTCCCGAATGCAGAGCTAGTGCACTGCGCCACCAAGCTGCAGTGCCTTGCCAAATTTTGCACTCTTGCGCAAGAACACACATTATTTCTCGCTGGATCGGGGAAATGGTTCATCTGGCCCGGCCTTCTGCTCCGACCTTGGTCAGCCAACTCAGCAGGGTCTGAGTAGAACAGCAATCTCCACCCATGTTCCTCAGCGATGCCTGTTCACAGCTGCTGCCCTCCGGGTTAGCATCTGCAATGAACGCTGCATCGCAACCTTGGGAGTTGTTTCTTGACCAGTCGCTGCCAGCGATCTATCCTGCCGTGTGCCATCAGGTTGTCTCCAATTTATGGTGGCTCCAGGAATGAGCATCCTCCAAAATGGGCAGTCCACGACAGCCCTGCCCAGCTAGTTCAAGACTGCAGCTTTCTTTACGGAGTCCGTCCATCTCAGATCCAGCCTTCCCTGTCATCTTCCGCCTTTGCTTTTCGCTGGCAGGTGGTCTTCTCCAGGGAACCTTGCCTTCTCATGAAGTGCCCAGTCTCAGGTTTGTCATTTGTGCTTCTAGAGGAAGCTCTCGTGTGATTTGATCTAGGATCCTGCCTTTCTATCAGTCCAGGGTATTCACAGAAACATAGAAACAGAGTGAGCCAGAAGGGTCCTCCCAGGCCATCTAGTCTGACCCCTGGCTCTAGCCGGCTCTGCTCACAACATGCCTGCAAAGATCCCCTCCAGCACCATGTTTTAAATGCATTAATATTCTTCCTGTCCAGTTTTTACATCCAAACATAGTGATCAGGCATACAAGAGTGTGGATTATTTTAGCCTTGGCCTCCAGTCCCTATACTTTATAGCAATGGTATGGATGTCCTTAAAGGTGAAAACCTTTTTATTTTATTTGGCTATTGGGTGGCATAAAACATAAACAAACAAACAAACAAATCTATTCCATTTACGTTTTGTGGGGACTGTCAGCTGATGAGATTGATTGTGGTTGTGTACATTTGCACAATTTTGCGCTTCCTCAAATGCCCACATCCTTCCAAAATACATGACTTCCCCATGGAAATTGGTATTTTGATGCTTTAGCCTATAGGGAACACGCACATTTTTGATTTGCCACGCTTTCTAATTTGCCATATTTTTCTGTGTTTACGTTTGCATGAAATTATGATAAAATAAATGGCCTGCAAGTCTTGGAGACTTGGGAAGTGTTGGTTCACTCTGGAAATGGGGGGCGGGGTGAGGATTTGTGGATGTTTAGGAATCCAAACTTGTTTGTGTCTGTTGTGGATCCTGTCTCTCTCTCTCCCCCACCCCCCCGCTCCCCACAAAGAACTCAGAGCAATTTGTGTGAGTTTTTTGCACCCTGTTTTATTTCATAAGAACCCTATGACACCCAGCAAAGCAAAGTCTCAAAGTGATACCGTTTTAGAAAAAAAGTCTTTGTCTAAATATAATCCTTATGCAAAACAAGATGCCCCAGATGTTTTGTGTGCTCACCACCTTCTCTGGGAGTCTTTTATTAGGATCAGCTAAACTGTCACAGGGACTGCAGGTGGCGCAGTGGTTTCAACCGCGGTGCTGCTGGGCTGGTTGACCGAAAGGTCGCCGGTTCGAATCTGCACAACGGGGTGAGCTCCCATGCGCCGTCCCAGCTCCTGCCAACCTTGCAGTTCGAAAGCATGCAAATGCAAGTAGATGAAAAGGTGCCACTTTGGTGGGCAGGTAACAGCGTTCCGTGCGCTTCGGTGTCTAGTCATGCCGGCCACACGACCACGGAGACTGTCTGCGGACAACCGCTGGCTCCCTCGGCCAGGAAACGGAGATGAGCACCGGCCCCAAGAGTCAGGCATGACTGGACCTAACGTCAAGGGGAAACTTTTACCTTTTAAACTGTCACGGAACAATTTGAATTCTCTCCAAAATGAGAAAACAAGCCCGCTGGAAGATTTGGAGCCGGTTGCTACCTTATAGCCCAGCATTCGCAAGCAGATGCCCTGCAAATGACTCTTCCCATCATCTCCATCCAGTGTACCCTAGCCTAACCCACCTTGCAGGGTTGTTGTGAGGGGGAAGAGCCACGTGTGCTTCCCTGAACAACTTGCGGGGAGGAGAGCAGGACAGAGATGTAAGAAAAACATCTCTCTTTTGGAAATGTAAGCAAATGTCAGCGCGCTAATGCCGGATGCTAAATCAGCCATCTGTCCCTCTATGGAGGAGGCCGTGTCACTGCTGGCTCTTTGGCGCTTTGTGGAGCAAGAGCTGGAATTTATCTCTGGCTTTTCTGCTCCTACAGACATGAATTAAAATCCCGTCTGCTTGGGTGGAGGCACAGCAATCGATCTTGATTCCCCTGAACGGGGGTGGGGGGGGGGGAAACGGAAAGGAGAAAGGGTTAACCCTAAACCTAACCCTAAATGCCGTCTGAAGTTAATTGGAAAGAATCTCAGCAAAAGCAGAGATGTTTCCCGTGACATCGTTGCCAGTTGTGATGCGGCTGCTGCGGCGGCGGCGTTTGCTGGCGAAGAATAATGGCGATTATAAAAGACCATTTCGGAAGGGGGAAGTGGCTGGGGGCGTTCCAAAGGGGTGCCTGGCGAGGCTGCCAGTTCTGCCGGGCGGCCTCTCCGTTTGTTCTTCTCTGCAGAGCACAATGCCCTGGTTTTGAACCTGGGCAGGAGGGAGGGAAGGAAGCCCGTGCTAAGCCAGCAGACGCATCAACGCTGGAAGCGCCTTCCGCACCTGAAATCGGCATGCAGGTGATTTGGCGAGCGGCCAGGCCACGGAGCTGCTCTTCCAGGGCCACGTGGAACATCTTGCTCAGTAGCGTCTTGGCAGGACGGGCTTTTCCCACCTCGCCTCCCATGGCTTCAGCTCCTGCGACTCAGAGACGGGAATGGGAGCTGGCTGGGGCTGATGGGAATGGCATGAAGTGGAGATGCCAAGAGCTGGGCCTGCGGCCTTCCAGCGTGCAGTGGGTGTTCCCCTGCGGAGCTAGATTTCCTCCTTAGAGGAGATGGCTTCCACTAGAGCTGGACGCTGGGTGAACCGTGGGTCGGGAAGCTCTTCTCTGGTCAGCTCTGAGCAATTCCTGGCACCGTTGCAACCTTTTAAAATCATCACAATTCTGTCACACACCAACAGATACTCTCTGCTCATTCGCTAACCAAGAGTTCACACAGTTGCTGAAGACTCTTTGCTTTCTAAAGTCAAAGAAATCCAATCAATGCTTAAAATTCTGCCTCTCTTATTTTGATAACTTCCCCACCCTGGTAATTAAATGTGACCATTTAAAGCACAAATATTATATCAAAGGGGCTCCAGTTAGATTGAAATAAAACAGGTCGAAGGAAAATTTTGTGCACCATAACCAGAACATTTCAATGTAAAATCTAGGATCTCACACAAAAATAAATGATTCACAATTAAGTGTCCCTCAATACATCAGACACATGGGCTGAACTGAGTCACAGGGCCAAGGCTGTACAAGTACACAGGACCAATATCCCAAATGCATCTTTTCATTTAAAGCCGTTCCCAAGCCAAGATAAACATCTCTGCATGGAGTCTGTAAATTAAAATGCACCAGCTTAGAAGGGATGAGACAAGGAGCTATACCCAAATAATTAGATACATTTAGGCTAAGAAATATATCATTTTACTAGTAATCATTATGGATACATCCCCCAAAATCCGCATCACACAATTGGTAACTGCACACAAGAAAAGGAGAGAAAGAAATTTCCCGATGACATTCTGAAACACACACACACACACACACACACAATCTCATGTTCAGTTGCAGGAGTCTTCCAGGTGTATCTATCATATTTATTTATTTATTTATTTATTTAATTTAAAACATTTCTATGCCGCCCCATCGCAACAAAGCCTCAGGGAGGCTCACAACAGTCATAAAAACTACAATTAATAATTTAAAAACTGGTACCATTTTGGCTATATATATTAAAATCTATCAATACAATAATAATAAATTAACAGTTAAAATAACTTTTAAATAAAAAGGTCTTGGCCTGGCGCCGAAAAGCAAATAATGACGGCACCGGCGGACCTCTCTGGGGAGCGCATTCCATAGGTGGGGCGCCATATGGCCAAGCCAAGATGAAGGAACCAGGCCAAAGAATCGGGAGAGGAAGCCGCAGTGGAGCAAGAGCAACAGGCTCGGAAGCGGAGGGGTCGTGCTGGGCCAGGCCCCGGGCTCCTCTCGCCCCACGCTCTGCTCACCCAGTGGCCAAGCCGGATGTCCAGGAGAAGCAAGACACGAGGGCCACTGCGCCCTCCCTCAGTAGCCGGCACAAAGCTGTTGATAGTGGAGGTAGAGCAGACCCACCAGGACTGACCTTGGGGCCCCCGGGGGCACTTTGAGCCAGCCACAGATCCTCAGCCCGGTCTACCTCACAGGGTGGTTGTTGTGGGGATGCACTGGGAGCAGGAGGCAGAGAAGGATGCAAACCAGGGCAGGATAGACATCCAGTGAATCAATTGTCGCTATTAATAGTCTTCCCCTCCACGAAGTTGCTCAAAGCCATCCGAGCGGGTGGTTCAACTACTTCCCACGAAAGGGAGTTCCATCATGTATGTGGGGTGGGAAGAAGTCCTGCCTGAGGCCCCAGGTGCTGAATTACGTGGGGCAACCCACAACTCCCACCGGCAGCGGTGGGCCAAAGGCAAAGGGCATGATCCGGGGCAGGGAAGGGCTGAGCTACAGAAGCAGCAGATGGAACCAAAGCAGGAAATGTCCCTCAAGGCTTAAGCGGAAGGGCTGCCAGCCGGTCCAAGGGGCGCCCTCCCTTACAACGGAAATGGTCATTTGGCTGACAGACCATAGCGTGCTGGACTGGGACTCGCGAGATCAGGGTTCTCGTCCCATTTTGGCCAGGAAGCTCCTGGGCCTTCCATACAGGGCTGTTGTTGTGAGGATAAAATGCTTTTATTTATGAAGCTTGTATTTATTAAAAGCTTGTTTTGCCTGTCCACCACTAGCTTACGATGAAAGCGAATAAGATAAACAAAGCAACACAGCATCCAACTAAGATAATAAAACCTCAGTTAAAATCATCTAAGCATTACAACGATGGGAAAATAAAAGGGGTTTTGCCTGACACTGAAAAGAATACAGTGTCAGCACCAGGCGGATCTCTTTGCGGAGCGTGTTCCACAGTCGGGGTGCCACCGCAGAGAAGGCCCTCCTCCGGGCAGCCACCCTCCTAATCTCCTCCAAGGAGGGCTCCCGGAGAAGGGCCTCTGCCTCAGATCTCAAGGGGTGGGAGAGCAGATAGGGGAGAAGGCGCTCCTTCAGGTATCCAGGACCCAAGCCGTTTGGGGCTTTATAGGCCATCACTAGCACCTTAAATTGGGCCCGGACTTCAATCGGGAGCCAGTGTAAGCGATAGAGGGCTGGCGTTGAGTTATGTGTGAGTACCTGCTGGTCCGCATCAACATCCTGGCAGCTCTGTTCTGAGCCAACGGAAGTATCCGGACAGTCTTCAAGGGCAGCCCCACGCTGATCTTGTAGGCAGCCTTTGGTTCCTTGCGAGAGGAAGAAGGCAGGATAGAAATGTGATGCAATACCGATATTTATAAAAGTTAATTCTTGCAGAGCACTGAGAAAATGTAGAGGCATTGTAAGTGATTACTGTTATTACTGATGATGATGATGGTGGTGATGAAGCTTTGGGGAGGGGCAAATTGGCTGGCCGGCCATCCGGGGAGTCAGGGCGTTTTTTCTGCTTAAACATGCAGCGGCCTTCTGTGTGCTTGTTTATTTTGTGCTGTTTCATGATGGTATAGCGATTTTATATAACATGTTTTTGATTTGATTTACCTGCACATTCTTCAAAGAGCGCTAGCTCCTCCGTGATCTTAAAGCATAATAAATCAGCCAAAGACTCTCTCTTGCTCTCTCCCCTTCTCTCTTTTCACGCCACTTTAAAAATGTTTTTTGAAATAGGCAGAACCCCTTAAGATCACTTGACTCTGTGAATGAGAATGTGTGCTGAGCAGTCTCTCATCACCTACTGGCCATAGTCTTTCCCATGAGAGGCAAAAAATGCGCTATATTTCTATTTAATTTATTGCAATTATTTCTAAACATGCACAACTATATCAGCGTGTGCAGGTTTATGCATGTTTGTGCTCCTCTTTTAAGGGAATGTGTTTGCTCCTCTTTGGCGATGTGACGACCTACCTCTGTTGCTGGCCAGGAGCTGAGAGAGAGAAGGGTCTGATCCTGACCTCGCAGGAAGAGTCCGTGCCAAGAACAACCCCGGCTGGTCCTTTCCCTCCACTAGAAAAGGAACAGTGGCAGGGAGCTAAATTTCCCCATTCCCTGCCAGAAAAACATGCAGTTCTGGCTGCCCGTTGCCCAGGGAGGGCAGAGTGGCGAGAGAGCGCATGGGAACAGTCACAGTTGGTGTGGTTCCGAAAGCCAGAGGCAAATGTACGGATGCTGATCTCTCCTTGCACTTTTGCTAAGCTGCTTCTGAGCCACTGACGCCCCTGCATCTCTCCTACCCCATCTGCCTGACAACGGGAGGCATTTTAGCTCCTGGACAGGGCCCGGGGCCTGGGCAGTGCTGCGGAGTGAGCCCTCGAGGGCAGCCGCGGCCCGGCCCGGACTGTGGGTGGCGCTGAGTCCCCAGCTGTGGGAACGGCAATGCTGCAATTGGAATGCGCTTTCCCAGAGAGAGGATTAATTAAATGTGACTTTCCAGAGCCCATGTGCATTTCGTAGCTGAGTTGTTCTTTTTGCCAGCTGAGGCTGGCTCGGCACGCAGCTGCGAGGAGCCTCCTGGGACTGCCTTCCCGGCGGGCTCAGCACTTGCCGAGGAAGAGACCCCGTTCGGGCTTGGGTTGCATCCCCCTCCCTCGGAGGCCACACACTGTGAAGGCACCATGTGCCACTGCAAAAGGGAGCAAGACATCGCCACTCTCTGTTCTTCCTGGCGTTGCCAACTTCTGGCCAGGAGATGGTGCCTCTGCCTTTAAATACTCTGAGCAGCGAGAAGCGTTTTCTCTCCTCTGCTCCTTTTGCATCTCCCACATCCTGTTGTGGCCAGCAATATTGTAATTTTTATTTATTCATATGTGTATTTACGCCGCCTATAACTGCCAAGGCCTTCCTAGGTGGCTTACAATACATAAAACATGATACCAAAGTAAAACACATTAAAACTAATTAAAACACAATGAATTAAAACATGTATAAAAGCAATATAAAAAGGGCCACAGCATGCAGGCTACATGTTAAACAATTTCCTAAAAAGGGATGTGTTTGTCTGGCACCAAAAGGAAAGTAATATTTTTGACTGTGCCAGGCGAATTTCCCTAGGGAGGGAGTTCCAAAGATGGGGAGCAGCAGTGGAAAAGGCCCTGTGCCGGGTTGGCACCCCTCTCGCCTTCCTGCAGGTGGTTCTCACAGAAGGGCCTCCTGAGATGATCTAAGGGGGCAGGTAGGTATATATCTCCTTCATGGATCACTGCCTTGTCGTGGCGAAGGGGCTTGCGTAGCTCAATGAAGCTATGAGCTATGCCATGCAGGGTCACCCAAGACGGACAGGTCATAGCAGAGAGCTCTGACAAAACGTGATCCACTGGAGAAGGAAATGGCAACCCACTCCAGTATCTTTGCCATGAAAACCCCATGGACAGTACCAAAAGGCAAAACGATATGACACCGGAAGATGAGCCCCTCAGGTCGGAAGGTGTCCAATATGCTACTGGGGAAGAGCGGAGGGCTAGTGCTAGTAGCGCCAGAAAGAATGAAGCGACTGGGTCAAAGCCGAAAGGACACTCAGTTGCCGATGTATCTGGAGGTGAAAGGAAAGTCCGATGCTGCAAAGATCTTTACTCCACAGGAACCTGGAATGTCAGATCCATGAATCAAGGCAAGCTGGATGTGGTCAAACAAGAGATGACAAGACTGAACATCAACATCTTAGGAATCAGTGAACTAAAATGGACAGGCATGGGTGAATTTAGTTCAGATGACCATCAGGTATACTACTGCGGGCAAGAATCCCTCAGAAGAAATGGAGTAGCCTTCATAGTCAATAAAAGAGTAGGAAAAGCAGTACTGGGATACAATCTCCAAAATGACAGAATGATCTCAGTTCGAATCCAAGGCAAACCATTCAACATCACAATAGTCCAAGTCTATGCCCCAACCACTGGTGCTGAAGAGGCTGAAGTTGACCAGTTCTATGAAGGCCTACAACACCTTCTAGAATTAACTCCAAAAAATGATGTCCTTATCATCATAGGGGATTGGAATGCTAAAGTAGGAAGCCTAAAGATAACTGGAATAGCAGGCAAGTTTGGCCTTGGAGTACAAAATGAAGCAGGGCACAAGCTGGTGGAATTTTGTCAAGAGAATACGATGGTCATAGCAAACACTCTTTTCCAACAACCCAAGAGATGACTCTACACATGGACATCACCAGATGGTCAACACAGAAATCAGATTGACTATGTGCTCTGCAGCCAAAGATGGAGAAGTTCTATACAGTCAGTAAAAACTAGACCAGGAGCTGACTGTGGCTCAGATCATGAGCTTCTGGTGGCAAAATTTAGGCTTAAGTTGAAGAAAGTAGGGAAAAGCACTAGGCCACTCAGGTATGACCTAAATCATATCCCGGATGAATATACAGTAGAGGTGACAAATAGATTTAAGGAATTAGATCTGATAGACAGAGTGCCTGAAGAACTATGGACGGAGGTTCGCAACATTGTACAAGAGGCAGCAACTAAAACCATCCCAAAGAAAAAGAAATGCAAGAAAGCAAAATGGCTGTCTGAGGAAGCTTTACAAATAGCTGAGGAAAGAAGGGAAGCCAAAGGCAAGGGAGAAAGAGAAAGATACAAACAATTGAATGCAGAATTCCAGAGAACAGCTAGAAGAGATAAGAATGCCTTCCTAAATGAACAGTGCAAAGAAATAGAAGAAAACAATAGAATAGGGAGGACCAGAGATCTCTTCAAGAAAATTAGAGCTATGAAGGGAACATTTCATGCAAAGATGGGCATAATAAAGAACCAAAATGGCAGGGACCTAACAGAGGCAGAAGAGATTAAGAAGAGGTGGCAAGATTACACAGAAGAACTATACAAGAAAGAGCTTAATATCCCTGATAACCACGATGGGGTGGTCACTGACCTCGAGCCAGACATCCTGGAATGTGAAGTCAAATGGGCCTTAGGAAGTCTGAGCAACAACAAAGCCAGTGGAGGTGACAGCATTCCAGCTGAGCTATTCAAAATCCTGAAAGACGATGCAGTTTAAGTACTACACTCAATATGCCAGCAAATTTGGAAAACTCAACGGTGGCCACAGGATTGGAAAAGGTCAGTTTACATTCCGATCCCCAAGAAGGGCAATGCCAAAGAATGTTCAAACTACCGCACCATTGCACTCATTTCACATGCTAGCAAAGTGATGCTCAAAATCCTACAAGCTAGGCTCCAGCAGTATGTGGACCGAGAACTACCAGAAGTACAGGCAGGATTTCGAAGAGGGAGAGGAACTAGAGATCAAATTGCCAACATACGCTGGATCATGGAGAAAGCTAGGGAGTTCCAGAAAAACATCTACTTCTGCTTCATCGACTATGCTAAAGCCTTTGATTGTGTGGATCACAACAAATTGTGGGAAGTTCTTAAAGAGATGGGAGTACCAGACCATCTTATTTGTCTCTTGAGAAACCTATATGTGGGTCAAGAAGCAACAGTGAGAACTGGACACGGAACCACTGATTGGTTCAAAATTGAGAAAGGAGTTCGGCAAGGTTGTATACTGTTGCCCTGCCTATTTAACTTATATGCAGAGCACATCATGAGAAAGGCAGGGCTAGATGAATCACCAGTTGGAATCAAGATTGCTGGGAGAAATATCAACAACCTCAGATATGCAGATGATACCACTCTCATGGCAGAAAGTGGAGAGGAACTAAAGAGCCTCTTGATGCAGGTGAAGGAGGAGAGCGCAAAAGTTGGCTTGAAACTCAACATTAAGAAAACTAAGATCATGGCATCTGGTCCTCTCACTTCCTGGAAAATAGATGGGGAAGAAATGGAGGTAGTGACAGATTTTATTTTCCTGGGCTCCAAGATCACCGCAGATGGGGACTGCAGCCAAGAAATTAAAAGATGCTTGCTCCTGGGGAGGAAAGCTATGGCAAATCTAGACAGCATACTAAAAAGCAGAGACATCACCCTGCCAACAAAAGTGCGTAGAGTCAAGGCTATGGTTTTCCCAGTTGCAATGTATGGCTGTGAAAGCTGGACCATAAGGAAGGCCAAGCGCAAAAGGATTGAGGCCTTTGAGTTGTGGTGCTGGAGGAGACTCCTGTAAGTCCCTTGGACCGCAAGGCGATCAAACCGGTCAGTCCTAGAGGAGATCAACCCTGACTGCTCTTTAGAAGGCCAGATAGTGAAGATGAAACTCAAATACTTTGGTCACCTTATGAGAAGGAAGGACTCCCTGGAGAAGAGCCTAATGCTGGGAACAATAGATGGCAAAAGAAGAAGGGGACGGCAGAGGATGAGGTGGCTGGATGGAGTCACTGAGGCGGTTGGTGTGAGCGTGAGTGGACTTCGGGGGATGGTGGAGGACAGGAGGGCCTGGAGGAATGTTGTCCATGGGGTCGCGATGGGTCGGACACGACTTTGCGACTAACAACAACAAGGTATATATGGCTGCCGATGCTCCTTTAGATTTTGCCTTGCAGCAAGTTGGGTGACCGATTGTTTGTCACTGTTAGTTGCCATCAAGAGGAGACTCAGGGGATCTGTTGGCGACATACAGGTATGTGAGGGGGTGTCACATGGAGATGGGGAGAGGCCTGTTCTCCCCTGCAGAGGAAGGCAGGACATGCTCCAACAGAGCCAAGCTCAGGGAGCCAAGGTTCCATTTGGATGCCAGGAAGCACTTCCTGATGGTTAGGACCCCGAGGGCGTGGAATGGGCTTCCATGGGAGGTCGCTGAGGCCCCATCGGTGCGGGTGTTCAAGGATAGGCTGGACGTCCACATGGTGGGCATGTCATGAGTGGAGCTGGGGATCAGACTAGATGGCCCGGGAGGCCCCTTCTGACTCGCTCTGTTTCTGTGTTTCTCACTTATCGTGACCCCAGGAAGGAGCCTTGGCAGCCCTGCTCTGCTCTTGTAGATTCCAGGCTGTGGCTTCCTTTATGGAATCCACCTGCCTCTTTGGTTTTCTCTTGGCTAAATGTAGGTCATTGAAAAATTTTTATGCAAATACAAGTGTATGTGTATAAATGCAGATACAGACATTGTTACTACCATCTATGTGTTTATTTATACTATTTCTATATGACTAAATATTTGTAACATTCTTAAGAGGTTTCCATACACATCACAATTAAGCCATGCTTAAAATACAGTTTTAAGCAAGATCATAACAGTACAGAGAAAGACAGGAGTGATAAAATGGAACAGCAAGGTGACTTTAATTACAGGCCAGGTATGAGGGAGGTTTTCCGCCAGTGGGAACTACACCGAGAATGCTCTTGAGGTACCACCTTGCAACAGTCTCGTAACTTCAGAGTGACCAGCATGGCCTTTCTGGTCCTTGCAAGGGTTGCTGGGAATACATGGGGAAGCTGGTGGCTAGATAGCCTGGCCCTACGTTGTTCAGGGCTTCATGTGCCAATACCTCAACTCTGAGCATGGCTCACTCACTAACAGGCAGCCTACTGCTGAAAAGAGCAACCCTGCTTTCCCAGCAGCATGGACTGAGCCCACGTGACCCGCACACCTGCTTCTTCAGTGTTACCTGCAGTGTCAGGAATCTCCCTTCTGCAGGCTCTCCATCCTTAAACTAGGCTTGGACCGGGCAGCCTTTCTGGGATGGCACCTTCCACAGAGGAGAAGCCGTTGGCAGCCTCTCAAACAGAGGACTGTGCTCCATAAAAGAGGACACATGACCATTATGAATAGAGAAGGCATGTGCTGGAAGGGGCAAGGGACGGGCGAGGGACGGGGCGAGGGACGGTGGCTGCAGCCTTCTCAGGGCCAATAAACTGAGGCTCAATCCAGACAAGACGGAGGTCCTGTTGGTAGGTGGGTCGGGCTACAGTGTAGGGGACCTGACCCTAGTCTTGAATGGGGTTGCACTCCCTCTGAAAGACAGGGTCCGCAGCTTGGGAGTGCTCCTCGACCCAGAGCTGACCTTGACTGCTCAAGTGTCAGCAGTGGCGAGGAGCGCCTTCCAACAGCTTTGGCTGATACATCAGCTGCGTCCCTTCCTGGAGCTCGATTGCCTGGCGACAGTGACACATGCATTGGTGACTTCCCGGTTGGATTATTGTAACGCGCTCTACGTGGGGCTTCCCTTGAAGACGGTCCGGATACTTCAACTGGTGCAAAATAGAGCTGCCAGGGTGCTGACGGGGACTGGGCGTGGTTCTCACATCACCCCAGTTCTCCGTCAGCTCCACTGGCTTCCCATTGAAGTCCGGGCCCAATTCAAGGTGTTGGTCCTTACCTATAAGGCCCTAAACGGCTTGGGCCCTGGTTACCTAAAGGAGCGTCTGCGACCATATATGCCCTCCCACCCCCTACGATCAGCAGCAGAGGCTCTCCTCCGGGAACCCTCCGTGCGTGAGGTTAGGAGGGTGAGTACCCGGAGGAGGGCCTTCTCGGCGGTGGCGCCCCATCTATGGAATGCGCTCCCCAGAGAGGCTCGCCTGGCGCCGTCATTATTTGCTTTTCGGCGCCAGGCGAAGACCTTTTTATTTAGACAATATTTTAATAGTTAATGTCTGGTTTAATTTATGTTTAATTTATGTATTAATTTAAATTTCTTATTTATATTTTGTTGTATGTTTTTATATGATAACCTGAGATGGGCCAGTTTTTTAAATATGGTATATGTTTTTAATAATATATTTGTTTAATATTGTGAGCCGCCCCGAGGCTGCTGCAAGGGGCGGCATAAAAATATTTAAATAAATAAAATAAATATTTAAATAAAACACGTGCCTCAGAGCTGACATTTTTGCTTCGCTGCCAAGTTCTGACTTGATTGAATCCAGGACCCCTTTTGGTTCACCTTTCACGAGGTGCTCTCCTCCAGCGGCATATTTTGACTATTGTCTTCCTGTCCCCTTTCTTCACTGCCCAGTTTTGGTACCCGTGCATAGTCCTGGCCTTGTTCTCCGGTGGAACATCCTTACACTGGATGGTCTCATCTAGTTCCTTCTCTGGTTGAATCATCTAGTTCTCTCCCATCACCAGCAGACGACTTTCCACACCACTGCACCTGCTCTCTTCCCTTTAGGGCGGGGGTACCTAAAGGTTTTTGGTACTTCTACACGCAGAGCAGAAGGCACGGCAGTGCTGAGGTCAGCGTGGCTGCCCCATACACCTCGTCTGGGATGCATTGCATGTCCCTGAGTTCGGAGACTGATGTACACCTGTCACAGGTGGGATATGATTGCTATTCTTCTTAGAATCACATCCTCCACAGAGCTCTAGAAATTTACCTCGCTGCTGCTTTTATTGGCTTTTATTGTGTTTTAAACATAAGAGTGTTGCATTATTTTTTAGTATGTGGCTCTATTTCACAACTTTATATGTTCTGGATGTTTTGTGATCCACCAAGAGCACTTTGGTTATTGTGTGGAATAGAAATGCAATATATAAAGAAATACCACAAACTGAAAGAACTTTGATGCAATCAGATGCACCTGAAAGGAAAGGAAAGGAAAGGAAAGGAAAGGAAAGGAAAGCTGTTATATGCACAAGGCATGTACCAATTCTGAAGTCATTTCCTAGAAATTATCCCAGTTCAACCAGAATAGAGATGGAGGGGAACTTGGAGAAAAAAGAGCAAACGCACAAATCGAGAAATGAGTGGAAAAGAGGAACACTTTTCCTCCTTGTGGTTTCTTGGTTGCGTAATACATTCTGCTCTTCCATATGTTACAGGCACTCTTGGTGGTTCAGGAGGTGGGCCAGTTAAAGTGGGGAACTCAGCCCCTGCTCTGCTCTGCTGCACATCCACCTTGTACACCTTTGGGAAATGCCAAATGCAACTTGTATTGTTTACTGATGAAACAAAACAGTTAGCAAGAGCGCCTTACAATCAGGAAAGTATATCATTTTTTCCTCCTTTTTACTGATAAAGCAGAGGGGAAAGGAAGTAGGATTTTTGGGCCATGTTTTGTTTGATGGGAAATTAATGAACAGGGAGAAAAACACAATACAGTTCGTCTTTCCTGAAGCACTGGCAAGGGGATTGTGTTTTGAGCAAACACCATTTCCGGTCCTCCCGTGGTGGCCACACCGCGGTTGTCTCTTCTGGAATTCCCATCTAGTTAGAGTCAAGGCTGAATCCAGCTGGCTTTGTCGTGTGTGAGAGAGCCAAGGGCCTGATTAAATGCAGGAGAAGCTTGGAGGATTCTGCAGAGATGAAAAATTTGGGGCAAATGGAGGCATCACTGTCAGTGTCTTGTTACTTCTGACTTAAAAGTTCTTTGGACTGCCCAGATCTCTCCTGGCTTCTGCAACGGTGCCTTAAGACTGGCATGATAGGTAGGAGCTTGCAGGTGAAGCTCTTCTCATCCTGCAGATAAAAAAGGACAATGACTGTTAAAATGACAGAGGACTAGCTGAAGGGTGGTAAGTGCAATGGGAGTTTAGCGCGTGGAACAGACGGAGCTTTCTGAGAATCTCGAGCGTGGGCCTTTTGCACATGTTGGTGCAGCATAAGACACAGGAATAATAGATAAGATTCCAGTGTGTGGGGTCGTTCTGTTTTTAACAAATCATGTTTCTAGCCCTTAAGCCTGCACTGGTACGCCAAACAATGCCTTGTGCAAGTTCGGGAGGTTTTTCCTCCCAGATGCAGAAGGGATTACAGACTGCTAACAACATAAAAAATGAGGCCAGCCTGACCCTGTGCTTTGAGTCACTCCATCGTACCTTCCCCTGATTTAGTGTTCTCTGGAGGTAATCGGGACTTCCATCACCATCAGGACCAGGCAATAAGGTCAAAGGTCAGAGGTGCTGGCAGTTCTGGTCCAAAACTTCGGGGGCGGGTTGGGCAGGAGGTTGAGCAAGGCTCCCCTGATGTGTCTTGCATCTTCACTCTCTCCTAGGCCTGGTTCTCTCCACCCCATCTGCAAACGGGACACAATAGAGAGAGCCAGTGTGGTGCAGTGGTTAAGAGCCTGGGACTGGGACTCGGACGACCTGGGTTCGAGTCCCCGCTCGGCCATGGAGCCAACTGGGTGACTTTGAGCCAGTCACAGACTCTCAGCCCAACCTGCCTCACAGGGTTGTTGTGGGGATAAGATGGAGGAGGAGAATGATATAAGCGGCCTTGAGCCCTTTGTAGAAAAAAGGCAGGATATAAATCCAAAAATAAATAAATAGAGCTAACCTCCCATATGTTGCGGAGGCGGTCCATGCATGCCGCTCGGGACGCGGCTGAGCTGCATCTCCATCAGCCCTCATCTGCATGGCCAAAGGTGCAGAAGCTGCGGTCCAACCACGTCTGCTGGACCACCTGTCCCCATCCTGCTTCGATGCGCTTCCTGCACTTGTGGTCCTTGGCTTCAGAACATCAGAGGAACCATGCTGGATCAGTCCACCTTGTCCAGCATCCTGCCCATGCAGTGGCATGGAGGATTCCAGCTACGGGACACGAGAGCAGGCGCCTAACGATGCCGCCCTCCAGGACTCTCCACGCCAAGTCCCTCCTCTCCAGCTTTCGGCCTCCTCCGCAACGGTCGGTTGGCAAGCTGAGCCCAGTCAGTTCTCTGTGGGCTACGGAAATCTGAAAAGATTCTCAAAGGATTTCCAGGATTCCGAGAGACTCCCGAGATTCCCTAAAGATGCAAAAAAGCCCACTTGTGGATGGGATGGTTCCGTTTTGGCTGTGAAAGGATCTGCCATTGGAGAACAGGCATGGTGAACATCGATCTTGCCAGTCACAATTTAAGTCCAGGCACCAGAATGATCCGACTCCCCCCGTCCCTTCCACCAATATATTTTTTCTTTCATTCCAGCCCCTCCCTCCATCTAGGGAAACAACCAATATGGATGATGGGGAACAAATCGCACTCTTTAAAAATCGGTATTTGCACAGAAAGGCTAACACGACTCGCAGGTGAGATAGCGAGTAGCTGAACGGTCTTATCTCAGCATGCCATGAATTAATGATCGTTCTGCCATCTGGGAGAACTTACCCCATCAAGGAAGAGTTCGGCTGGTTTAATTGGACATGTTCAGCAAAGGCAGCTTGCTAGAAACACTCTCCTCTGCACGGAACTATTTGCATTTGAAAGCGGAAAAAAGAGTCTTATCAGGGACACATAGAGATCAAAACTGAGTTTAGTCTCAATTATTCCAAGGAAAGAACTAGCGCTAAATTCAGAGCAGGAAATCTGCTGGCTGAGGAAACGGGAAGCCAGCTCTGCTGGAGCGCTGTGCATGCGCAGGCGGTGGAGGCTGAGTCGTTCCTCCAGTCCAGGGCTTTGTTTCCTAAGGTGGCCGATTTTTTAAAACTGGCCCTACTGGAAGCTACCGTATTTTTCTGTGTATAAGACGCTACTTTATCTTAGAAACATTTACTTAAAAATCGAGGTGCGTCTTATACACAGGGAGGGGGCAAGAGGAGGATGCGCTCGGGGGGGGGTGCTGGTGCGATCATGCGCATGCAGGGGGGCGGCGAGATGCTGCGGGGGGGTGGCAAACCGGTGCGCACGGGCGGGGAGGTGGCGAGGTGGTGCGCACACACCCGGCAGCACCTTGCTCACTGGAGATGGGTAGGAAAAGTGGGGGGCGTCCTATACACGGGCACGTCTTATAGGCGGAAAAATATGGTAAGTGGGGGTTTTGTTCACCCTGGGTGTGAAAATGACACCACAAGGAATGTCTGTGTGTTCAGGGCCTGCCTTCATCTTTGCAACTGTTAAAAAGGCCAGTGAAGGGAAGGAGTCTTTTCTCATCCATGTCGTGAGCGGAGCCGGCTGGAGCCGGGGGGTCAGGCTAGATGGCCCAGGAGGTCCCTTCTGACTCGCGCTGTTTCTCTGTTTCATCCTGGGCCCCCGCTGAATGTTTCTGTGCTAGAGACCAGGAGATCTGTATTCCATAAAGTCCTGCTCATCTATGGCTCAGTGGTTCTTTTGTAGGACGAAGACAACGCAGCCATGAGGGGAAAAACCTTCTCGTGGGTGTTTTTGGTACCTTGCTGGACCAGAACCAAATTAATCTAACGAAAAGATGAGGGCCTCTACTTGAGGGCCTTTGACATGTTCAAGATCCAATTGGATGGGCTTCCTCCATGGCTGAAAGATCATTGACAAGGGGTGGTCTTGGAGAGGACTGGAAGCTCTGAGGATCCCACATCTCTGCTTGCAGGTGGTACACAGAACTTCTCAGTGACCCTGACCATGAGAAGATAGATGTCTGTGGTGTTTGATCTACCTTTGCCCAGGTGCTAACGGTGAAGGGGCAGCTTGAAGGCCTCTGCTCCTCTCCTCCTCTCTTTGACTTCCAACCAGACTTGGACCAGAGAGACGACTACATGGCAGGTTCCAGAGCGGATCGAGGCAGAAATGGTTCACCAAGGAGCCCAGATGGGTCCCTCGTATTCCAGGGGGCAGAATCAGCTGGAAACATTTTGCTGCCCAAGGTGGAAGAGCAAAAGGCTCCCGTCCCGTCTGCTGGATAGTCCTCATGACCTGCTCATGGTATTTTGGCAGGCGTTCCTCCGAGAGCCTCTGCCCCTCCCTGACAGAAAAATGCAGCCATCATAACTTCAGCAGTGGAATATTTTCTTCCTTTTGATGATCCCAACACTCAGCGTGATCATAGAATTGCAGAGTTGGATGGGCCTCCGGCCAACGGGTTCAATCTCCTGTCCAGTGCAGGACACCAAGTTCAGCCATCCCTCTCAGATGTTTTGGGTGCCTCCAGTGTGGGAGAGCCCACCACCTCCCTCGGTCACTGGCTCCACTGTTTTGGTTCCATTTATTTGAAGAGCATCTCTAAGCTTTTTTTTTAATCATCTTTTTTTTAATTAAAATTTTAAAACAGTACTAAAAACATTAATCATCACAAACATCGGAACTATTGGGTCAGCCCCTTACTACATATCTTTTAACATTCTGTAGTCATATTCAGATCCATTTCTGAAATCTTAAAAAACATTTTTAGATCTAAACCAAGTACCGTTTCTCCAGCCAATAATAATAAAAAAAATCATCTCTAAGCTTTTTTGAAGACACATGAGCTTCTTCTGTTGCCTTCTGTCCTTTTTCCTTGTTGGAATTGGTTGTAATTGCACCTTTAAGATTTCCTTGTTTAAAAATCCCCACCTATCTTGAAGCCCTTTTCTCATTAGAGTCACATGTCACAGGACTTTACTTATCATTGCTCTGAGTTTATTAATATTGGTTTTCCTAAAATCCAGGGTCCATGTTTGGCTTACATTTGGCTCTTGCTTCCTTCAGAATCGAGAACTCTGATGGCACAAACCACGCGATTGTGGTTTGCTGGGCAAAAGCATTCGGGAGACTTCCCTGCCGTGGGCAGCTGAAAAATTCACCCCAAACTATTTGCAGCCTCAGATGTTTATTCAAGGGTGTTAGACCCCATGAATACCCCACCTGGGTCCCTTCTGGGGAAGGCCAATACCTGGCCTGCCTCCCCCAAACAAAACACAAACCGAGCCCAGTCACGCTGAAAAAACGGTTTCCTTTTTCCCAGAGGCCCGGTGCTTCGGTCAAGGTAGTGACATGTCAGAAAGCGAATTCCCTCAAGAGCCATATGAAGTGTTTGAGAAACCACATGCAGCAGCTTATTAAGGGCTTGCGCTCATCTGTTACCTTATTTATCACTTCCATTCGCTGCTACGAAAACATGCAGAAAACGAATCCATAAAAACACGGAACCGTCTACCTGAAACAAAAGCATTGGCTGCCCGGTGCGGGGCCAAGCAGTAGGGGAAATTTTAAGAAGGCCCAGGCCAGGCTGGGGGTATCCCTGGAAGAAAGAAATCAGCTGTCCAGGAGCTGATATTGATTTAGCTGTATAACGGAGCCAAATAGTGATGCAGATCATAGAATAATAGAAAGGTATTGTTGGAAGGGACCTTCGGGTGTTGTCAGGTGCACCTCTCTGGGGAGCAGATTCCACAGACGGGGCGCGACTGCGGAAAAGGCCCTTCCCTGGGTAGCCACGCTTCTTACTTCTTTTGGAGAGGCTCCTGGAGAAGGACCTCAGTGGACAATCTCAGAACTCGGGAGCAGGCGTTCTTTCAGATATCCAGGCCCCAAACCGTTTAGAGCTTTACATGTCACAGTTAACACCTTAAACCAGGCCCAAACTTCAGTTGGTAACCAGTGAAGATGATATAGGGTCGGCGTTACGTGGCCACGTCTGCCAGTCCTAGTCAGAAATCGTGCAACTCTTTTACCTCCTCTTTGGAGTCTTACCTGCTACCGCAGGTGGGCAGGTGAGGAGGTATGGGAGGAAGATTAAAGGATGGGGTATCAAAAGCAAGCAGAAAAAGTCATGGGTCACTTGAGCCCTGGATCAAGAGAAGGCATGTTTGGAGCCTCTCGAAACTTGGCAAGCCCAAGTAAAGGATAAAAGGAAATGGTGATTTCATAAAACACGGGTGATCGTCACGACGTAAGACCCTGACTTTCCAGGGTTTCTCGCAGCTGCACACGCCATTGCTCGGGAGCTGTCTAGCCACCTGTTCGGATGTCTGCAAATAATTGTTTAATTATACTTTATATCCCCTGGGCCTCGAGTGTCAGAATTTCTTAATGTGGCCCGCGCTGAACATATATCAGCCCTCTGAGACAGGAGCGCGTGATCTGCCAGTAGAGAGGAAATTAAATGGAAGCAAACCTGATGTGAGGTTGACAGACTGGCCTTTCCGATATTGATTCCGTCCAATCCCAGGCCCGATTTTGGGCTGGAGGTGTTTTTAATTATAAGTGAGCCAAGTCTAGGGGTGCCTTTGGCGATGTTTAGAACAGGATAATTGATACATGGATGCTGCTTGCTGGCTGCTTCTTGGGGAGACTTTTTTGTGAGAATTGATGGGAACTGCAGTTCGTTGCACTCGAAGGCATGAGGGTGGAGACTGCCGTCCGTTCACAAGTGCCTCAAAATGCAGCTTGGAGGGGCGAGCAAGGAAGTCAGTGGACTAGGACAGCCTCCATCTGTACACTGGTGCATGATTGTTCACCCTTGAAGCAAGTGGTGGCGGGGGGCAGTGTGGTGTAGTGGTTAAGAGCGTGGGACTGGGACTCAGGCAATCCAGGTGCTAGTCCGCGCTCAGCCGTGGAACCAACTGGGCAACTTTGGGCCAGTCACAGCCTCTCAGCCCAGCCAACCTCACAGGGTTGTTGTTGTGGGGATCAGATGGAGGAGGAGATGTAAGCTGCCTTGATCCCTTTGTAGGAAAAAGGCAGGATATAACTCAATAAATAAATAAATACATACATACATACATACATATGCCTGGGGAACTGGATTTCCCATGGAGGTTAGGTGCCCCCTGCACCTGGGGGGTGGGGTGTGCTGGTTGTTTGGGCAGCGATGCTTCTGCCAGAAGAAATCGAATGGTTTTGTTTCAACCCGTTTGAGGCTTGAGGTGAATAGAGAGCCGGGCCTTCCCCCTCCGCTGTGTGTGCTCCAAAGAGACACGGCCACCGACCCCTTGAACTGGGGGTTTTGGGAAGCACATGGTGCTCCTCCTGAGAAAGGGGCTGTTGCACCAAAGGCACTGCAGCGATTGCCAGATTTCGCAGTCATTTCTGTCAGCTACTGCTAAATATGGAGACTGATCCAAGTCGACTGACAAATGGCAAGAAGGTGTTGCCTGAGAATGTTAGAACGTAATTTCTAGCATTTGCCAGCACGTTTCAAAGATACGCAATGAGCTTCAGGCAATGATTCTGTTAGAACCCCAAGGGCATGGAATGGGCTTCCTTGGGAGGTGGTTGAAGCCCCACCGGTGAGGGTGTTCAAGGACAGGCTGGACATGCACATGGTGGGAGCTGGCTGGAGCCGGGGTCAGACTAGATGGCCCAGGAGACCCCTTCTGACTCGCTCTGTTTCTCTCCCTCCCTCCCTTCCTCCATATATATATATTCCAAGTTGGCCTTCTAGGAATTCGTGGGGTATTATGACCATGAGGCATCCTAATACTTGCCCCAGGTGTGAATACGGCACACATATAGGCTGCATATGGAGCTCTCCGTGCAAACCCTGCAAAAGACGTGATTGTCGCTGCGTGCACAGAACTTGTACGCCTACAGATTGGGGTCACAAAACAAGGCACCTCTCATGGGTAGCCATGGTGAACCCAGCCCGCTTCCCACATGGTGGCTTGCATTGGGTCCACAAACCATGCTCCCAACCCCAGCTCATTATAGGGTTGATGGCTCCACCATGGGTTGGTGTGACCGATCCCACCCCGATGTGTGGCAAGTGGCAAGCGAGGCTCTCTGCAAGAAGGCCCACGAGCCCCTGACGCTCTTGGTGGTCCCACCTGCTTCACTGGTGCCCAAGCCGCTGCCTCCTTCCTCTTTCTTCAAGCACGATGTTCTGGGCGGCGCAAGCGCGCACATGCGCGGTTGCCATGTTTTCCCAGTCCCTTGCAGGTGTACTGCTACGAAGGGTCGAAATGAGGAGCCGTGCCTGGCCCATGACCTGGGAGGGGCTGCGGCCCAAGCGCCGTGAGCGGCTCCCACGGCGCTGGCCAAGCGAGGCTTCATGTCGCCCGCGGCTGCCAGCTGGCAAGTGGTCATAGGAGGAGCCAAGTGGAGGAAGCCTTCTCCCCCGAAAGGGGGTGACAAAGCACCTCTTGTGCCCTTTGGGTGTCATCCCGTGTCGTTGCTAGTCTTGCCCTGGCCATTCTCTGCCCCCCCCCCCATACCTTTTTCATCCCTTCCCACGCCTTGAGGTATTTCTTCCAGAAAGGGGATGCCGTATTTCCCCGAAAATAAGACCGAGTCTTATATTAATTTTTGTTCCAAAAGACACATTAGGGCTTATTTTCAGGTGATGTCTTATTTTTCATGTACAACAATTTAGATTTATTCATGTACAAAAATCTACATTTATTCAAATACAGTCATGCCATCTTCTTCTGGAACATCGTCATAACTCTCCAAACCCCGAATTTTGTTGCAACAGACGTACTAAATGCATCCGTCTGGCTGACAATCTTAACTGGGGCTTATATTAGGGGTAGGGCTTATATTATGAGCAGTGCTTTTTTTGTAAGAAAAAAGGTGCCAGAATTCATGACATTATTTACCTTTCGCACATAGTCAATCACTGTACACACAGCCGCACACGTCAGTTGTGTAACGAAACATAACGGTCGCAGCCTGCAGTAAGCACTCAGCGCGCGACCACACAAGCCGAGCAGCACCATCACAACCAGCGCGGACGAAGTACTCATGCATCGGACTCGACACACAAGCAGCCCACATGCACCGTTTTAATGATTTTGCCGCCGACCTGCTACGCTCGACAGGGCGATTCAAATCCACGTGGACCAAACATCAAATTTTCAAAAGTTACTTTTAAAACTTGGAAAATCGTTCGAAAAAAGGTGCCGGAACTCCGTTCCAGTGCGCTCTATGACAAAAAAAAGCACTGGTTATGAGCATCCTGAAAAATCATTCTAGGGTTCATTTTCCAGTTAGGTCTCATTTCCGGGGAAACGGGGTATCTGTGCCCCACCCCTTGCCAAAAGGGAGGCTCATTTCTTCCCAACAGCGCACTCAGTTTGAGGGGGTTATCCGCTTTTGCTTTGCTTTTCCTGCAGAGGGAAATATACACACTGTTTTCACAGCCATATCACTGCAGCTTCCTGAACTTGGCCCTTGCAGGTTCTCTGGACTGCAGTTCTCAGCATCCTTGGTCAAGAGGGTGGTCATGCTGCTTTGGGAAATAATATAAAACCGTTTTTGTTCGGGACAGCAAGATTTCCCATAGGTCAGACCACATGGAGCGGCTACGCTTCTTTCGACACCAGCTCCCCACTCCCCTTTCCTCCCTGGCTTCCTAAGTTTTATTATACGAATAAAATAGATGCTTCTCAGATGGTGAGGAAAATTTCGGTTTCTGCGGTTTTTCCCCTCCCCATAGTACGCACCAGAAATTTAGTGTTTCTTTCCCTTGGGTTATCCCCACACAGCTCCCAAAAGCGTACGTTTCCCATCGATGCCTGAAGTGCCCCTAGTAACCCCCCCCCCCGGTCTGCACCATCCAAGATCTCAAGCTCTTCTCTGAACAGTCGTTCTGCCCTCACTTAGGTCAGGTTGCTGGACCTCTAATGACCCGGAGCCTGTGCCTTTTCCTCTCTCTTGCTCCGGGGAGCCCAGTGTCTTGCCTGGATGGTGCTGGGGTGGAGGGCAGATCAGCACAGGCAGAGCTGAGGGCCCACAAGAGGAGAAGCAGGCTTCCAGTCCGGAGCACTCAGCAACCCATACTCCAGAAAGGGAAAACTGAGGCACACACTTGCAAATCATGCACATTCATGCAAAAGTGCTCCATGGACCAGGGGGGCCAGTTGAAAGGCGGCCGTGATGGACGCGGGCTGGTGAGATGGGGGTGCCCGGGGGTGCGGACGCGGCTTGCTCGTTGGAGATGGTTTTGGACTTGCTGGGAGATCCCAGTGGCAAGGCGGGCGGTGGCAGTGGCGGCAGGCACGGGGAGTCCAAAACCTCAGAGGTGGGCTGGATAAATTGGCATGGCAGGCTGGATTTGGCTTGTGGGCCGTGCTTTGAGGACCCCTGCTTTAGACCCACATTCTGCTGTTCCAGCAGCAACGCCTGTTCGACACAGAATCAAGTGACCGAGAGGCAGGAGAGGGTCCACACTGAAGGAATGATGCTGATTGGGACTCAATATCAATAGCGAAAACAAAAAAATAAACAGGTTCGTAGGGAAGGTTGAATTGTTTGAGCCTCCGGAATTTATTCATAGAACACCCTGTAGTTACTTATGACAGCATGTGACTGGGTAGTGGGTTTCCTCCTCAAATACAAGCTTTTCGAACATGCACAGAGTGTTTTATAGATTCTGAGTCACCTGGGCGCAGCAGCTGGGCAGTTGATGACGAAATAAGGGGAGCACAGTCAGGAGAAGGCTCACTGAGGCACAGGGATTCCTGTGGGTCTTGGCATGCAAATGAGGGTCCTTGCTGTGCTGTTGACCTGGCAACCTGACCAGTTCTTACCGATAAAGCAAAACAAGAGCCCTGGCAGCTTCTGGGGGAAGCCATCAGGTCCCACTTCTGAAAGTAACAGCAAACGTGAAATGGGGTGCTTTTTGAGAGAGGGCTGCAGATTTGATTTTATAACACAAAGGCACATATAAACCACCCTTTTCTGCCAGGATTTATCTGAATTTTCCCAACAATGCCGATAAGAATCAAAATAAGAGGCGAGTTTTCCAGAGGCACACAGAAAAGCAAGCTTTGGCACACCAGCGCAATCTGCTGCGAGGTTAAGGGGCAACGTACCGGGATGCTCCAGAGCAGCTGCTGGGACTGCAGGGGTGCCTTGATGGCCTCGGCTGGGTGCTGGGTGCCTCCACCTTGTGTGTGGGGGGGTGGCATCTTTGAGGGCTGGGAGCTCAGCCACTCCTGGGCCAGGGCAGCGCCAACAGCCTGGCGTGGCAGAGAAGCCGCCAGCGGCTTGGCCACAAAAGATTTTAACCTTGGGAAGATACAAGGGGGAGCAGGAAGCACCACGATAGGTGGGTGCCCAGGGCTCCCTAATGGGGTGGGGGCCACCTCCCCCGCCCCCGGTTGCACCAAGCTTCTGGGGGTCCCTGCATCTCCAGGGCCTGTGCACTCCTTCCATGCACCGCGAAGGATCTTTCAACACGACCTTCCCCTGGGAACGAAACCATCATCGCTTCTGATCCCTCGCCAAGCGGCCTCAGCCTGCACACTGCGGCAAAGAGATTTTGTTCCCTGTGTGACCAGGCAGTCATTTGGCAGGGACGACGCTGCACCGTCCTGGGCCTGTAACGCTCCCAGCCGACGGACCTTCTCAGCAGCCTCTGGGCTCCTCTGTCATGGCATGGCAGATACCTGCCGGGGGCCAGGCGAACGCACGAGGGCAGAATACGGATGTGGCCAGGAACAATCCTAGGGTCAAGACCCAGGAGGACGAACAGATGTGGAGGATAACAGGGCGAGAGGCAAGGCACAGCAGGAGACACAGGACAGCAGGACCAGATGCAGCAAGGTCAGGCAAGCAGCAGGCAGAAGGCCCTGCTACTGAGGAAACAAGGCAAGGCAGGATAGAGGTCAGGCAAGAGGCAGGCAGAGCAGCAAGGCGACGTGGAAGGCAGGAAACACAGCAGGAACCAGGAGCAGAAATGGTCAGGCAAGGGGCAGGCGCAGCAGCAACCAGGAGGATCTGTGCTGCTGAGGCAACACGGCAAGGCAGGGCAGGGCAGGGCGGGCAGGGCAGGGCATTGCTCATATTTTCTGGGAATGTCCAAAAACTAAGAAGCATTGCCAGATCGTTTTGGAGACCAGAGAAGTCAGGAGCGCCTGTGAGCTGCCTCTTGATTTGGTAGTGATTTCTGTTGTTGTTTTTGTTAGACAGAGTCTCCCATACAAAAGGAAAGGGGAATTATCATTTGCTTTTTGACCGTGGCTAGGGGATCCTGGGGAGGAGGGCTATGACAAATCTAGACAGCCTACTAAAAAGCAGAGACATCACCCTGCCAACAAAAGTGCGTATAGTCAAGGCCATAGTTTTCCCAGTTGCAATGTATGGCTGTGAAAGCTGGACCATAAGGAAGGCCGAGCGCAAAAGGATTGAGGCCTTTGAATTGTGGTGCTGGCGGAGACTCCTGCAAGTCCCTTGGACTGCAAGGCGATCAAACCGGTCAGTCCTAGAGGACTGCTCTTTAGAAGGCCAGGTACTGAAGATGAAACTCAAATACTTTGGCCACCTAATGAGAAGGAAGGACTCCCTGGAGAAGAGCCTGATGCTGGGAACAATGGATGGCAAAAGAAGAAGGGACGGCAGAGGATGAGGTGGCTGGATGGAGTCACTGGGGTGGTGGGTGAGGGCTTGGGTGGACTCCGGAGGATGGTGGGAGGACAGGAAGGCCTGGAGGAATGTTGTCCATGGGGTCACGATGGATTGGACACGACTTCGCAACTAACAACAACAAGGGTATCCAGCTTTTAGAATTGGAAGCAATGCATTATCCCTGCTTTAATGGAATGTATGACAAGCATATGGGATTTGATCGATACGGTAAATATTATTAGAGAAGAAAGACAGGGAGATAACAGATTTTATGAGAAATGGTCATTACTTGCAATGGTTCAGAGCAGCAAAGTGCAAGACAAGATACCACCATATGAAGTATTGGGATGACTGTAATTTCTGTGTGTACGTGTAGTAAATAGATCTCCGATTACAACAGTGATGGCAAAGACCTCGTTTTTATTTCGCTCAGATCTTTTTGTGAACTTTGATCTATATTAGCTTTCCAGTGCTGAAACTTTTTTGCATTGCTATATACAGGTAATATTTTATATTTAAACTTTTACAGGCTGGAGGAAAAGGGTTTCCTATGTCCCACCCCACACTCAAAAAAAGCAAAAAGCCCTGGACAGGCTTCTCCACATATATTTTGCTAAATTTTCTTTAACCCTCTCTTCATTTAATTACCCATGCAGGTTACAGTGAGAATTGATAAAAAGAGGACAATCAAGAGCAATTGATGAGTGTTGTTGTTGTTAGTCGTGAAGTCCCCTCCGACCCATCACGACCCCATGGACAACACTCCCCCAGGCCTTCTTGTCCTCCACCATCCCCCAGAGTCCACTTAAGCTCACACCAACTGCTTCAGTGACTCCATCCAGCCACCTCATCCTCTGCCATCCCCTTCCTCTTTTGCATATCTGCATATCTGCAAATCTGAGGTTGTTGATATTTCTCCCAGCGATCTTAATTCCAACTGGTGATTCATCTAGCCCCGCCTTTCTCATGATGTGCTCTGCATATAAGTTAAATAGGCAGGGCGACAGTATACAGCCTTGCCGAACTCCTTTCTCAATTTTGAACCAATCAGTGGTTCCGTGTCCGGTTCTCACTGTTGCTTCTTGACCTGCATGTAGGTTTCTCAAGAGACAAATAAGATGGTCAGGTACTCCCATCTCTTTAAGAACTTGCCACAATTTGTTGTGATCCACACAATCAAAGGCTTTAGCGTAGTCAATGAAGCAGAAGTAGATGTTTTTCTGGAACTCCCTAGCTTTCTCCATGATCCAGCGTATGTTGGCAATTTGATCTCTAGTTCCTCTCCCTCTTCGAAATCCTGCCTGTACTTCTGGTAGTTCTCGGTCCACATACTCCTGGAGCCTAGCTTGTAGGATTTTGAGCATCACTTTGCTAGCATATGAAATGAGTGCAATGGTGCGGTAGTTTGAACATTCTTTGGCATTGCCCTTCTTGGGGATCGGAATGTAAACTGACCTTTTCCAATCTTGTGGCCACTGTTGAGTTTTCCAAATTTGCTGGCATATTGAGTATAGCACTTTAACTGCATCATCTTTCAGGATTTTGAATAGCTCAGCTGGAATACTGTCACCTCCACTAGCTTTGTTGTTGCTCAGACTTCCTAAGGCCCATTTGACTTCACATTCCAGGATGTCTGGCTTGAGGTCAGTGACCACCCCATCGTGGTTATCAGGGATGTTAAGCTCTTTCTTGTATAGTTCTTCTGTGTAATCTTGCCACCTCTTCTTAATCTCTTCTGCCCCTGCCATTTTGGTCCTTTATTATGCCCATCTTTGCATGAAATGTTCCCTTCATATCTCTAATTTTCTTGAAGAGATCTCTGGTCCTCCCTATTCTATTGTTTTCTTCTATTTCTTTGCGCTGTTCATTTAAGAAGGCATTCTTATCTCTTCTAGCTGTTCTCTGGAATTCTGCATTCAATTGTTTGTATCTTTCTCTTTCTCCCTTTCCTTTCGCATCCCTTCTTTCCTCAGCTATTTGTAAAGCTTCCTCAGACAGCCATTTTGCTTTCTTGCATTTCTTTTTCTTTGGGATGGTTTTAGTTGCTGCCTCTTGTACAATGTTGCAAATCTCCATCCATAGTTCTTCAGGCACTCTGTCTATCAGATCTAATTCCTTAAATCTATTTGTCACCTCTACTGTATATTCATCAGGGATATGATTTATGTCATACCTGAGTGGCCTAGTGCTTTTCCCTACTTTCTTCAACTTAAGCCTAAATTTTGCCACCAGAAGCTCATGATCTGAGCCACAGTCAGCTCCTGGTCTAGTTTTTACTGACTGTATAGAACTTCTCCATCTTTGGCTGCAGAGCACATAGTCAATCTGATTTCTGTGTTGACCGTCTGGTGATGTCCATGTGTAGAGTTGTCTCTTGGGTTGTTGGAAAAGAGTGTTTGCTATGACCATCGTATTCTCTTGACAAAATTCTACCAGCTTGTGTCCTGCTTCATTTTGTACTCCAAGGCCAAACTTGCCAGTTATTCCAGTTATCTTTTGGCTTCCTACTTTAGCATTCCAATCCCCCATGATGATAAGGACATCATTTTTTGGAGTTAATTCTAGAAGGTGTTGTAGGCCTTCATAGAACTGGTCAACTTCAGCCTCTTCAGCACCAGTGGCTGGGGCATAGACTTGGACTATTGTGATGTTGAATGGTTTGCCTTGGATTCGAACTGAGATCATTCTGTCATTTTGGAGATTGTATCCCAGTACTGCTTTTCCTACTCTTTTATTGACTATGAAGGCTACTCCATTTCTTCTGAGGGATTCTTGCCTGCAGTAGTGTACCTGATGGTCATCTGAACTAAATTCACCCATGCCTGTCCATTTTAGTTCACTGATTCCTAAGATGTCGATGTTCAGTCTTGTCATCTCTTGTTTGACCACATCCAGCTTGCCTTGATTCATGGATCTGACATTCCAGGTTCCTATGGAGTAAAGATCTTTGCAGCATTGGACTTTCCTTTCACCTCCAGATACATCAGCAACTGAGTGTCCTTTCGGCTTTGACCCAGTCGCTTCATTCTTTCTGGCGCTACTAGTACTAGCCCTCCGCTCTTCCCCAGTAGCATATTGGACACCTTCCGACCTGAGGGGCTCATCTTCCAGTGTCATATCGTTTTGCCTTTTGGTTTTCATGTCCATGGGGTTTTGATGGCAAAGATACTGGAGTGGGTTGCCATTTCCTTCTCCAGTGGATCACGTTTTGTCAGAGCTCTCTGCTATGACCTGTCCGTCTTGGGTGGCCCTGCACGGCATAGCTCATAGCTTCATTGAGCTACGCAAGCCCCTTCGCCACGACAAGGCAGTGATCCATGAAGGAGTTCACATAAGTAGAACCAGCCAAAGACATTTCTCCCACCCATATTTTATCAGGGGACAAGATGAATTCTTTCTTGGTTCTCTAAAGAGACCTGATCTCTACACGTGAACATGCGCGCTTGTGTATGTGTTCGTGCGCACGTGCGTGTATAAAATTTGGTCTGCGGCCACTTGTGGTGATGTAGATCAAGCATATGTCCTGATGGAGGACCGTGGCCCCTCCCAATGCCTCTGGAACGTCACCATAAGGACCTGGCATCTTTTCAAAGGCAGTCGGGGTAAACAAAAGCATTAGTCCCACAAAAAAGAGAGAGTCCCACAGGCTAGTGGGAGCTGTCATCTTTTTTGTGGAAACTTCCTAACCCACAATGCCTCTGAACTGATGCAATGTCATTATGAAACATCCTTTCTAAGCACGAGGAGGGTGTCTGGCCAACTTTGCGAATGCCTGCAGATATGGGTAGATTATTACAGAATGATCTTTAAGAATCTGGGCAGGGCAAAAATCCGAAATCCAGAGTTCAGCAATAGCTTTATTACGATTCATCAAATTCCACAGAATCTTTTGAGTTCTGCAGAACTCCAGAACGTCCAGGTTTGCATAGTTTTGTAGCAGCCTGGCTGATCCTAATGAAAAGTATTGTCCAGTTGTGGGGTTGGGATTGTTTTTTTTTTTTCTTTTCATGGACTAGGACAGCTTGTCCTGACTTTTTGTGGGGTAAGGAAAGCTCCACGAGGATTTGAATGGTTGCTGACTCGACACTTTTAGATCTGAAGCCTTGCATCTGGAACCTGTGATTAGTGTTTGAGGTTTGTAGAATATTGATCTAGAGAGCTTAGTGGAAAACCAGTGTCTCCAACTACTGGGTGATCAGTAATTATTAGCCAGCCAATTAGTAAGTAGGTGTTACTTGCAAAATGAATGGATATAAATCGCTCTGTGTTTGCATATGTCCGAGCTTTGCAGTTTGGGACAATATGGGAAAATCAATGGTTATATTGGGTTGAATAAATCCGGCAAGCATATTTGGACCAGAGAAGCAGGGAACTCGTGTGGGCTGAGGAAGGACTGGTGTGTCCTCAGTCCCAGCTTAAAAATGGATAAAGCACCTAAAAGCACCCCAAGGAAGCCAGAGCAGGGAAGGGGGATTATTTTATTCCAGCTGCTGAGCCAACAGCTCTGTGCCATCAATTACACATACTTAGTGCTGTTTGGTAATTAAAGTAATTATTTACCTTGGAAAGTAGGAAGTTGTTTGTTTTTGATTACTCCTAAGCGCTTGCATCTCTTTGCAAAAGGATGCTTTGTGTAGGTCGCAGCCCTGCAGCCACAGGAGGAATATCTGGGACAGAAGCTTTTTCAGTCTGGAGACGCTCCCAGGGCTGCATTCCTGTGATGGGTGAGGCTGCAGGCAAAAGGAGTGGATCCAAGAAACCCAGGCACTAGCATCTTGTAGCTTAAAGCTTGCCATTGTGACATCTGTAAGACATCTGTGTTGTTGAAGTTGCTAGTTGCGCAGTCGCGTCCGACCCATCACAACCCCATGGACAACATTCCTCCAGGCCTTCCTGTCCTCCACCATCCCCGGAGTCCACTCAAGCTCACACCAACTGCTTCAGTGACTCCATCCAGCCACCTCATCCTCTGCCGTCCCCTTCTCCTTTTGCCCTCAATCCTTCCCAGCATCAGGCTCTTCTCCAGGGAGTCCTTCCTCCTCATTAGGTGGCCAAAGTATCTGAGTTTCATCTTCAGCATCTGGCCTTCCAAGGAGCAGTCAGGGTTGATCTCCTCTAGGACTGACCGGTCTGATGGCCTTGCAGTCCAAGGGACTCGCAGGAGTCTCCTCCAGCACCACAACTCAAAGGCCTCAATTCTCTGACGCGCAGCCTTCCTTCTGGCCCAGCTTCCACAGTCATACATTGCAAATAAGACATCTATAGCCTGCCTTTTCCTCTTGCAAGGAACCCAGCTCAGCTTCCGTGGTCCTCCTTCTCTCCATATCATCCTCACCAGCACCACCCTTTGATGTAGGCTAGGCTGAGTGCGCGTGACTGGCCTAAAGCGAGCCTCATGGCTGAGAGGGGACCAGACGTGGATCCCCCGAGTCCTAGTCCAATATCCTAACCTCTACACCAAACTGGACAATGGCTATGTGAACTTGGATTTAGGGGAGTTAAGGTCCAACACAACTGGAGAGTGTCATGTTGGACAAAGATCAATGTAGACGGCTCTGAGGCAGATGAACTGATGATCTCAGCCTTTCTGAGCTGGAAAAGCTCAGATAAATGTATTTATTTTTCGATTTATATCCTGCCTTTTTCCTACAAAGGGCTCAAGGCAGCTTACATCATTCTCGTCCTCCATCTTATCCCCACAACAACAACCCTGTGAGGTAGGTTGGGCAGAGAGTCTGTGACTGGCCCAAAGTCACCCAGTTGGCTCCATGGCGGAATGGTGGAACTGAAGTGCTTTTTCAGGCTGTTTTGTGGGTACCTCTGTTGTGATGAGCCGTCAGGTCATCTCCGACTTATAGTGATCCTGGACGGAAAGATCCTGTCCATGATGGCTCCATTCAGCTCTTCCAAGTTCAAGGCTGTGGCTTTCTGGATTCTATACATCTCATATTTAGACTTCCCTCTCACCTTCTGCCTTCAGACAACAGCCCTGGATGCCTCCAGGAGGATAAAACAACCGAGTGGAATGGGAGACCCCACATTTTCAAGTGTTCCCCAGCCAGGCTTTTTCTGCCTAGTCATGCATAGGATGGCACCTTAAAGCACACAGGGAATCTATGTGGCCACATCTGCCAGTGCAAAACAATTCTTTATCCTGAAAGTGGAAACTTCCAAAATGCTGGGAAAATTATAAAAGGTTTCCCCTGGAACCAAACAGAAGGCTGAGTAGGGGCCCGGAGCACCTTTGGGGAGCTTGATCTGCGTCTGGGGTGCTACTACCAAAAAAGGCTCTTCCCCTGGTTGCCACCTGCCTTGCTTCCTCTGGAAGGACCCCTGAAGATGACCTGAAGGTCCAGGAAGGTCCATATGGGCTGAGGTGTTCCTTCAGGTGACCTGGCCCCAAGCTATTTAGGGCTTTGAATGTTAGTACTGGCACTTTGAAATCGGGCCTGGGCTTCAACTGGCAGGCAGTGCAGCTAGAAAAGGACTAGTGAAAGGCCTAATTTGGAAAGGGACTAATTCGTTCTCTTGAGTCAGTCCCCATTAACAGTCTGGCCGCCTGATCCCCGTTCAAATGCAAAGGGGATGCATCTTGTCCATTGCTTCGGGCAGCAGATGTTTTGAGCTGTCCCCGAACGGCCACTTCAGCTCTGTGTGTAAGGGGAGAAATGATCGAGGAGTTTAATACTACGCATGGTGAGAGAAAGAGGAGATGGAGAGAGAATACTCAAACCCAAAGGGGTCATCCCAGGAAGCTGATGGGTAGGAGAGTAAGAACCCTTCTTCACGCAGCGTATAGTCAGACTATGGGATTCTCGGGCACAGGAAGCGGTGATGGCTGCCAGTCTAGATGGCTTTAAGAGGGAATTGGACAGATTCATGGGGGAGGGGACTACCAGTGGCTACTAGCCCTGCTGGCTGTGGACTACCTCCTTCACTAGAAGTGGCCTGGCTGCACACACCAGCGGCTGAGCAGCTTGGGCAGGTGGAGGCCTTGCACCCATCCTGCTGGAGGGATCCTGCGGCCAGCTGGTTTGCCACCTTGTGCACAGAGTGCCGGACTTGGTGGACCTCGGCTCTGATCCAGCATGGTTTGGCTTATGTTCTCATGGTTGATCATAGCAATAAACTGGGCCGAGGTGAGCCATTTGGTGTGATCCAGCAGCTCTCCTCTCTCTGTTCTGCCTTGATATTGCCTGGAATACAATACAGCAGAGGTGTTGGGACTTCGATTCAAACCAGATGGCATTTTTTCCCCTCCTGCTCTCCATCCCTCCAGTCATGGCAGTTATTCTCTGGATTTTACTATGCGATTACTTTAGCATGCGGGGGGTTGTGTCTTGTGGGGAGAAGCGATACTTTTAGAAGCTTCAAAGAAAGGCCTAATTCAGGGATAGGAACAAGGTGTTCTTCTGTTCAGGAGAAGCTGCACAGGTTTTAAAATACCCTGCTGTAAACAGAAAACAGCTTAGGATGGAATTGCCGCTAAGTAGAGGGAAGCAGCAAACCAACAGCAAGAGCCCCCAAACCCGAGAGAGCTATTTAAAGGATGCTTGTTGGGTTTCCAGCAGTATTTTGATGCCATTTCAGGAAAGGATGGAGACAGAAACAGGTGATTAGGTTTCTAGGTAGCAATACAAAGGGGCAGTGTTCTGGCCAGCAGCCTGCCTGCAGGAGAGAGCTAAAATTAGCAGGTCCAGTTGCAATCGTAGGGAGCAGTCAGCTCCCTCATCCCCTACCAGCCTCATTTGTTCCCTGGAAAGTCTGCCCATTTCTTGCCTTGGGACTGGAAGTGCCACGTACATCGAAAACAGGCCTGGTCGCATGAGTGACTCGCTGGTAGACTTCAGGGGCCAGGTGGCATCAACTTCAGAATGATTCTGCTTCATTGTCCGTGAATACATTTCTGCAATGTGGGGGTCCTGAACCTCGGGACCACGGCCTTCTTGGGGGCCAAATCCAGCCCTCTGGGTTTGCCCAGAAGGCCCCTTCCCTTTCCCTCAAGCATCAGCCAGTCGGTGGCTTCCCCGGACTGGTGCATTTTCCTGCATATCCCAGCCCGAAGCACCTTGCCTAAGATCTCACACAGGCAGAAGGAGTGGTCAGCTGCAGTCCGCTGGCAGTCTGCTCCTGTCACTTTGGCCATCTGCCCCACCCACTGCTGGAACAGGGCAGAGTGTGTCCAGAACTGAATTCCGGCTGAGCGACGTTCCCCATAATGCTTTGCTGGTCCATTCCCAATTTGCCCTGGGGACCTCCTAGCCACCATGTGTCACATCCAGCTTGATGCACCTCTTCTTTCTCAGTGTGGCCACAACTGAGGAGCAGGTACTCTGGATCCAGAAGGATCTGGACAGACTGTGGAAGTGGCCAGGGGACAACAGGATGGCGTTCAGTGTGGATAAGTGCAAGGTCTTGCACTTGGGGCATAGGAATGGGCGTCATAGGACAGGTTAGGGGACCAGTGGCTGGAGAGCAGCACTTGTGAAAGGGACCTCGGGGTGCTGGTTGACCGCAGGCTAAGCATGAGCCAGCAGTGTGATGCGGTGGTCAAGAGGGCGAACGCCACCCTTGGTTGCATAGCCAGAAGTGTGGCTTCTAGATCAAGAGAGGTATTACTACCACTTTGTATGACTCTGGTGCATCCGCAGCTGGATTATTGTGTTCAGTTCTGGACCTCTCATTACAAGAGGGATATAGCAAGGTTGGAATTGGTGCAGTGAAGGGCCACAAGGATGGTGGCTGGTTTGCAGGGGAAGCCGTATGGGGAGAGACTGAGGGAGCTGGGTCTTCTCAGCCTTGAGAGGAGGAGGTTCTGAGGGGACCTGTAAGCGACAGACAGGTACGTGAGGGGGTGCCACGCAGAGGTGGGTCATGACCTTTTTTTTTTCCCTGCAGGGGAGGGCAGGACACATTCCAATGGAGCAAAGCTCAGGGAACCAAGATTTAGGGTGGATGCCAGGAAGTACTTCCCAATGGTTAGGGCCCCAAGGGTATGGAATGGGCTTCCACAGGAGGTGGTTGAAGCTCCAGCAGTGAGGGGTGTTTAAGGATAGGCTAGACATGCACATGGTAGGCATGTCATGAGAGGAGCCAGCTGGAGCCAGGGGTCAGACTAGATGACCCTTCTGGCTCACTCTGTTTCTGTGTTTCTATGTATCTGTGTTTCTAATGTCCTCAGTATCCAAGGGTAAGCCAAGCAGAGTTTCTGTAGGATCGGGGGCTGCAATTCTCCAGGAACATCAAAGCAGCCAGCCTAAGTTGTAGGGCTTTCTGGAATGGTGTGGTTTCGGATCGTGGCCCTCAAGGTGGTGGAGAAGTCTGTAGGGTGGAGAGGCGTGTGCTTGTGTGTGGAAAAGACGCACATCAGAGTTGCAATTGCAGACTCCCCTTGGCCCGTGTAGCTTGACCCGCTTTGGTTGAGACCCCTGTTGAGGTGTCTGGACTGAGTTACCGCAGGAGGAGGCAGCCCTTGGCCAGAAGAGCTCCAAGAATGGTCCCCCTCTGGCCAGGGCACCAGACTCTGGAGGCACCAGACTCTGGAGCTGGGCTTCCTCCTTGCCTGGTGAGCATCACGTGAGCTCTGACGCACCCCTGCCTCTGTGGAGGGCTTCATGTTGCCACGAGGGGGCACTGCCCATACCGGGCACGAGGGATGTGTGCGGAGTCTACTCTGGCAGTGGGGACCGGTTGGTTTCCCTGGGCTCAGCTCCCTGGACTTGGCCCATTTTCTCATGGCCGTGAGTCCGGCATCCCAGAGAGCGTTTGTGTGGCGCATGCCAGGCACTGAGCCCCACACGGAGCCCGCCCGAGCTGCGCCCCTCTCTCGTGCATGTGGCCTGCAGCCTTTGTGTGCGCTGCCCGTTTCAGGGAAGACACCGGCTGGTTGTGCATCCGGGCTTCCGTGAGCATTTGCAGACTCCCTCTCGGCTTGGCTCGCTTTCTAAGCAAGGGCCGAGCATGAGAAGAGGTCTGGAAAAAGAAGAGCACCGGAGCCCGAGAGGAGCATCACAACTCTGCTTGGCACTCAGCTTTGCAGGGTCTCCTCCCCCTCCCCCTCCCCCATTACTAGTGCGACAGTGCATTTACAGCTTGCCTTTTTCCTCCTGCAAGGAACCTAGTGCCTCTGGTCCCTTTCGTCCTTGCAGCGACAGCCCTGCGAGGTAGCTTGGACTGAGAGCCTGTGTTTGGCCTAACGTGACCCAGTGAGCACCATGGCTGAGGGGAGGGCTAGAACCCAGATCTCGCAGGCCCCCAGCGCAACACTCTGACCACCGCTCCACACTGGCTCCTTCTCACCTTTTGTCCACCGGACTTCTGCCTGGAAGTGGTGCAACAGCTTTGCTAGACCTGGACTCACGCCCCCCCGCCCCCCCCGCCCCCGCCCAGCTCCAAATCCATTTCCAAGGGTCCTGCACCGAGCACTAAGGTTTCCTGAAGCCAAAAAGGGTCTTCTCAGCCTTCACTTGCAGGCAGGGCTCAGTTTTCGAAGGGGGTTGTCTGTGGGAGGGACAGCTTACCTCTTTTCTCCCTGCATGCCACCGCCCCCCCCAAGGAAAATTCTTCTCCTGCATGACAACAAAGCCTGGAAAAAAATACCCCACATTTCCCATTGAGTTGAGGTGATCTGGGGCAGTGTGCCGATTAGCTGAAGAATTAATTTTATTTGAGATGATTTATATGAGAAATTAATTGGCTGCTTTTTGTCTCTTGTGAAATTAAAATAAATCTTCATAATGATTTGCACATTTGCATGCACAGGTATAGAGTGGCCTATGCAGATTTTATGCAGATTCGTGTCCTGTGGGTTCGGTCCCCAAATCTCTGAAGTGCCAAGCGACAATCCTGCTTTGGTACATTACCCTCCTCTCAGCATTGGCTTTCACAAAGCCCAGTCCTTCCGACCAATAATGTCGATTACACGCTTGCTCATGAATGTGCACACGGACCAAGCCTTATCGTGGCAGGTTTCCCTACAGTATAATACCAAGAATTTGCTTCCATAAAGTATTCCGAAAACTGTCTTTGGGACAGCGGGGTCCTTCCAGATGGGTTGGATGTGAACACCCCTCATCGGCTGGGGATAATAGCAGCTGTAGTCCAATGCCTCTACAGGGACTCCTCACAAACCTGTCATTCCTCAGGTTTGCAATCCATGCGCTGCTTTTCCTCTCTCTTCCGTGGTGCCGGAACAGGGCTGGGTGCAGATCAGATGCCTGCATTCCTGAGGCGCACTTCAAGAGCAGGGTGGATGAGGCTGAAGGTCCTCAGCCGGCAATACCCTTTGGAAAGCGCTTCTGCGGATCGTGTCTTCTGGATTTGGAAAGGCTGCTGTGAGCCTTTCCTTCCCAACTGAGCCGGCTTTTTAGAGCAAACCCAGAGTCACTAATTAGATGTCAGGGATGCTCTGAAGGGCCTTTCTGGAGACTGGTCTGTTGCAGCTGGTAATTTTAGTGGAGCTCTGCCGGGCTTTCCACAGCTGAAGTCAATTTGGCCTATTTAAAAGCCAGGCTGCCCAGAGACTCTTCAAAGAACCGGTTATTTACCCATGACTTGGAGTGTATTTTTAATCGAAGCCCCGCAAAAAGAGGTGTGGAACAAGGCAACTCAACGGAACGAGAAAAAAGGCCACGAAAGGCAGATTGGAACACAACTGCAGGCCTTCTCTGCCAGGACAAGCGCCTAGAAGGTCCCCCTCTTCGCCCTGACGTATCAAACCAGGTTCTACACTTTCCGCTGGATTTATTTACTCCACAAATTATTGTAAAGTTTGCACTCATTTCAAAAACCAAGGAACTGCACAGAAGGATCACTGCAATGTGCTGTACATAGAGCTGCATTTGAAAATGGTCCAGAAACTTCAATTAGTCCCAAGTAGGGCAGCAAGATTATTAGCCGAGACCAGTCAATAAGATCGTATTACGCCGGCACGTTGCAATCTGCATTGGCTGTCGCTCTCTTTCTCTGCCAAATCCAAGTGGAGGTGGGGAGAGACCTGTTCTCCCCTGCAGAGGAAGGCAGGACGCGCTCCAACAGAGCCAAGCTCAGGGAACCAAGGCTCAATTTGGATGCCAGGAAGCACTTCCTGACAGTTGGGACCCCGAGGGTGTGGAATGGGCTTCCATGGAGGTAGTTGAGGCCCCATTGGTGAGGGTGTTCAAGGATAGGCTGGACATGCACATGGTGGGCATGTCGTGAGCAGAGCCAGCTGGAGCCAGGGGTCAGGCTAGATGGCCCGGGAGACCCCTTCTGACTCGCTCTGTTTCTATGTTTCTAAGTGCTGGCATTAACATCCAGAGCCCCAGCTTGGGGAGGGCTGTGATGGAGACACACCTGTAAAGCAGAAGTCTGTTTGAGGGCCGCCATCCTGAGCCCTGCCCTTCCCATCTTGCCCTGAGACTCCAAAAAGCCAGACGGACAATTTTATTGACACTTTGCAGCTACAAGACGAAGCAGCTGTAAAATCCCATTAGTGGATTTGGAAGCTGAGCCTCTGCTCATGTCAAGAGAGTTGTTAGACTGGGGACCTCTCCCCAGAAGCCTCCCCGTTCAGTAACTCTGTGGCCTGCACCCTCCGGGTGTCTCCTGCTGGTCTGGGGCCAGGGAGTGTGGCCTTGTGATTCTGAGCTGCATGAGGGGAGGGGACAATCAGAGTGGAGAATCAATGGGATTCCTTCCCAGATTTGCCTCCGTGCCATGGGGCAGGGCGATGGAGGGACCCCAAGAGGCTGCTGGCTCTGTGGGCTGGAGTTGGCCCGCTGCTGGACTCCAGTGACAAGCAGCCACGCAGCCTCTTCTGAAAACCTCCAGTGAAAAGGAACCCACCATTTCCAGTAGCAGGCAGTTCCATCGTTCTTACCACAAGGAAGTTCTTTCTTAACAAAAGCTGCTTCTGTGATGCATCTACTCTCCCTGGAGCAACAAAGGCCAAGCGTTCTCCATCTACTCCACGTCTCCTACTCCTCTTCTCCTCTCCATCTTCAAATATGTGAAGATAACATTTGTGGAAGCAAACCCTGCAGTTTGTGCAAAGAGGTCCATTCTTTTATCTGTCCTGAATCTCCCACTACTCAACCTAATGGGATGACCATTCTAGTATTTAGAGACTTTCTCCATGCCAAGCATCATTTTGTAGCCCTTGCGGGTCTTTTTCCTAAGCTCAACAACTCCAGATGTTGTAAGCTTTCCCCAAAGGGGAATTGCTGTACCCCTTGATCGAGGACAGGCTGGACGTGCACATGGTGGGCATGTTGTGAGCGGAGCCGGCTGGTGCCGGAGGTCAGACTAGATGGCCTGGGAGACCCCTTCTGACTCGCTCTGTTTCTGTGATGGTTTTCACTGGCCTTCTTTGCACTTTTCCTAACTGTACAGTAGCATCTCTGAGGGAACTCGTGCTATGCTTGCTGCAGAAGGCTTTTTTTTTTACTGGGAAGCCTTTTCCACACAGGTCTTGTTGAAATGAAGAGCAGCTCAGCTACTGCAAAGGGCCATTTTAGTGGGGATTGTGCAGGAGAACTTCCAGAGGGACTGCATCTCATCTCTGTCTGTCTCCCACGCTGGTTACGGAGTGCTAATAGCCACCATCAGGTACATCTGGCTGAATCATCACTTTCCCTTTAAAAAGAAGAGGTCATATTTTAATTTAAAGGCAGATGAGAGAAATTTTACGAGGACGACACCAACCATGGAATGTGGCAAAACAAATTCATGAATCATTTTGGAAAAATTAAACACGTTTAAATGGAGGGCGGAAGTCAATTTAGCTCGGCCCTCTCTCTGGGCAAAAGGAAGCCCATATTGTACAAATCCTGGTAATGCATTCAGCCTTGTTACGATGCACATAAATCCTTATTTGTATGTTAATAGGTTTCCAATTAATGCTGAATTGCTGCCTAAGAATTAATGCTGAGTCGTCACACACCCCTCTGTGCATCTGATTAAGAGGTGGATCTCTCTCTCCCTCGCTCTCCTATAATCTCAGCTCATCTGCGTTCTGTGGAGTTCCTCTCTCATGTGCGTCGCCTTCTCTTCAGGTCGAGCTCTGCAGCCCTCAGGGCACGAAGAGAGCAAAAGGGCTTCCGGAGCAGAGCGGGCAGCTTGCCTTCCCCAGCTGTTGCCTGCCAGATGTGTTGGCCCACAGCTGCATGGTTCCCTTGCCTTAGGCCAGGCTGGCTGAGCGGGAAGGAAAACGCAGTCCAACATATTTGGAGTGTTCCAGTTTGGGAAGGGCTGCGATGGAGACCTCCCTCTGAAGCAGAGGTCAGTTTGAGAGCAGCTGTCCTGAGCCCGGCCCTTCCCTTCTTGCCCTGAGGCTCCAAAACACCAGAGTCTCCTTGCAAAGCAGGCCTGTATTGGCACTTTGCAGCTGCAAGACAAAGCAGCTGTAAAAGCCCACTAGCCTCTGCTCATGTCAAGAGTGTTGAACCCAAACTGGGGACTGCTCCCCCAAATCCTTCCCTTTCATAACCTCGGTGGGCTGCTCCCTCAGGGTGGCTCCTGCTGGGGAAGGGCCAGCTGGCAAGACCTAGGCAAGCTCTCAAAACCAGCAGTCTCCAACCTTTGTGGCACTAGGGCCCAGTTTCACGGAAGACAATTTTTCAATGGACTGGGGGGTGGGATGCTTTCGGGATGATTGAAGTGCATTACAGTGGTGCCTCATAGTTGGAACTTAATTCGTTTCAGCAGGCCATTTGAACTCTGAATCGTTTGAAGTCCGAAGCCGTGTTCCCCATTAGAAATAATGGAAAGCGAATTAATCTATTCCCAGACCCTGAACAATACCCATCTCGATAAACTTAAACAGTAAATACACATAATTTAAAGTAAAAATAACACAATTAAATGCCACATTTATTTATTAAAACTTGAAAACAATTAATAAAATTTGCAAATATGTACAGTACTGTATAATAACATGAAAACTGCATTTACTGCCCAATGTTTTAGTGAGGAGTGGTGAGGCAGAAAAGGATTGAGGAGGCAGTGAGAAGGGTGATTTTATTTATTTATTTATTCATTTAGAAAATCTGTAGAAAATCACTGTCATCTCTGGACAGTTTATAACATTATTTCAAATCCTAAATAAAATAAATTAGCTTAGGAAGGCAGGCTGTTAAAAGAACGACTGAAAGGGGCACTCACCTGAAAGGCACTGAGAACAATCGAAAAGACACTCCAAAGGATCCAAAAGGCACGCAGTGAAAGGCCCCAGACGCAACGGGAGGCGAGAGATGACTTGGGCACCCGACTGATGCCGTTTACACAGCGAGTGCCTCCTTTTCACTGTGCCTGTGGTTCGAATTTAGAAGCATCATTTGGACTTTGAAGCGATTTCCTCTTGACTCCAATGTTTGGACTCCGGATCATTCGAAGTTAGAGTTGTTTGAACTACAAGGCACCCGTGTACAGGTGAAGCTTCGCTGGCTCGCCTTCCACCCACCTCTTGCTGTGCCACCTGGTTCCTAACAGGCCACGGAGCGGTACCGGTCCAAAGCCCAGGGGCTGGGGACCCCTGCTCTAAATGGCCAGCTCGTCTCTCCCCACACCTCATGATGGGGCCAGGGACCGGGCAGGGCTATGGCTCCCCCTCCCGGCTTCTCCAACCCTTCCTGTCCCTTCCGACACATTTCTGCTCTCCTCGGCAGCTTGGGATTCTGAGCGGGGACCTTGAGGTTGCTTCTGAGCCCTGTGCCTCTCCTGGGTTCCCAGAACTCCCATCTCTGCTTCCTCAAGGTACTCCTCCCTCTCCTCCTCCTCCTCCTCCTCTTCTTCATGAAGGCCCTGGGAGGCCCACCAAGAGTGGCAGTCAGCTTCACACTCTATCATGGCTTTCTGCGAACCAAGATGGTGGCAATTCCTCGGTGCCACCAGAGGGAGAGAGAAAGGAGCGTGGTGCCTACACGTTGCCAGAGCAGTGCCCAGGTTCCTACCTAGCCACAAACATGCAGCTTTTGTCTATCTCTAGGACGCTGTTCTGCAAGATTATGGCCAGAGTGCCTTGTAGGATATCAAAAGGGCAATAAGCAAGCGATCCTATGGCATGCTTACCTGGGAGTAAGTGCGGCTGAATGGAATGCATCTTTCTTCTGAGTTGACTCAGGTATAAGATGGTGCTGCAAATATTCAAACCATTCTGGGCTGGACGCAGTCTTAGTTGCAGTTCAGTTTCCACTGAAATCAGTGGGACTTCCATTGTGACGAACTCTCCCGATTGGAATCAGTGCAACTTAATTATTTGATTGATTATATGCAATTAAATCTATCGGGCTGGATTTACCTTCTGAAGGAGGGAGGAAAGGCGAGAGGGAGCTCTTTCTTGGGGAAGATGGCTTGAGGCTCCCCCAGTTTGCATGCAATGGCTGCCCACAACCCGTAAGCAGCTCATGGGTTGTGGGAAATTGCTTAATTGTGTCAACAGCCCACAGTTGCTGGGTTCAGATGACAACTGGGAAGATGGGACACCTGTTTTGAGAACACCTGGTGGAGATTTCGGATCTCCTTAGTTAAAGACACAGCTCTTCACCATAAAGATTAAGGTTATATACAGGCAGTCCCTTCGTTATGAGCATCCCCTATCAACAACCCATACTTAAGAACACACTGTTGTAAAGCCTAGTAATTAAAAAAATACTACAGGAAATACATCAGCATAGATAGAGAGGAAGTGAGAGAGGAGAGAGGGAGACCTCGAAAACATTGCTGTAGAGAGAAAGGGAGAGAGGAGGCCTCCAAAGCATCATCATAGAGAGGGGGGAAGCGGGAGGGGAGAGAGGAGGCCGCCAAAGCATCATCATAGAGAGGGAGGAAGCGGGAGGGGAGAGAGGAGGCCTCCAAAGCAT
>JAIXND010000624.1:22627967-22647447 GCA_023646645.1 Varanus salvator macromaculatus | reverse complement strand
AGAGAGAGAGAGAGAGAGAGAGAGAGAGAGAGAGAGAGAGAGAGAGACTCTGCAAAACACTGGTGATTCCCCTCACACCTCTAGGTAGCCAAGCAGATCTTTAAAAGCCTCAAAAAAGGGCCATTTTAACCTGGCTCTGAAAAGATGACAGTTTGGGCACCAGGCAGGCCATAGTGCGGAGGTTATTCCAGAGATATGGGACCACCACTGAGAAGGCCCTTCCCCTTTGGAAACCCGTGCATGGTTTGCTATGACATTCATTTGGTTTTCTGCCAGATTTCTAACATGGAATGATCCATGTTATTCATTGTATATGAAATGATTAATTCCTTATTGGGGTTCATGCAGTACCTATTGCTGGTATGCCAGTTCCCAATAACGTCACCGTTGTGTCTATGTTTCGTGTGTTACATAATGTCCCTTCTTTAGAATAGGCCAAGGTGCACATCAATATCCCAGGATGCACTACAGCCAACATTACAAGATCCCTGACCCTAAGGAACCTTAGCCTGGGGATGGCCGGGGACACACAGATTGATTTGCACAATCAGTCCCACTGTATTCGACGGAATGTACTTCTGGGTAAGTGTGCAGTGGATTTTTCTCAAGCGTGCAAGAAGCAGAAAATGTTCAGGGG
Source organism: Varanus salvator macromaculatus (assembly GCA_023646645.1). Lineage (NCBI taxonomy): Eukaryota > Metazoa > Chordata > Lepidosauria > Squamata > Varanidae > Varanus > Varanus salvator. Next base: position 22,646,810 of record JAIXND010000624.1, on the reverse strand, counting down.
CTGGTTCTAACCTACAAAGCCTTACACAGCTTGTGGCTGCAATATTAGATCGGATGTCTCACCCAACCTGAATCTACCAAGATACGTTGAGACATTTTGTCCTTTCTTCTGAGTAGCTACAACTGAAGAAGCCCTTTCTTCAACATCTTTATCAATGACTTAGATAAGGAAGTACAAGGAAAGGTAATCAAATATGCAGATGATACAAAACTGGGTGGAACGGCAAACACCCCAGAAGACGGAAGGAAGATCCAGAGCGATCTTGATAAACTTGAATTCTGAGCTGAAAGCAACAAAATGAGATTCAGTAGGAACAAGTGCCAAGTCCTTCACAGAGGGAAAAGAGACCAGATGCATTGATACAAGAAGGGGAATACGTGGCTCAACAGCACTGACAAGGAAAAAGACCTTGGAGTTATTGTGGGCAGCAGGCTAAATATGAGCCAACAATGTGATGCAGCTGCAAAAAGGGCAGATGCTATTTTGGGGTGCATTAATAGAACTATTTCTTCCAAATCAAGAGAAGTAGCAGTTCCTCTCTACTCCTCGCTAGTCAGGCCTCACCTGGAATACTGTGTCCAGTTCTGAGCACCAAGGTTTAAGAAAGATGCAGATAAATTAGAAAGGGTCCAGTGGAGGGCAACAAAAATGATCCGGGGTTTGGAAACACTGCCCTGTGAGGAGGGACTGAGAGAACTGGGCATGTTCAGCCCTGAGAAGAGAGGACTGAAGGGGGACATGGTATTCCTCTATAGGTCCCTCAAAGGCTGCCACAAAGAGGAAGGTCAAGATCTCTTCTTGCTGATATCAGAGCATAGGGCTCAGAATAATTAATTCAAGTTGGGACAGCCCAGATTCAGACTAAATATTGGGACAATTTCCAGACTGCCAGAGCAATGCAACAGTGGGACCAGCTGCCTGGAGAGGTGGTGGGCTCTCCCACACTGGCGATATTAAAGCGTTTGGACAGCCATCTAAGTGGGAAGGTGCAACTGGCCTGTATTCTTTTTGGCACCAGGTGAAAACTTTTTTATTCAAACATCATTTTATAAATTAGCAATTTTAGAAGTTAACAGTTGTTTTTAAAAATAGAATCTCAATTTGATTATATTTTTACTGATTATATATTATTCTATTGTATCACCTTATTGATGGTTTTTATCAGTTGTTGGTGTTAATGTTGTAAGCCATCCTGAGACGTTGTCCTAAAGGATGGCATGTAAAAATGTTGTAATTAACTAAAAAATAATAAAATGGCTGCCCTGCAACAGCAGGGGGTTGGACCTGATGGCCTTCTTGGCCCCTTCCAGTTCTGCTCTTCCATGATTCTGGAATGACCTCTCCACTGAGACCTGCCTACTGCCAACTTTTCAGTGCCTGAGTCGGACGGCCCTCTTCTCTCCGGCACGTAATGGCCTTTAACAGGTTCCGGTTTGTATGAAAAGTAATTATAGCTGCCTGATTGATTTTTAGATTTTGCAGATTGGAAAATGTTGTGCCATTTTTATTGCATTGTGGTTTGTGCTTTTATGGACTGTTGTGATCTGCCCAGAGAGCTCTGGCTATTGGGCTGCTACAGAAATAAAATAAATAGAACAGCACCCCCTGAAATGAACCTTGTCCTTGGGATTCTACACTGACATGCAATCCATGTGCGAAAAAGACGAAATAAAGTAAAACAGAGAAGGTTTGAGGAAATGCATTTCCTCCTTGGTTGGGGCATCTCACTTTCCCGCTCCGTATGGTGCTATTAGATCAAGATTTATTTCTCTGTCAACCTTATTGCAGCCACATCCCACTGGAGACGGCCGCTCACCGGGCTGATAGGAGAGCTCCACAGCCTTCTCACATGCATATCAAGTAAGCTCTTCTGCGAGATGCCAGGCGAGCGAGCGGGGCAGCAGCGCGCCGAGCATTTTGTTTATGTGGTAGGAGGCATCTCATTAACGGCGACATGAGAGGAAGCACCGCACTGGCAGGGGAAGATAAATGCTGGAGCAACGGTGTCATTTATCACATCAAGGGAGAACGACCTTTGCCATCCATTCCGGAGGGAATGAAAAGCCAGGGGTTTCAGCTGGCTTGGAGCAGGGACATACGCACGCACACGCACACACACACATCTCTCTCCTTACATCTTAAGTCGCTGCTTTTCCTTGATCAATGAAGAAGTGTATCCTGCAAAGCTTCACCAGATGCTGCAGTTTAATGCGCTTGACAGAGGATTGAATGTTCCACTTTTGTAAACTCAGGGCTGTGGCTTCCTTTGTGGATTTGATCCATCTCCTAGTTGGTCTTCCTTTTCTTCTGCTTTCCAATTTCCCGAGCATGATTGTCTTCTCCAGGGAGTCTTGCCTTCTCATGATGTGTCTGAAGTATGATGGCCTCCATTTGGTCATTTTTGCTCTGGCTTCATTTGATCCAGGGCCCCCTTATTCATCTTTCTGTCAGTCCAGGCCATTTGCAAAGCTCCCCTCCAGCACCATGTTCGAATGCATCCATTCTCTTTCTGTCAGCTGGCCCATGTGCTGCATGGGCCCATGTGCACACTGGCCATCTCGTCGTGTGAAAGGAATCCTGGGTTAGATGCGCTTTTATTTGATCCAGCATGGCTGTTCTCCCCTCCTGTTGAGTTGCATGAACTGATAAAGCCCGCTTGGGCCACAGCTCAGGCCTACCTAGCTCAGGGCCGTCCACTCAGACTGGCAGCCGATGGCTGTCCCAGATCAGCTGGGTTTCCAGACCCCCAACTGAAAACTGCACCTGGCACCTTGAATAGGCAAGGCACCTGTTGCACCTATTACAGAACCTCAAGCTCTCTTCAAGGAGCAGGTGCGATGGATCCCGTTTTTCTAATCTGAGGAACCGTGCGGAAAACGAATCGCCGACGACTTCCTATTGACCATTTCCTGGACAACATTGCTGCAAGGGAATGCCTGCACGTATGTGCTGTCCCAGGGAAACAGGATACACCAGTGAAAGCTGGTAGCTCCCGTATCAGGGCATCCCCTCACCTAAGATGAGGTGCAGACACCTGGGGCTGCGATCTGAGCTGTTAAGGCGCTGTCCCTGGTGCTGGACCAGGGTTGACGTTCAGCACCACGGACAGCTCCCTCAAAGTCCAGGCATTTCTGTTACTCCTCCCATGTCCTCTTTCAGTAGCCTGCAGCTGGGGTTGGATCTCAGGGCCAAAATTCAGGGTCTCACACCCCACAAATGACCACCCAGAAGATGGGACCGGCAGAAAATGATCTGGCATCATCAGCCGGGCTCCTGGCTCCTCCTTCCTCTTTCTTTCCTTTGAAAAACATGTTCTTGCGTCTGAGATTATTTTTGCCTTTCAAATAAACTTGTCTGCGACAAATGGGTGTTCCATCCTTATGTCAGCATCTGGACAGTAGGAAGTAAACACGGTTTTATTCCTGTTGTTGTGATGGTGGCGTGACCGTGAAGTGTGAAAGGGCAAACTGCAGAGATGTGTGTGTGTATCTGTACAGAATGGCAGTGGGGAACCCAGTCAGAGAGGAGTGTGAGTTGTGAGTTGTGTGTGAGCTGTATAATGTGAGCAATTAAAAGGAAGCTCCTTGTTCGCTAAGCCCACCGTCCCAATGGACTCAGCTGTACCAATGGTTTGAGAGTGAAAAAAGAACATGCTCCTGGATACCCGAAGGAGCACCTTCTCCCCTAGGTGCCTTCCCGCCCCTTGAGATCTGAGGCAGAGGCCTTCTCCGGGAGCCCTCCCTGAAGGAGATTAGCAGGGCGGCTGCCTGGAGGAGGGCCTTCTCTGTGTTGGCACCCTGACTGTGGAACACGCTCCCCAGAGAGGCTCGCCTGGCACCAACGCTTTTTTCCTTTCGGGGCCAGGTGAAAACCTTTTTATTTTCCCACTATTTTAATTGTTAATTGTCTTAATTTGTGGTATTATATTCATTATTGGATGCTATGCTACTTTTATCTCTTTATCCTGTTTTATTGGTGTTCTTGTAAACCATCCAGAGATGTCAGTGGTATACAAAAGTTGTTCATTCATTCATTCATTATGTAAGCATCCTTGGAGGGAATTACATGACTGCATCACTCGTGCTGACTTTTCCGGCCCATGTGGACCTTGGCTCACTTTGCAAGGCCGGACTGTTCCGTCTGTCTTACCCAGGTGGCGCCCTGGCCAGGCCCTTTGCTGCAGCGTGGACCTCAGCCACGTTGATCGCAATAGTGTGGACCTCTGACCAACATGTTTCCCTGATCCTGCTTGAAAGGGGCCTGCACACACCCCACAACCTGAAAAACACTGATGCTGGATCTCTCTGCCCAGCAGAAAGAGTTGAGGGAGGTCGTGGGAAAGACGGGATCGTTTCAGACCGCAGACAGGGATATAATTTACGAATCTTCTCCTACATGAAGAATGAACTTTCTCCTCCCTGCAAGTAAAAGCCAACCAACCAAAAACTAGTTCAGCAAGTAGAAGGCCCTGCCTGGAAATTTCTTCCCTGCCAAGCTTGTTTTCTCTTAGCAAAGGGTGTTTTCCGGTAGGGAAGCACTTAAACTTGGTGCCCCATCCTGTGAGGTTTGAGATAGACAATGAGTTATAGGTAAATGGCTGGTGATTCGCAGGGACAGGGGAGTGCTGCCCATGTGCCACCTGCTTTCTCAGGGGCGGCCTGTCTGCACACACCTCTTGGGCAGGTGAGGCCTTGCACCCATCCTGCTCGGGAGAACCTGTGGGCAGCTGGTTTGCCCCCCGTGCATGGAGTGCTGGACTAGATGGACATTTGGTCTCATCCAGATGGCTTGCTTTATGTTCTTATGTTCCGGATTCCCAATGGATGAGATGCCAAAGTCAGCACAGCACCATTCCCGTTTCCTGAATTTGGGAAGAAAGCTGGGGCAGGGCCAGCTTCTGTATTGTGGGGTGGGTCTTGGGCGGCAAAGCCCCTTCCTTCTGAGCCCGCCTTCTCTCCAGCACGGTCCCAGCTGCTCTTGCTCCTCAGCCTCTTCCTCGGCGTGGCTGCCACTCACTTCTGGATGAGTAATGAGACAGCGGCACCTCCTGCCTCACCACCACGGCTGTCTGGGCAGAGTGGGAGCGGGGTGGGCAAGCAGCTTGCAGTGGAGAAGACGAGGAGCGACCCCCAGATGCTGATGGCCCGGCTGCTGCCTGGCCCTCCCTGTCCTTGAAGGTGGCCTTGCTCGTTGCGCTGCCTGGAAATCCCACTTCAGGGCTTCTTAGCTGGACCCATGGCTTGCTTGGGCTGGTCGGCATCCCTGGCTCCAGGCTGTGGGCAAGGCCCTTCAGGGGGCCTCCTCCGTCAGTGAGTCAAGCTTCTTGCCACCAGCTGCTCCCCATCTTCTTTCTCAAAGGCCTCCTTGGCTCCCACCTATTTGACATGAAGAGAGCCCAGAAGCGACCGGGGGCTCCTCCTTTGCACCACCACCATTGACTGGACCAGGGCGAGAGATCGGCAGCAAGCACTCGGGGAGAGGAAAAGCAAGACCAGGAGGGTTCTGGTTAGGGGGCCTCAGCTAGAGGGCACTTGCCCTTTCTGCTAGCCCAGCTAGCAGGAAGACAGCAGCACGGGTGTGTGTGAAGGGACCCGTGGTCAAGCTCCCCTTAGGGTCCCGGGCTGCGGACAAGCTCAGAAGCACCTTGCTCTGCAGGTGGATGTCCACCTTCTTGAGCCTCACTTTCTACCTGGCTTTAGCTGGTTGATCTCGAGATTCTGCTGGGAACAAAGTAGATTTTAGAAGGTCAAGGCTGGCTCACTCCTGGTCTGGCGTTGGATGAATTTGGTTGTGCGCATTAGCTGTCTTGGGTTCCTCACAAGAAGAAAGAAAAGGCAAGCTGTAATTGCAATATAGCGCTAATAGCAGAACTTCATGAGTTAGGATGCAGGCATTGCTGCAGGGGTATTTTTGCTCCTGCAAATCGGAATCAGAGATGATGGAAGAGACAAAAGGAAGTAAATGATGACTCTGGAGAAACAAAGATCCCATTTTGATGCAAATGCAAAGTGATGACAAAACAGAAATCCATACAAAACAGCACATCTTCTGTAAAGAAATTATCTCTTTGTAGACTTCCTTATCAAAAAATCCCCACTTTTTATGTATCTATGCAGTGCAGTATCTGCAATGTCTAAATCTGCTCACCATTGAGAGGGAGGCAGACCGAAGATCCGAAGAATGGCCAGGTACCCTTTTCAGCTGCGCTGTGAGGCCAGCTTTGCAAATCACATCACCGAGTCTATTCCTGCATCTGGCCGCTCCCTTGAGCCTTCTCTCATACGTCAGAAGGCTCCTCGCTTTTCTTTTTTACTGTTATAAATGGTCCATTGCCTTCATAGTGCACTTGCGGGCATCAAAGAAGCATCCAGTTGGCCACTGCTGGAAGCAGTGTGGACTTTTTACCCTAGAGAGAATGTGCATCCATTCCACACCACTTCAGAGAAGGATTCTAGAGCTGGAGGCTGAGGGGCGGAGGAGGAAGTTGGGTGTCCTTTCTGGAAGGCATCCTTCCTCATGGGAAGAGGAGGTACGTGGTTGGCCAGGAGGAGGTGGAACCAGGAAATCACATCTGAGAAGTAGGATGGGAGTTTTGCAGGGGACAGTCTGGGGTTTTGGGGGTGCATTCTTCTCTATTTATGCTGTTCAGTCCAGCATAAAGTAGGCAAGTCATAATGAAGGCCTGAAATTGCCTTTCCACACTTAGTCACAGACTGCAGACTGAACCCGGGCACTCAGGGCCCCTGGCAACCCCTTTCCCCACCGTGAAACTGCATTTCTATTGAAATTGGAGCCATAGAAACAGAGTGAGGCAGAAGGGGTCTCCCGGGGCATCTAGTCAGACCCCGGGCTCCAGCTGGCTCCACTCTACCATGTGCATGTCCAGCCTGTCCTTGAACACCCGCACCGATGGGGCCTCAACTACCTCCATGGAAGCCCATTCCACACCCTCGGGGTCCCAACTGTCAGGAAGTGCTTCCTGGCATCCAAATTGAACCTTGATTCCTTGAACTTGGCTCTGTTGAAGCGCGTCCTGCCTTCCTCTGCAGGGGAGAACAGGTCTCTCCCCGCCTCTGTGTGACACCCCCTCACGTCCCTGTACGTTGCTAACAGGTCCAAATGGTTTCCACATTTGCACTGATACAAATACATGTACACATGGAACTGTAATGCAGATTTCTGTCCTCTTTTATCTGCATTTTGGGTCATGCTTATATCAAGTTCCTGGATCGTATCAAGTTCATATCGAGTTTGGATCATAGGAATACACAGTGCTGGTTCGAAGTGCCCTGACGGAGGGCACAGAGTGACTGTTGCTATCCTCCGCCGTCTCCTTTGCTTCCCAGGGAATGGAAGGTTCCAATCCACAGGGAACACGCTGCTCTGCCGCTTCCTGCAGTCCTGGCTGGTTTAAAGGCCTCCGTTTGTTGATTGCTTAGCGATGTTCGCAGCCTTTGCTGCGGAGAGCGTGACGCTGTGCAGAGCGATGCCTGCCTTCCAAGGCCCGGTGTAGAACTCTCACCTCGACATAATGGAGCTGTGATGCCTCCTTCTCCCCTCCAGTAGCAGATTTAACACAACGTTGTGGCTTCGGTGGTTTGCTGGCAAGCATCCACACAGACCTTCCTATTAATAGTTCATGACAGGATCTCTCTAGAGAGTCCTTGGCAGCCGGGAGCTTTTGGCCTCAATTCCACTTGCAGTGAAGCAAAAGGAAAAGAGAGACACCAATAAAGCTCGGCCTAAATACACCCATGGAAAACTAACCCTATACACTGCGTTGCATTTGTATAATCCAGCTTTCTTCATGCTGGAGCTTGCAGTCCACGGTATCTGGGAGGCACCAGGGTGGGGCGCACAGGTAGAATCAGTGACCTCAGCCTACTTCTCAAACCTTGGCTGCTTGGCAGAGGATGAAAGATGCCCAATGCATTTCACAGAATAGTAGAGCTGGAGGGGGCCATGAAGGCCATCTAGTCCAACCCCTGCTGTTGCAGGACACCAAGTTGCAGCATCCCACTCAGATGGCTGTCCAGTTCCTTTTTCAATGTCTCCAGTGTGGGAGAACCCAGCACCTCTCCAGGCAGCTGGTCCCACTGCTGTATTGTTCTGGCAGTGAGGAAGCTTTTCCTGATGTCCAGCCTGAATCTGGGTTGCCACAACTTGAGCTGATTACTCCGTGTCCTGCACTCTGGCATCAGCAAGAAGAGATCTTGGCCTTCCTCTTTGTGGCAGCCTTTGGGGTCCTTATAGCACACCTTGGAGCACTCTGTGGCTTGGATGTGTGTCTGCAGCAGATCTGCCTTCTGAAAGCCTCACGGGTAGGTGGGAATCGCAAGGGGGCCGGGCTGGGGATGCATTTGCAGAAGCTTCCTGGTGGTGTGAGTCGCGTGTTGGTGGATCACACAACTGGAGTGATGGCAGCAGCTCTCTTGTGAGGGGTGTCCGAGTACAGGCTAGAAGGGCATCTTTCGGGAAGACTGTGGCTACAAGATCTTGCACTGAACAAGGAGGGGGCTGGACTAGATGGCCTCCAAGGCTCCTCCCAGCTCCCATAGCCTGTGATTCTAGGATCTCCCTCTGCCACAGGCCCCTCATGCTCGTGAGGAACCATGAGCAAGGCAACCGCATGTCCGAGACAAGGGGAGGTTGCGGCTGCTGGCCGGGTGCTTTTTGTCCTCCACAAGGGGCCATGGGGACACGCCAGTGCCTGTCCTCCACTTCAGGTGAGTGGGCTTGCTCAGGGGAGGCCACGGTGGCCACGGGGACACACCCAGCCTAGTGGCCGCAGTTGGGAGGAAGAGATGTGCGAATGTCAGTTTCTCTCCATTTCTCATGTTCCCAGCCTTGAACTGGGTCAACCCTGAATGGGGCGCATTGATGTCCACCAAGCCCCACCATCCCCAGCCTTCACACAGGTCCTGTTCATGTGCCAAGGGCCGTTCTCCTCTGGACTCAAATGTTTTACAGCCATCCAGTGCAGGGTGTAGGAGCTTCTTAAGCCGGAGCACCTCAGAGGGAGTGCGAAGGAGGCTGGAATGGCTTCAGAAAACTTCACCTCCTGGCCTTCCCAGTCTCCTCTCGTCCCAGCCCCTCTCCTCACTCCCTTCTGCCCTCTCCCAGCTCGCTTTCCCAGCCTTGAGCAGAAGCGGGCACAGTCCTTTCTGTCCTGGTCACGAGGGGGCCACATGTCAAAGCTTCAGTTCCCTCTTCCGAGGTCAGCACACGGGCTCTGATGCCAGGCCTGGGAATCAGAGCCACACTGTCTCGTCTCAGACACTGTCTATGGGCCACGGACCATGGTCTACAGCTGAGTTAGGGCTGTAAGCGAGCCCTGGTTGTAATGGTTGCTTCTACCTTTAGAAACAAAGCAACAGAGTAAGTCAGAAGGGGCCTCCTTGGCCATCTAGTCTGACCCCCGGCTCCAGCCGGCTCTGCTCATGACATGCCTGCCAGTGCATGTCCAGCCTGTCCTTGAACTCCCTCACCATTGGGGCTTCAACCACCTCCTGTGGAAGCCCATTTCATACCCTTGGGGCCCTAACGGTCAGGAAGTACTTCCTGGCATCCACCCTAAATCTTGATTCCCTGAGGTTTGCTCCATTGGAACGCATCCTGCCCTCCAGTGCAGGGGAAAAAAGGTCATGACCCACCTCTGCGTGGCACCCCCTCATGTACCTGCATGTCGCTAACAGGTCCCCTCAGAGTCTCCTCCTCTCCAGGCTGAAAAGACCTGGCTCCCTCTGGCTCTCCTCAGATGGCTTTCCCTGCAAAGCAGCCACCATCCTAGTGGCCCTTCGCTGCACCGATTCCAACCTTGCTATATCCCTCTTGTAATGAGGGGCCCAGAAATGAACACAATACTGCAGCTGTGGGTGCACCAGAGTCACATATAGTGGTAGTAACACCTCTCTTGATATAGAAACCACGCTTCCGACTATGCATCCAAGGGTGGCGTTCGCCCTCTTGACCACTGTGCCACAGTGCTGGCGCACATTCAGCCTGCAGTCAACCTGCACCCCGAGATCCCTTTTGCAAGTGCTGCTCTCCACCCACTTGCCCCCTAACCTGTACCTATGTCGCCTATTCCTATGCCCCAAGTGCAAGACCTTGCACTTATCCACATTGGATGCCATCCTGTTGTCTCCTGCCCACTTCCATAGTCTGTCCAGATCCTTCTGGATGCAGAGCACCTGCTCCTCAGTTGTGGCCACCACCCCCATCTGCGAATTTGACCGGCAGACTTGTCACCCCCTCCTCCAGGTCACTGATGAAAAGACTGAACAGGATCGGTCCCAGGACTGGGCCCTGGGGGACCCGTTCATCACCATCCGCCATCCCGATGATGCCCCACTAAGAGCAACCCTTCCTTTGAAGCCCAACCTTTCTTTTGAGGAGGACTCCTTAACTCCGGGGGCCCTGCTTGATTTCCTCTTCCTGTCAGGTGCAAGAATGCCATGAATGGCAAGCGTGAAGCAAACCGAAGGGGCAGCACCTCACATTAGATTCCAGGACACTCCGGAAGAAGCAGAACCCGCTGCCTCGAGGAAGATACAGTTGACTGAATACAAAGTTGGAATAGGGATGCCAGAGATCAATAAAAAAGACGCAGCTTTCAGTCACAGGCTCCCAAATGTGATGAATGTTGCTTCTAGGTTGCCGATGGCTTTGCCAGTTGTATGTTCCCCATCCTAAGCAGAAATCCAAAGGGCAAACAGAATTCTGTACAGTCCCTTACTCCCCTTATTTCAGGTGATTTTAGTAAGCTGCACATTAACCTTCTTCCTTGGAGAAAGGGGGCAGGGGAAGCTGGTGACTCTGGTGCCAGTAGGACTCCCCCTCCATTGCAGTATCTTTTGGCTGCATTCCCATCATCATGGAATACCATGGATAGCTCCTGTAGAGCTCCAAAGAAAACCGACGATGGAAGAGGGGCCCACTGGGAGACTCCCCAGCCTCCCCTGCAAGCGGTGAGTAAAGCTGCTTCAGTAAAGCAGACAGTTTCATTTCTCACAGAAAAAGCTGCCTTTATCTAAGGCAGAAAGATGGAGCACAAATAGCGTCTCTCTATCCAGTGGAAATTGCCTTCGCCACCAACAGTGCCTCTGAAAAGGGCTCGATAAGGAATTCTTCAGCTGGATTTGACTCTTCTTCCACTTCTGTCTTGCCTTTTGCTGCAGCTCAGGTGCAGACTAAGGAGATTTCTGAGCTCAGATGCTCAAGTCATCTCTCTCTTCCACAGAAGGAGCTGATCATAAATACTTGGGTGGGGAACCACTTAAATCTTTGCAGACATATTTGATGCTGTGTCCTAAACATTTGTGTTTGGCCCTCGGGGAATATGGAATAACCTTTCCAGTCCCTGCATATAAAAGAGACGCGACCAAGTTCAGCGCATCCTAATGCTGCCTGAGGATAAATCATTGCTCTTCTGAGATCAGTTCACCAGAGCGGGGTCAGGCTTTTACCACTGCTATTAGGCCTGCTGAATAGGTCAGAGATGTCTCTGGAGAGGTTGCACGGAGCCATCTTTCTTCTTATTGCGGTCATGGCTGGCTGCGTCCCAGCCGCGCAGGTGACGAGGGAGACCAAATGGCCTTTGATGACAGGAGAGGAGTGGGAGAGCAAAGAGATTCACTGGATGAGCTAAGACGACACCCAAAGGATTAGACCCATTTATTTTCCCTACCACCATCTGGGTGTCAACTTGAAATGTGGGTCTAAGATTGAGTTTAGGGGTGTTTTTGTAGATTTTAAGCCCAGCTTTCCCACACAAGTAAGTGCAGTGAGACCAGTAATATGGGGCCCTTCCTTATGACCCATTTGGGCCCAAGTATGTGTGCTTTGGCTTCTCTAGTTTGCCTTCCTGTTACATGAATGTGGAGAAGTGCAAGGTCTTGCACTTGGGGCATAAGAATAGCTGTCATAAGTACAGGTTAGGTGACAAGTGGCTGGAGAGCAGCACTTGTGAAAGGGACCTTGGGGTACTGGTTGACCGCAGGCTAAACATGAGCCAGCCGTGTGATGCGGTGGTCAAGAGGGCGAATGCCACCCTTGGTTGCATAGCCAGAAGTGTGGCTTCTAGATCAAGAGAGGTATTACTACCACTCTACACGACTCTGGTGCGCCCACAACTGGAGTACTGTGTTCAGTTTTGGGCCCCTCATTACAGAAAGGATATAGCCAGGTTAGAGTCAGTGCAGCAAAGGGCCACAAGGGTGGTGGCCGGTTTGCAGGGGAAGCTGTAGGAGGGGAGACTGAGGGAACTGGGTCTCTTCAGCCTGGAGAAGAGGAGACTCAGAGGGGACATGTTGGCAACATACAGGTATGTGAGGGGGTGTCACATGGAGATGGGGAGAGGCCTGTTCTCCCCTGCAGAGGAAGGCAGGACGCGCTCCAATGGAGCAAAGCTCAGGGAGCCAAGGTTCAATTTGGATGCCAGGAAGCACTTCCTGACAGTTAGGACCCCGAGGGCGTGGAATGGGCTTCCACGGGAGGTCGTTGAGGCCCCATCGGTGAGGGTGTTCAAAGATAGGCTGCGGAGCCGGCTGGTGCCGGAGGTCAGACTAGATGGCCCGGGAGGCCCCTTCTGACTCGCTCTGTTTCTATGTTTCTATGAATATTTCGTGACTGAATGTGCCCGGCATGGCACTCGTTTTGTGATTTCATCTTTTGGCATGAAGACGAACCACTCGGTACATGATCTCACCTCCCTCCTCCCTTGACCCTCCTTGTTTGGCAGGGTCTTCACCTGGACCAGAGGTGGTCTGGCTCTCACCAGCCACTTGGCCAATCCTACTGGTTAACCTTGGCTCTGGAGTGATGCATCCCAAGCCTTTCCTCTCTGTCTAGCTCCCCTTCAGAGTCTGAGCTTTCTAGCTCGGAATGCTTTACTTTGAGAGATGTGGGCCCAATCTCTATGACCGAGGTACACGAAACAGAATGTTCAAGACACAATTACATGGAATATATGTACTCACCTTCTTCTGCATTTAGAAACATAGAAACAGAGCAAGTCAGAAGGGGCCTCCTGGGCCATCTAGTCTGACCCCCGGCTCCACTCATGACATGCCCACCATGTGCATGTCCAGCCTGTCCTTGAACACCCTCCCCGATGGGGCCTCAACCACCTCCCGTGGAAGCCCATCCCATACCCTTGGGGCCCTAACTGTCAGGAAGTACTTCCTGGCATCCAAACTGAACCTTGGTGTCTGTAACCAGGACCAGTCCTGTGGCTTGGAAGGAGGGGATTAAGCCTTCCTTCCCACCCCACCCACAGCGCCAATGAAATCACTCACACACACCCTTCCCAGGAGAGTAGCTTTCAGTGGTGACAGAGCTGGTGGAGAAGAAACTGTTCACTCCATCCCTGGAAGCCATGATTGGATCACCTCCTGCTCCACAGCGGTTCTCTACTTCCTGGCAGAGCACCTGTCCTGAAAGCAAACCTACCTGGATACTAGCTTTTACACCTTTCTGATGCAACAGTTAGCTTTCTAAGTGCAGTGCTTCAGGGAAGGATGGAAAGGCTTGGTGGTGCCCCTCTCCCCACAAAGACACACAAGTTCTTCTCCAAGGTTGCCCTTGCGGAGCAGTGCAAAAAATTGCAGAACAATTTTTCCCATGCCAGCCGCAGGGGTGAGGGGCACCCCAAAATGGATTCCTAACCAGGAGCTCAAAGCGATTTTCTGACCTCGTAGCTGGGAAACCAAAATTTCCTAAGGCCATTGACTGGGATCGCACTGTAAGTTAATAATTAACATTGTAAAAGAAATAAATCACCGTAATTCTAAATTTCCATCTGTGCATATAAATGCCTTTCTGTCACTTTCTCTGCATCCCTAGTTATAAGGTTGGAGCAATTTTTTGACCTGTACAAGATTAACCATCATTTGGCTCTCAGGTTCCTTTATTTATTTATTTATTTATTTATTTATTTATTTAAAGCTTTCTATGCCATCCCATTATTTAGAAACATAGAAACAGAGGGAGTCAGAAGGGGCCTCCCAGGCCATCTAGTCTGACCCCTGGCTCCAGCCTGCTCCACTCACGACGTGCCCACCATGTGCATATCCAGCCTATCCTTGAACACCCTCACCGATGGGGCCTCACCCACCTCCCGTGGAAGCCCATTCCACACCCTCGGGGTCCTGACTGTCAGGAAGTACTTCCTGGCATGCAAATCGAACCTTGGCTCCCTGAGCTTTGCTCTGTTGGAGCACATCCTTTAAAAAGTCTCTAGACAGCTTACAAAGAATAATAAACCAAAGAACAAAAACTATAACAACAACAACATATAGCACACTGCATCTAAAAATAGTGATAAAAACAAGGATAAAAACAATTAATTGTTAAAATACGGGGAAAATAAAAAGGAAAATAAAAATAAAATAAAATAAAATAAAATAAAAATGTTTTTTCATTTGCAAAAGAGGAATACATACAATCTCTTGCTAGATCAGAGTCCCAGGCTTACCTCCATGGAGGAAAGTAAAACGCTGCTCAAGTACTTTAGGGTTAATTTTTCTGTTGTTCAAAGGGCTGGGAGAAGAAGAAAACACTCTGGATCAGGGAATTTCATCCACTGGGAAAATAAAAGCGAAGTATTTTATTTAATGTTATCTTCAGCAAAGTTTGGAAACACAATAGACCATAACGTGCATTGAAAGAAGAATCAATATGGCTCGTATATTGATGCTGAAAACGTGCATTATGGGATGCCTCTTGTGCAGCATTATAGAAATGTTTCTGTTCTAAATGCTCTCAACTAGTTTTAGAGAGCAGCTGAGAGAGGAAGTGTGACACGGCAGTTCCCAATTCATGCAAGGAGTGGGGGTGTCAGGGCTGCAAAGACGAGGGTTGCTCGTCTCAAGTCCGGCACAGCCGTCGCAATTGTACTTCCCACCTCCTTGTTGAAAGTGCTCCTTGTTAACGGTCCTGCATTTCAAAACCGGGAGAAGGAGAGGGGAAAATGAGACGCTTTGTCCCTTGGTGGCCTGACCGTGCCAGCTACATTCCCTGGGCAAAGCGCTGTGGAGGAGGAACAGCCCGAGACAGACTGACACCCCTTCCCACACCATCCACCACCGCGTCGTATCGATCAATCCATCAGCAGAGACAATAGGAGGGTGGACAAGTCAGGACCGGCAGCTGCTGCTAGCAGGCTACCGCATTAATTTGATCTTGCAGGTGTGTTTATCTCACATTGCAGAAAGGGATGCAAAGGCAAGAAAAAGAACCGACGAGAACCACCAAAGCTGGATGGAAGGCAAAACGAGAATGTGTGTTCCAAGGTGGGGATGCTCCATTCATTAGACATAAGCTCAGGGCATTCTATGGATGGACCCTCAGGTCCCTCAAGATGTCCAGCGGTGAGCCGCCATCCTTGGAAGAAGGCTTACTTGATTCCCAGAATTTGGACTTGTTAAGGTGGCTCTCAACATTAAGTAGTGTGATAGAACCTAACCTGCAAGATAATCAAATTTGTAGATGATGGAAATAGCAAACACCCTGGAAGACAGAATGGAGATCCAGGGTGATCTTGATAGGCTTGACCACTGGGCTGAAAGCAACAGAATGAGATTCAGTGAGGACAAGTGCCAAGTCCTCCACCCAGGAAAAGAGACCAAATGCATTGATACAAGATGGGGAATACGTGGCTCAAGAGAACTGAAATGGAAAAAGACCTCGAAGGACTTGTGGACAACAGGCTAAATATGAGCAACAATGTGATGCAGCTGCAAAAAGGGCAAATGCTATTTTGGGATGCATTAATAGAAGTATTGAAAAGTAAATACTTTGGCTACCTAATGAGAAGGAAGGACTCAGAGGATGAGGTGGCTGGATGGAGTCACTGAAGCAGTCGGTGTGAGCTTGAATGGACTGCAGGGGATGGTGGGGGACAGGAGAGCCTGGAGGGATGTTCTCCATGGGGTTGCGATGGGTCGGACATGACTTTGTGACTAACAACAACAAACAGAAGTATTACTTCCACATCACAAGGAGTAGTAGTTCCCTTATACTCCTCACTAGTCAGACCTCACCTGGAATACTGTGTCCAGTTCTGGGTAGCAAGATTTAAGAAAGATGCAGGTAAATTAGAAAGGGTCCAGAGGAGGGCAGCAAAAGTGATCCGGGGTTTGGAAACACTGCCCTGTGAGGAGAGACTGAGAGGACTGGGCATGTTCAGCCCTGAGAAGAGAAGACTGAGGAGGGACATGATATCCCTCTAATACCTTAAAGGCTCTCACAAAGAGGAAGGACAAGATCTCTTCTCACTGATACGAGAGTGTAGAACACAGAATAATTAACTCAGGTTGCAATAACCCAGGTTCAGGCATGATATCAGGAGTAGTTTCCTCACTGCCAGAGCAAAACAACAGTGGGACCAGCTGCCTGGAGAGGTGGGGGGCTCTCCCACACTGGAGACATTGAAAAAGGAACTGGACAGTCATCTGAGTGGGATGGTCAAAATGGGTGTCCTGCAACAGCAGGGGTTGGACTAGATGGCCTTCATGCCCCCTTCCAACTCTGCTATTCGATGATTCTATGACTGCATGACCATGTCAGGCAGCAGATCTTGGGGAGCAGTGGCGACAGCCTCTGACTGTCCCTCCTGAACTCTCTGGCTCCTCCCCTTGTGCAAAGGAACAGCAGTTCTGCATATTGCAAAAAAAAATACATCACTGAGGTCATGGGGCAGCAGATTCCAAGCACCTCTGTCTGGCTGGAGTCCACCCGGAGAGGCATCTTTAACGTGGTGGCCCCATTCGGGTGGCAGTCCCTCCCTCTGGGGGTCAGAAAGCCACCGAACCTGCTTTGTATTGCAAAGGATTTCCTTGGCTCGATCCTGCTTTGATTTCCTTTAATGTTTAATGTGGTGGGTTTTTCTTCGTTTTCTCCTTTTGTTGTTCATCACTCCAAAACTGATGCAGCTGTGGAGCATTTTATGGATACTGTAAATCAAGAAAGACCATTTAAAAGTCAGGTTCCACCCATGAGTGGACAATGGAATGAAGGGCACTTGATGGCCTGTGATACAGAGGGGGGACAAATTTATCACAATTTGTGTTGCCGTTGTGAGGCAGGGGCTCAAGGCAAGGCACACATTTAAGTTGTGCTATGTGCTCCTGGGGAGGAAAGCTATGGCAAATCTAGAGCAGGCTGGTGCCGGAGGTCAGACTAGATGGCCCAGGAGGCCCCTTCTGACTCGCTCTGTTTCTATGTTTCTAGACAGCATACTAAAAAGCAGAGACATCACCCTGCCAACAAAAGTGCGTATAGTCAAGGCTATGGTTTTCCCAGTTGTAATGTATGGCTGTGAAAGCTGGACCATAAGGAAGGCCGAGAGCAAAAGAATTGAGGCCTTTGAGTTGTGGTGCTGGAGGAGACTCCTGCGAGTCCCTTGGACCGCAAGGCGATCAAACCGGTCAGTCCTAGAGGAGATCGACCCTGACTGCTCTTTAGAAGGCCAGATCCTGAAGATGAAACTCAAATACTTTGGCCACCTAATGAGAAGGAAGGACTCCCTGGAGAAGAGCCTGATGCTGGGAACAATAGATGGCAAAAGAAGAAGGGACGGCAGAGGATGAGGTGGCTGGATGGAGTCACTGAGGCAGTTGGTGTGGGCCTGAGTGGACTCCAGGGGATGGTGGAGGACAGGAGGGCCTGGAGGAACATTGTCCATGGGGTCGCGATGGGTCGGACGCGACTTTGCGACTAACAACAACAACAACATGTTAGCAAGTGAGAGGTGGGGTTTGAACCGAGGGCTGTGGCCCCCGCCTCACATTTCTTCATGCATTTCAGTGTCATTCAGCACTGTGAAACAAAGGGCATGTCGCTTAGCACAAGCAGCGTTCAAGTTTTTTCCTGTGCTCCTTATGCACACCATTTTAGATGTGATGGTGAGCAAGAAGATCCCTTTGAGACAGGATCAATTTCACTGCATTTTTATTTATGTCAGCAGAATTACTAAGCAAACTCTGGATTGGAAAACTCAATATTTCTCAAAGGATCATGTATTTATTTATTAGATTTATATCTTGCCTTTTTCTTTTTAAAGAATTCAAAGTGGCTTACTCGTTCTCGTGCTTTTGCTCTCAGTCCTATCCCCACAACAACAACCCTGTGAGGCAGATTGGGCTGAGAGTCTGGGACTGGCCGCAAGTCACCCAGTTGGCTCCATGGCCAAGCGGGGACTCGAACCCGGATCTCCTGAGTCCCGGCCCCATGCTCTTAACCGCTACACCACACAAGATGGCTGGCACTTCTTTGTGATTATGCATTAGGGAAGCGGAGAAAACAGCTTGGGTTGGGCATTTAAGCACAGCTGCCTATAAGCGGTAGTGAGAAATAGCTGTAATGTGCACTCCTTTGGACCAGGGATGGATGAATCCATCAGTTTGGGTTTCACTCATTTATTTATTTCTCCAGTCCTAAATTTATTTTGTCTCATTTCTCCATCAGTGTGAATATTGTTAAATACCTGCATAAAAATGCACATACATTTTGTGGAAATCTTTTCTGGTATGCATACTTCTATATGTCTAATAGGGACTGCAGGTGGCGCAGTGGTTTCAACCGCTGTGCTGCTGGGCTGGTTGATCGAAAGGTCAATCTGCACACGGGGTGAGGTCCCATTGCTCCGTCCCTGCTCCTGCCAACCTTGCAGTTCGAAAGCATGCAAATGCAAGTAGATGAAAAGGTGCCACTTCAGTGGGCAGGTAGCAGCGTTCCGTGCACCTTGGTGTTTAGTCACAGCGGCCACACGACCACGGAGACTGTCTGCAGACAAACGCTGGCTCCCTCGGCCAGGAAACGGAGATGAGCACCACCCCCTAG
>JAIXND010000624.1:22560907-22627957 GCA_023646645.1 Varanus salvator macromaculatus | reverse complement strand
TGCATGAGTTCCGGCACCGTGTTTCTTACAAAAAAAGCACGGAGTATGACTATTGAAGTATAACTGAATGCCAGTTCATGCATTGGTTTGGAAAGTGAATTTCTCCCCATCTTACTTCAGACACACAGCTTCTGGATGTCTCATAGTGTGATTACTTATTGTGGTTGTTGATATGTGATTATTGATGTTTTGAACAGGAAATACTTTGGGAGGGGAACTATGTGTTTTATGCATTTTGAGTTGGAGAACAATGTAAACAAAGGACAGCCAAGAATAATAGTTATAATAAGCCACCCAGAGAGCTGCGACTGTAGCACAGCATAGAAATTTATTTATTTATTTCATTTTATCCCTCCAATAGCCAGGGCTCCCTGGGTGGTTGACAAGAGTTAAGATTCAACTAAAGTTTAAAGAACAACCAAAGCAACAACAATGGAAATAATACTGCAAAAATGATCAAAACTCCAACTCTGTCTAGTGCCTTTTACATGACTGGAGTCCTGTTTTGTGCAGAAAAGAAATGGATGGTTTGGTTGTTTTTGTAGCTCTCCCCCCCGAACTTAAATTTCCCAAATGATTGACTGGCGGCCCTTTTTTCACCACTGCAGGATTTAGAAGCAATTAAGAAAACAGAAATCATGACTACAGAGGAATTATAGAACTTCCGTGTCAACAATGAAAAAGGGAAGTTGTGAAAGATTTTAGATACTTCAGCTCAGTCATCAATTGAATCAGGGACTGCAGGCCAGAAAATCAAAGAAGAGTAAGATTTGGAAGGGCAGCAATCAAAGAGCTAGAATCAAGCATAAGGACATTCCACTGGAGATCATGGCCAAGGCCAATTCACACTATTGTACTGCTGATCACTATCTATGGATCAGAAACTGCACAGTGGAGAAAGCTGACAAGAAGAAAATAGATGTGTTCAGAACACGGTCCTGGAGGAGAGCTTTGCGAAGATCCTGGACCAACAGAAAGACCAAGAAGTAGACCCTAGAACTTTCCCTGGAAGCTTTCCCTGAAACTGAGACAGTTGTACTTCAAGCACATTGTGCGGGAGCATGCCTCCCTGGAGAAGCCCATAATGCTAGTGAAGGCAAAGGCGGAAGAGGAAGAGGGAGACCAAAATGTGACTCCCTAAAGCAATGTATGGCTGGGAACTGGACCACAAGGAAGGCTGAGCACCCGAGAATTGAGGCCTTTGAGTTGTGGTGCTGGAGGAGACTCCTGCGAGTCCCTTGGACCGCAAGGCGATCAAACCGGTCAGTCCTAGAGGAGATCAACCCTGACTGCTCTTTAGAAGGCCAGATGCTGAAGATGAAACTCAAATACTTTGGCCACCGAATGAGAAGGAAGGACTCCCTGGAGAAGAGCCTGATGCTGGGAAGGACTGAGGGCAAAAGAAGGAGGGGATGGCAGAGGATGAGGTGGCTGGATGGAGTCACTGAGGCAGTTGGTGTGAGCTTGAGTGAACTCCGGGGGGATGGTGGAGGACAGGAAGGCCTGGAGGAACGTTGTCCATGCGGTCGCGATGGGTCAGACACGGCTTTGCAACTAACCAAAAACAAGCAAAGCAAGTCACAGCCTCGAGTTTGCAAGAGTGAGCAGGGTGCCAGATATGGACACATTGGAGGGCTTTGTTGCCAGGTTTGCCCTAAGTCGAAGATGGCTTGATGGGACGCGACAAGAAGGCGCAGTGGCCTAATTTAGGGCTTGGTTGCAGGCTCTTGGAGTCCGGCAGGCTGATGCAGAGGAAGGTGGGGCCAGCACGGAGGTGGTTTTAGGAGACGTGGCTCCGAATCTGTGGGCCCATCTGTCCTTCCCCACTGCTCTCCACTCACACTTGTTGACGTGAAGGTACAGGAGCCTCGAAATCAAATCACGACTAGTGTTGCGTTGCATGTGCAAGCTGCCTTTCTTCCTTCGCGAGGAATCCAAGGCCTAGCTCCGTTTTCTTCGCCCCACAACCCAGTGTGGCAGGTTAAGCCGAGAACAATTGCCCAGGCCAAAGTCACTGGCTGTCAGGACCAAGCAGGGACTCGAACCCGGATCTCCCAGGTTCCCAGTCCAGCGCTCTGACCACCACACCACACTGCCTTCCTCTTCCTTGCCCATGTGTTCTTCTTTACAAACAAGGGAGAAAGGACCCTTTAAGGCGCACATGCAGATTTAAGGCATATGTACATTAATATATGCACAAGTGTGCTTCTTTCTGTCCTGTGGGCCTGAGCACCAGATCTCCCAGTACATAGCACTGCCCTGGGTTAGTAAGATGATTGGGTTTGGTTTCAGGGATGAACTTTGTGACATGCGCAACGATCCAGCAGCTACTTTTTCTCCTTTGCCCTTGCGCAGCGTTTGGACCAGGGGCAGTATCTGATACCTCCCCCGCAAGTCGCTTTGTTCCTGCTGTGCAAACAAGACCCATCTCTTGCACTACGAAGATCGATGCTTCCCAGGTATTTGACAGATCCTACCCAGAAACGAGCAGACACCCGAGCGCCACTGTCCCATCCCCTTCCAGACATGCATTTTCCACTCATTTGGGGTTGCTTGCAAAAGTGCTAGATCTCCATTCTGTAAGGAGTGGCTGCTACTTCTCAGAGGGAAGAAGCATGATGCAAGAAAACTGGGCACTACCCAGGGCATCTAAGTTTCTCCACTACCAACCAGCATAAATCTTCTTAATCTCTCAAAGCAGAGAGAGAAAGCAAATGAGGGTCAAGTTCAAAGGCGAAACACATGTTTATTCCTCTGTGAAAACAATTAATCTTTGGTTCACAGTGAGCAACAGTGCGTTCTTCCAAGCTTGCATTCTTACAATTAAGACTCATAGAAACATAGAAACAGAGCGAGTCAGAAGGGGTCCCCCGAGCCATCTAGTCTGACCCCCGGCTCCAGCTGGCTCCGCTCACGAGATGCTCACCATGTGCATGTCCAGCCTATCCTTGAACACCCTCACCAATGGGGCCTCAACGACCTCCCATGGAAGCCCATTCCACACCCTTGGGATCTTAACTGCCAGGAAGTGCTTCCTGGCATCCAAATGGAACCTTGACACCCCCTCATGTACCTGCATGTTGCCAACAGATCCCCTCTGAGTCTCCTCTTCTCCAGGCTGAAGAGACCCCGTTCCCTCAGTCTCGCCTCATACGGCTTTCCCTGCAAACCGGCCACCAACCTTGTGGCCCTACGCTGCACTGACTCCAACCTGGCTATATCCTTTCTGTAATGAGGGGCCCAAAACTGAGCACAATACTCCAGTTGCGGGTGCACCAGAGTCGCACAGAGTGGTAGTAATACTTACCAACACACTCAACACACTTACCAAAAGCATGCAGACCCACCCGCTTGGTCTTGGCATTGCTGACCTGTAAAAGATCTTGGGGGGTCTCCTAGATCCAGGAATGAAAACCCAAGTTTCACCCAGTGCAAGGTTTGAACTTCTCAGCAAAGGCAGACTTATCCAGCTTAAGGAATGAGAATGATCCACTTGTGAGCAGACGTACGAACTTCCTAACTGCATTCAGCTCAGGAGAGACGTCTTTTCCCTGTTTCTAGAAGCCTGGCTGTGCAGAATGCAGGCTGACTGGACCTTGTGCCTTCGAGGAAGTCATGTCCCTTCTCACCGAGAGGCCTTCCTGGCAGCTGCATTTCTTCCACTCCACGTGTTGCAGGATGACGCAAGTTTGCCTGGTCAGTGCGGTAGATGGGGAAGCATGGTGAGCACCCAGACAGATTCCCTCTCCTACCCCAAATGGTAGAAATGGGTGTCCCATCTAAGTATGGAATGGAGTGCACCCCATTTGGTTCGGTTTTTATTTGTTCGAAAGGGAAGCACACCCTTGGGGTCTTTGCTCATCAGTGACAGGGTATGGAGCCGAGAGTTTGGAGTCAAAGATGTCCTTCCAGGGACAATGCACAGAAAATTCCCCGCAGCTGAAAATGGGAATACCGTCAAAAGCGAACCATCTCTGGGCACCATTTTCTGTTCTGTGGAAAATTCCTCCTGCCTCCTGAACAAAGGAAATTGTATTGATTCAGTGGTCCTAGCTGGCCATCAGAGACCCCATGCGAAAACCATAACCCTTAGGGCCAAGTTCAGTGTTGGAGAAAGTCCCAGGCTCATCCCACTGGTGGGCGGGGCCACAGCTAAAAGGGGCGTGGCAAAAATAACCCAACCAAAGCAACAATCCTCTACATGCTGTGGCTTAAAGCTCTTGTTTTATTCATATATTACATGTGTATCCCACCTTTTTTTCTTTTCAAGGAACTCAAGGTTGCTCACATAATTCTCCTCCTCCTCACCAACTTATCCTCACAACAACAACCCTGTGAGGTAGGTTACTGCCAGGCCGTAAGTGTTAGGGGAGGCATCTAAACCTTTCCTATTAAGGAAGCCAATTATTTAGGCTTGCCCAGGGAGGGTGGCAATCAGGGAATTGGATGTGCAGATCATGTGACTGGGGTCACACCCACATTGGCTGATGTGCTGATTAGATGTTGCCAATGGACCAGCCCTCAGCCAATAGGAACAAAGCAAGTGATGATGTAGCTGTTGCTAGGAAGCAGTAGGTAGTAGAGATCAGATGCCCAGAGTGGCAACTTTTGTTGCTGCTCTTTCCAGGGGACACTATGGTGCATTTTCACCACAACTGAAAAAAATGGAGCTTCTAAGAGCGGACATCACTTTGGGAAGCGGAAACCATACAACAGACCCCTGGTCTCTGGGCCCAAATCAAGCCATGGTGATATACTATGACTGGGTCTGGACAACATGACAAGACCTCAAGGATTAAAAAAAAAAACTCAGCAACTCGCCATGACATTCAAATCACTGTCTCTTTACCTAACCCTCCTTTTGGGGGTTGGAAGCATGTCACCGCTATTAGTATATCATTCCCCTTTCCCGTTCCAGCAGATCAAGGTGAAAGTCTTCGAGAATGCAGTCCTTTATTGAGCTAGGCTGGCTTTGCAATTCAGAGTGAATAATAATTAAGTCATAAATAAGGAGTATCTATCAAGTTTATAGCTTAGGGCCAGAATATCTGAAGGACTGCCTGCTTCAATATGTCCCTACCTGCCAATTAAGATCAGCTGCTGAGATCCTTCTCATGGAACCGTCTGCTAAGGAAATGGGGGGGGGGGGGCATTTAAACAGGAGAAGGGCCTTTTCAGTAGTGGCACCCCATCTCTTGAATATGCTCCCCAGACCGGTATGCCTGGTGCCATCTTTAACATCCTTTTTATTCATTAGATATTTCAAAAAATAATAGTCAGAAAATTTAATATATTTATATTTCAATATGTATTGCTGTTGCTGCATTGTGAGGTTAAAAATTTTATATGGAGTTAATGCTGTTTGTATTTTTTAGTGTTGTTTTTAGCGTTTCATGTTTTATCTGGGTATTTTATTGTTTGTGTATTGGGCTTTAACTTTTGTAAATGGCCCAGATGTTGGTGTGAGCTTAAGTGGACTCCGGGGGATGGTGGAGGACAGGAAGGCCTGGAGGAATGTTGTCCATGGGGTCGCGATGGGCCAGACACGACTTCGCGACTAACAACAACAAAATGGCCCAGATAAATGCAATAACTCATCACCAACACCTTAATGATCCTTCTGATTATCAGGCCATGACAGAAGCTGATGCCAAACTGAATCCTTCTTCTTTTTCCCCAAAAGGGGCTGGTCCCACCCTCAGGGAGGTTTGTGCTGCTTGTGGGCCAGGCAATGGAACATTACTGGCGCGCTCATTTGGCACGACGATGAACCACTGTGTGGAAGAACTCACACCCCTCCTCCCGTGACTCTCCTTGGTCTCCCGCTGAACCAGAGACAGTCTGGCTCTCACCAGCCACTTGGCTAATCTTGCCACTAACCTTGGCCTTTGAGCAACGCATCCCAACCGTCCTCTTCTTTGTCTACTCCATGGCCAGAGTCTGAGCTTTAAAGCTTGGAGAGTTGGACTTGGAGTGTTGGAGAGAAGGGGGCCCCATCCCTGCCACAACACAGAGGAAGATGGGAGGAATAAAATGATCCTGCAGTCTGAGTAAGAGCAGCGTCTCAGAGTGGACAAATGGTATGCATGAAACAGCCCTGTGACTCATTTGTCTGCACAGAATCATGGTGCAATAGAGTTGGGAGCCCCCCCCTGTCGCCCCCCAAGGCATGACTCCAGCTTGAAGTATCCAGCGGGCACCGCTCCAGCCCTTATCATTGTAGGCTTTTTTTAATTACAGCAATGATGATTCCAACACTGATGCGTTTAACAAGCAGACACTTCGCTTCTTGCTTTGGGTTGGATCCAGACATAGCGAGGTTAAAAATAGAAGGGGTCAATCCAACCAGACTTAGAGGTGAATGGGACAGAGATTTTTTTAAAAGCAGCAACCACCCAAACCACTCCTCAACCCGCATGTCTGTACACCCCCACCCCACTTAGCTGTTCACATCTTGAGTCATAACTAAATTTACCCTGGTTTCAATGGATTTACTCTAAGCACAAGGAGGAGCTCACTCCTGGGCATGTGCAGAGAGAGAAATTCCCTGCAATGGCCAGCCATGCTGGGGGCTTTTTTCTCTCTAGACATGCTTAAGATTGTGCCCTGGGCCTGGATTTAGCCTCTCTCCCTTCCCTGGGAGGGGGGGGACACCCTCTTCCTTACAGCGGTGATTTTGGAGACTTGCCCTTTGCCAGGACTCCGTGTCATTCATCAGAAAAGATGCCAGCTGATCTTCTTTAGTTACGCAGGTGGCTTGCTAATACGCAGGGATGCTCAAGACGTACTCCTTGAATTGGACCAAACAAGAGATATTTTCTTCTTTTTTTTTTTATAAAATTTTATTAAAATTTTAAACTAAAAATTAAAAACATCAGGCATCAAATACATCAGACAAGCTGGGTCAGCCCCCTATAACATATCTTTTAACATTCTATGATCATATTCAAATCAATTTATAAACGTTTAAAGACATCTTTAAATCTAAGCCAAGTCCCGTTTCTCTAAGGTAAAGGTAAAGGTTTCCCCTTGACATTAAGTCCAGTCATGCCTGACTCTAGGGGGCGGTGCTCATCTCCGTTTCCTAGCCGAGGGAGCCAGCGTTTGTCCGCAGACAGTCTCCGTGGTCATGTGGCCGGCATGACTACACACCCAAGTGCACAGAACGCTGTTACCTGCCCACCGAAGTGGTACCTTTTTATCTACTTGCATTGGCATGCTTTCGAACTGCAAGGTTGGCAGGAGCTGGGACGGTGCACGGGAGCTCACCCCGTGTGCAGATTCGAACCAGCGACCTTTCGATCAACCAGCCCAGCAGCACAGCGGTTTAAACCACTGTGCCACCTGCAGTCCCCCCGTTTCTCTAGCCAGTCGTAAAAAAAGTCCCAAGTTTGATCAAAGTCAGTGTCTTCTTTCTCCTTCATTGATAAAGTCAGTCTGTCCATTTCTGCACAATCCAGAATCTTTTTCAAAATCAGTTCCTCAGTGGGTAGTTCCTCACTCTTCCAGTATTGAGCAAGAGCGATCCTCACCGCTGTGATTAAATGTAGCATCAAATACATTTCTTGTTTACTAATATTTCAAACACGAGATCTTTTCTGAATGGGCCACTGTGGTACAGGGCAGGGCCCTCCATCTGGAGAGGGGCCAGGCAGGAAGAGAAAGCACCGGGTTAGGCACTGTTGGGTAGCTAGACCCCACAGCCCAGCAGGGACCCACTGAGGAAGGTCAGGGTTAGGGGTCTTCTCCTCCTGCCCTGGACCACAGTGGTGGTGAGATGCAGGAGTTGCGGATGCCATGGCTCTCGTCCACGGGCTGCCAAGCAAGCAAGCGGCCTCTATGGTGAGCAAGAAGGGGAGGAAGAGCCGGGGGATGTCTGGGGGTGGAGCCCATGGGGGGCCTGATCCAGCGACCCACTGCCCCGCCTCACTCCCTGTCATTGCAGGGAGCCCTCCACACATGAGTAAGAGACAAAATTCAAAGGAGGATCATTCTGCTCATAAATGAGGCTCACGCCCAGGCTGCTGGTTCACCCTCTTACGGTGGAATGACCTTCCTTAGGGTCAATGATATGGAAAGAAGCCATATAATTTGCTATTGGTCATGCTGGGTGGGAATGATGGGAATTGAAGCTGCATCCATCTGGGGGCAGAGGCAAACCATGAGGTGCCTCCTCATCTTTGCAGGTCCAGGCCAGAAGGCCGCTCTGCTCCGCCTACTCTTCCTTGGTTTCTAGTCTGCTTCCTCCCCAGTTTGGCCATTGGCGTTTCCCGTTATGTCTTTGGACCACCCTGGCTTCCTAGGATGATGCTCCTGCTTTCTTAAGGCACTTCCGCTTCCTTTCCTGGGTTCCTTGTAAGCCCTGCTGGATCAGATCACGCATCCATCCAGTCTGGCATTCTGTTCACACAGCAGCAAATCAGCTGCCCTTATTTAGTCATTAGATTTATATCGCACTGTTTTTCTTTCGAAGAACTCAAATCGGCTTACATCATTCTCCTCCTCCTGCTCTCAAATGTATCCCCACAACAACAGCCCTGTGAGGTAGGTTGGACTAAGAGTCTGTGACTGGCTCAGAGCCACCCAGTTGGCCCCATGACTGAGCAGCAGCTAAAATCTGGGTCCCAGCCCCATGCTCTTAACCACTAAACCACATGGGCCTGGAAAAATCCACAGGCAGGACAATAGCACTCTCCTACCCATGTTCCCCAGCAATTGGTTTACCCAGGCACACTGCCTTTGAGACACAGAAACATAGAAACAGAGCGAGTCAGAAGGGCTCTTCCGGGCCATCTAGTCTGACCTCCAGCTCTGCTCGTGACATGCCCACCATGTGCATGTCCAGCCTATCCTTGAACACCCTCACTGATGGGGCCTCAACCACCTCCTGTGGAAGCCCCTTCTATACCACTGGGATCCTAACCGTCAGGAAGTTCTTCCTGGCATCCAAACTGAACCTTGGTCTCCTGAGCTTTGCTCCATTGGAACACATCCTGCCCTCCTCCACAGGGGAAAACAGGTCTCTACCCACCTCCATGTGGCACCCCCTCAGGTACCTAGAGGTAGCATACAGTCATAAGGACCAGTAGTCATGGATAGCCCCCTCCTCCACAAAATTGTCTGATCCCCTTTCAGTGCCCTCCACATGGGGGACCATCACCACTTCCCGCAGGGGCAGCTTCCACAGTTCAACTCTGCGCTGTGCAAACCAGAGTTCCTTTGATCTGTCCTGCGTATCTCAGTTTCCCGGGATGATCCCGTTGGCTTCTAGCATCACGGAAGTGGGCAGAAAAAAATGGCTCCCTCTCCATTTTTGCACATCCTTCTCCCTACGTGTCTCTAGGATCAAAGCAGTGCAGCCAACGGCGGCCAGAGACTGACCTGCCCGCCTGCCCCTCTGCCCAGTGGCGCAACAGGAGTGCAGCCAATCGCAGCCTTTGTCACCAGCTGCAAATACAATACAGGTTAGCATCCCTGCCAAAAACATGGTAGCCTGTGCTGGCACCGTCAAAACAAGAAGCCATTTTTTCCTTTTTTTTGGGGGGGGGGGTGTTAAACCACTCCAATGGGGAAAAAAAAAGAAGGGAAAGGGGGTGACGGGGGTGGTGGAAGGAGCTTTGCCAAAGCTATTTGTAAATGTCGGCAAGGAGGAAAAGTCTTCAACAAAAGGCCTCCTTCACCACTTTAGGAAGTCAGCATGAGTAATCCCAAAGCACAAACCGCCAGATATTTAAAGTTCTTGCCGATAATTGACTGCAGCTGCGAGAGCCACTGCCGCTGCGGAACTGCCGAGAAAGTATTTGTCGCTTCAGTTGCAAGGAGGAATTTTGGCAAGGGCTTGAAATCGGGGTCTCTGTGCCATGCTGCGCTGCGGGAGACCATCCTGGGAGGGCGGGTGGACCCACAAGGCGTAATGGTGGAGACAGAGAGGTTCTCTCCCCAACCTGTCCCACCCGCTGTGGGAAGAAGAGGCTCCCCTTCGCCAGCCATGCACACACGTGCGAGAGAGATCTGGCATGTACAGGGAGGCCAGGCAAGAGCTCTGAAGGGGTGTGATAAGCCATCACTCCAAGAGCATGAGAGAAAGGATGGGATGAAGGCCCAGAGAAGCCATCAGGCGCTTCCACGAGCCTACACTGCAGCGGGGTTGTAGTGGAACCAGGCCTTGCAGGGATGTAGTGCTAGTACTTTGGTTTCAGCGGGGATCTGGCATCTGCCACCCTCCTCGGACTTTCTGGTTTCCTCTGAGCTCAGCTGCAATCAGTAGGCAAGAGGGAATGGATTTTCCTTGCCATGTGAAGCGTTTGCAACTGGCTGGGCCTTGAATGGGCAATGGAGAGCCAGGAGGAGGGCAACAAGGATGATCCGGGGGTTGGAGACACTGCCCTGTGAGGAGAGACGGAGAGAACTGGGCATGTTCAGCCCTGAGAAGAGAAGGCTGAGGGGGGACATGATATCCTTGATAAGGACCTCGAAGGCTGCCACAAAGAGGAAGGTCAAGATCTCTTCTTGCCGATGCCAGAGTGCAGGACACGGAATAATCAAGTCAAGTTGTGACAACCCAGATTCAGGCTGGACATCAGGAAAAGCTTCCTCACGGTCAGAGCAATACGGCAGTGGGACCAGCTGCCCGGAGAGGTGCTGGGCTCTCCCTCAGTGGGGACATTCAAAGAATCTGGACAGCCACCTGAGTGGGATGGTGTAACATTTTGTCCTGTAACAGCAGGGGGTTGGACTAGATGGCCTTCATGCCTCCTTCCAACTCTTCTGTTCTATGATTCTATGGTTCTATGCAGGTTGGGTTTTTATTTGGCTTCCTGATTGAAGAGCTCTCGTTGTTGCTGAATTGGATTTTTAATGTGTAATAGTACTAGTTTGATATTTCTTGATTGGTTTTTACTGTTGTTTATTACATCCCTGTGATTGTATGGATGAAGGGTGGTTTATACATTTAAAATAAATATGTGAAGAATATAAGCAGAGTCATCTTCTTTCTGCGGCACCTACGTCTGTAGGCACTTAAATAGCAACTATCACCACCATTCCATCAACCACAACAACACATATATTAGTGCTTCCCCTTTTCAAAAGACAATTTGATTCGTCCACATTCCATCCATTCCTTTCTTCGCTTATGTTTTGTGGATATGTGGATGTTTCTCTCTCCCCTTCCCCTTTCTCCTTTTCCTGTTCTGAAGTAGAGAAAATGTAATTTAAAGATGAAGAGGCTATTATTCCAGCTCACCCTCTTTGCCTCCCCAGCTCCGTAGCAGAGACAGGGCTGCATAAGTCACTGTCAAAGTAACAGACAAATGCTTTTCACAAACAAAAAACACATTAACCCAGTGCTGAATGCCCCTGCTCCCGAGGTTATCTCCAAGCCAGAACACAGGAATACCAGTGCGAATGCTGTTAACTCTTCCTTTCAGCCAAGTTAGCTCTGATGCCAAACGGTGGGGTATTCGGATGCTCTGTTTTCTAAGCTCTGGCCTGGATTTTGCAACATGCGCTTCCTGCAGGAGCAGGATGTAGGCACATCCACGACCCTTTGAAATAACCTTCGTTCTGATGTTATCACTTCTCCTTCACATTTCTAAGTTGACAATGCATGTCCTGTAGTTATTCTCCACCTACCTTCCCTTCTTTTTCAGGTGGAAACAGTGACAGCCTTGTGTTCTTGCACTCCCTGTTTATTTATAATTAGATGTATGTATTATTAGATAATATTAGTTTTGATGTTGTGCCACACCAGGCCATGTGATTTAAAATTAAAGGGAGCCCTTTTCCTCTTTTTTAGGAACACACCAGAAAATCCCAGTTCTCCTCTAATACTCTGTCAGTTTTAGCAGTTCAAAATATACTCCAACTATAATCTGCAAAAGGGTTAACCGTGCCCTGGACGGTTCTTCAGAGTTCATCCATTTTTAAAAACCTCTTCCTTCTAAATTTAAGCTCTAGAACAACCTCTTCTAAACTGGGTTGTACCAAATGTGATCTACAACTCTCATTTCCTCAGGCGACCGATCTTGCTGGCTGGGGCTGATGGGAGTTGTTGTCCACAGAAATTGGGCCAGGGAAACCTGCACTGGAATGGGAAATTCCAACAACAATGCTTACTATTCACATGGAACTAATGGGTGCGTGTTTGACCACGATAGCTTAGTTCAGATTTCTTTGGCCAGTAGCCCTCCACATGTGCTGGGCTACAGCTCTGTTAACATGCTGGATGTGAATGATGGGAATTGTAGTCAGACCCATCCAGAGAGGACCAGGGTAGGGAAAGCTGGCAGAGGTGCTGAGGCTGCACAGTAGGCAGAAATTTGGACCGAAGGAACAGTGTCAGGAATAAGCAGCAATGATCAACTAGATGCATCCGTGAACTAGGAAGGCTGCTATTGTCCAGGCAAAATCCCAGTCCAGGCAGGAGGCACCTGGAAGTCTTCTTGCCCAGGAAGGTCAACAGCTGGACTGTGCAGATGTCTCTGAACCAGCCCAGGAAAGTTCTCCAAATGCCATCCCGGTGACCTGCCATATGCAGCAGCTGCTCCCAGAACACAGAATTCCTTGCCCTGCCCCCAGTGGGGGTTCCTCCTCTCACAGGGCATTGCCAAAAAGGAGGAAATGCGCCACCCAAGAGGGAGCCAATTGGTATGACGTTGGCACATGCAAGCACATGCATATAGCTGCAAATGTGGGAATGACTAATTCAGATAAAAGTGTAAGATGTCTCACCACACGGGGAAAAACTGTGGCCAGGTGAGGTGCATGTTGCCTGTTGAATCTGCTCTCCAGGGGCTCGCCGTGGGTGGGTTATGTCAGAGCCCCTCCCTACAGCTCTCCCCCAATACAATTCCTTGACTTTAAACCAGACACAGACTCAGCAGATCCTCAGCTAGAGGATACCTTCGAAGAGAGAGCGTCCTCTGCCTACTCTCCAAACCAAGATCGTCTTCTGTAAAGGAGCTGCTCAGACACCCTATACAATCGGTCTAGGATCTGCAAGACTCGAAGGGAACTTGCATCTAAGTGGCACTGGGAATAGAAGCACTGTACAGTGGAAGGGCTTCACCAAGCATCAGAAGTAGGATAGACTCTGAGAAGGATGCTTGCAGTGATGGTAGGAACCAGTGCTTTTTTTGTAAAAAAAAAAAAGGTGCCGGAACTCACCTCTTGGGGTCACACTTTTACACTAAAAAAGATTTTCAATTCACCAACTTTTTTTGAAATGAAGAACTTATTTACCTTTTGCACGTAGCCAGTCACTCTACACATAAATATAATGGTCGCCGCCGGCAGTAAGCACTCAGCGCGCGACCACACGACCGATCCCAAGCCGAGCGGCGTCCCGAGCCGAGCAGCGCCCTCACAAGCAGCGCGGACACACACGCAGCCCGCAGGCACTATGTTAATGCTTTTTGCTGCTGACCTGCTACACCCGACAGGGCGATTCACAATCACATGGAAACATCCGTCAAAAAAAGTTGCCGGAACGCTGTTCCGGTGCGTTCTATGACAAAAAAAAGCCCTGGTAGGAACCAAAGTATTCTGGCTACAGAGAGAAGCTGTTTGGAGGGGCATTGGCAGAGGAACACAAGCTAGAGTTAAGGCCGGTTAAGTTAGAATTAGTATGGCTGATTTGAAGAAAAGTTAATGCCTCATGCCCCAGTTTCTGGCAGCATCGAAGTACAGGATTCCAGCAGCATCTAAAAATTCCATCATGGTTGGGGAGCAGGCAGGAATGTGGACAAGAACCTGCTCCATTTGTCCTTTCCATCCCCATCCATCCCTCCCGCTGGGTGTATTTCGGTACCCAGCCCTCCATGTGTCGTGATGCTAAAGCAAGACAGACCAGTTTGCATGTCTGTTCATGTTTATTGGTACATGCATGGAAAATAAGAACGTACTTTGAATCTGAGCGGGCAGGAATAGAATGCAGACCGTGAGGTGGTGAAAAACATGGGGAATATGAGGAAGCCCAGTGAAGGATGCGTGAACGGTTTATTTTTATTCATGCATTTTTATTTATTTATTTATTTATCTATCTATCTATTTCTATTTTATTATTTTTATGGTTTCTTTTCATTTCTTTCCATGGTTTACCAAAAGGCGTTGGTTTGCTCTGACAGTGAGTTATGGCACAGAATTCTTAGTGGCTGCCTCAGCCCAATAAAGAAGATAAATCTGCTATTATTCATCCCCTGGTTTTTAATAAAATCTCATCCTTCTCCCCAGGAGCTGATAGGGGAGCCCTCAGAATTGGAAGATTAGCTGCTTTCTCCCTGGTCTCCTCCTCCTTGCCGGAGATGAAGGGGACGTGTCCGCGCCAGGGAAACAGAAGCAAAACCAAAACCCAGCAGCCAACGCTGCTGGTTGCTTCGCTGTCTGCACAGTGAGGCTGAGGCTGGGGACTGAGCTACGTCCTGCAGGACCCTTTCTGTTCCGTCCCTGTGCCTCTCCTGCCATCTCTTCCTGTAGTGCCCCACACAAATCTGGGGTGGGGGCTGCTTAAATGACGCAAGGGGGCATTGGAGAACCGCTTAACACAGTTCTGACCCACACCTGGCTTTGCCAAGGCATCCCCCCACTTCTGCCTGTTCTTCTGAACACTGTGGCTGAAAGAGCCACCGCAAACGGCAGAGGTTGGGCTCCCCCGGCCTCCCTCTCTCATCTCAGCATTTGCAGGGAATGGCCAGGTGTCCTGCTTTGTGGTGGGTGGTCCTCTATTCTGGACAGTCCTCTGCCTGAAGGTGTTGTTGAGCTGATGGAGCTTCCAGTCCAAGTCTGGTTTAAAGTCACATGGAGGGAAAGCCATGCGTGGCTTGGAGTGGTCCGTGCATAGACAGCATGGGGGCAACAGACTGAGCAAACAGGCAGGTCCTCACAACAGTGAGATGCATCGCATTTTTATTTAAATTGCTGCTATTTCTACCTGAGCAGCTATATACACAGCTTTGCGATGTCGACTTGCCTGCTGCTTGTGAGCTTCCACTGACGACTTCTGTGACTGGCACAGAAAGTTCCGGAGCAAGTAGAAGGAATGGTTAGCCATTGAATGATCACAACATCCAGATCCCGTGAGGGCCATGAAGGGTCAGTTTAGCTGGGGAGGAGAAATCCTGTGCAGGTTCTAAGGACCAAAAGGGGCTGTGTGTTGCTGGCAGAGGACAGGAACTGATCCAGCAAGGGCTAAAGGGGCAGAAAGGGGGCAGATAGGAAGGGATGCAGAAGAGCTTTGGTGGGGCTGAATGGCCAGCCAGCCCAGCTGAAGGGTGCCGTCCGGAAATGAGCTGACAAGTGGGGCATTGAGGGAAGGGGACATGGAGGAGGAGAAAGGGTCGCGGGGGGGGGGGCAGTGTGGAATTACGTACAGAGTTTGTTTACCTATTAAGTGCAGGCAGGGGCAAAAGAAGCACACTGAGCCTATCGACAGGAAGGGCTGCATCCTACAGACAGGAAAACAGTGGGGAACAGTTCCCCATGAATCCAAATAGGCAGTGAGTCCTAAGTTGTACAGGTATCAAGAGCAAAATGTCACAAACTGATGTGAATATTATCTAGCCCAAACCTTGTCTCCACATCCCTCATATATAAGTCCTACAAGACAACCTCAGATGCTCCTTTCTGAAAGGCAGAATAAACTAAACTCAAAATATATCCACTACTCTGTCATGCTGCCTATAAGACACTAACAGCTTGATCGGCTGCTTTTATCTGGAAGTCTAAGAAAGAGAAAGATGAAGGAAAACTGTCCATTTACAAAGAGAGAAAAGAATTTCCAAGCATTGTCCTCCCGGTGCACAGAACTGCCTAAAGAGAAAAGCTGAAATGCTCAGGATCCTTGTAAGATGAAACAGCATATAAATGACTCCAAAGTGGAGACATGGACTTTTAAACATTTTCACTTTAAATTGTTCATATAAAGAGCATTTTTAAAAAATAAAAAATGAAACACCTGGAAGAACAAAGAACCCAGCAGTTAAGACAATTTAGTGTAACTTCAGGAGATGAAATTGGAAGGGAAGTGGTGGGGACAAGAGTCTTTAAACTGTCATTTCCAGTTGGGGATAAATTAAAGCTCTCCAAATGCTCCTTCGCCATACTTAACAGTCTGATCCCCAAAGCAAGCCATGTGGGTTTAAATTGGCACCTCTCCCTAGATACTCAACCTAGCACCAAATTGCATGTTATTGTCCAATTGCATGTTTCTCCACCCAATTTTTCTGTTTACCAAAAAGCAAGCTTGCAGGCTGATCTCAGGGCAGAAGTGTGGCAGGAGATGAAAACCCGCTGAGAGCCTGCAGCTTCCATGGCCACACGGCTGGAATTCTGTGTGGAAAAGCACCAGGAAGGGGAAGACAGCTGGCACTGCTGCTTGAGGTCTTTTTAAAACTCCCTTTTCCAAAAACTTCCCTTGATTTAAGTTAGCTTTCCAAACGGATGCTCTTCCAGATGTGTTGGATTTCAGCTCCCTGGGTGTCTGTGGACAATGTCTCCTTCCTCCTTTGCCAAGCAGGCCCGTAGTCCTGAGTTTATCTTGGATTGCGCCTTATATCCATCTTCAAATCATAGCATTTTCATGACGAAAGCTCATGTCCTCACCATCGGCTGCTTTGTCAGCTGCAACACTCTCTCTCGTTCCCGAGGCCTCTTTTCTGGTGGGCAACCAGAGAAAAAAAAGGGCAGTTCCAGGGGAAAGAAATCGGCACTTCCAGACGACCTTCTGTGCCATTCAGAACTCAAGTTGCAAAAGCTTTAAAAGGCAATAAACTTAAAAAGTGATACCAACATGAAAGGAAAAATTAGCTGTATGGGATGTCTAGAACCAGGAAGTCCCATTCAGCACACCATCAGAGTGGGATGGTGTAAATTGGTGACCTGCACTAGCAGGGGGTTGGACCTAATGGCCTTTCTGGCCCCTTCCAACTCTACTATTCTTTGAGTCTATGAAACATTGCTGCTTTCTCTTGGTATTATGATATCATTTGCCTGTCTTAAATTACTGGTGCATCTTCCGCTGATTTTCATTCCTTCCTCTGATCCTAATCCAGCTTTCCTTAGGATATGTTCTGTGTACAGGACTGAATAGATAAGGAGATAAATGCGCCATTGTCTGATGCCACGGCCTGTGGGAAACCGTCCTGTTTCGCCATATTCTGTGCTAGTAGTCGTTTCTTGCCTGTGATACAGCTTACAACCAGGACAATCCTGTGCTTGAGACATCTCCATTCCTTTCAGGACCATCCATGTTCCACACAGTCAAGGGCTTTGCCGGAGTCTATAAAGCACGGTTGTGAAAGCTGGACAGTGATGAGAGATGACAGGAAGAAAATGGATGTGTCTGGAATGTGGTGCTGAAGGAGAGCTTTGCAAATACCCCGGACTGACGGAAAGGCGAGCGAGTGGGTCCTGCATCAGATCAAGCAGAGCTTTCCCTAGAAACAAAAATGAAACTGAGGCTGCGGGGTACATCACCAGAAGGCAAGGATCACTAGAGAATACAGGGAACGTCGAAGGCAGGAGAAAGGGAAGGCCAAGCAAGAGATGGAGGGACCCCATAAAGGAAGCCACAGCCCTGAATTTACAAGGACCCAGCAGGGCTGTCACGGGTAGGGCACTCGGCTTTCCTTGATAGGGTCCGCGTAGGTCGGAGAGCACTCGATGGGCTGGAAACTCGTCACGGGTTCGCCCCACCTTGGCGGCACGTAAGAAGCATGTACAGTTTGCACCCTTGTCCGCCCCGCGCAGCTCCAGCGCCAAAGGGGGTGCTGGGGGGAGGCATTTCCGTCCTTCCCCTTTCCTGCTTTCCAGCGCACGCTCGTGCGGCCAGGAGCGCCCGCCCGCGTGTCGCGGCAGCCCGGCCGTGGCCCCGGCGCCCACGAGGCCAGCAGGCGGCGCTCACCAGCCCGCCCCGTCCACACGCGGCTGACGCAGGGAGCCCCCAGCATTTAAATCGGGCGGCGGGCCCTTTAAGAGCCTCCTCCTCTTCCTTGCCTTACTCTATGTTTACATAACACACCGGGCGATACCATCGCTGCTCCCGAAGCAAAGCGAGGGGCGCGCCGCGGGAAGGCCGAGCGGCCGCGAAGGGGAGGGCCTTTTCCACGCCTCCCGCTTGTATGTGCGGCGCGTGTCTGCGGAAGGGGGGAGGCGCCGTTGGTCTCTCCCGCCCCGCCTCCCCCGCCCCGGCCGGGTGCCCGTCGGCGCGGGGCGCGCGTCGAGAGAAAGGAGACGCAGCCGGAGAGTCCGCGCCGGCGGGCGCGCGAAGCAAACGCGGCGCCCCTTTCGCCCGCCCGCGCGCGGGGCGCCTTCCCCGCCGGGTCCCGCAGCCTGCGCGCGTACTTGTTCCCGCGGCGCCCTTGTCCCGGAGTGCACGGGAGAGCAGCGGCGGCGGCCCCGGCGGCGGCGGCGGCGGCCCGGCCCCATGTTTTCGCCCAGCCAGGAGGAGCACTGCGCGCCCAACAAGGAGCCCGTCAAATACGGGGAGCTCGTGGTCCTGGGGTGAGCGAGCGAGCGAGCGCGGCCGGCGCGGGGGACGGGGGCGCACGCGTGTCGGTGCCCGCGTCGTGTGGACGGCGCACTCGCGGCGCGCGGGGGGAGCGCAGCGGGCCGGCGGAGGAGTCCCCGCGGCGGGCGGGGGGCGCGGGGGCTGGCCCGCGGGAGGCCCCCTTCCCCGGGCTGGCGGGGGGCGCCGAGCGCCCGGAAAGGCCCGCAGGTGGGCGAGGGGCGCGGGAGCTGGCCGGACCTTGCCGCGGGCCGCGGGCGGAGGGCGGCGCGGAGCTCCGGGGCTGGCGAGGGGCGCGCTGGGGGCCGGGGGCGCCCCCTCCCGGGGAGGGCGCGGCGCGGGGCGCGCGTGTCGTCGGGACCCGTGCCCGTGCCCGCGGGCGGCCGGGCAGGCAGGCTTCCCCCCGCTGCCGGGACGGACCCGTGACGAGGGGGCTCTGAGGCGCCGGGGCATGCGTTGGTGCGCGTGTGCATGCGTGCGCACGTGGAGAGGATGCGGGAGAAAGGGCTCCCCCTGGCCGCGCATCGCTGGTGCGGGGCGGCGAGCGGCAGGGGGGACAGGGGGCTGCCGGCTGGGAGAGCCTTGCGAGGGACGAGCCCAGGGGTACGTGGGGATGCGAGCAGCCGTGGAGGGTGGGGTGCGAGGATTGCGCGGCGCCCTGGCGGGGCGGGCGGGGGCTTGCGCGGCCCCTTGAGCCTCGCGCTGTGCCTCCCCGCGGAGGCGGCCGTAACATCGGGGGACCCTCCATCCACTGCGGCCTGTCGGGGTCTTCACGTCCTGGCCGGCCGATGCGCTCTCACCGCCTTCTCCGTGGGGTGGGACTGTTGGGGAAGACGGCCGGAAAGAGAGCATGTCTGGGGCGGACGGTGCAGAGAACTTTCTAAACGCTGGACAAAGGAGAGCAGCTCCTCTAGGGTCTTAGGGACTAGTCACTTGGACTTCTAGTGTGGGTGGGTGGGTGCTTTCTGCCGGGGTTTGAGGCAGGTTCTTCTGGATGCCCTGTGCCTGAGCTAATTTCCTTGAAGCCTGTGCTTTCCTCTGACCTGATGTACTTCTGCAGACTGGTCTCGAGAGAAGAGGGCTGTGGGCCCTTCTGAATCCTGCACAGCTGGAGTGGGAAAGGGAGCCATCGATTGCTCTCTCATAAGGCAGGAGTTGGTTCTCGCTTGGATAGCTCTCCTACACAAACTCCTAACACGTTCTCACGCACGCACGCACGCAGTACCATACAGATGCGACACAAACTCTTTTTCTGACTTCGGTACGTACAGAACAATGAATGCAAGGAGATTTTCTCCGCACCAATCCCAGTCTGCAGATGGCCATGTTGCGGTACTTTTGTAATGAAAGGTTTTGTGGCATGCACTTCCTGATTCCCAGCAGTGTATTAATTACTGCAAATAGGCATTGTTTGGTTTCTCCAGATGCTTGGTGGGGAACGCTGGTTGGCAGGGTGGGATATATAAGCAATGGGGGGGGGCACATGCCTACTTTGTAGGGAGGGGGTTATCTTTGTAGCTGGCTTGGTGCCACTACTTCTCCAGTGTGGAGCTTCTCTGTTGATTGCTGTAGAATGTAAGGCAGATCTCAGCCTTTATTCACTGGGGCTCAGTGAGTCTTGGCAGCACATTTAATCTCAATAGCTGAAAGTCTATGCAGTGTACAGCAGGCAAGTGAAGTTGCTTTATCAAATGAAGAAGGCGTGAAAACTGGCTGTGAAGCAAAGCCCATTGCATGGAAAATTCACCCACTGTACAAACTAGTCCTGCTCAGTACATTCCAGTAAAGCTTTAGCTGTTTTTGGACAAACGAGAAGGATGAGGGATCAGTGGACTTGAAACAAAAACATTAGTAGCAGAACCCTGCTCTTTTCAGCTCTCTGTTCCAGGCAAACCTCTGTGTAACCTGGGCTGTGAAGTTTTTCCTTTTTCCTTTTTAACATGACACTGTATTGGGCAACACAAGGAATCTGTCAAAATCTAGTTACTAAGGAATGGATTATTCTAGCGAGCACTGAAAATGTAACACGACTTCAAATACTGTGAAGCTGGAGTTGTGGCAAAGCTGTTTATCTCAGCAGTTTCAGGTAGAAAAACTGATGTTAAGTTGCTAACAGCAGACAGTTGTTTACTTGGAATGGTGTCATGCTGAACCAGGGGAGGGGGGGAGTCTCAGCTGTGCTGCTCTGGTTTCTGGAACTCCCTATTTAATATAAAATTGTGAAATCTAACTAGATTGGGATAGATTCATTTTGTGCTGCTTGTTTGCCCTGTATTAGAAGCGTGGAAAGAAATGAGCTGCTTTGTTGTAGTTGTTTTTTTAATAGTAGTTGAAAATGAGCAAATGAAGGGCACTTGGTTGCAATTTGAATTTTAGGTCTCTTTCCAAATATTTATTATGGGATACTTGTACTCACTTCTAAGAACAGATGCAGCCTCTTCTAGCCCAGTTGTTGTTGTTGCATGGTGAATAATAAACAGTTTTAATCCCTCTTTCTCATTAACCTGAAGTATGGAGTTTAGAGGTCTGCTTGGCTCTGAATTATGTTCTCTGCTCTCCACCCCAATAGTGTTTTGTAGATGTGTTTAGGGCATGTCATGCTATGTTCTATTAAAAGCTAGTTTTGGCTCTTTGTGGTTTTGCTGCTGCTTTTTACACGCTGTACTTACTATTTTTAGGGTTTAAAGTATTTTATTAGCTGCTTTGCGTTAGCATGAGGTGCACAGAATTTTATCAATAAGTAAATTAAATGGTGCACTTTAATTAGCTGATAAAAGTGTCAGCCACCAGTGTTGATCAAATTAAAGCCAAAAATGAACTTCAGTGGAGTAGGTGATGCATCTGTTGTATATCGGCTAGATCGTGGCAAAACACGCTTTAAAGCAGAGAGGTACTAGGACCAGAAAGCTGCCCTACAAAATCGGAGGGGGAGGGGGAGGGTTTGGGGCTGAGCTACTGTGTTTAGGGTAGCTCAGCCCCAAAGAAGAGGGTTTGGGGCTATGGAGCTACTGTGGATGGCAGGTTGCTATTTTACTCATGATGCGTTCTCCGTCTCTTCTCAGCCCCCTTTCAAAGATGCTTAATCATTCGGTAGTGCCACAAATAGCACATGCTACTCGGGGCGGCGCCGCCCCACAAGAATAGGCTCATTAGCAAGAAATCAGCACAAAACAGCTTGAACAGCTGTTCAGTGTTCTAAAAAACAGATAAAAATAAATAATATTTGTATAATATTATGCTGTTACTAGTGCCTGAAAATGACGAACTCCAAGTAGCAAGGGCTTGAATGAGATAATCACATCCATAGAGGCTTAGAAATAACTTTGAATGATTTGCGGTTTGGAGGTGTTAATGTTTCATAACTGTTTCTTGTGACAGTTGCTGACTTATGGATATAGTAAAATTGTTTGTTTACTCAGTTTTTAAATAGTTAATTTCCTGTAAATAATGATAGTACTGGAAGTAACTTTAAAATATGATAGTGATAAAACTGAGGAGAATTTATTTTCTAAGATATTAAAGGAAATAATGCTGGAGCTTTTGTTTGACTGAAATGATTTTCTGCCTTTCATTCGCTACCTTAAATACTGACCTGCGATTGTATAGGGGCAGTACCTATATCTAATTTTGCAGAAACATTCTTCATTTAACTGTTCTGATGTGGCACGTTTAATTTTAGCAGAGATGGGAATCAAGTCTTATATGCATAGGTTGAAAGAATAAAAATGTCTTACAGTGTCAGAGCATCTTATTTGATTATGTACTTGTCCCATTATGCAGTGCAGCTTAAATATGATCACATGTAGAAACATAGAATCAGAGCGAGTCAGAAGGGGTCTCCCGGGCCATCTAGTCTGACCCCCGGCTCCAGTCGGCTCCCCTCATGACATGCCCAATATTTGATTCCCCATCCTCATGCACAAAACACTGGTTTAAAGTCAATGAATTTCATCAACCTATAGTTTTCTACTGTAGTACAAATAAATGTTTGAAACAGACTGTTCTGTTTTGGTGCTTTTAAAAAAGCTAGGATGCTGGCAGTGGCCCTAGTACATTGACTTTGCTCTGATCCTTTGGGGCTACTTAAATATTTAGGTGACACAGTCTTTGCAAACTGCAGTACCACTCGATATCCATTACCAGTATTCTGTCATCTTCAAATAATCAATTTTTACAGAAGATGCAGTATATTAAATGGGCATTTGAGAAGCTTAGCCTTTGGATTGACTTTGTTCCTCAGGCATAATACTCTGATGCAAAGCTCATGTATTTCAAAGAGATTTAGAATTTGCCTTCCAGATCCTGTAGCCCAGCTAAAATGGTAACTACTGTACCTCGGATTGCTCTGATGCATGCTACTCAATGTCTTGTACTCAGGAGGTAGCATCTCAACCAAAAAATGAACTTAAGCGCTGAACTCTGAGTGCAAGAATTGTGACATGCACCTTGTGCACCTGTGCATTTGTGTCCTGGCTGCTAGTAACGACATCCATATACACAGTACTACTGTAGCAGTACCAAACAAGAGTGCCACAAGATCATTTCTACATTGTTGGTAATATCCGACTGTTTTTTTTTTCTTCCTATCATTTTATGTGATGGCTACTGAGTAGGAACAGGGAAAGGAAATGGTTTTAATCTCTGTCTTCAGTCCTGAAGTGTCACAGAGTCACAGTATGATGTGAAAAGTCTATGTTCAAATTTTGCTCCTGGTAGCTGATTGCGGTTTTTTCACCCCCTGTACAGAGTTACCTTGTTCAGTTCCATTAAATACAGACCATTATGGCCACCTATGGTGTTGAGGGACTGCAGGTGGCGCAGTGGTTTAAACCGCTGTGCTGCTGGGCTGGTTGATCGAAAGGTCGCTGGTTCAAATGTGCCCAACGGGGTGAGTTCCCGCTGCTCCGTCCCAGCTCCTGCCAGCCTTGCAGTTCGAAAGCATGCAAATGCAAGTAGAGAAAAAGGTGCCACTTCGGCGGGCAGGTAACAGCGTTCTGTGCACTTCGGTGTTTAGTCATGCCGGCCACGTGTCCACAGAGACTGTCTGGACAAACGCTGGCTCCCTCGGCCAGGAAACGGAGATGAGCAGCGCCCCCAAGAGTCAGGCATGACTGGACGTAACGTCAAGGGGAAACCTTTACCTTTACCTTTTATGGTGTTGAAGTTGGATATAAGTAGGCAGAGGTGAGGGGATGAGAACAAGAGCAAAGGAGGGTGCCAAACTTGCTTCCCTGTGCTGAAGTGTTCATTAAGACATTGGGGTGTACAAGTTTAATTCTGGCTCTTGGATTTTATCCCCTTCACATCATCAAGCTTGCCTGCAGTCTGTGTGTTCCACGCCACCTGCAAGTTACTCCACATATTTGAGGGAAATAGAAAAGATAACCAGGTGTATGGAGGTTTCATTGGAGACAAGGCTGAGATCATCCAGAAATGATGTTTCCAGTCACTATGTTTGGGCTGAAAGCTGGACAGTGAAGGAAGTTGACAGGAAGAAAATGGATGTCTTTGAAATGTGGTGCTGGAAGAGAGCTTTGAAATTAGCCAGGGCTGACAGAAAGATAAACAAGCGGGTCCTTCTGAAATCAAACCAGAAATTTCCCTGGACGCAAAAATGTCAAAACTGAGGCTGTTGTACTTTGGACACATCATGATAAGGCAAGATTCCCTGGAGAAGACAGTCATACTAGGGCAAGCTGAAAGCAGAAGACCAAGTAAGAGATGGATGGGCTCCATAAAGGAAGCCACAGCTTTGAGATTATAAGAACTGAACAGAGTTGTGAAGGAGGGTACTCATTTGTAGGGTTGCCATAAGTTGGAAATGACCGGATGACACACAACAACAAGTAGCCTGAAATTCCTCAACTGAACCCTGGCTTAGATTTACCAGTTAGCTTGGCATCAGGGTAGATAAACATCAATGATATTTTTAAAGATTAAAAATCAGATTTCTTTATTTAAATTGGATTTTTAAATAATTGTATGGATAAAGTTTTCTGTTGCAGATACACTATAG
The DNA here is from genome assembly GCA_023646645.1 of Varanus salvator macromaculatus. Taxonomy (NCBI): domain Eukaryota; kingdom Metazoa; phylum Chordata; class Lepidosauria; order Squamata; family Varanidae; genus Varanus; species Varanus salvator. Next base: position 22,603,439 of record JAIXND010000624.1, on the reverse strand, counting down.
TCCAAAGGTTATTCATCATGAAATAAGGATTGGATTTTAATTATGTAGCATGAGGCTGTATATTCATGCAGTGTTTACATTTTGGGGTAAAGGGATTCCATTAATCCATTTACAATGTCATGCTCTTCCAGAGGTTTCTGTAAGATTATTGGTCAATTTTTCTATCTAGATTATCACAGGTGCTTGGTGTTACTGTTCTCAAATGTCTACAGAGCTCACATGCCTTTTGGCACAGCAAAAGTGTTATGAAATAAACATAGAGTTGAGAAAAAGTCCTTAATCCCATTGTTCCTTTGCAAATCTATGTACATAGAATCAACCCCGTACTTGTTAAGTGCTGAGCTGCAAAAAAATAATGAATAGAAGAAAATGATCAAGGGTGGAATAGATCTGCACAAGAAGCTAAGTGGGAGGAGGGAGGGGCAAGCAGGAAAAATGAAATGAACCCTTTTGTGCAGAATACGCCACAAGTCTTTGGGTGTTTTTGTGTATAACGTGAGGTTTCTCATATCCTTTCCCCGGAGGGGAAAACCTACAATGGCAGCCTGCTGTAATATCCGCCCTGCTTGGCACTGACCTGCCATCAGTTCAATGTAATATGCACAGAGCGAGAACCTGATCATATTGGGGATTTCTTTTCTACGGGGTTTCAGTGCTGGAATCTTTAGCCAGTAGTAGAGAAGCAGAGAAAGGATAGGCCACTGTTATGTGCTCTTCCATTGTAAAGCTGGATCAAAAGCTTTGTGCTTTTAATCAGTGTTTGAATTACATGACTTTCGGAATAAAACCCTCCGCTTAGGCCTGATACCGAAATGGGGTGTTCAATAGGTAATGGCCATATGTACTCAAAACGGAGATTTCTTTGTCTGCCGTGTTCCCATTACTCTGGTTTAGGAAGGCTTCTAAACTGACTTGGGGAATGACAAAGAATAGCTAGGGTCATCTCTGTCCCTTTTGTGGGGGAACGGTAATATTCAACTGAATTCAGTTCAGTAGAATTGAATATTCAGTATTCAATCTATCAAGTCTCGCACCCTGTCATTCATTTGCCTACTTCAGAATTTTGTGGCTGTGAACGCCAGGGGTATGGGAACATGACGTCCTGTCTTTCCAAATGAGAAATAATCACTACTTCAGTCTCATCTGTCTGAAGAAGGACAAATAATTGTTCATCTTGGTAGCGTAAGATTGAATATTTTGTCAGCACTACATGAAATAGGCCTGAGGTTAGCTTGCTTGACACAGAAATGAGAATTCCTTGCTAAATGCTGGGCTGTTAAATGCTCTGAGTTCCATCTAACTCAGAAACCCACTGAAATTCATGCATTGGATTTGTACCTGTGCTTGTAACTGATGCTTATCAGATTGTGGGCATTTTAATCCATTTATTTTTAGAACCCCCGTCGTAATTAACAAAATGTACTACTTGGATGCATGAGTGGTCAGGTCATTTATGAGAAAGAGAAATTAGAAGTGGTATCCAGTTTCTCTCCTTGCTGGCTGTTTTCTTTGTACTTCCAGGTTGCAATACCTGACATGATTGGGGGGGGGGGCAAGAGGCCCCTTTCTCGTCGTTTTTAGAGCAATTTACTGTTGAGCATGTGGAGTGGGAGTGATTCCAGTAGCTAGAGATCAGAGGGGGGAGCTTTGTATGACACTTGGGTGTCAACGTTTAATTAAATTATTCTGGGGAGCAGAAGTGCAGGTTTAATGGTAGTATAAGCATCTCAGCAGATGGCAACTCACTGTTTTTGCTATTGCGGGAAACTTCAGATAATTTTAGCGTATACGTTAACAGTTCCACTGGTTGCTGTGTGTCAGACGGTACCACAAACCACTGTATGTTGAGATGTGGGGTGTACTTTTCTCCTTGGTGCACAAGAAAAAGAGGAGCTGTGGCACAAAGTTGGGCTTCCGGATGCTTTAAATAAATAACAAGTGTATTGCTGGTGGTGTGGCTTATTGTTCAGTGCTGTCGCGCTTGAATGGGAGGGTTCTTTTGCAGGTGCTGTTTTGCTTCCGTGAATCCGATTCCTTGATCCAGAAGGGATCCAGTCAGTTTGCCTTTGGAGGCAGGACTGCCTGCTCAACAGGCCTCCATCTCTAGCACACTGTGGCATCGCCTACTGTGCCACAACCAGAGTGCACAAAATTTTTGTCATGTCTTACCGTCCTGAGACCCAGGCGAAGGGCGGGATAGAAATGCTTTTAATAGATAAATAATACTGCGGAAAGGACCGTTTTTTAGCTGTGATGGGTTCAGGCCTTAGGCTTAAGCGCTCCATAAGTAACGCAGCTTTTTCAAAGATGCTGAGCAGCTCCTTCCCTTCCCGGTCTTTTTGTTTTTTCCCTGCCAGCAGTGATGGTATAGTCTCTTTACTATCTACTTGGGTGTTTAGAAAGAGCTCTGCCTCCCCCCCCCAGAAGAACCTTTTTCTCAAATTACTTGATTAAAGAAAGCAACACTTGCATTTGTTGGTCTGAAGATAGATGGGAATTGTAAACCTCTTTTGTCCTACTTGGAGGAAGCACAGTTTCATATTCTGCTCAGGGATAGATTCTTGTGCGTTGTATTTCAGGCATTGTATGAAAATGTGCTTTCAACAGTAGTGTGACTCTTAAGAGATATCTTTTAAAAAAGTAATGTAGTTGAACAGACGAAAGTTAAAGGTTTGGATATTTTTATTTCCCCAAGCAGGTCTGAGTTTGCTCTTGCGTTACTCCTTGAACCCATGTAGGAATCTGTGCTTAGAAAGGAAAACATGGTGTCCATAATGTGGTACCACTTTTGCCATTTTCTTTTAGTGTGAAATGATAGGAATATTTCTCGATATGCTCACAGACTGAAGGTTTTATGCATGCCTACTCAGGAGTAAGTTGAACTGAGTTCTGCAAGACTTACTCCTAGCTGTGCATAAGAATCCAGCCCCAGTCCGCCACTTGACTTGCTCCATTTGTTTTACCTCGTTTCAAGTAAAATGGCCAGCATTTTACCCTGCTCTGCTTGTATGCAAGAAATAAATATGAAATGATACAGTTGATAAAACATTATTTTCGTAGTTCACTCATCTTGAATTGTAATTTTCAAGGACTCTGGATTTTAACCTATTTTTGCCTCAGGGCAGAAAATGTCAGTATTGTTGTTAAACAATTTTGACAGTTTTATAAGTTCTGTAGCCCTGAGGCTAGGGCTTTCGAGGTTCCAGCTTCATTGGAATTTGCGGTTGTCCCTGGCCCTTTGGAAAATGCAATGTGGAGCAGTTAAGTTGCAGAATAGCTTTCAAATTGTTTTGGGAATGTTAGCATGTTCAGTTGCTGCTTGATAAAATTGTGGCTAGGTGGGTTGAACCTTTGCTGACCTGTTGTTATTGCTTGAACAATCCAGAGTGTGCCCAGCAGACGATCAGGCTTGCTGTGCGTCCCCCCCCCCCCCCGGCCCCCATTTTCCTCTCCGTCTTCCTGGAGGAATCCCAGGAGATGCTCCGGTTGGGCCTTTTTGTCTTGGTCATGGACCCCTTTTTCCTTGGCTTCTTCCCCTTTACCCTTTTTCTCTCCAAGGATTTTGAAATGTGATCTCCAAACTGTCAGCAGTAAAAGCCTCTCAAAATGCTCAAGTGGCATATTTTATTTATTTATTTTTCGATTTATATCCTGCCTTTTCCTACAAAGGGCTCAAGGCAGCTTACATCATTCTCCTCCTCCATCTTATCCCCACAACAACAACCCTGTGAGGTAGGTTGGGCTGAGAGTCTGTGACTGACCCAGAGTCACCCAGTTGGCTCCATGGCTGAGCGGGGACTCGAACCCGGATCGCCTGAGTCCCAGTCCCGTGCGCTTAACCACGACGCCACACTGGCTCTTGGAAGAACTGGATATTGGAAGAACTTGCCCTGCTTCTCCACCTTTTTAAACAAGTGTTCACATTTTTGCACCCTGTTTGTTTGTTTGTTTGTTTGTTTGTTTTGTTAGAATTGTGCACCTGTAATGGTGTGCAGTTCCATTGGCCTGAAAATGAGAAGCCTTCATCTCATTTCAGACAATATTCTGGAGGTTCCTGCAGTCAAAATGCAGCAGGACACTGACCAAGAGAGTCTCCAGATAAGTTTTTTAATACTTTGCTCTGACCAAGCTGTCGAAGGGCAAGCTAAGACCACACAAAGTTACAAGTGATCATGAACTGGGTAAGGCAACATATTTTCTCCCCGCACTGAGATTCGCAGCGTTTTGAGTGTCCTCCCCCAGGTCACCGGGCACCTCAACTGTTCCAGCCATTCCTGAGACTCTAGGAAGGCTTAAAAGTGCACCTGCCTTTTTGCTAACACCTTCTCGTGACAGCTGCTAAAAGTAGGAGTTGCTATGAAAACAAGGATTTAGGCATGGCCAGACGAGATAGCCTGGACAGGGAAGAATACAGATTTCAAGCTACCTTGCTTAGCCGAGCCCAAACCCCACGTTTTCGAGCAGAGTCGTACTTTTGGCATTTAAAATTGCTGTTCAAGATTCTGGCCTCAGAACCTGAATAAGGTTTTGCAGGCCACTTCGCGACAGCTTGCTGCTTTGCTTTTTCCAACAGTGATTTTCATCAAAAGAAGTTTTATACGTGTATTTATAGACCACCTGTAAGGCCTTCCTAGTGGCTCTTCCATTACTTTAACAGGAGGGGCAGTGTCCCCCCCCCCCCCAAAGACATGACGGGCGCATTCCCTTCTGCAACGTGCAAGACAGCTCCAACTGGTTAAGACATTCACACGGCCTGGGCTCCTGATCTAGTTGCTTTGCGTCTGGAAGGGTTGCACAGCACAAGCTTAATCTCTGGTTTGTTCACTGCCTTATCTGCTAGTTACACAATATGGTTGCAAAGGAAGCAGGGCGCCAGGCTTGTGCGTTCAGTATACTCCTCGCTGTGATTACTGAGCGCCTTTCCATACAATAATTTCAAGGTACCTACCAGGAAAGGGCAAAGGTAGCTGCTCTTTCAGCAGAATGAAATGTCATGTTAAAATATGCAGTGTGTCGCTGTCTGAAAATGCTATTCATCCAGTGATTTCTAATGATATCAAATAACACCCATAGAGCATCCTGTGCATATCAGTAGTGAAGTAGCCATAAAGCTTGTTACAGGCTTTTTCTTCATTTATAGTTCAGAACAACATTTTCTAGAATACCGGGGGTGGGGGGTGGGGGTGAAAAGTTCTCGGCCCAACCCACTGGTCTTTTGTTTTGTATCTTTTGTTTGTTTGTTTTGGTTTTGTTTGTTTTTGTGTTGCCCTTTCATTTTGGTTTTGCCTGTTTAGTTTTCATTTTGTTTGTTTTGTTTGCTTTGACTTTGTTTTGGTTTTGTCTTGTTCATTTTGCTGTATTCCTGGTCAGGCTGAGAACTTTGCAGCGCCTCTTTAATGGGTGTGTTTGATCCTTTTAACTCTTCCCCAAACATAACTGTTTTGAAGGATAATTTGGCTGAGGATGCCTGTTACTCGACAAGAGACTCGGTAGGTTTTTCTTCCCCTGCTTTGTACTATTTTGGTTTCCTGTGGTGGGAAAGCAGGGACAATTCGCCAGAGAGCCAGTGTGGCGCAGTGGTGAAGAGCCTGGGACTGGGACTCAGAGGATCTGGGTTCGAGTCCCCGCTCAGCCATGGAGCCAACTGGGTTAGGATATAAATCGGAAATAAAAATAAATAAAGAGGCTGTAGTGATGCGACAAAAAAATGCAAGGCATGAGGTTGTCTCCCCCTTTCCGGAGTGTGCAGACCTTTCCTGGCTTAAGCAGTCTGAACTTGCTTCATAATCTGGTATTTGATTAACCTGTCTTGCCACACACGTCCTTGGATGTCTTCCTCAAGCTTAATTCTTCAACTAACATTCCTTCAGTTTTCCATTATTAAGTCTCTGTTCTAGGCTTCATTTTTCTTAACCATTCCCATCCCTCACTCTTGGTTTGCACACAATGCCTGATCATGGCTTGTTGTTACATGCTACATGGGTTTACATGCTACTTCTGATCATCATCTGATCAAGCCTGATCATGGCTTGTTGGGTTTACCTGCTATTTCTGCCCTTGCCCACTCCAAATAGTTTCTTCTTAGTAAGCACAAATCATTGACCATTACACCTTACTATTGATTGCCATCCTGATTTGGAAGGCAAACATAAACCAACTTGTTTGCTCAGGTGTAACAGTAAATTACGGTCATGCTTACCTGAGAGTAGCTAATTGAATTGGAGTGTGATGAGGGAAGAGATGGTATGCAAGACCAAGACTTCCCACGAGGACAATATTCTTAGAGTCCATATTTTTGTGGAATTCTATTCTGGACATCTCCTGCGTGAGGTTTTAATCCTAGACAAATTGACTGCTTCCCCCTTTCCAGGGCAACTAACCATTCTCAAATGGCTAGTGACAGTGGGCTTGATTGCCAGTAAGGCTATATAATATTGTTGTTAGAACTTCCTGCCGATTCACCCATGTAATGTAAGTAAATGTTGTGTAAGTAAAGCAGTCCTTGCAAGATTACAGTACAAGTCACATGTTAGCACCAGGTCATGTGCAGGCTGGACATGCACATGGTGGGCGTGTCATGAGCGGAGCCGGCTGGTGCCAGAGGTCAGACTAGATGGCCCGGGAGGCCCCTTCTGACTCGCTCTATGTTTCTATGTTTCTATGTCGGCTGTTTTCAGGCCAGATTTTTAAAAGGGAAATAAGTCATTTTCTGGAGACTTCCAGTCCCCCAGGACATTTTGAAGCTACACTGCCACCTTCTTGGTATATAGTAACTGTAGTCTAGTTCTATTCTGGTTCAAGTGGAGGGAATTTTTTTTATACAAATCCATCTCATCATAAAATGTTCCTCAGTTCTTAACATATCTGACCCCATGCTCTCTGCACCATTGGCTCATCCATGCAGTGCAACCCTTTAGGATTGCTTGATGAGTTGGCCCTTTACTTGGAGGGAGTAACCTTTTACTGCTTTGGGCAGCATAGCAACCTAATATCCTAAATTTGATCCATTTCTTCATATAATTGGTGCTAATGCGTATTATGAAATAAGGTCATAGCGGCCCAGTGCTGCTTCTCAGGCTTGGAAGTGAATATGTCACAACTGAAGCTGTTGTGCTTCAGTTACGTGATGACAAGGCAAGACTGAATGGAGAAGACAATCGTGTGTTAGGGGAAGTTGAAGTCAGAAGTAGAGGAAACCGAAATAGGGGATGTATTCTTTAAAGGAAACCACAGCCTTGAGTTTTCAAGAACTAAGCAGGACTGTCAAGGACGGGACATTTCGGAGGGGATGTGTTTACTGGGTCATTGTAAGTTAGGGAAGAGTGGGCAGCACATAGCGACAACGATAGCTTAAGGGCATTTGCAGAAGTGAGAGGGGGAGAGTTTGGAGTTCGGCGTCACCACTGCAGATGGGATGAGAAAGGGACTGGAGGATGCCGAGTGAGGCAAGTGCAGAGATGACCTGGCGGCAGTTCTCCGGCTGTCCAGATGATATGCGACCGCCGCAGCCATGGCCTCCGTGTGGCAGGTCACCATGTCACAGAGCTAGCAACCCATGTCTCGGTAGACTGAATTGCATAGCACTGGCAAATCACTGCCCCCCCCCCCCCCCCCCCGCCAGGCAATATCTGCTTGTGTTGCAAGTATTGGCCCCCCACTTCCTGGGAGTGACGCCTTCCTTCCCTGGGACAGCCTTCTCCAACCTTTCCCTGCAGATGTTTCGGACTATAACTCCCAGGGTTTTTGGCAGGTAGCCCTCCCAGGTGGAAGGGAACTGGAGTCCAAAATATAAGGCCACCAGGCTGAGGAAGCCTCCCTGAGTCGCTTAGTGACAGCAGCGGAACTATCGCCCCGGGGAGTGAGGTTCCACTGTACCTGGAGGCCTCGTCCACCTGTTTCTTGGCTCCTCCAGGTTTGTTCCCTTGGCTTCTATGTGCCTCCAGGAGCCAGGCACTGGCTGCACTGAGTAGACATTTATTATTTCTCTGTAAGTTGTACAGAGAGTCACAAACGTGACGCTCTGTACAACTTACCAGGTAGCACCCCCACCCCTTCCTGGATTCATAGCCATTTTTCTTAACCGGTAAGCAGCTCTTTACTTCGGAAGGAAGGGAGAGCGACCTGCCCTGGTGGCTAAACATACCTGACTGGGTCCCTCCTGATTGCCCTGCTGCTCTCCACATGCGTGTGGAGCTGGGCTGCACTTCAGAAGCTGGGCCTGACCTTTCTCCCGGCTTGGCCCTCAGACTTCCCAGCTGAACTCCCATGTAAAGCCCACGCTTTGCTCCTGCTGCTCCTTTGCTCAGACTGAACTCCCTAAGATGGGCGGCCCACCTACGGAGCTCTGTGGCCGGGGGCCCCTCCCCTAAGCTGAACTGTGGGCCCCTCAAGCTGCAGACGCCTGACCCACCAGACTCCAAAAGGGCAGCTGCGCCAGTGCAGCTTCTGCGGTCATTGCAGCCGCTTCATCCGAGGAGGCGGCAGGCCCGCATTTCACGTAATGACCTGAACTAGCTGATGGTTCTTCAGCTGCAGACTTCTTGTTTTAAACATACCCTTGCCCTTTTGGTAGTGGGGAATCCCTGGGTGACAGAACGGTCAGAAGGGTGGGCGCTGCATCCTTGTTAAAACAGGTAAGCCCAACACTGGAGAATTTTCCCCGGGAGTGCAGTCGAAGATGAAATCTCATTCGCCTGTTTAATTAGCTCTGGGAGGATGTTGGGCTTCATATGTAGGGTTGTCACCAATGTTCTTCTTAGAGCAGACCTGTTCATTTCAGTGGGCCTGCTCTAAGACTCGCAGAACATCAGTACCTTAGACTTTCAGTGTAGCTTAAGGCATTGTGCCTTTTATTGTTTCCGGTTGCCTGGATCCTCCAAGAGACAGCCAGGACTTGGCGCCAGTGTGGTTGGCTGCACAGAGGGCTCTGTCTTTGCCTCGGGGCTTGTGAGCGCTGGAGTTGGAAGGTGCTCCTAAAGGCGGGGGCACTTCATGGTGCTCGGCCCCAACTTGCATCTCTGGTAAATGCAGCAGGTGCTTTGAGTGGCTGGTGGTGCTTTCATCCTCTCTCGCTGCCCTCGGCACGGAGGTGGCACATGGCGCCCAGCTTTCTCTGTCTCTGGAGCAGGAAGGCAGCAGGGGAAATGGCAGGAAGTACCTAATTACTCCCTGGGCATGTAATAAAATCCTGCTACCAAAGAAGGTTTTATCTGCAGACCTTCACAAAACCTTTTGCATTTGTTTTGTGAAATCCAAGAGAACTTTCTTTGTCCTCCAGGCCTCAAGATTTGTTGGCTTTGACTGGGCACAGGGCCTGCCACCCTGGGGCAACCATAAGGAATCTGATGCGTCAGGATGAGGAAACCAGACCTCTGCTTTCTAACATACAGTGTTCAAAATAGAACTCTGTTTTTGTTTTATCATGTAGAGGACCATCTGTGTGGGTATAAACAAAACTTAGAAGTAGAAAACCACCTTTTTCAGAAATAATAGCTTGCAATTTTAGCGGATTCGGTTTTGATCGTAGATCTAACACGTACTATGTACCCGTATTGCTATGTTTTATTCAGAATGCCACATCCATTTTTGTTAATCTTTTTCCCAGTAAGGGGGCAAGCACTGAAAAAAAGAGTAAAGTATGGTACAAAGGGCACCCATGACAGAACTTCCTGAAGTTTTCATTTAAAAACAGCAAAGCAACCATAGAATAGTAGAGTTGGAAGGGGCCAAGAACGCCATTGGATCCAACTCCCTGCTCAGTGCAGGACTCCCAGTTAAACCATCCCTCCCAGATGGCTGTCCAGTTGCACCTTGAATGCCTCTAGTGTGGGAGAGCCCACCTCCTCCCTAGGACATTGGCTCCATTGTCGGACCGCTCTAACAGTGAAGAAGTTTTTCCTGGTCCCTCGACAGAATCTGGCACCGTGTTCGATGAAGATAACATTTGATTAGACACAGCGTGTTGGCAGGAAGGTGTTCCTGTCTCTCCCTTCATGTTTTCTGCACGAGCCAAAAACTTAGGCTACTGGTGTTGTAGGGTGTAAACACTGCTGCGGGGCACAGCAGAAGCTGCAGTGCATGCAACTTTCTGAAAACCAGAAAATTGTAAGGGAGGAAAGAAAGGATGAAATCCCTTCTTCCGGCACCCTTATTCAGTAACAGTGGCAGCCTCGTGACTGCAAGATGAAGGGGGGGGGGGAAGGTGATAGTTTAATGAGAAAGGTGATAGTTTTGATCATGAGTCACCTATATAACATGTAGATTGCCTCTTAGTGGTACCGTTTTGCATCTTGTATTTATTCGCAGTCATAATTTTGTACATGCGTTTTATAATAATGGGTCTTAAGTACAGCTTTTCCCACCCTCTCTTTGAACACTTCGTTCTTAGTAGAACACTGAGTGCTTTTTAGTATACTACCTGTGAGCTTCAGAGTTGTCAGTGCTTGTTAGAAAACCAGAACAGTGACTTTCTTAGTGTCGCCTGTGTCTAATGTACTTTCTAAAAGATGTCAGACCACGTAGGGCAAACCTACCCTCACAGAAATCATAATTTGCTGGTCAAATTCCAAATTCCTCTGTGCAGTCTCTGATGTAAGCGCCCCGTTCAGAGTTTTCATTTTGTGTATGTACACAGTTAAAGGGGCCCAGAACGCCTTCTTAGACCCCGTTCTTCCTACCCCCAGGCTGCACTGCTCCCCCTCCTTACCTCTTTCTGGAAATGCCTTGTGTGTACATTGGTGGCAGGTGCTGCTGTCTTAGAATTACTTTCAGCCCAGTAGTGTTTCCTGGAATGATTATATGATGACACCGTGGTATACCATGGGGGGGATGCCTGACCCAGTAAGGAGGGGCTCAGCACTGACTTGTGTTTTGTAAAGAGACAGTTGTGTTGCCACAAGCATGAAAGGAGGTTTTCTAAAGTGATAAGAACTTCAGGGAAGCCCCCATCTGCTTCACAGGACTGAGAAAAAGATTGCTCAGGTTGTGCAGGTACAGCTGTGATTTTAATAAGAAAACTCAGTTACACCTAAATATTACAAAAATAGCAGATTGGATTTATGAGCCATTGAATTCCAAGTTTCACTGGCACAACTACTTAGAATGTTGTGGCTTCGTAGGTTCTACCCATCAAGGCTCACATGGGCTGTGGAGTCTCAGTTTGCAGCTATAAGGGCTGGAAGCCTTTCTGAAATGAAAGGTGATGAAATACTTAGCGCTGTGCCGGTAATGTCTTCTATAGTTTTTGCCGCTATATTTAATTTAAAAGGGAAAATGCTTTTGAAAAGAAATTCAAAGTTGAAGACGATTTTGGAGAAATCCCCACGATTTGAATGTGGGTTTCTTGCGTTGGTCTGAGGTGATCAAAATTATGCACTTGCGTCTGGTCCGGCATTGCACGATTATCTCTCTTGGCAGGTTAGAGCCTCATTGGGCAGAACATTATGAGCAAATTCCTCTCATAATCCTTTTTTCAAACCATGAGGCACAGATTGGCCAGCAGCAGAGAGAGATAAATAACACACAGTCTCTCTGTCTGTTTATCCCTGGCCATCTTGCAGTCCTTAAGTAAGCAAGCACTGAGAAACTGTTGTGAAACTCCTCCTTCTGGAGAATTTTAAAAAAATGGGCTTCCGATGTCTCTGCTCACAATAGGGTGGGCTACCTTAAGAAGTCATATGTGTGCATTCCTAGAAATAATAGGCACATTTCCTACTGTATGGCCTGTTTCAGTTCAGTGGCCTTTGTATGTCCTTGTACAGAACCACGGAGTATACTCAGATTTTGTTATGTTCTCCACCTCCTAATGGTGGAAGAGGTTTTATTTTCAAGGGCAGGGTTTGAAACCACAAATACAAAATAGCATTTGTGAACTTTCTTAGTAAAACATTTGGGAATAATTGATCTAGGGGATTACTGCAAAGTTTAAGATGCAAGCCATGTGATGGAAAAGCTTCATGCCCAGTAGCTTTGGATGTTTTTTTCTTTTTGTTTCTGAGTTCAAAGGGGGAAAATCTTCCAAGCCCTCTAATCAAAATTTATCTTTGTTTTCTAATCTACAAGAGTGCATGTTACGACAGTCCCTAAAGCAAGAAATGGTGGTGTCTTAGTCAGTTAATACTTTGGTAATGCACAGAATCTTTTCAGATATCTCAGGAATGCAAACAGTGTTGTTTAGGGTAACTTTAAAACACTTTCAGGAAGGCTGAGAAATTTCTTTTCCTAGCAAACTTTCTGCAACTTTTTAAAAGGGGACCATTAAACTGCATGGAGACATATGGGGAAAACCTCATCTGTTGAATTTACCCTATTCAAAAGCACGGGAAGTTCAGGAGAAAGTATCCGTCATATCCTTTAAGTTCTCTTGGGCAGCCTAATGATGGCTTGTGTGTTAACCTGAGCCCCAGAAAGTTAGGCTGGACTCTGTAAGTCAGCCATTCTTTGAAGCAGCCTGTCAGCCTTCCCTTTCCCAAAATCCTCTTAACATGTGCAGAGGATGGGTGAAGGGGGTCATATTGCTCCAGGTTGCTACTTCCTTTGCTTTTCCTATGATGGGCTGAGGTTTGAGCAGGAAGAAGCTTCTCTTGCATTAAAGCTTAGTGTGCCATGAGATTCCAGTCTTGGGGGAACTCTGCCTTGCTCCGCTTCCAGGCCAGGGGTGCTGTTCCTGGTCACCAACTTTGTGGAGGCTTGTTGGGACAACCCAGGTGACGTGGCACTTGTAACTCCAAAAACAAACAAACCAACCCCAAAAAACAGTTCTGCTGCTAAGCAGGTGGTAGGAGGCCTGTTGCGTGAATCTTCTATTTGGCTCAGAAACATTGTGCATTGCATGTAACTGAATGCATATTATACTTGTTCTCCAAAGCCCCAGAAATGCTTGTGGGAGGATAGCCACCTATGTTTAGGGACAATTCGCTTAAAATGTGGGTGGGTAGAATATGGATTTTAGGCTGATCTCACGTTGACTGTGGCTGTCCTGTGCCCCTTGCTGTTGACCATGCAAATCCTGGCTGTTGCATGCGGAGGGTGCTTCCTGTCTTCCTCTGGACCAGTGCAAATGCGAACAGAGCAATTGAGGGGCGTATATGTCGGGGCAGTGAAGGAAGTGCATTTATGGGGACGCCTCATGCAACGCATTCAGTGAGTAGACTCAGAGCTGAGAGGGGCAAGGATTAAAGCAAACATATTTGGGTAGCGGGAGGAGGCAGTTTTCCATTGAGGTCCCATGGCACTTCAACAGATTGCGGGCAATTCCATGGGAGGTGACTGCTTTGGACCCAAACTCCATTCTGGGTCAGACAGAACATTCACAGAGAGCAGCACTGCCTACTCGGACTGGCAGCTGCTCTTCAGGGTCTCAGGATGTTTTCCACATCACCTGCTACTCCGTAAGTTTTTACTCGAGCCGCCAGGGATTGGATCTGGGGTCTCAAGTATGCCTAGAAGGTACTCTGCCTCTGATCCGTGTGGTTCTGTGCTCCCTGGCTTTGGAACCTAAGGTGCGGAAAGCTGAACAAGGGACTTGCGAACGGCAAGCAGCTTAGTTGAGTATTCTGCCTCTGGAGGCTGTTCAGGCAGGCATAGGGTCCAACCTTGTACTTACCGAGGAGAGTGGGGGGACCACCATGCTCTAGGCCAGGGGTCGGCAACCCGTGGCTCTGGAGCTGCACGCGGCTCTTGAATCCCTCTGCTGAGGCTCCCTGTTGCTCAAAATGCGCGTCACAGCCACCGCTCTGCGGCCCACGCCGGCACAGCACAGCCCCCGATCTGTTTCATAAATGCAACACACTGTAGTTTTTTTTATACATAGCATAAAGGTAAAAAATGATATATGCAGTGTTATCTTCATTTTAGAGGGTTTCATTGCGGCTCCCACTGTTTTCTTTTCTGTGGGAAACAGGTCCAAATGGCTCTTTGAGTGTTAAAGGTTGCCGACCCCTGCATCTATTTTTCTATTTTTATATCCTGCCTTTTTCCTACAAAGGGCTTTCCTGCAAAGGGCCAATAAACTGAAGCTCAATCCAGACAAGACGGAGGTCCTGCTGGTAGGTGGTTCGAACTCCTGGGTAGGTGACTTGGATCTTGTCCTAAATGGGGTTGCACTCCCTCTAAAGGACAGGGTCCGCAGCTTGGGAGTGCTCCTTGACCCGGAGCTGACTTTGGAAGCTCAAGTGTCGGCGGTGGCAAGGAGCATTTTCCATCAGCTGCGTCCCTACCTGGAGGACAACTGCCTAGCAACAGTGGTGCATGCATTGGTTACTTCCCGGTTGGATTTCTGTAACGCGCTTTATGTGGGGCTGCCCTTGAAGACAGTACGGATACTTCAGATGGTGCAAAATAGAGCAGCCAGGTTGCTGACGAGGACTGGGCGTTATTCTCATATAACCCCAGTCCTCTACCAGCTTCACTGGCTTCCCATCGAAGTCCAGGCTCAATTCAAGGTGTTGGTAATTACTTATGAAGCACTTAATGACTTGGGACCTGGATACCTGAAGGAACGCCTGTGGCCATATTTGCCCTCCCGCCCCTTGAGATTGGCAGCAGGGTCTCTCCTCTGGGAGCCTTCCGTAAGAGATATCAGGAAGCAAAGTACCCGGAGGAGGGCTTTCTCTGTGGTGGCGCCCCATCTGTGGAATGTGCTCCCCAGAGAGGTCTGCCTGGCACCGTCGTTATTTGTTTTTTGGTGCCAGACCAAGACCTTTTTATTCAAACAGTATTTTAATAATCTTTAATATTTATAGTTTTAATTATGCAGCCAGTGTGTTTCCAAGTTTTAATTGTAATTGTAATTGTATTTGTTTTATTTATTTGTTGTACATGGTGGGCATGTCATGAGCGGAGCCGGCTGGTGCCGGAGGTCAGACTAGATGGCCCAGGAGGCCCCTTCTGACTCGCTCTGTTTCTATGTTTCTATGTTGTTGTGAGCCATCCCGAGGCTGTGTAGCAATGGGGATGGCATATAAAAACTTTAAATAAATAAATAATAAATAAGGCAGCTTACATCTCCTCCTCCATCTTCTCCCCACAACAACAACCCTGGGAGGCAGGTTGGGCTGAGAGTCTGTGACTGGCCCAGAGTCACCCAGTTGGCTCCATGGCTGAGCGGGGACTAGAACCGGGATCGTCTGAGTCCCAGCTCCACACTCTTAACCACTACGCCGCACTGGCTCTAGGCTCAAGCTGAGAAAGGGGGCGATGGAGAAGAAGTGCCGCCATTGCCTAGCTATTGGGCTAGCCAAGACTTCTCTTCTGCCTCCGATTCCCCCTCCCCTGGTGTTACCTTGAGTGCGCCTTTCTACCTCTGCAGTGCTTATATGATCATTTCTCTATTAAAGGTTTTTATCCCCAACTTGGTTTGGCCTTCAGTGTCTGCTACTGCAATCTCTTCGGCTTTTTAAATGTTTCTTTGCCTGTTTGTCTGTGGGCCAATATAAGGGCGATTGGAAATCCTTTTCTAATACCGTGAAAGATGTTTGGTGTGGCTGTCATGTTTCATCTATTTCTGCGGTGAAAGAACAACTCAGAACTTCTTCTTGGATTATTTTTAAAAATAGGGGTTTATGGATCTGTTTAAATCTATTTAGAAATAATTTCTAGAAAATGTAGGGTTGGAAAATGCAGTGGGTGGAAGAAGAGATATGTGTGCACACCTGATTTGGATGTTGTCTTTAAAATGTAAAGGAAAGTAAACATTGATTAAACATTGTGTGTGTAGTTCTATTAAGAAGATGATGGCAATATACATTTTAAAATTTATTTCAAGGGATCGCCCAATAAGACCTGATTGTTGTCTTATTAAAGACCATTAATAAGAGCCAGAAGCCATATGCTTTATATATGTTCTATACTGAGGCAGGTACTATGGTGCCTTCCTCCTTTGACTTTTTAAAATAAATTTTCTTACCAGCAAATAGGATTGCTGGGATACTGGTTTCTGTTTGGGCTGAAAACTAGATTCAGATGAGTTGCTTGGAGTTTTGCGACTCAGACCTGACCTCTTTTTTAATTCTGTCTTTTGGACAAGTTATGTGGCCTTCCATTTGTCCCGTGGCACCCACTTTATCATGGCCAGGATGGCTTTTCAAATCTCCAAATGTGTTTGTGTCCAGAAAGGTTGCCTGCTGCATTCTGTGTAGTCAATCTTGAGCAGGATCGGACAAGCAGAAAGCAGTGCACCAAATGCCTGTGTTCCAGCTGCTTGTTTAGTTTACAAATCACGGCGTCTTTAGCAGACAATTGCCCCAAGAATTCAAGTTTTGTGCGCTTTAACACTGTCTTTTTTTCACTGCCTCACTTGCTGCACTTGTACTCTCTTTATTTCTATCATTAATAAAGTTAATGAAAGAATAACCTGTATAAAGATTGAAATCTGTTTTTTTTTTTAAACTGGTAGTTCAGCAGCGACCTCAATCAGCGTTACAGATTTCTGTTTGCTCAGTGTAAGCAACTAATTACAGTTATAATTAAAGCCTTTATACAGTCCTATAAACCTTCATTACCATACAAAGTCCTGCAGGAAAACTCTTGTATAAATAGCTTGATCTATTGAAGCGTTCCTCTTGTTGGTCATTCATAACATTTATGGTATTTGGTTTGTTTTTCAGAACTTAAAACCTGTTGCTGCAGCCTAGTAGGGAGGTCAGAGTGAATGGGGGTGGACCAGTTGATATAAAAACAAACACAAACCCATGCATCCACACACACAACTTTAATTTTTAAAAAAGATTTAAAATTTTAAATCTCTTCTGGCTGGTAACTCAGCCAGAGTGTAAAACCGCAGGCCCAGGAAGCAAATTGGGGTTTCTGTCCAACCCTTTGTGGTTCCCCAGTTCCCTTATTCCAACAACCCATCACGTGGCTTCCTGGACTGTGTGCATTTTGGAAGGTTGAAATTCTTCTCCTGATACTCATTTACCAACAGTAAAAGTTTTAAATTCAAGGATGCGGATGATTTTTAGCCAGCCCCTTGGCCCTCAGTGGTGTCCACAATCGCAGTGCGGCTCCCCAGATTGTCTCTTAAGTGGAATTTGGCCCACGGACTGAAAGAAGTTTTGCATCATTGAGCTAAGGTTTATGTGAGTCTTTACACCTTAGAGAGGGTAGAAAAACTAAGCAAATGCCAGGAAACACCAGGTGATCGGTGACTGGAGGAAGGGCATGGCCACCTGGGCAAGGTTGGGCCTTCAGGCCTTCTGGTAGGCCAGGTTGGGCCTTCAGGCCTGAGATTCCCACCCATACCCCAAGGACCTGTATCCAGACAGGTGTGTTTTAACTTTTTCAAACGTGATCTGGGCCATAAGATGGCCAGGTTTGAGGATGAAACGAGATTTTCCAGGGAGGTTGAAAGAATGGATGGCAAAGAGCGCCAAATGAATCTTTTCCAGCTAGCCGAATGGGTATCAATGAGGCAAACCTAGCCCAATGTAAGCAAGTCTAAAGTGATGCATCAGGTAGCGAAAATTCCCAACTTCCGGTATAAGCTCAGTGCCCAGGGGCACCTTTTGTCAGAATGGACTGATTGACCAACTATGTCCCTGTCTGGACAAGCATAGCCTGGACATGGTTATCTGTGCTCTGGTATCCCCTCGTTGGGCTATTGCAACATGTTCTGTGTGAGGCTGCCTTTGAAAATGGTCCAGAAACTCCAGCTTATGCAGAATAGGGCAGCGTGGCTCTTAATGGGGACTGGCCCATGAGAACTCATCACGCCAGTCCTCTTCCAGCTGCACTGGCTGCTAGGTGAAGTCCAGGCCCAATTCAGAAGTGCCTGTTCTAACATTTAAAGCTCTGTACAGCTTGGGGCCAGGTTATCTGAAGCAGTGCCTTGTCCCATATGTTCCTACCCGCTCCAGGAACACCTACTAGGGAAGTAAAGGGGTTGGCAACCCCGTAGTAGCCCCCCACCTCTGGAACATGCTCTGCAGAGAGGTGTGCCTGGTGCCGTCCCTGCCATCTTTTCAGTGCCAGGTGAAACCTTTATTTTATTTTATTTTATTTTATTTTATTTTATTTTATTATTTTCCACTCATTTTAATGGTCAAGTCTGTGTGTTTTTATCTGCTGAGCTGATATTGTTGTCATTAACTGCTGTGCCAGGGGTGAGGGTTAAAATATTGAAGTGTTGTTGTTTCTTGTCTTTATGATGGTTGTTGTATCCTATTGTTTAAGTTTTTACTGTATTTTATGAATATATTGCATTTTTTAGTATTTTATGCATTGTATTTATGATTCTTGATATTGGTAAACCACCCAGAGAGCCTGCGGGCTATAGGGTGGTATATAAATGACACAAAATAAGCTGGTGACCTGTGCTCACCCAAAAAGGGAATCTGGGTGTTTGTGGTGCTTTGCCTCAAGTGTAGCTTCTTCAAAAAAGTAATTCGTGTGTGTGTGTGTGTGTGTGTGTGTGTGTGTTATTTATTTATTTATTTATTTATTTAAAACTTCTGTATGCCATCCCTTATGCCTTGACATCTCGGGATGGCTCACAATCCATAAAATTGAAATATGATAATAATAAAATCACATGTCTAAAAACATAATTCAATAAAAATTTACATAAAAGACAAAATAAAAGCAACTGTTCAACACAATTAAAATATTAATTTTTAAAATAGTGATTAAATAAAAAC
The DNA here is from genome assembly GCA_023646645.1 of Varanus salvator macromaculatus. NCBI lineage: Eukaryota > Metazoa > Chordata > Lepidosauria > Squamata > Varanidae > Varanus > Varanus salvator. The sequence continues at coordinate 22,584,807 of JAIXND010000624.1, read as the reverse complement.
GTTTTTTTATTTAAGGGGGATCATTAGGAAAGAAATTGAAAATAAAGCTTCCCATCTCAGAAGGGCTTCATAGTACAAATTTATGGTGGAATCACACTTACTGTACTGGATATGGTTCCAGTTACCGCACTTCAATAGAGATATTGTAGAACTGGACAAGTGCGGAAAATAGCTACCAAAGTGGTCAAGGGGCTTGGAAAAGAGGTGGATTAGGAAGATGTGATAGAGATGCATAAGGTTGTGCATGGTGTGGGGGGAGAATAATTGAAGCATGAGAGAAGGCATATACAGCAAGGTGCAGTCCGTGTAGGTTTTGAGTCTGTGATTCATCCGTTGGTATAAACAGATGCCTGTTTTTGATGCATGCTGATAACCTCCTTGCTGAGAGATGTGTGAGAAAAGTTCGAAAAGCGTTGCACTAGCTGGAGTGGCAGTGCAAGCTACCTTTCTATTAAAACACAGATTCCTGTGAATTTTCTCTGTCTTAGCCAAGGCCTTCTCCAAGAGAGTTCTGTTGGGTGGCCTCCGACCGGAATCACAGCGCTGCCGCCATGCTTACTGGCACAATTCGCCACGTTCCACCAGGCTGCAGGAAACCAGTCCTCTAAGTGCAGGCAAATTGGGTTGAGGTGGCATTCAGGGTGCCAGTAATCATGAAGGATGGTGTGTGCCTTTTTGGGTTCACATATGGAAAGAAAGGCTGAGCGCCAGAGGATTGAGGCCTTTGAGTTGTGGTGCTGGAGGAGACTCCTGCGAGTCCCTTGGACCGCAAGGCGATCAAACCGGTCAGTGCTAGAGGAAATCAACCCTGACTGCTCTTTAGAAGGCCAGATACTGAAGATGAAACTCAAATACTTTGGCCACCTAATGAGGAGGAAGGACTCCCTGGAGAAGAGCCTAATGCTGGGAACAATTGACGGCAAAGGAAGAAGGGGACGGCAGAGGATGAGGTGGCTGGATGGAGTCAATGAAGCAGTCAGCGTGAGCTTAAGTGGACTCCGGGGGATGGTGGAGGGCAGGAAGGCCTGGAGGAATGTTGTCCATGGGGTCCTGATGGGTCAGACACGACTTCGTGACTAACAACAATGGAAAGAATGCAAGTGTGGACATCAGGTTGCAAACTTGTTTTACAAGGACTGCAAACTTTGGTGTGATCGGCTAAAACTTGTATCACTAATTAATTTCACCCCTAAGCTTTGCTAGCAAGATGGAATTACTCTGTGGGCGGAGGTGGTTATAGTGATGAACCAAAGGCTGTGCCAGGTGTGGTGAATTAGCTACATGATTTTTCTTACCATTGATTCAGCTTTCTTTTTTAATGCAAGCAACTATCATAAGCAATAATAGCAGGGCTAAGGTGGACTCGAAATTTCATATTTTATGGCTTGAAACATTTATTGCCTTGTCATTAGGTGTTATTTTCTGAAGCCATTTTAGCTTTAACATGTAATTAAAAGGTATATTTTCTTTCTTTTAACAAGCAATTACAGTGCAAATTACCTTATGCCGGAGAAGACGCCTTTTCCAACAGCATCCTGAAGGTTCTTCCCTCAGCAGTTGAAATAGGTGAATTGACTTCACTTGGTGTTGTGATTTAAAAAACAAACAAACCCACAACACTTTACTCAGTTGGCAGCTCTGCACAATTGTGAAAACACACTTTAACTTGACCCTACCACTTAAAATGCTATTTCATGCTATACGATGCATCCTTTGTCCCTAGACATAGTTTTCCTGTTGAGCCTTTAACACTTCTACTGTGTTTTGGGCAAACATACAATTTCCTCATTCCGATTCACCTGGCAAGATGTTAGTGCTGAGGACAGATTTTTCTTCAGTGCTGAAGGGATTGTGCTCTGTTCAACCCACCTACGTATTTCACCCACTCTCTCTTCTTCAGGCAGCTTTGAAATTTCAAGACTCCAACTTGAATAAATAAAGCACCAAACAAATATTGACCAGATAAGGATGTCTGGTGGCGTGGGGTGGAGAACAAAGTAAATGGCCCTGCAGGCACAAGAGAAAGTGTGAGAAGAAGAGTGATCAGCATTTTATCCGAGGGCTGCATGTGTGTTTGAAAAGGAAAAGCCCTCTTCTGCTGCTACTTCTGTTTTAGCCAGGTGTGCACGGATCCTTATTAATAACAGAGAGGCTAGTGATGCCTCAAAGACTGGGAAAGGTGTTCTGGCTATGAATTATTGTGCATTATTATGTGATTACTGGCAGAAAGCAGCCATGACTTGAAAAGACTCCCGATGAAAGTGAAAGAAGAAAATGCAAGAATGGGACTGCAGCTGAATATTAAGAAAACAAAAATCATGACTGCAGAAGACTTGCAGAACTTTACTGTCAGCGGTTAAGACTTTGAAATTATGAAGATGTTATGTACTTCGGCTTAGTTATCAATTCAAATGGAGATTGGACAAAAAAATGAGTAAGATGCAGACTAGGAAGGGGAGCAATAAAGGAACTAGAAAAGATAATCAAGTGTAAGGATCTTTCACTGGAGACCAAGGCCAAGATCACTCACGTTACTGTACAGTGGTACCTCGGCTCGCGAACGTCTCAGTTCATGACCAAATCGGGCTGCAAACAAAAATTTCATAAAAATTTTGACTTGGGTCACGAAATCTACATCCTGATGGGGAGATGGCCGCGATCTTTGTTGTTGTCCCTTTGCTTCACATTTTTCTGATTTAAAAAAATGGTTAGAGAACGGATTAACCTTATTTACATTGAACCTAATGGGGAAATTTAACTTGGCTTAAAAGCAATTTGGGTCATGACCACAGTCCTGGAACAGATTAAGTTCGTGAGCCAAGGTACCACTGTATTTCCTATCAGTATATTTGGGTATAAAAAGCTGGACAGTGAAGAAAGCTGATGGGAAGAAAATAGATTATTAAAAACATGATGCAGGAGGGAAACTCGGTGAATATGCTGGACTGACAGAGTTGAACAAGTATGTCGTAAATTAAATCAAACCGAAATATTCCTGAGAAGCAAAAATGATAAAACTGAGGCTGTCATACTTCAGACATCATGGGAAGGCAAGACTCTCTGAAGAAGACAATAATGCTAGTGAAACGGGAAGGCAGAAAAAATGGAATACAAAAGTTGAGATGGATTGACTGCATAAAGGAAGCCACAGTCTGGAATTTACAAGAGCTGAGCAGGGCTGTCATCAATAGGACACTTTGGAGCTCTTTCATTCATAGGATCCTCATGTGCCAGAGATGCCTTGACAGCACATGACAAAAAAATAATTGTGTGATTAAATGAGGAAATCCTTTTGTTTTCTTGTTTGTGTTCCCTTCAGTCAAGATAAAAATCTTTGAGATTAGCAGAAATAGTTTTTCACTTTCCACTTTTATTTTTGGCAGTTGAACCAATTACCTAGGAAGGTCGGGGCAATCTCATGTTGGAGGCATTCAAGGAGAAGTTGAAGATCCAACTCTGTTGTTGCTGTTGTTAGTTGTGAAATCGTGTCCGACCCATCACGATCCCATGGACAACATTCCTCCAGGCCCTCCTGTCCTCCACCATCCCCCGGAGTCCACTTAAGCTCACGCCGACTGCTTCAGTGACTCCATCCACCCACCTCATCCTCTGCCGTCCCCTTCTTCTTTTGCCACCTATTGTTCCCAGCATCAGACTCTTCTCCAGGGAGTCCTTCCTTCTCATTAGGTGGCCAAAGTATTTGAGTTTCATCTTCACTATCTGGCCTTCTAAAGAGCAGTCAGGGTTGATTTCCTCTAGCACTGACCGGTTTGATCGCCTTGCGGTCCAAGGGACTCGCAGGAGTCTCCTCCAGCACCACAATTCAAAGGCCTCAATCCTTTTGCGCTCAGCCTTCCTTATGGTCCAGCTTTCACAGCCATACATTGCAACTGGGAAAACCATAGCCTTGACTATACGCACTTTTGTTGGCAGGGTGATGTCTCTGCTTTTTAGTATGCTGTCTAGACTTGCCATAGCTTTCCTCCCCAGGAGCAAGCGTCTTTTAATTTCTTGGCTGCAGTCCCCATCTGTGGTGATCTTGGAGCCCAGGAAAATAAAATCTGTCACTACCTCCATTTCTTTCCCATCTATTTGCCAGGAAGTGAGAGGACCGGATGCCATGATCTTAGTTTTCTTAATGTTGAGTTTCAAGCCAACTTTTGCGCTCTCCTCCTTCATCCGCATCAAGAGGCTCTTTAGTTCCTCTTCACTTTCTGCCATGAGAGTGGTATCATCTGCATATCTGAGGTTGTTGATATTTCTCCCAGCAATCTTGATTCCAACTGGTGATTCATCTAGCCCTGCCTTTCTCATGATGTGCTCTGCATATAAGTTGAATAGGCAGGGTGACAGTATACAGCCTTGCCGAACTCCTTTCTCAATTTTGAACCAATCAGTGGTTCCGTGTCCGGTTCTCACTGTTGCTTCTTGACCCGCATATAGGTTTCTCAAGAGACAAATAAGATGGTCAGGTACTCCCATCTCTTTAAGAACTTGCCACAATTTGTTGTGATCCACACAATCAAAGGCTTTAGCATAGTCAATGAAGCAGAAGTAGATGTTTTTCTGGAACTCCCTAGCTTTCTCCATGATCCAGCGTATGTTGGCAATTTGATCTCTAGTTCCTCTCCCTCTTCGAAACCCTGCCTGTACTTCTGGTAGTTCTCGATCCACATACTGCTGGAGCCGAGCTGGTAGGATTTTGAGCATCACTTTGCTAGCATGTGAAATGAGTGCAATGGTGCGGTAGTTTGAACATTTTTTGGCATTGCCCTTGTTTGGGATCGGAATGTAAACTGACCTTTTCCAATCCTGTGGCCACTGTTGAGTTTCCCAAATTTGCTGGCATATTGAGTGTAGCACTTTTACTGCATCATCTTAAGATTTTGAATAGCTCAGCTACTCAACTCTCAGGGATGCTTTAACTCCGAGTCCTGCTTTTTTGCTTTATCTTATTAGTATCCTGCTTTTTTCCTTGCAAGGAATCAAAGGTGGCTTACATAATTCACTTCCTAGTCTTGGGTTGAGAGTTTTTGACTGGCTGAACATGGACTATAACCCTGAACTCCTCAATCCCAGACTCTTTCCCACTGTAGCGCACTGCATTGAGCAGAGGGTTGGACTTGATGCCCCTTTATTAATTGATTAATTAATTAATTAAAACATTTCTATGCTGCCCCATCGCAACAAAGCCTTGGGGCAGCTTACAACAATAAGGCCACTCTCACCACTACTATTCTGTGATTTTAAGTGTCCTTAACACATTGCTGTCCTAAATGGGCTTCCATGGGAGGTCGTTGAGGCCCCATCGGTGAGGGTGTTCAAGGATAGACTAGACATGCACATGGTGGGCATGTCGTGAGCGGAGCCGGCTGGTGCCGGAGGTCAGACTAGATGGCCCAGGAGGCCCCTTCTGACTCGCTCTGTTTCCATGCTTCTGTTTCTAAATATTCTCTGATATCAATATCATATACTTGTATATAAATATCCACTCTAATGGCAGCATATTTTTCTTAACATGCAGTACTGATGATTTGTGGGGATGGAGGAATTGTTCAGATACCTTTTTTTTCTTTGACATCTGCAGCATAAAATTGTTTATGCTAAATTAGTATTTCCTGTTTCTCCATTTTGACCTCTGACCTGGTGTATGCTTACAAGGAACATTTTCCCTGTTAGCTGAAAATTACTCAGGTAACCAGGTGGAAAATTATGCCGGTAACTAGTGATTGAATGATGGAATGAAAAGCAGCTGGCTGTGATTTTTACAATGTCTGTACATCTCTTGTACTCAGAATATCTTGGCTATGTTAGCAGAGCAGTTGAACAGGAAAACTGGGAGCAGACACAGAATCTAAAGAAATGGCAAATAATCTTTTTATTTTTGCATGTTTTTGTTAAGGATTTTCAGTTCTTTTATAAGAAAATATGGTTTCATGTTAAAAATCCTGTAGCTTTGTAGTCTGAAATAAATAAATGCAAATAAACATTAAGAAAAATAGAAACCTGGCTTACTTTTCAAAACAGTGTGGAACAAATAATAAAAGAATGGATACGTGGGTTAGGTGTCATGGATTACTGATTGGCCCCACTGATTGAATGAGGTATATGCAATCTATTGTCACTATCTTGATTCTCATGTCTGATCAGTTCCCTTTTAGAAGTGGCAAATTTGTTGCAGAACCCTTTTATGTATTTACAAGATTTTCAGCAACAAGGCTGCCTGGGCAGGTTGTTACACTGGATCTGGTATTTTTTATTCATGCTGGATTAATTGATAACCCATGGCGGTGCTGCTGCCTGTAGTATGCTGAGATGAGTGAAGTTCAGAGTTCTGTGGGATTTTCACAGTATTACTGGCAAATTTAAAGAGTAGGATTTTATAAGTACAGCTTTTACCAGCACAGGCAACAACAATAAAGCTGCTGAGAAGATGCATTTACATTTCTGTATTGCATATATCTGGGTTCACCTGCGTGGTGCCGCACAAGCATCTTTTAGCACCTCTGAGGCTCCCTGATCCCCGATTTCTATTTCCTTTTTAATTATATCATTTAATTAAATGAAACCTCCAGTGGGAGCCTTGTATGCTCTCCTACCGTATTTATTGTGTGTGTTGTTTTGACTGGTTGATAATGCGCTTGCTGTCTCTGTCGCGTGTGTGCGCACGTGTGTGATGGTTTGCTTTCTGTGAAATGGGTATTTTATTTCTCAGCTGAGGAACAATCTATAATTTGGCAACTACACCCCTGCCTTGTACTCTATTTCTTGGCTGATGTTACTTGTCTGTAAGCCTCAGTAGTTTTGGAACTTAAACTTAGCCTCTGCATGATACTTGGCCCAAATCCATTTAGTCTTACCAGTTTGCCTCCTGGGAAATGGGTATAAATGCACAAGCCATTTTGGCAGCACACCCACAATACCTTTAGTAACTTGGTCCTTTTCAGGAACCTCCCAGAGTTGTGCCCATTAATAGAAGTTAAATAATAGTTGTGCCCATTGGCCACGGACAGTGTGGGACTACTGTCATATGTCATACACCTTAGAATTATGGAGTGACCTTGCGGAGTTCAGGAACTGGCTTAGAAAAGGGGAGATGGAGAATAATTTGCTTTATTTAGGAATGCTTCATCAGTCACCCATGCAGCTAAACCCAACTGAAAGCAATTGTTTCATCTGCTGTAGGAGCAAATGGCAAATTCAGAAGATAGTGTTCTGGTCTTCCATTACTTTTTATTTGCAGCGTATCAATATTTTAATCTTTTGAAATCAGGAAAAGGAATCCCTTGCTATGAAAATAAATAGCTGAGCATAGCCTCAGATGCTTGAGAATTTTAAAAGCCTCGCATAATAGAACTGAAATGCTTTTATCAGGTTTTTAAAGTTACAAGCTAGATGTCATTCCTGTATTAATGACATATGAAAGCCCTCAATAGGATGCCTTGTTATTGCGTCTCTGTTTTTTTAATCCGCCCCTCAAAGGACCAAATGGAAAAGCAGCTGTAGGCCTTCCAGGCAGCCAGTGTTTGAACTCTCTGTAGCTTGTAGTGATAAAAAGAACAAATAAACAGGGATTAAATGCTCTTTAAGCAGGCCCTAGTGTTGGAGGAACAACAGGAATTCAAGGTGGGACAGTTTCTGCAGCTAGCATAGAAACCCCATGGACTGGTGAAGGGGGGACAACATGTCTCTCCGAGGTGTTAGACATTAGTCATTTCTGGGTACACCCTTGTCTTTAGAGTCTCCATCTCAGTATGTGCTCAGACAGCTTGGGTCTGAATGCGAAACATTTGTGAAATACTGTCCTAGCCGTTGCTTGGGGTTCAGCCACTTCAATTTCGTGTTTGGTGGCATCCAAAAATTGAATTTCAGCCTTCGCTGGTAGAAGCACTGCAGCCCTGCTGTTGAATTGAACATGTGAAGTGTACATGTGCATCTAGGAGAAGTCAATATTTTTGTGAAGCAGCGTGGAAAGTAATTTTTTAAATTGATGGATAGGCTTTGGGCAGTGTAACCCCAAACCCGTAAAGTAACCCTAACCCATAAAGTGGATAAAAATGAAATATCATTGGCCTACTGATGGAGTAGGATGTTTGAAGAGGTGCAGAAGCCACAACAGTATGATAAAATGTTTGGTTCTAAATGTGACTTGACATCCCATGACATGTTTTTGTACCTGGATTTAATGTTTGGAGCATGAATATTTGGGTGTTTGGGGTGGGGAATTGAAGCATCAGATTATTCCCCCCCTCCCCCCAGCTTGGCAAACTGAAGCCCGCCTGCAAATTTCACAAGGATTGCTATTTTTCTAAGCTTCTCATCTATAACTACTTTAGTGGAAAATTCTTCAAGTGGTTTCATAGGTCTTTTCACCGCTTTGAAGGCATTCAGGAACGATTGAAACTTGACACCTGGAGCTAGTTTCATAGCTTTCCAGTTCTGCATGTAAAATGTCGGGAACAGTGGGATTACTTGCACATGGTTTTTGATAGTGCGGTTAGGTAGTCTGTAATTCTGGGTCCGTTTTCATTTTAGAGAGTCTAAAGTAAGGCCAGTAACAGTGTTTGGAGGAAGTGAGGGAAACCATTACTTTAAAAATCGCTTTTATCTGGTAGCCAAGAGCCAGGGTGTGGGAGCCATTTCCCTGTGCCTACCTAATACCATGCAGCTCAGTTAACAGGGCCAATCCCACTGTTCCTTCCCATCTGTTCCTCTCCCAGCTAGCCAGTATCGGAATGGAAGGACACCCTAGAATGGATCCCATTCACACATTACTAGAGTGGTATGAGATGTGTCCACCGAAGCACCTTTCCCACTCCAAAGACAATCGTAGAATCATAGAATAGTAGAGTTGGAAGGGGTCAGGAAGGCCATCTGGTCCACCAATTTACACCATCCCTCTCAGATGGCTGCCCAGTTTCTTTTTGAACGTTCCCAGTGTGGGAGAGCCCAGCACCTCTCCAGGCAGCTGGTTCCACTGTCATATTCCTATGGTAGTGAGGAAGCTTTTCCTGATGTCCAGCCTGAATCTGGCTTGTTGCAACTTGAGCCGATTATTCTGTGTCCTACAAGGTCTGGCTTCCATGGAGAATGTCACAAGACATGGCTTTTTAAGCAGGTTTCTGGAACCAATTAATCCTCATTTGAATCTTTCCGGTATAGGGTATTTCTTGCTTTGCTAGTTATTTGCTGTTGGTTTCTTAGTTTCTGCAGAAGTCATAATTTCTCCTCTGCTACTGAGTATCCGTTTGGGGTATTGATGTTCACAAATAAAGCATGTTTTGTTGGCCACTTTGAGTTGCTTGTAAGTGAAAGCAGGGTATGGAATTTTAAAATGTGAAAGAACTCTGGCTCTGCTTTAGTGGTGTTCTTTTATATCCCATTCTCTGTATCTTTGATATTCCATTTTATGAAGCCAGAAGGTTAGATGGTTTCTTCTGTAAGCTGAAGCAAACATAGATGTAACTGATGCCCAAATTGGGGGGCGGGCGGGGGGAGGTCTTAGACAACAAATGTCAATAACATGACAGACTTAGTGGAATCTGTATCACCTTGTTGTTCTTAATAGAAACAGTCTCATACATGGTGAGAAGACAGGGTAGAAACATTTTCAGCATTTTCACTTGGCTATGTACTTATTAAATGTAAGAGGGAATTGTTTGTAATATTTAAAAAGTATTAATACCTTTAGGACTGCGTGCTGGTATTCCATGATTCTGTGGCTAAGCTTGCATTTGGTTGTTGTAGCTGAATTTAATACCGTTGCTAGTGATGGAAACAACCCTGTTAAGAAGTTGTTTGTGCTCACTGAAATTAGCTGTGTTGAAATTCATAACGGGTACAGAACGCTGTCAGGGGACCCTGAAATCAATGGCTGTTAACAATTCCAGTACAGAGAGATCTAGTTTCTGTATAAAGGGGCCCTGGTCCTCAGCAACGTGCAAGGAAGATTGTCGCCTTGTTCTTCTCCAGTTGCTTTTGATCTGGAATTAGGGAAAATTGCCGTTATTGGTGGCTTTTAGAAACATAGAAACAGAGCAAGTCAGAAGGGGTCTCCTGGGCCATCCAGTACCAGCCAGCATTGGAGCCTTAATTCCAAATCAGACCACTTCATCTGAGTCCATCAGCCATGAGTTTTCAGTTGGCATCTTATTTGTGTGGCTGTTCAGCAGGTCGGGAGCCTTTTGTTGATATAGGCATTGGCCATGTTGAATTGATTTAGCATAACTTAACCAGGCATAATACTTAAGCAAAATCTTGTGTTTTGAATAGCAAATGATTAGTAAAGGCTAGTACAGAGTCACGGATCCCAGCCATTTCTTGGGTTGACTTGGAGTAGGAGCAGTACTTAGGAATATGAATGGAGCCAGTGTGGTGTAGTGGTTAAGAGCATGGGACTGGGACTCAGACGATCTGGGTTCGAGTCCCCGCTCAGCCATGGAGCCAACTGGGTGACTTTGGGCCAGTCACAGACTCTCAGCCCAACCTACCTCACAGGGTTGTTGTTGTGGGGATAAGATGGAGGAGGAGATGTAAGCTGCCTTGAGCCCTTTGTCGGAAAAAGGCAGGGTATAAACCCAAAAATAAAAAAAATAATAAAAAAAATAAAATGGCCGTAGAAATGTCCTTTCCTCTGGCCTTTCACATTTCTAGCCTTCATCGAGCGCTTTAAACGTGCGGTACATGCCCAGTGACCTGATATAACGCCTGCATCTGTCTTCTTCCTAGGTACAATGGCTCCCTCCCTAACGGTGATCGGGGACGTAGGAAAAGCAGGTTTGCTCTTTATAAAAGACCCAAAGCAAACGGCGTCAAACCCAGCACGGTTCATGTCATTTCAACACCTCAGGCATCCAAGGTATGTGACTAATTCTCTGGGTTTGGGAGGCACTGATCTGGCAAGGGGATGGTTTCTGGGTGCCATCTGCTTGTCCTGTTAGTTGTAGCACTGCCATTTTGCAGCTGGAAGGCATTTCTTCTTTGATAAAACGTTTGTGTGCGCCTTTGTTCTGCCAGTAATCGTAGTTTATATTCAAGGCTTTCCCTCATAACAGGTGGTTGAGTGAAGCAAGACTCTGCCTCTTTCACTGAAAAAGCAGAGAGATGGGCATTTTTCTCCCTCTCCATAGCATGCACACCTGGGGTCATGCCATGAAGCCAATTGGGGGAAGATTTAGGGCAGATAAAGGGAAGTGCATCTTCACGCAGCATAAAAGGTAAAAAAGTAAAGGTTTCCCCTCGACGTTACGTCCAGCCATGCCTGACTCTAGGGGGCGGTGCTCATCTCCGTTTCCTGGCCGAGGGAGCCAGCGTTTGTCCGCAGACAGTCTCCGTGGTCGTGTGGCCAGCATGACTAAACATCAAGGTGCATGGAACGCTGCTACCTGCCCACCGAAATGGTACCTTTTTATCTACTCGCATTTGCATGCTTTCGAACTGCAAGGTTGAAGGGAGCTGGGACAGCGCACGGGAGCTCACCCCGTGTGCAGATTCGAACCGGCGACCTTCCGATCAACCAGCCCAGCAGCACAGCGGTTTAAACCACTGCGCCACCTGCAGTCCCTTTCACGCAGCATATACAGTAGTTAAACTGTGGAATTTGCTGCCACGGGAAGTGGTGATGGCCACACATCTGGATGGCTCTAAAAGGGTATCGGACAGATTCATGGAGGAGGAGCTCTCCGTGGCTACGGGGCTTGCTGGCCATGGGCTCCCTCCTTCGCCAGAGGCAGCCTGCCTTCATACAGCAGTGGCTGAGGAGCTGGGCAGGAGGAGGTCTTGCACCCGTCCTGCTGGAGGGATCCTGTGGGCAGCTGGTTTGCCATCATGCGTACAGAGTATTGGGTCAGATGGACCTTGGGTCGGATCCTGCATTCTTATGTTCCTGAGTCTTGTTCATAGTTAATTGTTTAATTGGGCAAAGAATAGATCTCCCTTGGGAACACTCTTCAGTACCAGTCTTTTCTTTTGTGTAATCTTTTCTGTCATTAGCTAATTGTCTGTTATACTAATGTTGTGAGCTAAGAAATGCTTCTGTTTACTTTAGCAAGCAAAGTATAGTAGTGTATTTACTGCAGTAGTAAATGTGTTTGGGTAGTGGAGAGTGGCCCCAATATTTGGGGAGGTGGGGTGGAATCCAGAGACTCCCATTGTCTGGATGCACACAATTCAATGATTCTGGTACCCACGAGCAAGAAATATTATCGCCCCCCCCCCCCCGGCAAACAAAATAAATTGAATTAACAGATGATCAGTGCAAGTATATGCATGCACAGAGTTACCCTTAATGAAGGGGCAATGTAGATGTGAAACAGCATATTCAAACTAAACTTTCATTCTTTACTGTGATATGGTTTAATACTAGCTATGGGAATATTAAGGTCCTAAACGAGAACTAGCTGCACTTCATGAATTTTGAAAGCCTTCTCCTCAAGTAAATAAAGTTCGCCTCTTAGATATAAGGATGCTTGGAGTCCATTCTTTCTCGTCCCACTGGTGGAGCAGTCAGGAGCTGCTCTGAGTCAAAATATGGAAGAGATGAGTTCTGTCCTTTTCGCTTTCTGGGTAACGTAGCTGGAAAAAGAGTTGGAGGAAGATCTGAAAGGGTCTAGAAAAAGCTAAAGTTTCACTTTTTGCCTGGTCCTGCCTTCTGATTCAGAATTTGCGTACTGTATTTTTATCCTGCCTGTTTTCCATCAACTGACACAGTTTCCTACTTGTTGAAGGAAGGAACTTCACAATGTCTGATTGTCCTTCTTAGAAGTTATCTGTAGTCGTGTTGTATAATATGGAAGAGCCACAGGTTCCGTATGGGCAGCATCGAGCTTACAAGATCGTCTTCCGGCGTGCACAATCACAAGAAACCATCATGGTTCAAACAATGCCTTGTTCTGAATTGGAGTGCATGCCCATGGTTGTAGCGATATTTGAGGTTGTTTAATCCTCAAAGAAGCCTTGCAGCCTGAGTTTGAACAACATGAGCTGCAGCTGAGAAGTGATGATGCAGATCGCATCCAACATGTGCCACGGCTTTGGAGAGTTTTCTTACAGAGGATCAAAGCAGCCAGCCAGCTTCATGGGGTGAGCATGCTGTTTCTCATAGTACGGCCGTGCTTGTATGGTAGTTTTGGCCAAGAGAACAGAAGAAGATCCGTGTTGGATGAGACCAAGCGCCTGCCTGATCCAGTGACCAACCAGCTGCCTACCCCAAGCCCACAAGGAGGACATGGGTTCAATAGCATTCTCCCACTCGGCTTCCCCAGCAGCTGATGTACCTAGGCATGAGCGTTGTGTGAGGAATCTGTTCAGAGGGTAGGAATTCCTCACATTTCCTGGGTCAAGTCCCTGCTCTCCAGCCCACTTTTTCATGGCCGTAATTTTGACTTCACCGATTGCTTGTGTGCATGCGAATGCGGTGCATGTGACTGGCATCTTTTATTTGTGCTGCATATCCAGTTGCGCATCTGGGCTTCTGTGAGTGGTTATGGACTTCTTGGCTTGGCTCACACTTCTTGGCTTTCTCCACACCATGTATAGCTTCACGCACTTCTATCCTATTTTTCCTTACTTGTCTTTTTTCTAAGCTAAACAGCCACAAACTTTCCTGCTAGGGAAGCTGGTCCAGTGGTCCGATCATTTTAATTGCCCTATTCTGCACTTTTTTCAACTCTACATTACACTCTTACAGCTGTGCTGACCACAACTGTATAAAGTAAGGGTGGTTGCACCATAGGTTTGCATAACGGCAGTATGATTCTGGCGGTTTTATTTTCATTTCTTATGTTTGCCTAAGATGGAATTCGTGTTTTTCAACCTCTTCGATTGAGACCAGAGTGATAGCGGCTCAGATTTCATAAATGCTGATCACAACATGGTTGTCCCGTGAAGAGAAATCCCCAGTATGTTGTATCTGGTCACTGCTTTGGCTCCTGGCATGAGGCTTTTGTGCCTTGAAGTGAAAGCTTACTGCCTTTCTCACTACACAGTCCTATGGAAGTCGGCCATCCCTTGTGTAAGGTGTTTTTGTCCAGGACCAATTTTCGTCTTCTGTTTTCCTTGCAAAAAACTGGATATTGGAAAGCTAATTATGGATGCCCGACCTGCTTTCGTGATATGTATTTCGCAGAAAACTGGGGCATGTGTATGTATGTAAAATGCAAATAAATGTAACCTGAAAATGCAAGTAATATTGGTGATGTGAAAGCTGCTGGATATATAAAACATAACAACATCATAAATTCAAATAAAAAGGTAGAGGCTCTGATGTAAGGGCACATTGTCACAGAAAGTGCCCTTGGAGATCAAGAGATCATTTTCACTGCGGAAACCCACTGAGGCACAAGATCTGCTGAAATGAGCTCCCATTGTTACAGACATTTCTGAAGACTCACAGTTGCATGTGGGCTTCCCCAGATGTATGATCATACCTGATAATTTGAGCATGCGTATGCTCACATCTGAATCTCTAGCAGACGTTTGAATGGGTGTTTTGGCTGGCGATGATGGGAGTGGTAGTCCAGGACATCTGAAGAGTGCTGGGGTGGGGAACGCTGTTCTAAAGTAAGAACTGCACCATGAAAAGTCCATTGATGTGTGTTCAATGCAAAAATTTCATATATGAATTCGCTAATTTGCATTGGAAAATGCTCAGTTTGTGTTGGACAATCACGCGAAAAGGCTCTAATTTTTCGTGTTTGTTTTACTTGTATTTAGAAAACAACAAAGCTAAAAGAGCGCAACACTTTATTTTTGCTCCCACATTCAACAAGTATTTGCCCTGACATACTTGAAGTAGAACATTAAAGTTCTACTTATTCTACATCTTAGGATACTGGAACTGTTTACCTGTATTGTTGGGGATGCTGGGAGTTGTAACGCAACAGATTGGGAAGTTGGGGAAAGTTGCATTCTAGAGCAGCTTTTCTTACGTTTTGCTGTCACTTCTTGTTAGTTTCATTTCACACTGCAGCATGTATGTATGTCAGTGACATCCAGGTTTTATCGCTAGGAATAAACACCCCGAAAACATCCATTACAATGCTGAAACTGCCAAGCTTGCCTTGCTCTTTTTTCAGTTGACAGCCAGTTATTGCTATTAATGAACATGAGATGGAAATTTTTCTGTGGAAAAATAGGGCGTTTTTGGCCCTACGTCACTGAAATTGGCAGTCTTCCTGGATTGTGTTCCCTGGCTTTCTGTCGCAGAATTTTCTAGATTCTCGTTGCATCCTAAGCTCGCTCCTAATTTCACTGTTAGTGGTTCAAGGTATATTGAATGGGGTTCGAAGGGAAATTGAGAAGACCAAGGACTCAGAGAGGGGAAGACTGGAAAGACCATCCCTAGCAAACTTAAAGAGCTGGTCCAAAGTGGTAAAAATCCTGTGTAATGTCATATGTGATTAAACATATGAAACGAGTGTAAACTTGTTATAGAAACCCTGGACTAGATTTTTCTACTGGCCTCTGTGTGTTTGCACATGTTTGTGCATTGAGGAAAATGTTCTCCACTGAGAAAGGCAGAAAGCTGCAGCAGGTAGATGAGATAAACGTGCTAAATAAAGGGATTAACTTGAATCATTTTAACAATTCCCACAATAAATGAGATGGTAGTTGCAGTGGAATTGCTCTTTTGACTTTCAGTCAAGTGTGAGAACTGCTCTCTTTCTATTTATGTTGGAAGGAGGGACGGGTGGGCAGGTAAGGGCTTGACCTGAAAGAATCTGCTTATGTGATCTGCAGCTCAGACAACATGCAAATGGGAAGGATGGCGCACACAGAGAAGTAAATAATTTTCAGTGCTTACATATCTCTCTGGGATGCAACTCTTCATATCCATTCAGGGTTGGTCTGTCTGGGCATGGCATACTGGATTGGCAACATCTACAGCACTTTAGCTCTTTTATTTAGTGGCATTGTCAAAATGGCTTCCAAAGCTTTCGATGCTGCGATTAAAATTAACATTTCTGTGCAAGACTCTTGCTTGTGTGTGCTCTCCCTTTTCATGATTCAGGAGGGAAATAGAGCATGGGGAAATACGTTCAGAACCATATTACTAACATCTGGATTTTGTAGCAGCTCACCACCTGCCGAGTGTGTATTGAGCAAGCCGGAGGCACACCTTGTTAGCTAAAAACAGCTTCATCTTCCCTGTACTTTATGCACCTTGAACTTAATATGCAGAATGCTGGTTTTGTTCATATGAAGACAATAAAAGTTAAGTGAGAGATGGTAATTAAAATCCTTTACTGTTTTGCATTTCAGAATTTGGAAGTGGAAAGTGGTGGCAGGTTCAGCATAGTTCCCTTGCACTTTCTCTGAACCCTTATGAAAGAGCCTTTGTGCTTTTTTAAATTGCCATGTAAGGTAAGGCTTCTGGATGTCTGCCCAGAGAGCAGCGATGAAATGGGCTACAGCTCGTGCTTGTTCTGAAGAGCAAAACCAGATTGGAAAGCTTAAAAAAAGCTTCTTTTTGGACAGCTTTTCTGGGGGCTTAAGGAGCCTGACACTAAACCAGAGGGGCTAGGAATTACATTTATTTGTTCCTGCATTTGTTTGTTTTAGAAACACGTTTCTAAACTCTGATGCAGAGAAGTGAAAGACCGTGCTTTGTTCTTGGAAATGCCTTCTAAGTTGACGTTAAAACACATACCTCTTTCAGAATTGGACTTTACAATCCACAAGAGACTAAGCGTACTTCCAGTTGAGAGTACCTAGTACCATCAATCATCGTTTTTCCAGTTAAGCTGGAGGTGGAATTCCCATTGAGGTCTGCATCCCAGGCATTGTTGTATGGTTCCCCTTTCTGCCGCCTCATAATTGCCACATATCCCTTCCCCTGACATTATGGAGCAGTTGCTTCTCCCCACCATCTGAACATCTGTGTGCACGCGTGTGCTGTTGCACTAATGTTTTGCTTGTGGGCTTCCCACACGTGTGTGTTGGTCCCTGTGCAAACAGAATTCTGGATTAAGTAGACCTTTACTTTGCTCCAGCATGGCATTTCCATGTTCTTGTATGAGAAAAAAGTGTGACAGGCACAGAGCAAATAGAGAAAACACATATTTCTGAGTAAACATGCTTACAGTGGGATTAACCCCCTCCCCTTTCCAGTATTTGAAGCAGCAACCTTGAATCGTTGTTTCCAAATGCTGTCTCTTCAGAGGGAGAAGGGAGAGCAGTAATGAGAATTGGATCTTGACATCTTTCTTTTTTGCATTGCTTTATATAGGGACCTCTTCTGAAATTTCGTAGTGATTCTATTACATTTTGATAGTTTAGATTTAAATTAAAAATTGATTCAGTGCCAGTAAATGAATTGAACTATTATTACAGGATCCTATGCATGTTTAATTGGATATATGCATTGCTGTTTTCAGTGTTTGTATTCCAGTTACTTATTCGTGTTTGTATTTCAGTTACTTAATTAATCCACTGTTATTGGAATAGATTTCCCATCCTCCTGCATCTCCCCTTGCCATGTGCTCGTAAATTTGCTCTGGAGAGTCCTCCAGTCTTCTGGCTGAGACCTCCAGGCAGAAGAATCAGTCTTGCATAAGCGTTTGATGTTGGATCTAACCCTCTGTCCTACAGCAAAACTTTAGTAAGGCCATTAAGCGATCCATGAAGCAAAGATGGATTTTATTTAATTGATTTATGTTCTCCCTTTCTACCAAAAACAGCACCCAAGGCAGCTTGCCAAAATAATTTAAAATAGGTTCAAAAGATACGCCACATTCATCCCACTTTCTGGAGTAATGGCAGTCCTCCTAACTCACATTCTGTAATATAATTTACACATATATATTCCTGAAGACTTGTTCTTATAGGACATTGACATAAAATGCCTGCTTTAAAGCATCTCCACATTTCAGCTACCTACCTTTTACAGTTTTTTTTTAAATAAAGCAAACATGCCAAGGGCATGAAAGTACCCAGCATCACCACCGGACTAGCTGTGTGAGGTACTTTTATACCATCTGCCGGGAAAAACGGCATAGAGCAGGGTTCAGTGCGGATCATCTTGGTCTCATTTTAAAGCTATGATTCTCAGCTAAAACATCTGGCAAACAGAATTAAAATCAATTGAGAAAAAGCTATGCTAAGATTTTTTAAAGTTACTAGGCCAAACCATTGTTATGGAGATAAAAAATCAATGGCCCTTGCAGTATTATGTAGATTTTCTCTTTTTGCATAACCTGAGGAAATACAGCATTTGTTTATTTTATTTATTTATTTGTTTATTTTATTTATTTCTTCCATTTTTTATCCCAATGCCAGATCTCTCTTGGCAGTGCATAACAATTTAAAATACTATATAAAAATGTAAATACCTAGGAATGCAGTCGAAAATATCAGTGAAAACTAGAGTAAAACTTGGCAGCAATACAAAGATGTAAAACATGGTACAGAATTGAAGACAGCCTGAAACTAAAATTCCTTCATTCCATAGTTGTGGTGCTATAGCCCCTCTTCCTATTAACCACCCACCTGATCCTGCTTGGCAGCGACTCCCTCAGAAGCTCCACTGGGGATGAACTGGGAGGAGGAGGAGGCAGTCCTTGGCTTTGAGTCAGGCCAAGTCATGGACTGGCAGCCAGTGCGGACGATAAAGTATTACCGTCATACGATCGCACTGTCCAGCCCCTGTTAACGGTCTCGCTTCCCTTTTTTTGGACCAGCTGAAGTTGCTAGACAGTTTCAAAACCAGTCCTGTGTATAATGCATCACTTGTAAATTATCTGTACTCTTCTAGCTGAAAGCCATTCCTGTGTTGATTGCAACTGCTTGGGGGCAAATTTTAGCCAGAACAAAGGTTTCTCAAATACCGCATTGTTTTGCTTTGTTTTTGCCTGAGGCACTTTCTGTAGTCATCATGTGCTGTCAAGCAATTTCCAGCTTGTGGTGACCCTGTGAATGAAAGCGCTCCAAACTGTCTCGTCCATGTTAGCCCTCCTCAAGGCTGTGACTTCCTTTACCGGAGTAAAAAATGTCTCCAGGATGTAACTAGTGCTAGTGTTGTGTTGCCACA
Organism: Varanus salvator macromaculatus; assembly: GCA_023646645.1. NCBI lineage: Eukaryota > Metazoa > Chordata > Lepidosauria > Squamata > Varanidae > Varanus > Varanus salvator. The sequence goes on along the minus strand of JAIXND010000624.1, from coordinate 22,565,780 downwards.
GCATTTTAAATAGGAGTATAATCTGTCTTTCAAATAATGGAAGTTTTAAAATAGAGAGTTGCTTAAAGCCGCTAGAACATTTAAGGGACCATAAAAGACTGATCCCACAATGTTGTATTGGAAGAAGTACAGTATGCACATTTTAAAAATTGCTGGACTTTTAGCCATGACCTTGGGCTGGTAAGCATTTTCAGCCAATTGCCTTCTGTGTTTGCTTCTTAAATGCCTCCCTGATGTTGCTTACAGAAAAACATCCAAAGAAACTCCTTTGTTCTTAGAGCTAGCCTGCTACTTTGTGGTAGGTATTGCCTGTAGATGTTCAGGCAGGTAAGGTTACAGAAATTGGAAGAGGGTTTTTTGTTGTACACGAAAACATGCCAGGAACAACTAAGCCAGGTAGATACAGACCTGAGGACTTTCGAGCTCAAACAACTCTGGCTTGTAAAAAAAGGAGGTGAAAAATGAAGCTAGTTCTTGTGCAAAGGAAGAGAAGAAATGGAAAGGCTTCAGCTTGTTCGTGAAAACGAAATAGCTATCTGAAATGCAGCTGTGTTTTTATAGGAAGAGGATGAAAAGTCCCTCAGATGGCCAAAGGGTCTATGTTGATCATAGAAAGCTTCAATATGGCATTCAGTCATTTTTACTTACATACTTATTTAAATTTTTGTATCCTGCCCTTTACGGTGTCTCAGTGTCTTATCATAGTAGCAGTAAAGAAGTTTCAATGTACAGGAGTGAGCCTCTGGGATAAACGAGAAGCCTTCAAAATGTTTATTAAAAATAATAAATGATGTGGTGCTTTATAGCTATGACTTAACGTCTTTATGGAAGTGTGTCTAGCTGACAACCCCAGAGCTGTCTTTTATGTTCTTATCTATAGTCAGTGCCCTCCAGATGTGGATTACAATATCCACCAGCCCCAGCTAGCTAGGCCAAAGTTTAGAGAATATGGGAGCTGGAGGATATCAGTTTCTCTGCCGCTTCTCAAATCCCTGATGAATCAGAAATGGGCTTTGTTTTCATAGCAAACAAAATCCTCCTTTTGTTCTAAGAATTATGATATGAGAGCTAGATTCTAGTGGGGATGCTTTTACCCGCCTGCCTGTATTCTGAAATGATCTGCAGAATCTCCGGTGTGGTTCAGGGTGGAATTTCCTTTCCAGGAAGATCTGCTTGGCAGTTCAAGTTATCAGACTAAACTAGACAGTTCAAGCATCTAATTATTTCAGTGTCTGCTCAATACCTTACCACCTTTTTGGCTTTTAGGCATCAAGTTTTAGACTCTGATATATTTTTCTAACTGCTGTTCTGTACCATTGTCCACAGTGATGTTGGTTCTTTTTAATGATGATTTTGAACCGCCTGCAAACATATTTTACTGAGGTATTATAGAAATAAATAAATATTGTGTGTATGCATGTATACGTATCTGTATGCACAAGTTTGTATAGATTAAACAACAATCTTTGTACAGATTAAGCTTGCTACAGATTAAACAACAAGAAAAAGGTTAACTATGGCTCTTCTGAAACCTCTTGATTTTCATTTTCTAACCAATGAACCTTTGATACCTTGTATTCCTTCCCACCCACTGTCCTGTTAGCTCTACTGATGCCCGTTCTGTTCCCTCTTTTGCTAGCTTGGCACCCCAGCTAGACCTAGCTGTTAATTTTAATTTCCCAGAATCCCCTTGACACGGCGTTGTCACGTAGCATTATGGGAAATAGCTACTTGAAGTGATGCCACAGCAGCTGAGGCAGGGCCTGCTGGCAAAAGAAGAGAGGACCCTTTGCCCAGGGTTCCCTCGCCACTGGTCTGAGACCCACCCGCTCCAAAAGAAAAGAGTGGTTTTTATTTTTCCAGTGACTTTTTTTCCTCCTTGCCTTTTGCAGTAAAAGCAAATTCTGTTAACAGAAGAGGCCGGTGCAGGTCCTAATTGACATGCTGATACTGGCCAACGCTCACTGTAGGCACACAGGCCTAATTATTCCTGCATGACTAGTGAGAACACAGACACGTGTGGTCTTTCATGCTGCACTTGGGTAGATCAAACGAGTAGAACTGGCAGCAGACTTCTTTATAGATTTTAGTAAAAATTGATGGTCTGGGCAGGGGAAGGGAAATGTAAAAAGCAAGGACTTTATGAATATAGTTGACACTTCTTAAAATCTGCTTTGTTCACTAAGACTTTGATATGTGCTTCTAACTATCCATATATTTATTTTCTTTCTTAGATTTGTTTTCCACCTTTGCATCTGGGTGCTCAAGAAAACTAACCCACCATCATGCTTTGGCGTGAAGCCGCCCTGGCCAGAGCCGGTGGGGAGCAGAGGCCTTGATGCAGCAGCTGTTCTCTTGTTCCATTGTCATGCGTATACCAAGCTTATGGAGGTGGACTTTTGTGTCCATCTTAGGAATATTCCACAGAACATGGGGAAGGAAAGTTTCTGTGTGTGCAGTTGCATGTGCAAAGCATTGCCTTTCTGCAATTGTACTGAATGCCCAGTTGTTGAGTGTGGCACCAAGGGAACAAGCAGTTCCACAATCTTTCTTTAACACTTTCTCTGAGTGCACACATAATGCCTGCTTTGGGAGGAAACCGATTCTGCCTGATGTTGAGAGTTGATGTGACTATCACATTTCACGGAAGGCATGCCTATTGAAAGTGCTTAGGCCAGTGGAAAGCTGGGAGAGAAAGATAAGGGGAGACCTATACTTTTCTGTTTTGGTTTCTGATAGTGTCAACCTGGCCATGGTAGAGGATGTCCAAGCATATAGAACAATGAGTGATTTGGCAGTGGTTTCTGGATTTTTAAGCCTATGTGTCATGAAATGTGTATGGCCTTGGATCTTGTTCTTGATCTCCCTGAAAATGGGATCTCTCCTCCACATGACGAGAAATAAGACGTGGTCTGCAGGGCTACAGCTGAGGTCCAGCGAAGCTTTGTAGGCTTGAGCCTGGTGAAAACATGCTTCCATATAGCCTGGAGTGCCTGGTCCTGCCTAATCTTGGAAGCTAAGCAGGGCCGGGCCTGGTTGAAATCTGGATGGGTGACTTACTGTTGCAAACTACCCAGAGAGCTTTGGCTATGGGTGGTACAGAAATGTGAATAGTAGTAGTAATAGTAGTAGTAGTAATAATAATAATATTATTATTATTAGTATTATTATTGGAGGTGGGATTGCCAGGGGACCCTAAATATGCTGCCTTTGCAGTTTGTGAAAGAAGGCTAGTATAGAAATAAAATAGAAAGTGTCCTATTTATTTATTTAAAACTTTTATATCCCATGACCACATGCCTCGGCATCTCGGGACGGCTTTTAACAACCTCTTTTAAGATATATATTTTGATTTATATATATCAATAAAGGGACAAGTGACTGTAGAGCAGCACTTGCGAAAGGGATCTCTGGGTGCAGGTTGACGGCAGGCTGAACATGAGCCAGACGTTTGACGTGGCGGCCAAGAGGGCGAACGCCACGCTTGGTTGCATAGCCAGAAGTGTGGCTTCTGGATCGAGAGAGGTGTTACTGCCCCTCATTACAGAAAGGATATAGCCAGGTTGGAATCGGTGCAATGAAGGGCCATAAGGTTGGTGGCTGGTTTGCAGGGGAAGCCGTATGAGGCGAGACTGAGGGAACTGGGTCTCTTCAGCCTGGAGAAGAGGAGACTCAGAGGGGACCTGTTGGCGACATTCAGGTACGTGAGGGGGTGTCACATGGAGGTGGGGAGAGACCTGTTCTCCCCTGCAGAGGAGGGCAGGAATCGTTTGAAAGCTCAGGGAACCAAAGTTCCGTTTGGATGCCAGGAAGCGCTTCCTGACAGTCAGGACCCCGAGGGCGTGGAATGGGCTTCCATGGAGGTGGTTGAGGCCCCATCGGTGAGGGTGTCCAAGGATAGACTGGACGTGCACATGGTAGGCATGTCATGAGCGGAGCCGGCTGGAGCCGGGGGTCAGACTAGGTGGCCCCGGGAGGCCCCTTCTGACTCGCTCTGTTTCTGTGTTTCTATTTAGTTATATTACCCTGGTTTCCAAACATATTAATTACACTTGGAGAGTAGTATCTTGGATATGTGCCATCTTAAGAGCACCATAATCAAAGGTAATGTGTCTGCAGCTCCTTAGAATCATAGCATGTCCAGAATTTGTCAGTGGATTCAGAGAACGGTGGCAGATCAAGGGAAGAGCTTGGCCTACCTGAGAAGCTTCGTTGAGATACTGCTCTGCAGAGCCAGCTCAGGTAGTCCAGCTGCAGGAAAGGTGCAGACCAGATCTCTGCTCTTCATGACTCTCTGGGAAAGCTGGAAAGCTGTTGCTTTGTAAATAGCAGATCCATCAAGAAATAATTGTCGAAACGAGTGGTTCTCACCTTGAGTCAACATATTGTCATCCAGGTAGACCACCATTTAGTGAAAGCAGGTCTCTTACATGCTTACTGTTGTTCAGTCAGGTGCCACTTCCTTGGCACTAGGCGAGCTGTTTCAACCAACAGTTTGCTGAGCGCTAAGCAAATACAGGCTAAGAGCCGTCCCGCTCACTTGCTCTTTTCTGTAAAGCCTTTGGTGTAATCCCTTTATCCTCATTGCCTACGACCACCAGGTTTTCAGATCCGTGCAACTAGCGCTGGGGGAGCTCATTTCAGTTGTGGAACTGAGTGCATATTCATACGCTGTTCAATTTTTAGTCGGTATTCTGTTTTTGTTCTAGCCTCGGACATTCTTCAGAGATCAGATAGCTGTGCAAAAGCCGCCAAATATGAGCCTCCTTCCTTCCTTCCTTCCTTCCTTCCTTCCTTCCTTCCTTCCTTCCTTCCTTCCTTCCTTGCTTGCTTGCTTGCTTGCTTGCTTGCTTGCTTGCTTGCTTGCTTGCTT
>JAIXND010000624.1:22542176-22560897 GCA_023646645.1 Varanus salvator macromaculatus | reverse complement strand
TTCCTTCCTTCCTTCCTTCCTTCCTTCCTTCCTTCCTTCCTTCCTTCTTGACAAATTTATATGCCACCCCTTGCCACAAGCCTCAGGGCGGCTCACAATATCCTAAAACATACACAATATTAAAAACTGGCCCATCTCAAGGTCCGAATTAAAACATACAATACAATATAATAATAATTTAACCAATAACTTTAAACATAAAATAATTTAACACTTAAAATATTGCTTAAATAAAAAGGTCTTTGCCTGGCGCCGAAAAGCAAATAAAGACGGTGCCAGGCGAGCCTTTGGCATGTACAGCTCAGCTCAAGATGCTCCTGGGCATTGGCATCTAGGCAGTCCCTTAGCTTGTCCACATGTTCCCTAATCCAGATGATCTAAAGATTAGGCAGGCTTCAAATATCTATATCGGTCCATTTTGGGTGTTCTAGGGTGACATGTGTTATGGCGTGCTGATGTACACCCATGTGCATGTAGGCCATTGATATGTTTCTGCTTTTAGAATCTGGGAATGCTCTAAAGCTTCTGAGCAATTTCTTTGGCAAAAGGGGGACTTTGCTACGGGACTTCCAAGTCCTATTGACCTACGCGCAGCAACCTCTGCGATACACCAAAGTAAAAATGCAGAGTATGTCCCTATGCATATTAATGCTAATTCTACCAAAAATACCCAAGGTGAATTCCAACATGAATAAAGAGTAGTCAGATTTTTCTGATCAAGTGGAAGGCTTTCTAGTTGTCTTGTTGCTTTTAATATGACTAGCCTTAGCAGCATTATAAAGAAACCACTAGTTACATCCATAATAGCTTTTGCTAATCAATAGAAGTACAACACTGGATTTATAATACCATCATGTCTAAAACATATTTTTGTTTTGGGGTGGTGGGGAGGCGTGAAAAAACCCTTTGCAGTTGGTGAAACATAGAATACAAAGCAGTAGAAAAGCCTTGGCCGTTTTGTTTTTTCACAGTAATTCATATCGTGCTTCATTATTTCATATACATTATTCTAGCAACTTCAAGTGTAGCTCTATAAGGTAGATCTGTGAGATTTTCCTCATTCTGTGGAAAAGTGGTGTATGTATATGCAAGACAGAAAGAACAATCCTAGCTGTTGCTAAGGTGAAATTTTAACTGGGTTTTCTTAACTACCAGTCTTAAACATTAGCTGCCTTTCCTCATGGACATGAATAATGTCTCTGACAGAATTTCATATTTGAAGGTAGACGTCTGTGGTGCTGGACCGTGAAATCGGCAGAAAACGGACACCACTCTGGTAGCGGTTAAACCAGCAGGATACCTTGAGTATCAATGGAAACCCCTTCACAGGGGAGTAATAAGCCCTAACTATTAGCAATAAACTCACAATTTTACGTTCAATACAGATTTCAGCAAACCGTCTCTGAAGTGTAGAAGCCGAGGCAGTGAGCAGAAACCAAGGCAACAAGATGCAAGGTAGATTTATCTGGGCTTTCCGTCTTCTGACAGGCCATTAATCACTGTCAGCAATGCTTTCCTTGGGTTGGGAATGACAACTTGCTATTAGTTTCTTATGCGAGCCACTGTGTTCGGCATTGTAATAGTTACCTTTGGTCTGGATCCAGGAAGCTGGGTAAGTTCGTTCTGCTCTGCAAAATGGGCGCTCTTCCTGCTCCCAGGTCTATGCTGGTTCCTAACAACCCATCGCATGGCCAAGAAGCAGGATGGAGTGGTGTGGAAGGGGGTAGGAGTGATTCTGAATTATTGGAATTAATAGGGACATGAAGCAGTTTGACCTCCTCCCGACTGGGTCTTTCTCCCATAATTGTGAACTGATGTGATCCACTCCTGCTGCCCCGTCAGTTTGTTGCAATGAGTAGCATCGTCGCACATGGCCCCCCCCCCCCGCCCTCCCTTACTGGACACTTCACTCCTAGGAATTCTGTGTATCTGCACATTTGTATACACAGATTGATTGTATATACTCACCTTTCATAATAATGGATATTTTCCTAGTAAATTGAAAGAGGCACCCGATAAGAACTACTTAAGGAATGTAATCTTTGCAAAATCCAGTCCTTGCAGAATTCATCTGTACCCAATTTTCTGCTTTGTCTCATGTATGTGTGGATTGGAACTCAGGTATTAACTGGCTTTCAGGTTTCCTTAAATGTTCCAATATAGTTCTTGGTTCAAGACTGTGTATTTGGAAGGAATAGCATTTAATCATGTGCGTCACATAAATTTCCATGTGGCTTGTCAAAACTGTTGCAGGCTAATGTGGAACCTACATGGGACATGCATATAGATGGACTCATGGGGAAGTGAAATGGACTGGAGGTGAACTGGCTTGCATCTCCTTAATACCTGTCAGAGTGTCCATCCAGTCCAGTGCTCTCACTTGTGAGCTGTCATGACTGAAAGAGCCTTTCCCATCTCCTGCTTGGTTGTTTTAACTGGACAGGTCAAGGATCCAACCTGAGACCTCACACATGTACGTAACATGCATTGGTTACTTCCCGATTGAACTTCTGTAATGCACTGTACATGGGGCTGCCCTTGAAGACAGTCTGGATACTTCAATAGGTGCAAAATAGAGCAGCCAGGTTGCTGACGGGGACTGGGCGTTATTCTCATATAACCCCAGTCCTCTACCAGCTTCACTGGCTTCCCATCGAAGTCCGGGCTCAATTCAAGGTGCTGGTTATCACCTACAAAGCCCTTAACAGCTTGGGACCTGGATACCTAAAGGAACGCCTGCTTCCATATTTGCCCTCCCGCCCCTTGAGATCGGCAGCAGAGGCCCTCCTCTGGGAACCCTCCATGAAAGATACTAGGAGGGTAAGCACCCGGAGGAGGGCCTTCTCTGTGGTGGCACCCCACTTATGGAATGTGCTCCCCAGAGAGGTCCACCTGGCACCGTTGTTATTTGTTTTTTGGCGCCAGGCCAAGACCTTTTTCATTTAAACGATATTTTAATAATGGTTAATATTTATTGGGTTTTAAAATTTTTAGCCAGGATGTATCCAGATTTTATATGTACTTATTAGTTATGATTGTTAATTTATGATGTTGGAAGCCGTCCCGAGGCTTAGGCGAATGGGACGGCATACAAAAATTCCAAATAAATAAATAAGTAACGCGCGTGCTGTTCCACATTGCCCAGGTACTGCTTGGGGTCAAGAGTTTCTGCTCACTGGGGCAAGTTGGGGCGCTGCTTTCCTGCTCTTTCAAGGGAAGGATTGTGGGTGATGGAAGATTTTGAGGATGCGGAATGATACTTCCTTTGCAGTACTGAAGACCCCATTTTGGATACTGCATTAGAATGTGAATACAGTAGACTCCCAACTATCCGGCCTAATGTGGCGGAAGGGCAGGCCGGATAGGCCGGAGTTCTATAAATGCTCACTTCCTACCCCACCTATACCATTAAAAACACCCTCTTTATATCAAAACCTGCTCTTATTCATATTTTCTGACCTCTTAGTACAGGCCAGTACTTTATAAATGTTTCTTATGTACTGTACTGTCCGTTTTAAAAATTTATTACAGAAAAGGAAGTCCATGGATAAAAATATTGTACACATTTTAAGATAAATTTTATAATGTCTAACTTAATTGCAGGAAACATAAAATCATGTACTCTGTACAGTATGAATACATACACTTTTAAAATAAACAAAACATTAACATAAAACGTAGGCTTAATTCTTACCAAAATTATTTAAACTTATTTTACTGTTCATTGATCGTTATTTTTTAACTAGGCCGGATTTTTTAACGGAGGTCGGATGGTCTCAAGCCAGATAGTTGAGAGTCTACTGTATGTCTTTCAGAACTTGCTTCATTTGGATCGCATTCAAGATAGCAAGGCGAATCGATTCGTCCTATAAGAGGTTGCATGATCTTCCTTTTGCAGGTTGTGACTAGCAACATTGGGACCTTCAGTCCAATACATCTGTGGCAGCAGGTTGAGGATACTCTCCGTAGCATTTTACAATATATGGGCTGGAATCACAGCCACCAAACATCAATGAGCAAAACTTTAGAGAAGCTGTGTTTCTGTAACAAGTCCAATGTCGTGTTTCTTTGATTTAGCACTTTAATGGTCTTTAATGTTTTTTGTCTCACGGCTCACTTGCATGCTTTCGCCTCTCTAAAAATATACATATATGCTGTGGATGAAATAAACTCCAATCTGATTAATTGGGTGGGGGCTGAAACCACATGTAAAAGTACAAACTAGGACATTTTTATCAATGGTATATAGAAAAAGGGATTTTGGCAGTTGCGCTGATCAATACTATGGTGAAGGCTCTTGAAACACATTTTTCTGCACAATTCCTAGAAGAGTATCTGATTACCCTTCTAATTTTTTTCCAACATGGAAGGTGCCTATGAATGGCATGAGCTGAAGCAAGCTTTGCCAAAGAAGCTGTTCTTTGTGTTCTCCTATTTCTTGTTTGTTTGCTTATGCTAGGATTCTTTGTTTCATCAGAAATATTTTTGATGGAATGTGCGTACTTTTGCATAATGGGCAAATGGAGGGATGGCATACCTTGTAAAAGTTGGAAAATACTTTTGATTTCTATAGCCTTTTAGCATCTGTTTGCATTTATCCGTAAAGTTTCATTCCCAGGAAAACCTGAGTGCAAACTCATAAAGGATGAGGTGGATTATAGCACAAAGACTCCTGTAGCTCATTTATCATGGGAGAAGCTTTCATGATATACAGTCTGCTTTTATCAACTGCATGTCACAGACTGTTGGGCTGGCCTACAGGAATCTGGTTTCTCAGTCCGCTTCAGTTAAGACTGCAGTCTTTATTCTTGCTTGGATCCTGCTGAACAAACTTGTAAAGGTGGTGCCTCCTGGGCTAAAAAAACACATGGGATTCATGTTATAGTCGCACGTTGGGGACTCCCAGCGTTTACTGCCAGCTCCCTCAGATACCAACCTGAAGGCAAAATACCGTATTTTTTGCTCTATAAGACTCACATTTTTCCCCCTCAAAAGTAAGGGGAAACGTCTGTGCGTCTTCTAGAGTGAATATGTGTGCAGTAAGTCTGCCAGATGTGCAGCCCATGGGGAAGTGATGGGGAATGTGCCTGTGATGATGTGCCCATTTGACTCAGAATATTTTTTTTCTTGTTTTCCTCCTCTAAAAACTAGATGCGTCTTATGGTCAGGCGCGTCTTATAGAGCGAAAAATACGGTAAGCATATTACCTGTGACAGGGTCAACTGAGGTACCAGTAAAGTAGTCCAATTTTGACAGCATTAGGACCAGAACTCTCCACCCTTTATTTAAGAAAGGGCTCCCCCAGAAAACCAGCTCCTGATGAGGAATTTAGGTGCAAATGAAACAGATCTTTGCCATTGCTTAACTGAGTTGAGTTTAAATTGGGCTCTTTAAAGATCAGAGTTTACCTCAGGATTTTTCAGAACTGATACATCTTGGATATATTATGGGGCGACACAGTTGCTTTTTTTGTCATTGAAGCAATAAAATAAATTTGGGGTTTGATGCAGACTCTTTTTCTGGAGAGAAGAACAAAAAGTAATTAGAGAAATGGAGTGGGGAAGCAAATGTTTCATGAAACGGTGAAGGATGTTCAGGGTTAGGTGGAGCTTTGCCGGAGTTAAACAATGCTTGCGTGGTGGAGGGAGTTGGGGATGTTTAGCTTTTAAAGTCCTTTAAAGCATCCTTCTGCAGATGTAAGAAGTGCTTTCATTTCCTTTCGGTAGCTGAAGAAGATTGTGTTTGTTACAAAAAGTTGTGATGTTTGAATCCGGTCCGATGTGAGTTTGCCCCCACTGTGCCAAGGGAGGACAATGCCTTAATCTCCTGCATCAGCTAAGTAATGGCTGCACATTTATATCATTAATAAAATAGCTTTTGCAGCATGCATATAATGCTTCTTGAAATAATAAAGGTGTTTTCAGTGACTCTGTCAGCGTTGCTGCCAGGTATGGGCCAGAGGTAGCATGATTAAATTCTCAGGTGCTTCTTGCATGGGCTTGTCAGCTGTGGGGGGGGGGCAGCAGTGAAAGTCTGGATTTAAATCCACCCTTGCTGGTTGCTGGAAAAGGCAGAAAGAAAGAAACTGGAAATTCCAGCAGCATTCTTGGGATTCTTTCCTTTTGCTTTATCCTACAAATTGTGTCATTATCATTCAGTTTAAATCAATGGCAGAACCTCCTGTGGAGATGAATAGTTGAAAATTACATTCAACACACTATCCTCTTGCAGTTTCTTCTGGCATTCACAATACCTTGAAGAATCTCTTTCATATGTACAGCTTTGTATTGTGCATCTCTACTTAAGCATTCTGTGTTCTGTTGTGAGGAACTGCATAGCTCCTTTTCAAATAAAACACTTAAGGCACTGATGATTTCTTCTACACTCCACTTGATTGATCAAAGTATGGGTGGAGGTCAGCTGTCTTCTAAATTTTTTCACCTGCTTGAGGGCTGCTGTGTGATGGATATCTTATTTGGAAAGTGTTGTAATCTGTAGCTTCTTATTGAGGGCATTAAAAGTGGCCCTAGAAGCGGAGAGGTTAAATGCTGAACATGCTAAGAAAATCCATATAGTACTGTACACAGTTCATTTCTGCAGCAACTGAATGTTAAACCAATCAGATGGCATCTTTTATCTGAAGGAATGCCTCATCCCATATGTACCTACCAGGGCAGTAAGGTCCTCTTTCTGGGGTCCTTCTCCGGGAGTCCCTGTAAAGGAAGCAAAGAGGGTTGCTTCCAGAAGAAGGGCCTTCTTGGTTGTGGCACCCCGAACAGTAAATGAGCTCCTCAAAGAGGTGTGCCTGTTATTATTTTCATCAGCAGGTGAAACCCTTTTTATTCTCCCTGTGCTTTAATAGTTAACCTTTTAATCTTAGTTTTAATTCTGCATTTTATTCCATATTGATTTGATTGCAACGGCTGTGGTTTATTGTATTATCATATGTTGCCTCTGCTTTTTCTTGTTAAATGTTTTAACTTTTGACTTTTGTTAACTGCCTGGAGAGGCTTTCGCTATTAGGTGGTATAAAAATGATATGAATAAGTAACTGCTACTCTAATCATTTTTTAGGGGATGCGGTGGCACAGTGGGTTAAGCCGCTGAGCCGCTGGGCTGGTTGATCGAAAGGTCGACAGTTCGAAACCGCAGACAGTGTGAGCTCCCGTGCGCCGCCCCAGCTCCTGCCCACCTTGCAGTTCGAAAGCATGCAAATGCAAGTAGAGAAAAAGGTGCCACTTCGGTGGGCAGGTAGCAGCGTTCCGTGCACCTCGATGTTTAGTCACGCCGGCCACACGACTACGGAGACTGTCTGCGGACAAACGCTGGCTCCCTCGGCCAGGAAACGGAGATGAGCACCGCCCCCTAGAGTCAGGCATGACTGGACTTTAATGTCAAGGGGAAACCTTTACCATTACCTTTTTACTCTAATAATTTTACTATATGTCAAGTAGTTTTAGTAACAGGATAATTCGCACAAAGATCTTGTACTAATGACAGAAGAGGTTTCTGTGTGCCTGTAATGCTTCAGTCCTGGAGCTCTACAGGTGAGGCAGCCAGACTGATATTTTATGCCTTTTGGGTATTTTGGTTTATCCTATTAACCTTTAGGAAAGTTTGTGGAAGTGTCTTTGATAGATTTAATTATTATGAAACAGATACGAGTGCAGTGCCTTTTAAACCTATAATAGATCGGCTCGTATGGGAACTTAAAAGCACCCTGTTCTATGTTCTAAACTCTCTTACCTTGACTGGCTCCAGGGTGCCAAGTGATCCATTACTGGTGTAGAATTGGATCTGTTTGCCGTAATGCAACACGTCCCATCCACACCACCCCTTGCAACAGTGTTTTCTTGTTGGCTGTGAGAAGGGAAAATGCCCCAGGTGTTAAAGGGATCTTTCAGTCTCCTGGTCTCCAAGAGGTGTCCTAACTCAGCACAGTTTGTTTGAATTTCTAGACCTTCTCTCCCTTCGTTGATGGGAGTCCTCTAGGAAACCCGGCGTAGAGAATCACTGCATGAGGTTGGACCCTACATGAAGCATATATTCTCTGTTTGTGATTTATTTGATAAATAAAGTAAATTCACAACCCACTCTTTTGGGGTGGTGGGGTACATAAGCTTTTCAAATTATTTTTAAAGGTAAGGTTAACATAGTATTACCTAAGAAGCTGAGGTTTTGTGCGGCTCAACAGAGAGCGTGATATTTATAGTAGAGAGGCATAGCTGTCTACAGATAATACTCAAAGGTCTTGCTTACTGTGGGGTGAATATTTGCACATATAATAAAATCAGGAGTTGCTATGTGGCAACATTCCAGTTGAGAATCACAGTTGTTCAGTGGATTATAACTCAGAATGCATGCCTGCTAAGTACCCCGTCTTTTCTGCAGGTTTCGTGCCCCTTCTGGCCAGTCATACCTTCCATGACAGTCACGTTGTGTTGGTCCTCAAATTGCTGAATATGCCATCAGGCCTCAAACCATTCCTGGGCCCAGCAGCCAACCAAGACCATAAAATTAGCATGTTGCCATCACCCGAAATATAATTTCTTGACTGGTTTCAATGAAGCCGAGTAGCTGATCCAAGAGTACAAGCTCTGGAGTTCCGAAATTGGAACAAGCTGGAGTCCAGGCTTGCTCCTGCTCGTAAGGGGGATGATTTTGCCAATTGCTGTAACTAAAGCACCCCACAGAAGTAGCATTGATGCAACCAGATAGTTGTCCCAAATTGTTTGGTTTCAACTTTGTGACACTGTTTAGTACGTGCAACTGAGAGCTTCAGCTATAGGACAGTCAATCGAGAGTAATAAAAATATTCCTGGCATCATGAGAATTCTGGATCAAGAGAGCTATGGCTGTGTTCTGACTGTTGGTATATACTATGCCTGGGCTAGTTGTGTCTCTTTCTCTCATTCTGCATAGCTGCAGAATAGTCCTTCGTAATCAGTGTTACTATTTCAGGTGGGCTTGTAGCTCTCCAAGTCCTATCATAGTGCGAAGGCTTCAGACAACTCTTTTTAACCTTCATCTGTTCTGGTGCAGTAGACTATATTTTTCAAAATGAGATCATATTATTTAAACAGATTTTCTGCTGGCGGTCCACCATTAAGTTTTTCGGTAATTCAAATACATCCGATGCAAAGAAAAAAACAGCATTTTTTCCTTCAACAATAATGATGCAATATCTAACATGGGTTTTTCTGATTTTTTTAAAAATTAAATGTCTTATCTTCTCCTGGATATTTTCAGATCAGGTGTCTGGCTGGGCAGCTGGCAAAAGGCAGAGCAATGTGGTGTGTGGCTGCAGCAGTCTGTAGGAGTCCGGAAAGTGGTCTGGGGAACCTGGCGGGCCAACATCTCAAAGGGGATTGGATAGATTCTTGGACCATAAGGCTATCGGGGGCTACGGCTGCTGTTAAAGGCAGCATATAAAGGCAGTAAAGGGAACTCCACACCAGTTGCTGTGGAGAAGGCTGTAGTACTCATGTCCTGCTTGCAAGATCCTGCATGAAGGGAATGGTGGACAAGATGGCGACGGTCTGACCCCGTGGAGCCCTTTTCATGTTCTTGTCGTTGCCGTGCTCATCCGATACACCTTTTGGCCAAAGGCCTCATTGCTTCAGAAATAAAGGCCAATACTGTGGAAATTGCAAAATACTTTGGCAACCGCTCTGTGGCAACAGCTGCTCTAAAGAAAATGGGAGGAACTAAACTAACTCTCGCACAGCATGTGCTATTGAACTGGGTTGTGGACTGCTTTGAGTATAGGAAGTATATTTGCCTAATTTGATGCTTGCGTACAAAATCCTGAAAAAATAAGATGGTGTTGTCACAGCTAAAGTTCTCAGTATTGGGCTTAAGAGAAATGTGGGAGATAACGTGTGGCAGTTCTGAAATGTGGCCGTTCTGAAGCCCGTTTCCATACCTTGGACAAAGTGTAGGGAAAATCCATTTTTATTGCTGGTGTTGTTGAAATTTGAAAGGTACAGAAAGAGATCTTTAAAAAAGAGATGTACAATGAGAGAGTTAAATTACAGGCATTAAACCAAGAAATGGATCGAGCATTTTCTTGCAAATATTCTCAGCATTCAGTACCAGGTTCAGTCTCTTAACAGCTGATGAAGAGGAACTGGCTATGAGAAGAGCATCCGCAGATCATCTCTCCATGATGTCTGCTCTACTACATTGCAAAGTTAAGGGTGCTTTCTTTTATTTAACCGGTTACTGATCCATAAGATGATTTCTGCTTTTATTCCCTGACTGCCAAGTTTGCTCTGTAGTCTTAGGTGAGGAAATTTGCCAAAAGCTGTTTTAAAAGTCCAAGTGAACGGTGCCTACCAGAGCACCCTGTCCACATATACATCAATGCTCTCATATTCTAAAGGGTTAGTGAGAGAGGACTTGCCTCCATGGAAGTCACGTTGATTCTTTCTCAGCAGTGCTTGTCCTTAGAATAGTAGAGTTGAAAGGGGCCATGAAGGCCATTGGGTCCATCCTTCTCTATGCTTGCTAATGTTATCCTTAACACTGTCAACCAGTCTGCCTGGAACAGATGCTAAGTTAATTGGTCTGTAATGTCTCTGATACTCCCAGATCCCTTTTTAGAAATCGGTGTTGCATGGACCATTCTCCAGTCCTCTGGTAGAAGGTCTGACCATATTTTCGCAGGAAGGTCAGCAATTTCATGTTTCAGTTGTTTAAGAACTCTAGGATGGGCCAGCGACATACTGTAAGTTTTCAATGAGTTCATTGGTACCTCAGTGTGATCGTTTCCACAGACTGTTGGCTGCATTCTAGACCATATTTCAGTGAGATTGGGGAGGATGGTCCAGGTCAGGTTCTGAGGTGTGTGCTCAGAGATCTGTTCTGGGTGATTTGTACTTGGGATCACCAAAGTTGCAAGGAAAATGGTCTGTGGCTGGTGATTGTTCAAAGGAGGAACTTTGGCTCTCAGCTGCTGTTCCACAGAGCAGCTTGTTGAATGCAGTCGAGTGTTTACCTTCAGGAATGCGCCTTGTGAACATGTCTGGGCTTCCTCCCCTTGGAGGGGCTCTCTGAAGACAAGTACACCTCCTCTGGTGTTTTGCTCAGTCATTTGGGCCTCCCATCTCCCATCACGGGGTCAATAGCAGGGGTGACTTGGCCTCCATCTGAGAATTCCTCATCCTCAGAGACTCCTCCCACTGGCTGTACCTCTTAGCAGTTCCCAGGAACAACCTTGGCTCTGTGAAGCACCTGGCCTTCAGATAATCACCTCTTCTACCTGCCCATCCTTCTCCTAGCCCATCCTCCCCAATCTCATTGAGATACATTTCACTTTCTGATTCCAAATAATCTGGAACGCAGCCAGCAGTCTGTGGAAGGATTGCAAAAGACCACCATTCTTTTTACTCCTACAGCTCGAACGCTTCCTGAAAACATCAGTTCAAGTACAGCTATTGGCCTGTATCCCCTCTTGTGAAGAGAGATGGAAAGAATGATTTCAGCTTCTCTGCAATCCTTTGTCCTCCTTTAGTGTTCTCTTGCTTCCATTATCATACAATGATCCCTCAGCCTTTCTAGCTGTTTCCCAGCTTCTGATATATTTAAGGAATTTAAGCAACAAGGACCATTGTTGTTGTTACTACTGAAGTGTTCTTTAAAGTGCTTATTTGTATCCCTGGTTGTGTGTTCGCCTTGTGCAGGCTTGCAGTCTCTTTTGTTTTCCTCGTTGGAGCAATATTTCCCTTATAAAATAGCGAATGAATCGTCTTCCTCTCCAATAGCTGCCTTGACAGTGCTTGCTAACCGTGCTGGTGATCACCTAGACTTGTTGCTGCTTTTCATAACTTGTGGCATCTGTGCTTAAATTATTCCGGTTTTGAGTAATTGCCAAGCACCTGGAAGGAATTTAGCCCTTTTGACCTCCCCTCTTGGTTTTTTTCCTCTTTTGCAAACTTCCACTGGGGTCAATCAACAACATTTATCTCTCCTGCCCATCAAGGACTAAATCCAGGATTGTCTCCCTTCTGCTCAATTCCATGCCCAACTCTTCTAAATTACAGTTGTCAAGGTCACTGAAACTTTTATCCTTTGTCAGAAGCAGAATATGCAGTTTTCCAGTGGTTGTAGCTACAGCCTTGCATCATCATTACCATCAATTATTATAAGACCTCCTCACTTTTGAGGGCTACCCG
This sequence comes from Varanus salvator macromaculatus, assembly GCA_023646645.1. Taxonomy (NCBI): domain Eukaryota; kingdom Metazoa; phylum Chordata; class Lepidosauria; order Squamata; family Varanidae; genus Varanus; species Varanus salvator. Next base: position 22,548,721 of record JAIXND010000624.1, on the reverse strand, counting down.
ATTTCTTTTTCCCTCTCAAGTTCAGCCTGGCCTGGAGAATGACATCATGTTCTAAATGTGTTTGAGGAGCCAGAGAGTACTTCTGTGTCTGCTTCTGTGGGACGCGACACCCTCGTTGACATACAGAGCAGTGCCTCCGGTACTCCCTCCCTTGTCCTTCCCACAGAGCTACATCCAGGAATAATCATCACGCTAGTTCTTTCCGTAATGCCGATTATACCTAGACTCTCCTTTAAAACCAGGTGCTCCCGTCTTTCTAGCATTCACAGAGAAACACCTGTGTACAGTGCTATGCTCTAGCACTCTCCGGTGTATGTAACTTCTATTTTGACTGTTAGGCTTCCTGGACAGAGCTGTTATTTTTATCAGATGCTTGTGGCCCGTTTCCTCCTCATCCCCATTTGGGCGATAATGAACATTCTCATCTTCACCCCCTTGGACTGGTTCAACCCGAACCAGATGCTTCCCAGCTCCCCGGTTTCCCCCAGGATTTAGTTTAAAAGCTGCTCTGCCATCTCCTGTGCATTGGTTGGCTGTTTCTGTTTGGGTCCAAGTATGGATTGTTTCTGTGAGGAAGACAGAAAAGTACAGTAGCTGTACGTCTTGTCAGACACACACTTTTGGACATCTTCAAAGCACCTCTCTTCTGATGGTGCGCTTTCCTTTGGACCAACAGACCTGGAAATCCGCTGTGGTATTGTTTCCGTTTTGCATACAGGCTGGTCCTATCTGTAGATAGAGGAAGACCATTAAAATCTTCCCCAGCAGAATCCCTCTCATGGCCTGCTGCTGTTGGAGGTTTTTCCTTCTAGTGAGGGGGAATAGTATGGCGGACTTCAAACAGAAGAGACGCAAGACTTTGAAGAGACGCATTTTCTGTTGACGTTGGTTCAGTTTTGTTTCTGTTGCCTGCCCTTCCCTGCTTTCACTTATTGCCAGGTTGCATCTCTTTGCTCAGATCAAGTCTTCCTTCAGTAATCACTCTTTTATCGATGCTTTTTCTGTCTGAAAGTGTGCATTGCAAGACAGCAGTAATGACTTGACTTCAGGTTATCTGGCAAGGAGTGCTTTTCCCTTGCCACAGTGACCCACATTAGGGTAACTTCCCGACTGGATTATTGTAACGTGCTCTATGTGGAGCTGCCCTTGAAGACCGTCTGGACACTTCAGTTGGTCCAGAATAGAGCTGCCAGGATGTTGATGAGGACTGGCAGGTATTCACATATAACGCCAGCCCTCTATCACTTACACTGGCTCCTGATTGAAGTTCGGGCCCAATTTAAGGTGCTGGTGATGACCTATACAGCCCTAAACAGCTTGGATACCTGAAGGAGCACCTCCTTCCCTATGTACTCTCCCACCCCTTGAGATCTGAGGCAGAGGTCCTTCTCTGGGAGCCCTCCTTGAAAGAGATTTAGGAGAGTGGCTACCTGGAGGAGAGCCTTCTCTGTGGTGGCACCCCGACTGTGGAACACGCTCCCCAGAGAGGTTCGCCTGGCACCAACACTTTTTTCCTTTTGGTGCCATGTGAAACCCTTTTCATTTTCCCATTATTTTAATTGTTAATTGTCTTAATTTGTGGTATTATATTTATTATTGGATGCTATGCTACTTTTATCTCTTTATCCAATTTTATTGGTGTTCTTATAAACTATCCCAAGACTTCAGTGATGGGATGGTTTTCAAAAGTTTTAAATCAATCAATCAGTCAATCCTATATGTAGCAATCCAGGCCTTAAGATCATCTTTTGGGGTCCTTCTTAGGGAGCTCCCTCCAATGGAAGTAAGGAAGGTGGCAAACAGAAGACAGGCCTTTTTGGTTGTGGAATGAGCTCCTCATAGAGGTTTGCCTGGCACCCACTCATTCTTTTTTTGGCACCAGGTAAACATCCTTTTAATAGGTAATGTTTAGTTTTAATATCATATTTTATCAGGGTACACTTACTGCTGTACCTATGTGCTAAATCAATTATGGCTGCTTTACTGTTGTGGCTGTTTTATTGGTTTTATTCTATTGTTGTGTTGTTACATGGTGTGTCTGTTTCTTGTTTACATGTTTTTTGACTTTCTTAACTGCCCAGAGAGCTTCTTTGACTACTGGGCAGTATAAAATTAATTTTTTAAAATTTCTTTCCCCAAAGTTCTAGAGGGGCAATAGCTCGAGTTGTCATTCTAAAGGAATCAGTGTCACTGAACCTTAAAAAGTGTCCTGGACATTTTAATAGGGTGACTAAGAATTTACAGCGCTCTATCAAGTAGGAAGGAAGGAAATAGGAATTTGAATCACGTCGGTCAGAGTTAGAAAACGAGGTGATCTAATATTTCTCATATCAATGAGAAGTCCCTGGAGACTGCAAGCCCAGCTGGACAACTGCATCATTTTCTGAAGCTATCTTGTAGACCCGGGTGGGCACACTGAGGCTGGAGGGTCACGTGCAGCTCTTCTGAGTTTATTTTGTGGCTCACCGCTTGCTGCTGCGCACTCATGGGCACCTGCTTGCCACTCCTTGCTGCCATCCTCGGTCAAACACCTGACTTTATTTATGTATTTATTTATGAAGTTTGTATGCTGTCCATTACTTGCGTCTCTGGACAGCTTACAACATAAATCAGAATAAAATACCGTATTTTTTGCTCTATAAGACTCACTTTTTTCCCCCTCAAAAGTAAGGGGAAATGTCTGTGCGTCTTATAGAGCGAATATATGTGTGCAGTAAGTCTGTCAGATGTGCAGCCCATGGGGAAGTGATGGGGAATGTGCCTGTGATTATGTGCCCATTTGATTCAGAATATTTTTTTCCGTGTTTTCCTCCTCTAAAAACTAGGTGTGTCTTATGGTCAGGCGCGTCTTATAGAGCGAAAAATATGGTAGACAAATTGACTATTCCATGCTGGCTGTAATTAATAAAATACAAACAATAAAATCCAATTACATATTAAAGGATTGATTAAATAAAAAGGTCTTAACCTGGCGCCAAAAAACATATAGTGATGGCGCCAGGTGGACCTCTCTGGGGAGCGCATTCCATTTATTTATTTATTTAAAAATTTTATATGCCGCCCCTTGCAATAGCCTCGGGGCGGCTTACAACAAGTACCATAAATTCCATAGTACATTACCGAGTGTGGCTCTTTGGTTGAGCAGCTCTGGACACCCCTGTTCTAGACCAAGCACTTGAGGAGATAGAAAGATGAATCTAATGTACACAGAAGCCCTTTGGTGTCCCTTCAAATTGGCACTCTGAACCTATTTACAAAATTACTTAACTATATAAATACATTGTCTGATATGACAGTTTATCATCCCTATTCCATAATGAGATCTTTGAACTTTTTAAAAACAAAAATATTTTAACAATGAGACTTGAGAACTCTGATTTATTTTTTTAAAAATCCCTTTTAGTTGTTGCTTTTCTCTACCTTGCTGTGTTGACTTTAAAAAATGCTTAGCTTTTCTGGAAAATGGTTGCCTACAGCAGTACCGGCAGCAAGCCGTTCGCTTGCAGCCAGTGGTGACCAGGACGTCCGGTTACTTTCTCCACTGGCTCACCACAGATCCTACTCTCCCCGCTCCACAGCTTGCTTAGGAAGAAGCTGAAGAAAATGGTGGCAAGGGAAGCTTGGAAGTCACGACCCTAGCTCTCATTTTAAGCCAGAACAAAGGTCTCTGGGCCTGATTCAGAGCAGCCAGATTAGTCTTTGAACTCTCATCCTGCCTGTTCAGACGTATTACTCCTCAGAAGCGGTTGCATTTCTGGTGCCCTTAGGAAGGTGGGTAGTGCCCCACTCATTGGGAAATTGCATTCGCTGATCTCAACTATGCCAGCCCATGAGTGGACCTTTCAAACACAGTGGAACATGTTTGGGAAAGGAGCAGGCTGAAGGCAAATACATATTAAAAATACACAATAGAGACAATTTCTAAGCCTTTTCTCTTTAGTCTCCTGTCTTTGGTGAAACGATTTAGAAGTTGCTTTGCTTAAGCAGAAAAGTGTAGGTTGCATGCTGTGTCTTAGAGCTGCCGTTGCCCAAAACTACCATTTTCTCTGTCATTTTTCCCCCTCTAATACTAGCTTCCAGCCAGATAAGTCATCTGTATGATAAACGGCAGAACGCTCCCCTTACTGATCCACATTGCTCGAAATAAACTCAATCTGTGTTTGGAAGTCAGGGGAAAACCCAACCCATTATTTTCATTGCAGTTTTACTGGTGCCATAAAAGATCTTCGGCTTAGGCTGCAACTATCTATTACTGAGCTGTTCCTGTCCTGATGTTGTCTAATTTAGGTCTTCTTGTGAAAACAAGCTTGTCTAAACTGGTACGCAAAATCTAAGCCATCAGACGCATGAAGAGAAACACTGAGTTGTGAATACTGGAACTGGGAAACTCTGGGTGACAATTTGCACAATTGGTTATAGTTTTGTGATGGACCTTAAAACTGTTGTCAGAGACAGTGACTGAAAGTCTTAGAAAAATGGGGAAGATAGCTTAGTCTAGTAGAACTGGGGAAATGACAAAGGGAGTGGTCTGTCAGTTTTTATCAGCACCAGAAGATTTTTGGAACTCGGATTACACAAGCAGCTTCTACTCAAAGACCGGTCTGATTGTGAGGATTAGAGACATTTTAACATGGAAGAGCAGATTTTAATTGGTACGGATATAAATTGCTTCATCATGTTTCAGATGCCCTGCAGCCAGAATGGAAAACTCCGAGCACCGAACAGATGTGCATCCCAGAGCCTTCTGCCCCTGATGATAATGCTTCAGTCAGCCTTCCCCAACCTGGTGCCGTCCAGATGCATTGGACAGCTCCCATAATACCATAGTCAGCTGTGCTGTATTCAATCACATCCGAAGGGCAGCAGATTAGGAGAGATGGCTTAGGGGCTTTTTTCACAGTCAGAAGGAATGCTGCAGGGGCTGTGCATGGTATTTCAGCCGTACATGGCCAGGAGAGGCAGTGCGTGGAAGCAATGCAGTGCCTTGCGGCTCTTTGCCTGGGCTATAAAGAGCACCATCGGCCGTGCTCAGCTAGGACTGATCTAGGCGCTTGATTATCCGGACTTCCCTTTGTCATCCTGAAAAACGTTGCCCTTGAAAACTGCTTAGTCAATTGGGGGAGAATTTGGCACGGCCTCTGTAATGAAATCGACTGTAGGTCAGTGAGGGTACAGCCCTGGAAAGCTGCTGTGTAAATTCGTGACTTTGCTCGCCTTTGCAAATGTTGGTCTAGCTTTAAATCCCTGCTTTATCCTTATTAGCTAATTAAAGTGAATATTCACGGGGCAGCAGTGAAAACAAGCAGAGCTGATAAAATTGAAACTGCTTTCAGAAATCTGTTGGGAAATTATGTACTGTGAGGAGGGCCTCATCCAGGTAGATCGGCCACTGCGCAAGAGCCTGTTTGTGGAGAGTCACTCTGTTGTAAGCGACGGATGAATAAAAGAGCTTTTTTATGCGTCCTCCATTCTTGCCTTCTGCTGGGGGCGGTGATCACGGTACAACCCTTGCTCATTTCATAAAAGCCAGGATATAATCTGTCCGAGAGGCTTATTCTGAAGAACTTCAAATTTATAAACCATAATCCCTCTCTCCACAGCATTAAGCAGATCTCTTTATAACATGACAGCAGTGCGATTATACTGCTACTAAATCTGCTGACAATGACATGTCTCATGTTTTGCCGATCTGGAGGCCTGATCTGCGCTCATGCTTGCAACAGCCATGCTTCGGCTTTCCTTGGGGTTTTACCGACCCCACATCCAGTATGTATTCCTTTGCTTTTCTGCTTCCACTGCCCTAATTGTCTGCTGAAGGAGGGTGAGCATCCCCCCATGTCTGCCCATGCAGTATAAGCGGTTTTCCTTCTTCCTGGTCTCTGTGACTCACACACAGGAGTTACGCACTTGTGCAGGGAAGCATCCAGTGTCTTGGCACGGCCCACATCCTCCGCCCCTGTTCTCTTTCTAGCGCTGGTTCTTCTAAAGTCCCTGCCAGCTGTCCTTGAGAACAAATGCCCAAAGCAGCCCTCTTTTTCACTTCCAGCACTGCGTTCTTCACCTCTAGAATGCCGTCCTTAGAAAGATGGCCTGTCACTCAGTCCTGGAAGGCATCAGCTGGTGCCCTCGTGGCACCTTGCCATGTAGGTGCCGTCAGCCTGCCCGTTAGCCCATCTCCTGGTTCCCCTCCAAGTGAGAGCTCCCTTGGCCAGAGCTCCCTCCACAACCTTCCTCAGAGGTCCCCTACTTTGACAACTCCGTAACGTGACCGCATGGGCTCAGCCACGTACCTTTGTCAGGTATTATCGCCCAGGTGCCGGAGCTTGCACCAACACAGCCTTCAGCGCGATGTTCCTAGTGTGTCATTTCCTTCCTCCGGTAGGTCTTACAGCTTGTTAGTCACCGGAATGCGTGAGTCACAGAGAGCACAAAGGAGGACGGATTATTTATCGGTACCTGCAGTTCTCCGAGTGGTTCTTGGTGCATTTTAGGTGCCAGGGTTGGATGTGTCACCAAGGCACCAAGGTCTCCTCCCAGGTTGGATG
>JAIXND010000624.1:22453293-22542166 GCA_023646645.1 Varanus salvator macromaculatus | reverse complement strand
GGTTGGATGTGTCACCAAGGCACCAAGGTCTCCTCCCAGGTTGGATGTGTCACCTTTTCTATTTTCTCCCCTGCAGCAGACTAAGAACTGACAGTGCAGAAGCCACACATGGAGCATGTGTAGAGGAGGTGGGTGGGACTCCCACCTAAATCCCTGCTTGCTTCTAGAATATTCCAAATGGCTGTTCTGAACTTGTGCATAATGCATGAGTTCACAGAGGTCCACTCAAAGAACTACAGTAAACAACCTGCCCTTCTGAAGATGGAGATTTCACTTTGATTGGTTTGAAATCTTTATTGCTAAAAATGGATCATCTACCAAAAAAAAGGAAGCCATTCTTTTCCCTTCTGTGCCATTCAGTGGTGCTAGTAAGCTTGTTGTCTGTCTCCTTCCTTCATCCCTTGAGACCGTATCCAGGCAGTTTGCAATAGTGCTACTTTAGTAAAATCTTGAAGCTGCATGGGGGACTCCTATGCTGTGGATTTTTCCGGGTTAGCCACGAATGAATGTCTTGGCCACATTTACCTTGCGAGTTCATGGCTGATGTGAGATCTGACCGCCCTGTTCCCCCATAGCCCCTCCAGCAAAAACGACTGGCATCTCTTGTGTAATATTGCTATGTAGCATTTCCTCTTATAGTTGTAATAATCAGATAGATGCATGGCAGTTGAGCTAGCATGTCGAGTCACCTTCGCTCAGCTTGGGAAGGCATGGGCTGCAGCCGGATGAAGGACCGCGCGTGGAAGAGAGGCAGTGAGTTGGACTCAGTGGACTTATGGCCTCTTCCAGCTCTACTACGATTCAATCTGCTCCTCTCCAGTTGGACTTAGTCTGTTCTCTTGATAACATGCTGCGCTGCCACTGAGAGAAAGTCCATACTGCGTTCTCCAGTGGATGTATGGACTATACGATTAAGTGGCTGGGCAAGCGGAAGAGCAGCCCGTTTGGCCCCATTACAGTCAGTCTGACATTTTGATCCGGTCCCTCTGCTTCATTCGGGATGGAATGCATCCATCTTTCCTGTCTTCAAATCTGACTAGACCTCAACGTCCGTAAAAGAGTTGGATGGGGCAAAATGATGGCCGGCTGTATGTTCTCCTGCATGAAGAATGTTTACCTGCTTGGTCTGCAGGTAAATTGGCAGGAACAACCATTTGTTCACTTTGTGGACAAAGTTTGTATTGGGCAAGGACAACTAGGCTAGAAGGGGGAAAAAAGCTTTTAATGCGCTCCTCTGTTTTTTCCCCAGAATGTTTTTCTTTTTCTTTTGCTAGGATGAATCCTGCCAGTTTTCCCCTCTCTTCTCTTCAGCTGGAAGCCTTTAAAAAACATCCTAGAAACTTTGTGTATTTATGGGTGGGGATTGGCACATATTTGTGAAGTTGTTAGTAAGCCTGTTTTGTAATTTGCATTTGCTTTTTTTGATCCTTAACTTCCATTTTTGAAATGAGATAACTTAACCATAAACAATCTGTCCAAGTGTTTAATGAAATATCCTTCTCAAACATTGTAGAAAACAGAGGTTTGTCGCATATATATGCCCTTGGTTTCAACGGAACAGGCAGAATGTTGAATATTTTGAAAGAGCTGTTGTAAGAAACTAGATAAAGGCAGAGAACTTGCTTGGATGGAGTTTTTGGATCCTACAAATGGTTTCAATGAAACAAAATTAAGTACAACTTGTGCTAAATGAACTGTTATTTAGACGCACAGGGCACTCATTATCTGCAATTATGAACTGAGGACAGCCTGTATCTATGTGGGAGGAAGAACAAGGGTATGAATCCACCCAGTGGGAAAGAAGACTCAGAAAATTAGCATCCTAGAGAATGTCTCAGATGCCAGTCAATGGTGCATAGTTTGGCTGTTCCCACATATCTAAAACAAATACTTAGTGCTGATTTTTCTGATTGAAAATAGCTGTGCAGTTTCCAGCTCCACCTGCAGTACAAATATTTGTGATGAACAGTCTAAGCATCCCTGCAGGTGTTATTGCAAAGGAGGCTCCGGAGACTAGTTGTGTCATAAGACAAGAGGGTGATTAGCACAATGTCACAAAGAAAGTTTTACAAGGCTCAGGTAGAGTAGATTTTCTTGAGAAACGTTGGTTGCTCTTGAGATTATGTTAGTAACTGGGATTTGGCATGCCAAGATTCAGTCTCTCTCTCTCTCTCTCTCTCACACACACACACCCACCCACCCACCCACCCACCCACCCCCTGGACAGCTGCTCTGCTGATCCATTAGTGCAAGCTGTGCAAATTACATACCTGTTTACGCCAGCTTGCCTGGAGTGCTTTCAAACAGTGTTCATGAAACCTGTTTGCTTAGATTGCTCTGCTTGCTGACTGTGAATGCCTCTTATTTATGCCTCTGACAGCTATGCAGTTTCTCTCATGCAGATGGGACATAGCGATGTATGTACGTTTTAAGGCCTGTCCCCCATTTCCCATTGCCTCAAACAGGCATGTTGAGTCCAGTTCTGGAGGGAGAATATATTACAAGGATGTGTGTTTTTTCCCTTCTAGAAGTGTGCAAAGTGCCACCTGTAAGATTTATTAAGACAGCAAGAAAGACGGAGAGGACCTTATCTGGGAGAAGCCAGACTGCAGCCAGTGGGGGAGGAATGAAGGGCCGATTCTGCATCTGCACACGTTGTCCACCAGACCTATGCTTAGAATAGACTCATGAACTCAATTAATGAGCCCAGTTGACTGATTCTGCCTACCCTGTGATTAAATCTGGATCCAATCCAGTGAGTTTCCAAATTTTACCTACAGTCATAAGAGGTAGAATCTTGCTTTAAACATATTTTGTTTTTCCAGGGTGCTGCTATATTTCAGGCTTTCGCTGAAACTACATATTTTACAGTTAGCCTGATCTGTAGTATACCTCATTTCAGTTCTGGATAGATTTGGAACAATATTGGAGGAGAGAAAATGAGGCAGCGGTTGATGCAGACAGTGATGGAGTGAAGTCTTAAGTGGTTCCTAAGAACCCCTGAGCCCTACCTGGTGCAGAGGGCGGTTCAGCAGTGGAATTTTGAATGGAGGGCAGCAAAGCTTGGCTCTGCTGTGCTCGGAGGCTAATTCGCTCGAAGAAAAATAACAAGCATGGAGACAGACGGGCAAGGTAAGGAGGCAAGGAAGGGAAAAAAGCAACTGGCACAGGATTCCGCAAACACAACAGAGCACTCTGTTGAAACACTCTGGCTCTGTGCTTGGGCACAGGAAGGGTAAATTACTGGCTTTGAAGCCAGCAGTCCCTAATGGTCCCACAACACTGCCATGGCCTGCCTGTGACTTTGCGTGGCACACCAGTGGTCCCAAATTTGTGGTCGAGGCTCCTTGAGTATGTCAGGCATTAGCTCATCTTCCAGGATGACTGGGCACACTGCTGGAACAGATGTTGTCTTGATGCACGAATATGTACTTCACAGGTGTGAGCTCCATCTGGGTGCATCCAGCTACGAGTAAGTGCAGGCCGTAGCACACAATGAACGTTCTGCTCCTGGAAATGCACGTTTGGCTCCAAGGGAAGAAATAGTGCTAGGAGGTGATCACAAAGAAAAGACGGCACACCAGTTGAATCTCCACAGGACTTCAGAGCAGTGTGAAACGACACGCTCAGTTGTTATAGTCATGCCCGGCTTCTGACTTTTCAGGCATATTTGGTTGGCTGCTTTGGGAAACAGAATGTTAGACAAAATTGACTGTGGGTGAGTCCAGCAGGGTAGTTCTTAATTTTTTAGTGGAAACTGTGTTTTTATGCATGCTTGGCAAAGCTTCAGCAAGCTTTACACTTAAGACAGTCAAAATAGATTTGGCAACTTCAGTGTTGAATTTATAGAGAGGCAGTGCATTTAATATTCATTATGCATCCTTTGTCTGGTTATATTAAGCAACAAGAAGCCTCAGCATACCTGTATTCAACCTCAGCTAATGCTTATTTCTTTAAAGTTTTTATTTCCCACCCTTCACAGGGAAGTAATACAATAAAATAAATAAGATGCAGCATCCAGATAATAATATATAAAATCAATCTTTAAACACTACTAACATTTAAAATAATGGGGAAATAAGATGGTTTTGGCCTGGGGCCAAAATAAAAACATGTTGGCACCAGGTGCGCCTCTTTAGAGAGTGCATTCCATTACTGGGGGGCTTACCCAGAGAAGGTCCTTCTCTGGTTATCCACTGTTCTCATCTCCTTCAAAGAGGGCTCCTGAAGAGGGACCTCTGCTCTAGATCTTAGAGGCTGGGCAGGTATATATGGAAGGACATTCTGCAGAGTTGGCAAACCCTTAGGACAGGGTGGCAAGTTCTGAAAGAATATGTGACTTGACAAACCTCGTCCAAGCAGGGTGATTTATTGTCAAATCCCTTTGATGAAACCTCAAAGGACTTCTAGTCGTCTTTTGGACAGTGAAACAAGTAGATCAGTAGCATTTGGAGACTTTTTACGGAATAATTCTTCTGTCCCAAACCAGAATGCCTTCAATATAAGAAAACTTTCTATTTGACTTACAAGACCTTGCTTCTGCCCCCCATAAAGCTTGAATCAGATGTCCTCACTCCGGAACAATTCTAAGTCGTTGGGTTTGTTTTTGTTTTGTAGAAAAGTGATAAGGAGATGGTACAGCCTAAAGCTTTTCAACCCAGATGATGCAAGTGTGTTGCTGGAGTTAGAGTAGTGCTTGCATGTCTGTGGTTCAAAGCAAAATAAAATTTAAAAAAAGGAACATGCTACTTCCCTAGACCCACTTTGGGAGCTCTGGCTTTTATGTCATAATCTGAGGAGCAGGATTTTAAGCAAGCAATGGCTAGTCTCCTTGTCCTAAAAAAAATAAATAAGACAAGACCCACTGCAGAGTGGGCTTAAGAAAGATTTCTCCTTCCCAGCCCCTGATGTGTTCCGGCCTAGCTGAGCCCTGGAATGTCTGCTGCATGGAGGATGTGCCTTACCTGAGAGCAGATCAGTAAAGCCGTAGGAGGATGTGGTGGGGCGATTTTGCCTAAAGAGGATGGACTGGCCCTAGTGGAACAACTACTGTATTTTTTGCTCTATAAGACACACTTTTCCCCCCTCAAAAGTAAGGGGAAATGTCTCTGCATCTTATAGAGCGAATATGTGTGTGCAGTAAGTCTGTCAGATGTGCAGCTCATGGGGAAGTGATGGGGAATGTGCCTGTGATCATGTGCCCATTGGATTCAGAATATTTTTTTCCTTGTTTTCCTCCTCTAAAAACTAGGTGCATCTTATGGTCAGGTGTGTCTTATAGAGCGAAAAATACAGTATGTCCCGGAATGGGGGTCACTCAGCATCCCAGGCCAGATTCCACTAGCAACTCCCCTGTCGCTTTCCCGTTTTGTTTGCTGCTTAAGAGAAGGGCAAGTAGAGTGGAGAAGAGGAGGCACAAATTGACTGGTGGAGCCGGTGCAGATCCTGGCTCCAAAAGGCTTGAGGAAAACGGATTTCCGTTAAACTGCAGAGAAGAAAGAAGCAGGTGATCCTGGGAATGCGAGTTCTTTTCCATGCGGTAGGAAGTAAATATTATGGTTGGTTGGAAGACATAAATAGTTTGAAAGTGAGGACATTGCTTAGTTTGTGACATTTAAGACGTACTGTGAGAGCATCCAAGTTGTCTAGGCGAATAAAAGATCCTGGTGAGATCCGACATGGGGTTTCTGGGAGGTAAGTGAGGGAGTGGAACTCACGACTGGAAGTCTGCAGCTACCAGGATCAGTAGAGGCCCCGTGCCAGATGTACAGCTCTTGACATCAGCTTTTTCTGTGGTTCAGTCTTCAGGCGGGCAAAGCAACCTGCAATCCGCTTTTTTTGGTTTAAGTTTTGTTGTCCCAAAGCATTAAGGGATGCCATTTCTGTAAGCAATCAATAGCTTTTTGGCAAGGTTTAAGTTCTTGTCTGTGCTCATTTCTCACACAGGGATATTTCAGGGCAGCTGTTTAAAGGTCTCTCTCAACGTTATCTAGAGAGCCTTTGGCTTTCCATATGAAATCAATTTGTGTCAGATGCAATTCATAATGTCTGGAAATCATACAGTTATGTGAAGGATCTCCTCTTGTTAGTACACCGTCCCGGTGCTGGAATGCAGTATTTCTTGCTTTAAGAATTGCTGCCTCGTTTGGCTCTATGGAGGCAGCATTACAAAGCTGATTAACTGTTACTTCATTTTTCCTCCCTGGGTTCCCCCTTTCAGCCTTATGAGTTGTATTAACAAATTCATTTGGGCATGTCATTTAATTCTTATAGGAGCTGTTTGCTGTGTTCCAGAGACAGAAATAATAGGCGCTTTTCCTCTTTCTTCCGTTTGTGACCAATTTGTTCAAAATTGATTTTTGCACGCCCTAAGCCATGTCCCACGGTAGAGCCCAGCAGGCATCAGTTGCTGCGGTCCGCCTTGTTGCCGCAGTTTATCCTACTGGGCTACCATGTGAAGTATAATGTATGCATACATACACATACGGAAAGCAATGAACAGAATGATGAAACGGCCTGTGGTCCAGATTGGTAAAGGGACTGCCGTGGTGGTCAGAACGTCCTGGGACTTTTCCTCTGCAGCTGCCTACACATTCAGAACAGTTGCATGATGCAGTTGGGCAGGTCCAGGCGCGAGGTTGGCACACTTTCGTTTGGTGCTTGGCGTCATCGCGCTTATCTTCTGGCCCAGTGCTCTCCCATACGTGGAAGGGAAGAAGTCTGTCTCTTTATGTGGATGAAGAACATTCAGTCATGCACATTCTGAAGTGGTGATGTCCCAACACAGCTGTGCTATGGGATTAAAAAGGGACTTGTCTCTTTGGGAATAGGAAGTGTTGCCCTGAAGATTTCATAGAATCACAGAATAGTAGAGTTGGAAGGAGCCATGAAGGCCATCGAGTCCAACCCCCTGCTGTTGTGGGACACCACCCCACTCAGATGGCTGTCCATGTTGAATGTCTCCAGTGTGGGAGAGCCCCCCACCCCTCCAGGCAGCTGGTCCCACTGCCGTATTGCTCCAACAGTGAGGAAGCTTTTCCTGATCTCCAGCCTGAATCTGGGTTGTCGCAACTTGAACTGCTTATTCCATGTCCTTTGCTCTGGTATCAGCAAGAAGAGATCTTGACCTTCCTCTTTGTGGCAGCCTTTGAAGTACTTATAGAGGGATACCATGTCCCCCCTCAGTCTTCTCCCTTTCTCAGGACTGAACATGCCCAGTTCTCTCAGTCTCTCCTCATTAGGGCAATGTTTTCTAACCCTGGACCATGTTTGTTGTCCTCTGCTGGACCCTTTCTAATTTCCCTGCAGCTTTCTTAAACCTTGGTGCCCAGAACTGGACATGATATTCCAGATGAAGTCTAACTAGTGAGGAGTATAGTGGAACTACTCCTTCTCTTGATTTGGAAGCAATAGTTCTATAAATGCATCTCAAAATAACATCTGCCATTTTTGCAGCTGCATCACATTGTTGGCTCATATTTATTAGCCTGCTTTCCACAATAACCCCAAGGCCTTTTTTTCTTTTTCAGCTCTGTCGAGTCACATATTCCCCATCTTGTATCAATGCATTTGGTTTCTTTTCCTAGTGGAGAACTTGGCACTTGTCCTCACTGAATCTCATTCTGTTGCTTTCAGCCCAGAATTCAAGTTTATCAGGAACACCCTGGATCTTTATTCTTTCTTCTGGGGTGTTTGCTATTCCACCCAGTTTTGTATCATCTGCAAATTTGATTATCTTTCCTTGTACTTCCTCATCTAAGTCATTAATAAAGATGTTGAAGAGCGCTGGGCCCAGGACTGAACACTGCAGCACCCCACTAGTTCCCTCCACCCAGTTTGAGAAGGAGCCATTGATGAGCGCTCTTTGTGTCTGATTTAGCAGCCAATTTTGGATCCACCTAATAGATTTTCCATCTAGATTTCAGATAAAGTCCTGGGTGTCCAGGTGATTCTCCTGTTGCATAAGTGACTGCTTGCCCTTGGGAACTTACTTTCTTCTTTTTCAGGCTATTGGCACAGAATATGCCAGCCCAAGAAAACCCTGAACATGACTGGACTCCAATCTATCAAACCCATTTTAATTTAATCTACTAATCGAAAGGGTTAAGAGCCTCTGTCGAAGGGGATGTGAATAACTTAAAATTAGCCACAAGGAAGCCAGAGGCAGTGTCTGTAATGCTGATTCACCAAGGCACTCTGGGTGAAACGGACAAGCAAACTTCTGCCCTTGGATTCGGTAGCACTGCCAGGCAGGGTACATGGGTGAACAGTTCAGAAGCGGCTGCATTAATCAATTAATTTTGCTTAATCACCAGGATGTGTTGCTAGGAGACGGATGTGGTTGGTTTGCCCTGGCCAGTTGGTATGTAGTTGAGCGCAGTCCTTACGAAGTGGATCCCGCTGCACAGCTCAGTCTCGGAAGTTTGCGGCGTGGTGCAAACACGGCCGTCTCTGCCCTTGGCACCGGAGCCACGCGCTCTAGCAACTGTGCACAGTGCCGCTGTATGAGAATCCTTCCGTTTAGAAATTGCTTACTCCAAGCAAAGATTACATTGCTAAGGTTGCACTTCTACAAAACGATCCAGTACTGGATTGAGAGCCAGTGTGGCGTTGTGGTTAAGTGCACAGGACTGGGACTCAGACGACCTGGGTTCTAGTCCCCGCTCAGCCATGGCGCCAACTGGGTGACTTTGGGCCAGTCACAGACTCTCAGCCCAACCTACCTCACAGGGGTGTTGTTGTGGGGATAAGATTGAGAGCAGCAGGAGGAGAAGGATTTATTTTATTTTAAGTACTTATACCCTGCCCTATATGTGAAAGCGTCTCAGGGCGGCTTACAAAAATCAAAGCAAACAATCCAACAAGTTTACAGTAATGAAAGAAATAATTAAATACACGCATAAAACCAATAATATTTCACAAATGAAGGAAAATCAAAATCAAGAACAGGAGCAAAATCAAAAACCAAAAAGCGACTGTGAAGTTAAAACCTGCTTAAAATTCCTAACATTTAAAATGGTGGGCAAATAAAAAGGTTTTTACCTGGCGTCAAAAAGAACATAGAGTCGCGCCAGGCGAACCTCTCTGGGGAGCCCATTCCATAGTCTGGGCACCACTGCAGAGAAGGCCCCCCTCTGGGTAGAGACCACCCTTACCTCTTTCAATGAGGGTTCCCGGAGTAGAGCCTCTCCTGCAGATCTTAAGGGGCACAAGGGCTCACAGGGAAGAAGACGTTCCTTCAGGTATCGTGGTCCCAAGCTGTTTAGGACTTTATAGATTAACACTGGAACCTTAAATTGGGCCCAGACTTCAGTCGGGAGTCAGTGAAACTGGAAGAGGACCAGCGTTATATGAGAATAACAACCAGTCCTCATCAGCAATCTGGCAGCTCTATTTTGGACCAGCTGAAGTAGCTGGACGGTTTTCAAGGGCAACCCCACGTAGAGCGCATTACAATAATCCAATCTGGAAGTTACCAGGGCATGTGTCACTGTTGCTAGGCAGTGCTCATCCAGGTAAGGATGCAGCTGATGGATCAGCTGGAGCTGAAGGAAAGCCCTCCTCGCCACCACCGTCACCTGTGCCTCCAGGGGCAGTAAGCCACTTACTTTAAAAAGTTCTTTAAAACAAGATAAAGGCAGGATATAAATGTATTAACTAAATAAATGAATAATACTTTAGGTAACGTTGAATGAAACTTTTGTCTCTTCAGCCTCTTGTTGTTGTTACTTGCAAAGTTGTGTCCGACCCATCGGGACCCCATGGACAACATTCCTCCAGGCCTTCCTGTCCTCCATCATCCCCCAGAGTCCACCCAACCCCACACCCACTGCCCCAGTGACCCCATCCAACCACCTCATCCTCTGCCGTCCCCTTCTTCTCTTGCTATCTATTGTTCCCAGCATTAGGCTCTTCTCCAGGGAGTCCTTCCTTCTCATTAGGTGGCCAAAGGAGTTGAGCTTCATCTTCAGGATCTGGCCTTGTAAAGAGCAGTCAGAGTTGATCTCCTCTATGACTGAACGGTTTAATCGCCTTGCGGTCCAAGGGACTCTCAAGAGCCTCCTCCAGCACCACAATTCAAAGGCCTCAATTCTTCGGCGCTCAGCCTTCTATCTTTATTTTATTTCCTTACTAACCTGGCTATTCAGATAGATATGCAAAAATACCAAAATACGTAAGGTGGTATGTGATAAAAGACTATAGTCCCACATGCATTAAAGTCCTATTGAGTTCAGGGTTTGTCTGTCTGAATAAACATTGAGCCAGGGGGCTTGCACGAGTCTGCAGCTGGATGGGGCTCTGACTGGTCATAGAACGGATTCCACCGGTGTGGCATATGTAAACCAGCCCCAGGTAAGGCAGTCCAGAATCGTGGAACAGCAGAGTGGAATCGCCTCCACCCAGACCCCCAGGTTTCTTTGGCGGCCTGGGGAATCTTCTAGAGCGGATTTTAGGCGGTTCAGGGGCTGCACGAGGGATTGAAGGAGATCCCTGTTGCATAACATCACTATTGTAGTGTTGTATTTCAGCCAGAGAGTACAACATTGCAACCGAGATAATTCATTATTTTGATTTTATTTACATGCGTCTTGTTCCCCAGGGTTATTGTATTGCTATTGCCATTGGCTATTTCCAGAGAGAGAAATCAAAAACTGTCCATGATCTATTAGCTCAATATTACCTGTAGTTCTCCAGAGTTTCTGGCATGAGCCTTTCTTAGCCTACCTAAAAATGTTGGAAATTGAAATGCCAGGACTTCCTTTGTTTTGCATTGCAAAGCATGCACTCTGCTATTTTGCTTTGCTTCTTCTATGTTGGTAGAGAGCAACCACGAGGCAAGTTTGTGATCAATTGTGCAAGTTTTTCAGGCCTTGATCTCCAGACTGAGTGTGTCATTTGCTGCTTCTCCAGTGGCAAAGGGTTCCCAGAAAGCATATCATCAGCAGCTTGCTTACTCCAGGGTGTGCAAACCTGCCTAGAGGGAAGCAGGCAGTGGAAATGGAGAGGCAGAACGCTGAAATGGGAGAGGAGGCTGGGGGAAATAAAAACACATTTCTGGTTCTTGGGCTGTGTGTCAAAAATTGAGTTTTTTTTGGAAAAGCCTGTTTGTTCCTCAAATAATTCAAAGAGAAGGTTATTTCCTCCTGCTCTCTCCTGAGAAAGTGGAAGTAGAAAGGTGGGTGAAGGTTTATTTCCACAGCTGGATTTTGCTTCTGAAGTGCTTGGCGAGTGTTAGAGACAGGACAGCTTGGTCCTCCTGAGCTTCATTTGGCCGAAGGAGCTCTCCTCAGCATTGCATTGCACCGCACAGAAGCGGCCCGAGCGCATCAGAAGCAGAACTCAGCACCCCTGCCCAGTCCCTTTCCTGCTTGAAGGACCAGGACTTCTGTGCTTCACTTCCTGCGAACCTCCAAAATGGTGTAACACCCGCGGTCATGACGATCTCCTTCCCACCCCAGGCCGGAAGTAAGACTGGGACTGTAATACTCACCATGGGGGGCAGGACAGTGTTGCGGGCCCAAGTTCCTCAGGTGTTAGGTGTGAAAGGATGATGTGAAGCAAGGGAGTAAAACGATTTAGAAAGGGTAGCAAAGAAAATTGCTTAGTCCCAAGGTGGGGAGGGGCCAAGATCAGATACCAGAAGGTGTGGGGAAGCAGGCAGGTAGGCAGAGGAGGGCCAAATACTTCCTGGGCAGAACAAAATGAGCCTGTTGTAGCCCACCGGGGGCAGGGCTGGACTGGGAAGAAGGGCCGGTGTTGGGGCAGCGCGGAGCAGGCGGGCAGAAAGATTGCAAACTCCCGGTACCCTATTAGCCAATGAGGGGAAAGGAGGAGGGAGAAGCGGCTGGGAGCAGGGTTCAAAAGGGGTGTGTGAACATGTGCTCAGGTGAACAGAACAATGGAAAGGAAGCCATTCCCTTCTGTTCCCTTTGTTGCAATAAAGTTTTAAAAAGAAGTCTCTGCCTGCCTGGGATATTTTTCTCTTCCAAAGGAAAGGAAAGAGTGTTATCTAACATCAGGCATACCCTCCGTTATCTGACGTGGGAAACCCATCAACCAGTATGACTCCTTTGCACAATAAAGGAGCACAATAAACTGCACAAATTGCACAATAAACATTAAACATACTATTTGGGAATTGTAGCGCTGATGACAATTACTTACAGGTGCCATAAGTAATTCCAGAACTCTTCAAAACTAATCTAACCACGTCGCTTGCTTTACACATTGCGATCTGTAAGGTCCCAAATACAAAGAAGAAGCCGGAGAGACTCCTGGCATAATCCATCCCAGCTAATTCAGTCCAAGGGTTCCCAAATAGAGGTTGAGGGGTTTGAACTACTCATGGGGCGAGCCATCCCAAGCAATCAAAGGCCAAGGTTTCAGAAAAAGACCTGAAGAGATCACAAGTTCAGTGATGTCAACAACCATCTTTTGCACTTCCATGAAAATGTAAACTTGATCTCAATGAGTGCTGGAAGGTTTGGAGGATCATTTCTAGCACTTTCAGAAGTGTTTATTTATTTATTTATTTATTTGGAAATTTATAGGCCGCCCCTTGCCACAAGCAGGTTTTTTTTTAAAACCTGTGAGTAGTTTGAACAAGCCCCACTTCAAAGTAATTATTTTTGTTCATTACAAAATTACGTTAGACTATCTGTTGCTTTGAAAACAGTCCAAGTATCTTGAAAATGCATGTGATTTAGCTTTTAGTAAAGTTTTCCCATGTGAATTGCTATCAATTTGCAAGAAGAGTACTAAAGATGGCCAGTTAAGTGGTTAAGAAAATGCAGATGGGAACCTTTAAAGCTTGAAATGGGGTTCCTTCTCAGCACTCGGAGCCCACGAGGTTTCCATGGCAATGTTCTTTTTGCTAAAGGTTACCAGAAAATTACATTTAATGGCTGTATCAGCAACACAGATCAATTTCATTTTCCAGATGTACTGTAGTCTTGCAACAGAGAAGCAGTAATTAAGTGCAATTAATTTTCAACTTGTGTGTGTTTACACTCACAAAGTAGCGATCTTCTTTACGTGCAAGGTGACAACAGTCCAGAGCAGGAGACAAGGTGCTCACCATCGGTTCGTTCCCCCTTCCAACTTCTATTTATTAAACAAGCCAGTGAAACCGAGTTCTTGCAGGACGTTGGTGGTATGGGAGCCATAGTGACTCTACTGCATCATGTGCTCCTAGGGTAACAGGAGAAGCCCAGGCCAGTGTGGGTGGAGTCCATGCCAGGCCCCACCAATGGACAGCATTGGCTCATGGATGTCACAGGAGTGGGAAAGAGCAGCGGCATGTGGTCCAAAGCTTCTCAAGTTCACCCAGTAGAAGCTGCAGTTCTCTTGCCACCAAGGTAGCCTGGCAACCTATTCCTTGGCTACTCAAGGCTGGGTGACCTCCTGCAAGGAAAGTGTGGATGGGCAGGTGAGGTGCGGCTTGCACAGAAGCTTGTCTCAGAGGCATGTAGTTGAATTTAGGTAAGGTCTGTCCTGAATCACAAATTATCAAAGCCATCCCGTTCTGTACTGTGCCTTTGCAGTGTTGATGCTACAACCAAAGGCAAACAAAAGAACTTGCTAAAATTGTCTGTGTACATAATTTGAGAAGATGCCAAGAAAAACTTAACTTCAGAAACACCCTTGTTGGCCATCCGTATGCAAAGTTCAAGTACAGGATATCGTTCAAGGATTTCATTGAAAACTTGCATGTTCTGCCCTTCAGCATGATATGCTCCTGTTTTTAATTAAAAATAGTAAGAACTATTCATATTGCATAATTTTAGCAAGGCTGTTTCCCCACTGCCTGGAAATGAGCTTGGTGCCTGGTGGCAGAGTTTGGGTACAAGTTTTCCACTGCAGAGAGAACTAGACCTAATAGGCTATTAAAAGGAAAAGGGTAGAGGTCTTGATTTTATTGGCAGGTCTTGTAGGCACAAGCTGTAGAAGCATGTGGGAATATTAAGATTAAGTATTGGATAATGAAAATTCTTGTTCATTAATTTGAATCTCCTGGGCTGCAGTCCGGTGTGTGTTTTGATAGAAAAATGCTGGGAGAATCGTAGGTCTTTGTGTCGAAACATGCGTAACAGTGCACCCTTAACTTACGTCTAATTTTGTGAAAACAGATACATGCCCATACATTCATATATAGTGGGACATTCTGTTTTTATGGGCATGATAATCAAAGTCAATAATCTCTGAATGCAATTTATGGCTGCTTGGAATAAAGGAGCTACAACTCAATTTGCAAATCGCAGAGATATTTTTTTAAAAAATGAAGTAACTGCTCAGAATGCCGTTTTTAGATATTCCACATTTCCCTGTTTGTTTGTTTTTTCCTTTTGTGAAGCAAAATGACCAATTGTAAAACAACATCTGTTAGTAATAATTAGTAATGAAACGATGTATTTGTTCTAGAGGACATTCCAAGTAAATGAACTTCTAAAACACCTGGCATATAAAAGCTTTAAAATAGCATTCATAGATTTCTTATTGTTAACAGAAACCAAATGTTCATTTCAGAAGTGGAGCTTAAGCAGTACTCATATAGTAGAGAGTATATGACATTGTGCATAGTACATAACATATAGAATTAATTGGATATGTGAAATTTTCACCAAGGAAATGTCAGCTCATACATCAGTTGGATTTGTGTTAAAGGTTGCCATGGGCTTCTCACAAGCTTAATGAGGACAGAACTCCATTTTAGTAACAGGCAGTGAGCTAAAAATAACTTATTAGGAATATGCTGTCCCATTAAGTTCCCTAAAGAAAAATGAGCCAAATTTGCTTGAACAATGGTCATTTATGTTAATGATCCCAAATTATATTTCCATTTTAAATGGAAAGGAATGCATAACATTATGTAAAAATTAGAAAAATAAAAAGCACTTAACTGAAATGAAGTTGGGTGCAGAAGAAAGTTTTGTATTATTTTTTAGCTAACTTGGGTGCCTAGATGCTTGTTCACTGCTGGACTGCCCTTATACTCAGGTGTTTCCAGAAGAGCATCCCTTGGCACTGTTCACTAAAAGACCAGTCCTAAGAAGCCGTCTTGCCCAGGGCTAGGTGTACGAAGATCAGGCTGTGGCTCTCTTGTGCTTGGCAGACCCTCTTTCTCACATTTGGTCCTGGTCAGGAAGCACCTGAGCCAGAATCAAGTTGCCTCTGTAATGCTAGCCAGTGTGCGAAATGTGTGATTCTTTGCACTAAGCCTGCAAGCCACATATGTGGAAGCAGAACATGTGTGGGTGGCGTGTGCGCAAGCCAACCTTACACACCCTTGAACTCACTTCCTGTCGGACATCCATGCACGGGCTGAAAGAAAGCAGGCCGGGTTCTGGGGAGCCAAGCCCAGGAAATAGGACAGATTTGTACCCCCAAAGCAGATTCCTCACACATCTCCACCTGGGGATGTGCAGGCTGCTCAGACCCCTTCCTCTTACCTTCAAGGTGCAGTTTGCTCTTCCATGAGTGTGTGGGACCAGCTAGCTCCGCAGAGACCCTGAAGGCTGGGCCTCCCCAGAGTTCACTGGCATCATTCAGTTGTGGAGGAAAAACCCCCCTGCTGAGCAAAGAATTCCCATTTCCAGGAAGGAGAGTCGCTTCAGCAGCCCTGTCTATCAAACATCTTCCTCTCCAGAAGTGACCCGCTTGCGTCGCCACCTTGTTAGGTTCCCCTGCCTTGGACTTCAGACTCCCTTTCAGTCTCAGTCTAGGCAAGAAATCCCTAAATCTTTCCTTTACCTGTGGAAATAGGGTTCATACCAGTTTTATTTATTATGTTTATACCCCACCTTTTCCCTGCAAGGAACCCATAATCCGCCTCTGTTGCTCCATCTTATACCCACAACAAGCCTGTGAGGGACACTGAGCTGAGAATCAGTGACTGTCCCCAAATGAGCAGCTGAGCTTTATGGCCAGCTGCATCACTCTTTATTGCCACGGCCGAGATCAAGTGGCACGATCTTAAGGAAGGAGAGGCGTTTTTTAATTGCAACTCTTCTGCCAGGGTGATCCAGATGTATGGATCACGCTTTGTGCTAATTTATTTCTCATGGGGCGGTACCAGCCAACACACTGGCCAAGCTCATTGACTGCTATGGGGCCAAGGAGGACAAGTTGAGTGGCATCCAGGGGTACAAGCCATGCACGCAGCCCGCTGGTGGCAAGCTCGGGGACCAGAGTGCCAGTGAGGGGACAGGGGCTATTTATTGTATTGTGCTGAGCGCCGCATGGATGACTGTCTCCCAAGCACACTGAAGTCATGCGGGGGTGGTATGAAGAGCTCCTGGCAGCCATGTTTTTTCCCAGTAAAGCTGAAGGTGCTGACCCGCAGAGGCAAAGACCAGTAGACAGCAGTATGTGGAGACCCCCAGGGACCAATTAAAGCACCTGCACTTAGCACTTTTACATGTGTGTGAACCAAAAAGTGAAACGGCTTGTATTCCTGGATGAGTGATTGAGGAACTCCTGGCTGCTGGAATTCAGTCTTCCAACTTACCTCTGATTCTGGGGCTGTAATCCCAAGATAACTGATAATATGAACTGGCTGTCGAGTAATAGTTTCTTTCATGGTGTGTTTCCAGCTTTGATGTACAGCTGTCAGTTGCTTATTGCTCATGGGGCATTGTTTTCCTTAATTTTGGGGGGGAACAGTTAAGGACACATTTGCTCAGCCCGGGAGATCAGTCAGTTCTTGTCAGTTGGCTACATGTTCCATGAAACTCTGACCATACTGGAAGGAACCCTGTCTTAGCCCTTGCTGTTACAGTGGAATGCACTTATTTCTGGTTTAGCTTCGTTAAAACACAGAACTACTGTAGTCGTTCTCTGGTGTTTATAAGAGCCAAAGAGAAGAAGCATTTAGTTAATCGTTCACATATATCAAAATCTAACCCTGTTTAAAGTTTGGTGAATCATTATATTTTTATGAAACCTGCTGATGGAAGTGTTCCTTTAATAATGCTTTAGAAATTCTTCACCATTAGTTGACCCATATTTGGTCCGTTTACCAAAATCTTTGTTGCCCCGTCCAAGCGCCAGCCTGCCCTGTTTTGTATGTAGAGGTTTTCCTGTTTAACCCTGATAACACTCATTAAAGGCTGCCTGATAGAGAGGGGGGGAAACTTCCACTGCATGTTAGAAAGCTACAGGGAGTCGGAGAACACAGTGTTGAGTCTTCATGGATTCAGCATAAAGCAACCTTGTGGCTTCTCTCTTTTCCCATTTTTTTAAAATGTTGAAAATAGGTTATTTGAAAAATAGAGCTGCAGCAACAAAGAGGAAAAGCAAAACACTGAAGACTGACCTATCTCAGTCTTTGGCCCTGTCTTACGATTAAACCAACAGGCTTCATAGTGCTTCAGTACAGAGTAAAAAAGAGTTGGGGCTTACAGAGGGGAGGGGACAAGAGCAACCCCTGAGAATAGCAGGGAGCCGTTACAATGAGAAAAGGAAGAGTTGAAGGCCAGGGCTTGGATATCTGATGCTGTATAGTGAAAGTTTCCTAGGAGCATGTTTCCAGCATCAAAATTAGAAGCATTGTTTCAAGGCTGAAATTGGAGCTGGTCTGTTACTCAGATACAACAATTTATCCCTTTAAAAAAAAAAAAAAAAAAAAGCACAGATCTTTGTATTCTTCACCTCACAGCGTAATAGCTCCATTTCTCTCCCAGGTACCTGCTGTAAAGTGAAACTGAAGAATACATTGGAGAACTTGGTAACCTTTCCAATAGCATTTACAAACATCGTAGTAATGTGCTTTTCCCTTTTTGAGGTGGTCTTAGATAAAATTGTTTTATTCCGCAGGCCATCAGCTGTAAAGGGCAGCACAGTATCTCCTACACACTCTCAAGAAACCAGACCGTTGTAGTGGAATATACCCACGATAAGGATACTGATATGTTTCAGGTAAGTGTATTCAATTACTTAGTTGCTTGTGGACTCTTAAAATGTAATTTATCCAGTTTTCTCCATGCTGCATATCTACACAATCCAAGTAAAAATATCCTGACAGATGTGGCACTTTTCCAAGTAAGGCATAATTTTTGGGAAGTTGTCCCTCTCCTCTCCCTTTGACACTGCAATGGAGTTGATAGAAATTGTGCTCAGGGTGCAGAGTTGATTCTCAGGCACTTCTAGTTGGGTAGGAAGCAAGCTGCACAAAGATGGTTACAGTCTGTGAAGAACAGGCTTATCTGCTTCTTCGCAGAAGCTTGTGGTTTGGTCGAGGGAAAAAAAACCACGGAAACATGACCCTATTGCATCAAAATCTTACATGCATGAGTGTTCACTAGGAAGCTGTGGCCAGCTGTGCGTGTTGTCAGCCACTGTGCATGCTCATGAGATCGTAAGCGGTGAATATGCTCCGCCTGCAAATATTTTTTTCCACTGAAGAGCTTTCCATGTAGGAAATTAGACACCGCTCTTGTGCGGCAGGTATTCTGAATAATGAATGCAAATCTTTCGTACATCAGCCTGCCCCACTTTGGACTGTTCCACGTCATCTTTGCTCTGTGTGTCAGGCTTTTGAAATTCACCACTGGGCTTTGTTGTTGACAAAAGAGGAGAGCCGTTCCATAGGCGGTAGAATAAAAATACTGAGCCTGGACTGTCTCCAGTCTTGCGCTTTTGAAAGTTCTTCCAGCGGGAACTAGCAGTGCCTGCATTATTTATGCTTTAATTTAGTGATGCTCTCTCGATCTTCTCGATAGGATGTTCATTCTGCAGTAAACATACAGAGCTACAGATGCACTTTTTTTTTTTTTTCCAGGACCACTGCCAACGCTGTTTCTTAAATATCTAGTTCAGGTGTTTCATTCATGCAGAGGTAGTTGTGAATTATTTGCACAATTGGGTGGACCCTTAGTTTTTTCTTCATTCCTTTAACGACAAAGCCTCCCCTCCCCACCACTAGATGTAAGCACTTCATAGAGAAGAGAAAACATGGAACATATTAAAGCATTATTTTATGCCTTTTGTTTTGCAAAGCTCAGCGTGCCTTCACAAGGCTCTTTACCTTTAGCGCTTCTTTGGCTTTAGTGATAGAATTAGGTGGTCCCTGTGGATTCTGATCCGTTGTCTAAACATCACTTTTGTGCTGCAGAAAATATACAGTTGTGTGTCAGCTCTAGCTTTTTGAGAGTGACAGTTTCTTCTGAAAATGCAATCGGGTGAAACATTCTTCGGAAGTATGGATATGATCTGGTGCAACCGTCAAAGTCACGGGGAACCAAGAATTCCATGCAGGCTGTTGCGGGAGGGGTGGACTTCTTCACCAGCCTTCTCGGTTGCTAGTCAAGAGAAATGTGTCTTCTTCCAATATTAGGATAGAGACGTGATGAGCTACCAGAGTGGCATGGCAGTCATTCCGCCAGTTCACTTGGTAGAACGTCTGTGTCCATATTTGCCCTCCCTCCCCCTGAGATCGGCAGCAGAAGCCCTCCTCCGGGAACCCTCTGTGAAAGACGTTAGGAGACAGAGTACCCGGAGGAGGGCCTTTTCTGCGGTGGCGCCCTGTCTATGGAATGTGCGCCCCAGAGAGGTCCGCCTGGTGCCGTCATTATTTGCTTTTCAGCCCCAGGCGAAGACCTTTTTATGTAAAAGTTATTTTAACTGTTAATTTATTATTATTATTGTATTTATAGATTTTAATATATAGCCGAGATGATATCAGTTTTAAATTATTGATTGTATTTTTATGTTTGTGGTTGTTGTGAGCCGCCCCGAGGCTTTGTTGCAATGGGGCGGCATAGAAATGTTTTAGATAGATAGATAGATAGATAGATAGATAGATAGATAGAAGGGATTTTTAAAATAATTGCTAGTGTGTGTTTCCAGGCTGGCTAAAAAGGGACCAAGCTTCCCCTCCTCTACAGCCAGTCTGGAAACATGGGCTGCTGGCCTTTTAGTGGGCCAGTTGAATGTTTTACAGACCCAAGACTTTTCTGGGCTTGCTTATGGGCCTGCTCTAACAGTGCTTTAGCTGGAGGACCCTCGGTGACTGGGGCAAAGAGAAGTGCTGTGTTCTGCCATGCGGACCACCTCTCACATGGTTACCCAACTGACCCAAAGTTGCTGTAGCTCTTCAGGGGAAAGCATAGTTGTGTTGTGTTTGCTTGGATGGCAGTTAACAAATGGTGTGACTGGCTAATTTGACTGGGGTTTTTCACACCATTCTTCCAACAATGCTGGAAAATGACAAGTGACCTTAGAAGCACAGTGTGTGTGTGTGTGTGTGTGTGTGTGTGTGTGTGTGTGTTTTAACTGCAGTGAGTGAATTTTGTAAGGAATTTCATTTAATGATTGCAAGCTACTTAACCCACAAAGTTGCCGGGATCTTGGGTAATTGGAACCATTGAAAATAAAAGCGAGCAATGGTCCAGAAATCAGTTCCTATTGCAGAGATGGGAACTCGGGACATTCTGAAAATTTCTACACAGTATTTGTAACACGTTCGAATTTGTCACTTGTTCTGTGTACTTGGAGTCCTGTGCAGCGCATGATCATCAGGTTTCGAGATGGAGAGGGAGACTTTTGCTGAAAGCATCTGAACAAAGCCATCCAGCGCAGCCTGGTATCCTTATCTTTTTTCTGCTGTGCCACTGCTGGTTTTCAGGCGGACCGCTAGATAGACGACATATCAAATCACATGCGATAGTTAATTCAAATATTAATAAGCTTCTGTTGCCTACAAACCTTGCAGGTTACTTGATAACTCGCATCATTAGATACACATATTGTAATTTCACTCTTCATACAGACTCTTCATCAGCATATTAACAGGATAAAGTAGGAAATGTACTAGTTTGGCTTCCCCAGCATATTTCTCTGGCAAAGACTAAATCCAACAGAACTTCATCAAAGTGTTGTTACTTGATTTGCCACATTTATAATCGGCTCTACATCAGAAATATTCCCTGAACAGTAATAACTGTTGCAAAAGAACATGGAAAAAATAAAGCATTTAAAATCAAATTGCATGAAAAGAACAATGGTTGGCCTTTTGCTCAGGAATGCTTTAATAAAAAGTCTTTGGCAGACACTGAAAGCAAAGTACAATAGATGTAGAATAGTCATCACAACACTTCACAACGCCAGTTGTTGACATCAGCTGGCAGAGAGTTCCATCGAGAGGGAGTTAATGCACTAACAGTACAGTCCTGTGGAGTTTTTGGAGTCCCAGCTTGGAAATTTGAGGTTGGAACTGGAATTTGAACTCAGAACTCAGCCCCTGCAGCCGTGGCTCCAAGATCACGAGAGAGATGTTGGAGAGATGGACTTTTGGGGGGTGGAGAGGGAAAGAGACAAGCTCTACCAGCATTTGAGGAATCCTGGAGGCACCCCACGTGCTTTCTCACATACTCCACCCCCGGAGTGCCAAGATCTGCCATTTTGGCATTTTGCATGGCGGATGGAGCACGGAGATAATCTTTGCTTCCTTGCTGCTCCTGCCCTACATAGGATGACTGTATTCCTCCAGGTTCAGAGGGACTGCACCCTAAAATCTCTAGTAAACTCCAAACGGACCTCAGTCATAGGTGGAACTTCCAGGAGTACCTCATCCAGGGATCTCAGTGGCCAGATGAGAGACGAAACTCCATTAAAAAAATGAAGAAACTAAAACGACCAAGCACAACCTTGCAATTTGGTTGCAAATGTAAAATATTAAGAGCTGAGTTTTTGAAAAAAAAATGCCCATGAGGCTCAAATATCGAATACCACAATTGCTGCATGTTTCCTTCTGATTCTTCTGTGCTTCAACACTTGAAGGCTGTTGATCTTGCTTCCTCTAGGAAGCTCATACGGTTCGGTTAGTGCACATCTCCAGAACATAGCATTAGCCTCTTCAAGGGCAAGGCAGATCTATATGACCTGCGCTGCAGTGAAATGCTGCACCAGAAACTCAGTGCTTGCTGTGTTCATCTTGCTCCTCAGTGTTTCCCCCAACTGAGCAATCTGTTGTAGCTCTTATTCAGTAACACACTTCTGATCGCTTTCCTTTTTATCGGAGAATCTTTAAAGGGCAGCCTTTGGCCTACTGATGCTACAGGAGTACAGTTGGAGAGAGTTACATTTCACAGAAAGGTGAATCTTGCACCTCTGAGCAAAAGACTTTGCTTAGTGTTTAATAAAGACTAGGGTAATTTCTGTTGTTTAGGGTGGAGATCCAGATCTTGGAATGCTAGTTTGGTGGGTGGATCTTTTACACAAAAAGTCACATAACAGACAAATATATCTATGTATCAATTATGGGGGAGGGTATTTTCTGAAAATTGGAATTTAGAAGGACACTGCCTTGTCCTGAGTGAGGCCATAGCTTCTCCTTGAGCAGTGTTGTCTTCTATTTGCTTGTTTTAAACATTTCTACACATGCTTTTTGCCAGTTGGCTCACTGGGCAGTTACAATTACCCAACATCACAATAAGATAAAACTAAGAACAACTTACATTCATGATCAGTAAAAACCAAATATATAAGCAATAGCAGTAACAGAATATAAAACCAATAAAATTAATCTAAAATAATTAATCTGCATTGGCACAAAAATATAATATAAAATTTCAATTAAGATACTGAGAAAAGAAAAAGTCTGGTGCTGAAAGGTTGCAAATCAAATAAAAAGTCTGGTGCCAGGGACACCTCTCTGCAAACATGGTGCCACAAACAGGGTGCCACAGCTAAAAAGGCCCTTCTCCTAGTAGCTACCTTCCTTGTTTCCTTGACAGGCGGCTCCCAGGGAAGGACCTCTGAAGATGATCTTAGAGTCTCGTCAGGCGTGTGTGGGAGGAGTTTGTGAACATTTAAGCACCTCGAGAGGCGCGTGTGTGAACAGTTTTATCAGCAACCAGCACAGATGATAGGACTAGGGTCATATGCCACTCAGTCTGTGTGGCTGCGTCTCTGCAAAGCCTTTGAGTTGCTTTTGGCTGGAGGTGCCAGGGATGGAACATGAGATGCGGGATGTGCTGAAGCAAGCTGGGCTCTGTGTGTGTTAGAGTGGAAGCGCCGAGGACCCGGGAATCTCTTTTTCAACTTGCATCAGCGTGCTGTGAGCATTTTGAAACATCAGTCCAAGAGAAAAGTATTCAGTGGGGTGATGTTCAGTGCACCCATGCATGTGTTTTTCCTGTCCATGTATTTAATCTTGCTGTGTGATGCGGTGGTCAAGAGGGCGAACACCACCCTTGGTTGCATAGCCAGAAGTGTGGCTTCTAGAGCGAGAGAGGCGTTACTGCCACTCTATAGGACTCTGGTGCGCCCGCAACTGGAGTATCATGTTCAGTTTTGGGCCCCTCATTACAGGAAGGATATAGCCAGGTTAAGGGTCAGTGCAGCGTAGGGCCACAAGGTTGGTGGCCGGCTTGCAGGGGATGCCGTATGAGGCGAACTGGGTCTCTCCAGCCTGGAGAAGAGGAGACTCAGAGGGGATATGTTGGCGACATACAGGTACGTGAGGGGGTGTCACACGAAGGTGGGTAGAGACCTGTTCTCCCCTGCAGAGGAAGGCGGGACGCGCTCCAACTGAGCCGAGCTCAGGGAGCCAAGGTTCCATTTGGATGCCAGGAAGCACTTCCTGACAGTCAGGACCCCGAGGGCGTGGAATGGGGTTCCACGGGAGGTCGCTGAGGCCCCATCGGTGAGGTGTTCAAAGATAGACTGGACGTGCACATGGTGGGCATGTCGTGAGCGGAGCCGGCTGGAGCCGGGGGTCAGACTAGATGGCCCGGGAGGCCCCTTCTGACTCGCTCTGTTTCTATGTTTGCTCTTCTGCACATTTTTTGCAGTTGTTCCTCCAAGGGGATGTCTGTAAAGCATGTTTTTAATATTTTCAGGTTGGCCGATCAACAGAAAGTCCCATAGATTTTGTTGTGACGGATACAATTTCGGGCAGCCAAAACAGTGATGAAACGCAGATCACCCAAAGCACCATCTCCAGGTTTGCATGCCGCATTGTCTGTGATAGGAATGTGCCATATACAGCCAGAATCTTTGCAGCAGGATTTGACTCGTCAAAAAACATATTCCTTGGGGTGAGTACACATAATTTCCATATGAGCTGAGAAGCAACCATGCGCCCCACAGTAGAGGACTCGTTTATGCATTGACTTATCCCAAGATGATTGCATGAGAGGGATCTTTGCTGAAAGGTGGGCTAGAAAACATTTGGGATGGGTAGAAGAAGTCTTCTTGCTTACATTCAGCCTCAGGGTTTTTTGCTTTTAGGGGAAAGAGACATGGTGGGGCCATTTCTCTAGCCCTGTGCTGCCTACTCTGACCGGCAGCAGTGCCCCATGGTCTCATCCTCTCCTGGGCGGAGCCTCAGAGGCTGGACTCTTTTCTTGCGGACACTGCTGGGCCATTCACCACCTTCCTGCTTCCATCACTGCATCCCACCCGCCACGGATCGGCACGGGGGTTAGCTGTGCCCTCCCCCAGTGTTGCCCACCTGCACCTCAGTTGGCATCTCCGCTAGTGAGAGAAGCATTGATGCTGCTGAGGGAGCAGGGAAGGGGAGAGGCAGGCAAAGAAGAGGAGCAGGGAGACGCTCCAGGCCAGGTCCACCTCCTGGGTGGGACTGTGGAGACAGAGCCTTCTCTTGCGGATGCTGCCCAAAGGACAGAGGCCAGCGGGCGCTGACTGCACCCCGTTTGGGCTACCGTGTGTAGAGGGGGTGCCGAGGTGGGGCCATGTTGACCATGTTTTTCTCAGCCAGCTGTTCTGGCTTGGGTTTTGTGCGGGGGAAATATTATCGTACGTTATTATTGCTTTATATTATGTATTATAATACTGTATTGAGTATTTCTGTTTTGATTTTTGCATTGCTTTTGTACTTAATATTGTATTGTGAATTTGCTCTGATTATATTATTGTATTTGTATGGAATTTGTATTATTTCTGTGTTATTGTAAGCCACCCAGAGAGTCCTATGGGTTATGGAGTGCCATACAAACAGAACCAGTCATTTGGTCAGTCAGTCAGAAGTCTTTCCCATGACCTGATCTGTTGTTTTTAAATGGAGATGCCAGGGGCTGAGCCTGTGGACCTTCTGTGTACACAGCCATGCAGCCTGCCCTGCAATATGGTCCCATTAGTCCTCTGGGCAGGTCGTACTCTCCACATTTTCCTGGGACTCTGTCTGCTCAGGAAAATGCGAAAGTGCTCTCTTTCTTTTCAACAGCCAACTGTCAAAATTCTGGGCCCCTTTCAGAGGGGGTTGTGACAGGGGAATGGGGATTGACAGGCTGGGACTTAAACCCCACTCTGAAACCTCTGATTGCTCTGTCCAAAACCCCTTTGAAAGAAGGCCCAGAATTTTGACAGCTGGCCAGGCTGTCAAAACTCCTTTTTCCCAGGAAAAGTGATGGAAGAACTCTTGCACCTTACAAAGCAGGTTGAGTGGCAGGAAGGGGAAAAAATCAAATTAGGCCTTTTAGGACTGTTAGGGTGAGAAAAAAAAGATGTGGATTTTGCTGTGCAGTGCCTTTAAACCCATCACCCCCATTTCATAAGAAAAGACCACTCGCACCTTGGTTTCTCTTGACAGCTCACCTGTTGACAACTGTCAAGAAGAAGGAAAGGATGAAAAAGCTGTGTCCTTTGGGGAGGCATCCAGGGCTTGTAGTGCTGCATCTTGGGCTCAGCCACTCATGGAACATCCCATCAAATTCCCATAGTTGAGCAACTTTGGTTGCGCAAGTGTTCCTTGCAAGAAGAGGAAAAAGGAACTTATTTGCATAAGTCTTCATGCACAAAATGGTTTCTTAATACGTTCCGGCAGCTACTGCCAGCTCCTCAAGGTGCCTCTTGAGCACAGAAGAGGAGGAGAAGGCAGTGGAGGAGGCGGTACAGTGCCAAAAGGCTGCGGCAAGCGAAAGCTCACACTTGCAGCAGGGGGAAGCCAGCTTACCCCAGACATCCCGCAATGTTGTTCGGAGACTTGTGAAGTGACTGGCATTGGTGGGTGCCTTGGTGCTCTTGGCTGGCGAATTGCTAGTCAGTCGCCACTGTCACTCTGGGGCCAGTTGCCTGGTTTCGAACCACATGCGAACCTGTCATGAACACAGCAAGCCCGAGAACAGCATTTGGATTGTCTGGATGGCCCGTTGCCCTTAAACAAGTCAGCCTGGAGGAATCAGTCAGGGTTTGTACAACACGTGCCAACCCGTGATCTGTGTGCTAAACCTGGAGGAATTGCATAAACCTGGAGTGTATGATGGAGAATAGGCGCTTGTTTTGCTTTTGCAAACAGACTAGCCTGTTTCCATGTCTTGCAGTCTTTATTTATTTATCTGTCGCATTGGTATGCTGCCCCATAGCTGAAGGCTCTTTGGGCAGCCCACACTGCAATAACAAATACAAATGAAAACAATAGTGAAGCAAAACCATAAACAAATAGGAGTAAAATACAATATATATTGTATCAGCAGCAGAGGCTCTCCTCCGGGAGCCTTCCGTGAGAGATATCAGGAAGCAAAGTACCCGGAGGAGGGCTTTCTCTGTGGTGGCGCCCCATCTGTGGAATGCGCTCCCCAGAGAGGTCCGCCTGGCGCCGTCGTTATTTGTTTTTCGGCGCCAGGCCAAGACCTTTTTATTTAAACAATATTTTAACAATGTTTAATATTTATAGGTTTTAATTATGCAGCTAGGGTGTTTCCGGATTTTAATTGTAATTGTTATCTATATTGTATTTATTTATTTCTGTGAGCTGTCCCGAGGCTATGTAGCAAGGGGATGGCATATAAAAACTTTAAATACATACATACATACATACATACATACATACATACATGGAACAGGAGGAAATAAACACAGAAAACCAATAAAACAATCTCAGCTGAATTAAAGCAAAAATGCAATTCTCTAACCTGGCTGTTAACAGCGTATGCAGGACTGTGGCCAGGCCTTTCCATAGTTCTGGGGAAAAACTATGTGGAACAGTGTCTGTGTCTCTGAGGCCAAAGTTACCAGATTTCTTTTGGACAACTCACTTAGGTGACTGGTTGAGAGGATGCCTTTATTGGTTGATGTTGGAAGGCAAAGTTAGTTACCTGTTGTGGTTTTTTTCTTGCTGCTCATGGTGTCTAGGAAAAAGCAGCGAAGTGGAAGAATCCCGACGGACACATGGATGGGCTGACAACTAATGGCGTCCTCGTCATGCATCCCAAAGGGGGGTTTACAGAAGAATCTAAGCCTGGGGTGTGGCGCGAAATTTCGGTCTGCGGGGATGTATATACTCTGCGCGAAACGAGATCTGCCCAGCAAAGAGGCAAGCTAGTAAGTTGGGATGCTTATGATAAATCATGCCTTTGAAAACAATTTCTAGCCTGACCGTCTGAATGGTCAGGTCCAGAGCGGTCCCTGTTTGTAAAACGGAGTGGCAGCAATGAAATGTCAAACTGAAGCAGCGTATGGAATAAAGCAACACGAAAACCCAGCAGAAAACACCGCAAACAGATGTGCTCATACTCTCCCTGCAAAGCCCTCCGGGCAGCCATGCCTTAACTGCAGGTGGACCTTCAGGGCTAAAGGGGATTTTAAGGGGTACCCAGTTGCTTGACCTCTTTGGGGGAAAGGTTGCAGAGCAAGACGCTGGCTGACAACCTGCGTGCAGGGAGTCGTTAGTTATGGGGAAGGTGGTCCTTAACAGCAGTAGGAAACCTTTGGAGCATATTTGGAAATTTGGGAAAGTTTCCACGCCACAAAAGACAAGTCGCCTGCTTGGAGACATCCGTGGGAAGTCAAGGACAAAGCAAGAGGGTCCCACTTTGCCCTGGAGTCGTCCTGGCTGCCAATCAAAAATAGAAAAGTAGTTTGAAGATAATCCCCAGGGGGAATGGGGTGGTTCGGAGGACACTGGGAAGATGGTCTGTGGCAGGGGCAATGCCTGTCGCTCCCTTAAGGCATCCCAGGGAGTCAGAACCGTAAATGTCAGTGCCAGCACTTTGGAGCTGGGCCTGGAAGCGAATCGAGAGGCAAGGAAGTTGGTGTAATGGCGAGGCCAGGCGCTTCCTGTGGGGAGGCTCCAGTGGAAAGGCGCCACCATGCTCTGCACCTTTCGTGGGCAGCCCACGCAGAGCACGTTGCACTAATTCAACCTGGATGGTCCCAAGGCATGTAAAACCAAAGCCAGGCCTTCCCCGCCCCCGTACTGGCTGGGCTTGCGGCGGCCGGCCATCGCAGCTTGCCACAGGCCAGCTCAGCAAGGCCTCATGTCCTGTCCCTTCCTGAAACTTTACGAGGGGGAAAGATGCGCCTCACACCAAGAGACGGGATGCCCTTCCTGAGCACAAGGTAGAAACCGCTGCTTTGCATTCTCGCCAGCCTGGAGTTCCTATGATTGATGGCTCTGACTATGTCTGTGAGAGTCTGCAGTGTGACCTTTCTGCTTCGTTTAAATCCAAACTTGTTGCTGATGAATTGCATGCCAGAGGACCTGGGGTTTCAGGGAAGCTTCAGCTGCAAACATGAAATGCATGACGCATTCTGATGAAATTCTGGTCTTAGTCCCTTATAAATTAAAGTGTGTGCATGAGTCTGGAATGCTCATGTTGGAGAACCGATGCACTTTTGGGCCCCGGCGTGTGCAGTCTTTTTCCAGGATGCGTGCGTGTATCTACCGACATAGAGAACTGCTTCATATATCCGACCAAGTGGGCTTTCTGATATAATAAATTTATATTAGTCTTTTCAGGGACTTCTTGCTGTAACATAGTCCTGTGAATGACATTACTGTGTGAAGATCGTTGTTTATGCCACACTATCAATGCTCAATGTGCATTTTACAGTGGTGTAAGCAAAATGAGGAAGGCCCCTGCCCGGAGGAACTTGCAATTTAAAATTTTGGCAGTGAGGCGGTCAGCAGCAAAGGAGGAAAGAGGGGGGCTCGGGGGTGGCAAGGAGCGCCTGTGGAGCCGGCTGCTCTGGTTTTAAACCGCAATAGCTTGTCACACAGGAGCTGGTGCTTCCGTGTTGCTGCATGAAATATTTGTGGGGACAAGGAGGAGGTTGTATGAGGCATCAGTGACAGCCACGGGAGGTTAATGGGAGGGGAAGATGGGGGGCGTCTTGTGTCTGGTGGGGGGGGGGGGTCAGGATGAATTACGAAGAGTGAGGGGATGGGGTGTGCAGTGGAGCTTTGGGTTCTAGTCCCCACGCAGCCTTGGCGCTCCTGGGTGCCTTTGGGCCAGTCCCAGGCGCCTCGCGGGGTGGTTGTTGTGAGGCTAAGATCGAGAGGAGGGGGAAACTCATGTGAGCTGCCTTGCGCTTCTTGGAAGGAAGCAGAGCAGGGAGTGAGTAAGTCGATAAGCTGACGGGTGGCCCCACACCTCTCCCTGCCGTCTCAGGTAGAGAACGAAACCAACGTCCTCCAGGATGGCTCGCTCATCGACCTGTGCGGGGCCACGCTGCTGTGGAGAACGGCGGAGGGCTTGCTCCACACGCCCACCCAGAAGCACATCGAGGCCCTGCGGCAGGAGATCAACGCGGCCCGGCCCCAGTGCCCCGTGGGGCTGAACACGCTGGCCTTCCCCAGCATCAACCGCAAGGAAGTGGTGGAGGAGAAGCAGCCGTGGGCCTACCTCAGCTGTGGCCACGTCCACGGCTACCACAACTGGGGGCACCGCAGCGACACGGAAGCCAACGAGCGCGAGTGCCCCATGTGCCGAACCGTGGGCCCCTACGTCCCTCTCTGGCTGGGGTGCGAGGCCGGCTTTTACGTTGATGCTGGCCCGCCGACTTACGCGTTCACTCCTTGCGGGCACGTGTGCTCTGAAAAGTCTGCCAAATACTGGTCGCAGATCCCGCTGCCCCACGGCACCCACGCCTTCCACGCCTCCTGCCCCTTTTGCGCCGTGCAGCTCACCGGTGAGCAAAACTGCATCAAGCTCATTTTTCAGGGTCCAATTGACTGACGATGCCGTTTTGCAGATGACCACAAGGAAGCTAATCCTGTTAACGATTTACTGTGAAGATAAAGAATTTGCCACTAACTCTAGCTTTTACCTTTTTTATAGGATTGTTATTAATCAGGGCTTTTGCGGGTGGGCATCGGCTGCGAGTATTGTGAAGTGTGAAGGTACACGGATACCTGAACCAAATGGAGATCAGTGGCATTGCATGCTGAGCAGCAGCTTGTTCATGACATCTTCTTGGTCAAATTGTAGTATATTTGTAATGTTTGTAAGATCAGAAGAAAAAATACAATGTCTTAATGATTTTTTTAACCTTGGATTTTTTAACAGAAATGCTTTTCTTCTAAACTTTGACAAGCCTTTAAAACACGTATTTTTTCAACCTAAAAGGAGCATACAGAATGTAATTCGTCTGTCCTGTCTATTTTTCTCTTTTCTCTCTCTTTTTAATTTGCAATATAGCTAACTTGAATAGTTCATTCTCAAGGAGGATGGACTGAATGTGTAGGCAAACCCAGGTGAATGTTGACTGTATACCTGCAGTAACCCAGCCGTGAACACAAAGCAGCTGGCTTCAGGAAGCAGAGCACAAAAGCTTGGCAGAACTCTGCAGTTTGGGCTAATGCCACTCTCCAAAAAAAGGAAAGAAAGAAAGATGCAAGTACTTGAAATTTGGAGGTCATGGACTGCTGGCTTGTGTCTGTCTTTGACACCAAGTTCCTGTGTCCATCAATGCTTGTAACTGAGAATGTGAGAAGGCTTAAAAATACGGGTTGCTTGTCCCATCCAATGTGTAGGACGTGTCCTTTTGTGTGCAGCAAAGAGTTTCTGAGTGAACAGAGTTATCCGGCGGCCACTAAACGACCATCCTGCTCTGTCTTGTGCTGACCGTACCCCTCACAGAATTGTCCTGCCAGGCTCAGAATTCGGCCCGGTTTCTCACTAGCTTGTCATACCTTCCTGCAGAGGGGCACAAGCTGCTTTTCTCTGGCTTCATTCCAAGCCAACCTTGTCTGTCTGAAGGCCCCTCCATGTGTTCCCAAGCCTGTCACTCATTTCCTCCCCAACTAGGCTGCCCCTACTGACACGTCCCCATCTTTTAAAGCCGTCCCTGTCACTCCCTTGATTGAAGCTGTGGGGAAGTGGCTCTATTGTCAGTGTAGTGACAAGGACGTGGGACCTTTGTGATGCATGAAAGTAATTTTGATAACAATCTGGTGAAGACGAGGCAAGGTATTTAATCAGCTCTTTTCGGTTCTGCATCTGGTTTTAGTTGTTTTGGGGTTCTTTACCTGTCCAGCCATCTTCGCCATTTTATCAGTTTTCTGTCAATGGCGAATTCTGCGCTGTGGTTTTCTTTCCACGGAGTATCGCTTGTCCTTGCATGCCTTGAGCCTTTAGGCAAATTGCAGCGTGGCAACTAATTATACATTCTGTTGAATGGCTTCACTTGCCCTGCTAGCACAAAGGTTTTCGTTTTGTTTTTACAGGACGTGCATCTGCCAGCCTTGAACAGAATCCAACAGAGAGCTTAGGCTTCTGCCAATTATTTCCACCCCATGGGTTCCTTCCCGCTATAAGCAAGATCCACCATTTATTCAAGGGAAATTTAGCACTTCCTTGGGAAACCCTGAAACTAGCGGAAATGCTTATTTCTAGAAGATGGGTTTGCTTATCTCCTTTGTGCAAGCTTTGCTGACCTCTCTTCTTTCAGAAACTAGGGTTTCCTCTCATTTGGAATTGCCCTGGAAGCACAGAAATGCCCTTCCTAAGCAATGGGTAGAGGAGGATTGGTCCAGGCTTCCATTGGATGCTGCCGCTCGATCATCAGTGCCGGGCGCTCTTGAGTCTGGATGATCTGCAGAAGGATTTCTCATGATTCGCATGTTTTGTAGCTATTTTAAAATCAGTAATGAAAACTAAGCTGTTTTGTTAAACTTGCTTCGGTGATGCTACCCCCAACGTGCAAACATTTTAAAATAGTTTTAGTTCTGCTGTTTTGTTAACTTTGCAGTCTGCCATCTGTCCTGTTTTTCTTACCGTCTGAAAAGTGTCAGTTCATTATTATTTTTGTTTGCAATTGGGGAAAAAAACACCAAATGTCACATTTAAATAGCCAGGATTAATTCTTGCCCTAGGTGACTCGAAACCTTTCATTTGGAGTGCGGGGAATAGGAAAGAAGAAAAGTTACTTATCACTCTGAAAGTTAGGAACTGGGAGTTTCACGTGAACGTTAACTTGCTGCTTGCTAACATTGCCATTGGTGTGGGACAATGTTTATGCTTTTTCTTTACTTATGAAATTGGAGGTATTCTGTGCAGATGTGAAAAAGACCCCGCCCAAAACTCATTGCACATCTGGAGTGAACCTGGCAGTTTTTATCTCCTTTCTGTTAAATTCACAGCAGTTCCTTGCAATGCTTGTGTCCTTTGTATAAATATATAATTTATATGATTTTAATATATTGTGTATATACTTGAATTGGCCTGTTCATATTTTGGATGTAATATTGTTTTATAGTTAACCTCTTAAACATTTTCATGTGTCCATTGCCCACTGGCTGATGGGGCATGTTTTTAATCTGCTGTTTAATACGATTTGGCTGTATAAAAAGATCAGCATTTTGAAGTTGAAACAGCACTTCCTT
The DNA here is from genome assembly GCA_023646645.1 of Varanus salvator macromaculatus. NCBI lineage: Eukaryota > Metazoa > Chordata > Lepidosauria > Squamata > Varanidae > Varanus > Varanus salvator. The sequence goes on along the minus strand of JAIXND010000624.1, from coordinate 22,509,600 downwards.
TTGTTTGGAAAGGTTTCACTCACTCCACATTTTGAAATCTCACACACTGCAGCTTGCCTACTCAATAGGTTGGGAGATAGGACCAGTTGCTTGCAAAACATGTTGTGCTCGTGCCTTTAAAAGAAACAGCTTTTTGCCTTGATTCCACAAGAAAAAACACGTTCTAGTTCTGATAGCCCTTGCTGCCATAGCTTGGGAGATCCACAACAGATCCCTGTCTTTTAGTGTACGTGACCTGGGGCCCTTTTTGTTCCCCAGTCAATTCTTCAAGCTGCCTGCTCAAGTAAAAATGCCGTAAAATTAAAGGTTTAAAATGGCTGTGCTTGCCAGCGTCTAGGGCAGAAAAACATGGCAGTACATACTCTCTCCCCAAAGGCATCCGCTGTCCCCACAGTTAGATTTCCTTCACCTGCAAATACGTACCTAAAAAGCTCACACTGCCATCATTGAAGGAGTTAACAATATGGAAGCTGCTCTAGATGTTTTGAAGGAAGGACCACTGGATAGACTCTTGAATCTTGAAGCCCTTCCAGGCGTTTTGCGTGGGGACAAGCCCAGTTAAGGATTCAAAATACTGCTGGCGGGCTTCTGGGGAAAACAATATGGTCTAGTAGTAAAGGTTTCTCCTTGCCTCTTAACAAGAGTCACCCCTTTTCTTATTGTAATGTTTTGTGGGGAAGACCCTTAAGGCTATGAGCGCTGAAGGTATTCCTGGACAGTGCTCCACTTTCCAACATGGCAACTTTAATCTGCCTAAAGTTTTTCTGGTGTGCTGTGTGTCTAGAGGGTTTTCCAAGGAAGGGTAGTTTTAATTCTTCATAGTTTATTCATGTTCAAGGTTAGATTAGGCTTGTCTTTACTTTCGGCAGGTCAGTGATGTGTGTTACTCCACCTAAAGATCAGGCACCGCTCAGAACCTGCACTTGTGTTCTGGTGCAGTTAGCACAAAAAATGCAACAGCCAAGGGAGAAAAGCGCTCTCTGAAGGAGTCAGAATGAAAGGTCTTTTGTAGTTTCCTTACTTGCTGGCACTGAAAGATTCTACACCAATAATGGGCTTTTCTGGATGGATTGATTGATTGATTAATATCATCTCTGTTTCTGTTGCTGTTTGTTTTGCCTGTTCCTAAGCTTCCCTGACATAATTATTTCGCATTGAAACTTCCTAGAGTAATACTCTCAAACACTTCGTTTTTTGAGAGTTTGCAACCTGCTTTTGGTATATTTTTCTCCCCAGTCAGCAATAATGCAGTCGATAAGTACAGGTTTTGTGGCAGTCACTTAGTCAAATTTGTACAGAACTTGGTACAGGTTCTAATCCAAAGGATGTCTTGTGTCTCATCTGTTAAAGCTCTACTTTTTGTATGTATGCAGCCCTGACATTCCTTGCTCGGGAGGAGGAGTAATTTGTTGTGGGAAACATCGTGGCAGTCTGCATTGGATAACCGAGCCCTTCTATAGCACACTATATCCAAGTACGTTAATGTGTGCTGATTAGATTTATTTATTTTGGTGCCTCGGGGGTGGTCTGAGACGGAGGTTTAGAAGACACTTATTTTGGGGTTCGGTGAGGGAACCCCAAGATTTTGGGAAAGAACTGCATCTCTGTGGAGGAGAAAGCCTATTGCAGAAACGTGTCAGTCGGCACTTGGCATGGGATTGTGGCTCTTTGTTTATCTGCCCGGCTCAAACAAATTTTTGTGCACCACGAAGCACCTCGTTTGTGGGAGTGGTGCTTTCTGCCATCACCCCTTTCTGTGGCCATGAGAAGCCTCAGCTCTTCTTTGGACTACAGCTTGGTGGTTGTAGGGTTTTTAAAGCCCCCCTTTTAACATACCCATGGCTTGGGAGAGAAGGTGACTTCACATGCGTCCACTTAGTCTTCTTATTTTAAAGACTGCGTATGGTCTCTCGTTGTGCGTGTTTGTAGTGTGCGTAGCGTCAAAGAATATTGAAAAGCTGGTCACAATGCTTGCTACTTATGCATGTGGCAGGAAACGGAAACTCCTAAGTTTGCAAGGGGTGTCTTTCCTTGTTTTTTTTTTTTTAATAGGTTTTATTTGAAATTATAATCCTAAAAACAAAGAAAAACTAAAAACAACATCCATCATCAAAAACATCGAGCCCACTGGGTCAGCCCCCACACCTTTCTTTTTCCATTTATGATAACTTAAAAACATATTTAAATCTATGCCAAGTCCCGTTTCTCTACCCAATAATAAAAAGAGTCCCAAGTTTGATAGAAGTCAGTATCTTCTTTCTCCTTCAATGATAATCTATCCATTTCTGCACAGTCCAAGATCTTTTTTAGAATCCGTTCGTCGGTGGGTGGCTCTTCACTCTTCCAGTGTTGGGCAATGATTGTCTTTCCTTAAGAGGCATATCCAAGCTCGTTTTCCCTGATTTCCAGTAGCCATGAAGCGATGCTTGTGGGGTCCTTCCAAATTCTCTAAGGCATGCTGAGAGATCCAATAAACATCAGACTAATTAAAGGCTGCTGTGATGCTTTGGAAGTACCTCATTCCAGCCAGCCATAGTTAAGGAAATTCTGCACTGACTTACCTGCTACAGAATTCAGTAAACTTTAAAAAATGGCGATTGGCGCTTTATAGCCTAAAGAGCAAAGGGGGGGTTGGGTTCTCCTCCCCCCCACAAGAGTTAATAGTGCCTCCCATTTAAATTTCAAGAAAAGTGTGCCTCACCCTTTTCTGAAGTCCCAGGGAACCCCGATGTAGCACGAGAGAAGATGGTGGACATCACACTCGGGCAGGTTTCAGAGGAAATGATAAGCACAAGGTTACATTCCCCATGGCTGCCCTCTGCTGTTATTTATCTGGCTTCTTGACCATGAAACGCAAGGTTTCTCTGTCCTTTGATTGAACAGAGATGGAAACCATTTCATTCCGTACACATACAGGTTGCTAGTCCTCACCATCATTTCCATAGGTAAGTAAAAACAGCCGTTTTAGGGAATATGGGGACTTTAGGATCCTTTCCTGTCACGGCAAGTTTGCATCCAATGTGGGCAGTTGGTGGCCCTGCTGAACTGCAGCTCTCTCAGCCCCTCACCATTGGGCATGCTGGCTAGCTCTGGTAGGAGCAACAGCATCTGAAGGGCCCTTAGTCGCCTCTCTGTGGCTTACAACCTTGGCTAGCTCGCTCTTTGGTCATCTTGCCTCTTTTGAGCACACCCTTCTCCAAATAATACGATTAGAGTTAAGTTTTGAAACAGGTCCTCTTGTTTCATTTAATTGCTGTTGCCAGCAAGACCAATTTAGATGTTTTGGCCCTAAACTTAGTTTCGTGCTGATGCGGTTTCTGTCATAGTTTCTCAGTCAGTTCCTTACAGCCCCTGTGCGCCTGTGCTTAGAAGTGTGATGGGGAGATCCCTTTGTGGCTTGTTTCCCAGTCCCAGCCCTGCTTCCTGACACTCCAGTCTGTTACAAATGAGTGTGCCTTACCCAGTCGTTCTGCAGAAAGGCTTTGAACAGAGCAACTTCGGTTCCTTCTTAAAACCACAGCACCTGGTTTATTAAACAGGCCTTCAAGTTGCTTTTAAGACGATCGTTTCTTCTGGAACTTGTTCCCCTTTCAAAAAAGAAAGAGCAAGCAAGCTCAGGTCCTTTATGTAAAATGTTCCTTGCTTGCCAAAAAGAATCAAAAAGTAATTTGTCTTGTCATCTTGATTTGATGGATAAGTTAATCTTGCAGGCATAGAAATGCATGGACTGTGGTGTGGAAATGGGATCTGAGAGATTTGGGGTGATTAGAAACACGGGTAAACAGTGCTGTTGGTTGACAAGATGGTTTTTAAAAAGTTGTGTAAGAGACCTACCTTGCAGGGTTGGTGTGAGGCAGAAAACTGATCAAGAAGTTGCTTGGGTACATGCTCTGCATCGGACCAGATGGCGCTGGGTCAGGACAAGAAAATCAGAGGTCGCCTTTCTGTCTCTTCCCTCAGTTCTCGTTCAATTTCTTTTCAGACTTTGTTCTGAAATAACTTCTCAGATAATTCCTTAGCATGATCCAACTTGGCCTTTGCCAGCTTGGCGCCCGCAGAAGGGTTGGACTTCAGTGGTGTTGACTGGACTCAGTAGGAGCTTGGGGAAGGATGGTCTGCCTAAATGAGCACTCCAGCCCTGCGTTTCTCCTCGGAGTCCTTGGCTGGCAATTTTTCCGCAGTGGAAACGCCACAACTTGCATCTGGGCTGTTGTTGGTTGGCACTGGCTTTCCCCGTCAGCTACAGATGTTTTCCTCTGGCAGAAGATGGAGAAACATTTCATTTGGACAGCCTCCTAGGATCTTAGCCTGCATGATCCTTGGTCTTGATGCATTTGTGAATTTCCCTAAACAGCCAACAAATGCAGCCTTCGTTCTGAATGAAAACAAACCTATGTTGGACATAAGAATGTTCCGCCATTTCACTCGCTGTTTGCCCCACATGGGTTCAGGAAAAATAATCCCTTTTTCACGAGCGCATGCCAGGCTGTGCCGGGTCTGTGTTGCCTTGTCGGGCCAAAGCAGAATGCGGCACTCCGCAGCATGGTGAACATGCTCCCTTCTTCACTCATGGTCACATGTGCACTGTGGTGTCTTCCCTTTTCCCCGCAGTATCTGCTTCAGGGGAAACCATGTGGGAAGTGGCTGGACGTGTTTGCTATCAGCCGGGTTCACCCGGGGTTTCCAAGTTTCCTTCCCTCGGGGCGCCTTTTGCACACTGATAAAGCGGCTAGGGACCTCTCATGTTTCTGCACCCAGCCTCCCGATCGGAAGTTTTCGCCGGCGTTCTGTGCTGGGTAATTCGCTGGCCAGGCATTCCCTTTGCATGGGGAAAACAGAGAACGAGCCCCGACTGGCAGTCCTCCAGGTACGGTGGCCTTCCAGTCCGTCAGCTGTAGCCAGAGCTTAGAGTTCAGGCCAAACCATCTCGAGGGCTACAAGTTGGACACTGCACCCCACCGAAGAATGTCCCCTGACTTCACACATGAATCGGGCGGAAAGAGAACTGTGCTTCAGCCATTGTGCCAGGGACAAGCCCCAGAAGTAAGCTTTAGGGAACGCCTCAGGTTTTCAGAAACCCAGCTTAAAAACCACTGTGTTAGCCCCTGGCCCAATATTTTAAAATAAAAAATGCAAGAGGTTCATCCTGGCGAAATAAGGCATCCAACTCATTTCCAGGCATTCCTATTTGTAAGCCCTTTCCCTGCCTTTCCACTGCCAGCCCTGCATATGGGATAAATGGGATTTGCTAAAAAGAAATTTAATTCTGAAGGCGCAACCATGCCGTGCACTATCCAAACTGGTCAGAGAGATTTGAATCATTTCAGAACCGCGTCGCAATCCCAGCAAGTCAACTGGAAGGGAGTGGGGGTTTTGCGAAAAATGTTTACTTCATTGTGTTACTGGCTGTTACATGTTCTCTGTTTGTGAAATCTGGCCTTTTATGCATCAATGTGAATGGATATTAACACAATTGAACTGTTGTGTGTTTTGGAAGTACAAGCCATCTTACGGAAGAGGAAAAACAATTAAAAAGGTATTCCAGTGTTATAACCTGACTCCATTTGCTTCATTTTCAGCCTTTAGAACCATCAGAGGAATATAATATTTGGTTTGTCAATAATGGTTAAGGACAGTCCTCAGTAAATAGTTGTTTTAACCCTGTGTGTGAAGGAGAGAGTTGATGTGTCTAAGCAGCCTTCTCCAATCTGGTGCCCTCCATATGAGCTGAGTTCATCTACCGCCAGCCTCAACAAGAACAACTAATGGTTAGAGAGTTGGAATCTGGCACACACCAGGCTGAAGACTGGTCTCGGCTCTTAACATCAGTTTAAAGTGTCTGTTCATGCTATTTCCATCCTGTTCTGCAGCCAGAGTTCTCCCTTTAGAAACAGAGAGTCAGAAGGGGCCTCCCGGGCCATCTAGTCTGACCCCTGGCTCCACTCATGACTTGCCTACCATGTGCCTGTACAGCCTATCATTGAACACCCTCACCAATGGGGTTCAACCACCTGTGGAAACCCATTCCATACCCTGGGGGTCCTAACTGTCAGGAAGCGCTTCCTGGCATCCACCCTAAATCTTGGTTCCCTGAGCTTGGCTCCATTGGAACATGTCCTGCCCTCCCCTGCGGGGATCATGACTCACCTCTGCGGCACCCTCTCACGTGCCTGTCTGTCGCTAACAGGTCCCCTCGGAGTCTCCTCAAGGCTGAGAAGACCCAGCTCCCTCAGTCTCTCCTCATACGGCTTTCCCTGTAATCCAGCCACCATCCTAGTGGCCCTTTGCTGCACCGATTCCAACCTTGCTACATCCCTCTTGTAATGAGGGGCCCCAGAATTGAACACAATACTCCAGCTGTGGGCGCACCAGAGTCGTACAGAGTAGCAGTCAAAGCCCAAGGAAAGAGCAAGATGGGGTTTTGAGTATAAATGCCGCTTTCCAGTTGGGAACCATATCCTTGTAGTTAAATTTAGGGAGACTTGAGAAGGTGAGAAAGTGGACATGAGCGTCGGGCTGCGTGGTGGGAAAAGGAGAGGCTTTGGGCTTGGGCCGTCCTTGTCCAGCTCGCACTGGCTTGGGCGCAGCTTTTGTCACCCACAGCTGGGCACTTTCTCCTCCTGAAGAGCCTGTGTGCACAAATCGAGAGGCTGGTTGGAGCCTCCAGAGGAAGGGGAGGTGGGGCTGATCCCACAGCAGGCGGAATGAACACCGGCAAAACGGAGGCGGCGGCGAGGCAGGAGAGGTGAGAGAAGGTGGTGATGGGGGGGGTGTGCAGCTCGCCCCCTCAGATCCTCTGCCCCTCCTGCATTTCCTTCTGACCGTCTGCATCCATCTTCAGTCAAACCAAGCATTCATATTTGCTAAGAGAAGCCCATCATGAGCCATGTGACACACTTGTGGCTTGCTCTCTCAGGCGCATGGCACTTCCATTGTAGGGTTGCCATAACTTGGAGACAGCTTGACGGCACCTAACAAAGCTGCTCTCCTTGTCCTGCTTTGACTCCTTAGCCTCCTAAATGGAGATGAGAATCATCTTTGGATTCTCAGAAGATTGAAATCTACACACGTTTCATGCTTCTCAACATGTGGAAGACGCATGACTTTCAGGCTTCTGGCTTACTATCCTCATGGTTAAAACAGTAATAATCATAACCGGCTGCAAGTCTCTCACAACGCCCTGCCATCCGTCTCTCTCAGTGTCCCTCACATGAAATATTCCTGGCTTGATCAGGTAGGAGCTTCAGTGATTGTTAAATCTTTCCGTGATCAAAGTCCTCATTTTCCCTCTTCCGGTGATTAACTAATACCAAGCTCACTCTCTTCGTGCAGCTGACCTCGCTCTGTGCTAAGCTGCCTATCACTTCTATTAATAGGATTATTATGTAAAATGCTCAATAATACCATGAAGAGATCAAACAGGAACACGAGAAATTATTATACTGGATTGTTTTGCGGCTTTAATTTTTACCGTCCTCTTGAGAAAAGCAAGCAAGGAAGCTGGCCCTTTGGGATGAGTGGATGCCTGAGGGAGCGGGGCTTCACACCTGATACGGGGAAAGTATATTTTTAAGGCAGAAAGGTGCAAAGTTGTTGGTATCGGGGGGGGGGGGGTAGAAGCGCAGGGTGGTGGGGGCAGTGCGTCTCAGGCCTTGGGGGCGGAGGTGGATGCCAGGGCTTGACAGCAGGAAATGGAGTGGCCTTGCACAGCCGTGATCCTCACTCGGTGGAAGGGAATTTATTGCTTGGGCCAATAGTTTGCTGCCCAAGGTGTCACAAAACCTGCTCCTGGATGCCCGTGCAAGACCAATGAAGGCCAGAATACACCTGCTCTGGGCGGAGAAAAAAGCTGCAACGGGTTAGTTGACATGAATCGTAGAATCATAGAATAGTAGAGTTGGAAGGGGCCATGAAGGCCATCCAGTCCGACCCCCTGCTGTTGCCAGACACGACGTCACACCATCCCACTCAGGTGGCTGTCCATGTCGAATGTCTCCAGTGTGGGAGAGCCCCCCACCCCTCCAGGCAGCTGGTCCCACTGCCCCATTGCTCTGACAGTGAGGAAGCTTTTCCTGACGTCCAGCCTGAATCTGGGTTGTCTCAACTTGAATTGATTCTTCTATATCCTACACTCTGGTATCAGCAAGAAGAGATGTTAACCTTCCTCTTTGTGACAGCTGTTGAGGTCCCTATAGAGGTCCCTATATGTTCCCCCTCTGTTATCTCTTCTCGGGGCTGAACATGCAACTGCCGGCAAATGTGGAGTCCACTTGGGGGTGTGGTTATGGGGACTATTCTAACGAGCATCTCTAGACCTCTAGAAAGGGTTAGCAGGGAGAAGCTCCAGCAGAAGATGGGCGCATACCTGTTTGTGCACTAGAATAGGGACTTAGTGGAAGAAGCCATGCACAGCCAAACGTGTTGCAAAGCATGGTTTGCCCAAACCGGAGGGCAGCCGATCTCTACACAGCAGGGGTATGGAACCTTTCCCAGCTGAAGGGCCGAATTCCATTTTGGAGACGCTCTTGGGGCTGCATCCAGAGGTGGGTGGGAGTTGAAGGCCAGAGAGGTACGGCCTAAAATGTCAAGCTATTTTATTCATTTATTTATTTATATTTATTTATAAAATTTGTATGCCGTCCAATTGCTTACGTCTCTGGACGGGGCGTATTTTAGCCTGAAGCTCTTCCTGCTGGTAGCAGCTTTGGAGAAGATTTGAAACTTTTTTAAGTGCACAAAATCCAGGAAATCAAATGTTTGGACTTAGGGGGAAAGCGGGCAAGCCAGGGGAAAGGCACATGGCCTTTTGAAGGAGCGCAGGGGTCAGGCTTGGACCCAGACCTGAGGCTCAGCACCCTGTTTAGTCCACTGCCGGGAACTCTGCACATAAAGGGCAAACTGGTTTGCGCTGGGAATGCTTTGCCCTTGTGGGGGGCAGGACCAGACAAGGAAGAGGAGGATGGTGTGTAGCTCGGGCATCTGGAAAGTTAAAAAAGAAAAAGAAAAATGAGGCAAGTTCTGGCATTACTCGAAGCACCTTGTTTAAGGTCAGTCAAACAAACAAACGGATTTCATGAATGTCAACGGGGAACTGAGAAACGAAGCTACTTAGCTGTAGGTGTTCATGCAGTAGCTTACATTCCACTGCCTCCATGTTCTCAGAGCTGCGTTTTGGGATAGAATTTAGGCGGAAAGTTAAATAAATACGTTACTTTAAAACGTGTATTTGTTGTGCTGTCCGGAGAGAGGGGTCCTGCTGGAAAAAGGGTGGCTTCTGCAATATGGTGGATCCAAGCTGCTGAGAACACCCTCTGCCAAAAGGGAGTCCCTTGAAGATCACATTAATTATCTACAAATTGATGGCAATGCAGTGAAGGGCAGCTCATCAGCCCCGCAGTACGGACAGCTGCTGCTCCAATTCTGAGACAGGCTTTTGCCCTTCCTGTTATCAGAGAGTACGCACACAAGATGCATGTGTGCTTCATGCACCCCCCATGGTGTGGACAACTGCCACACTGAGGTCCACCAGCTGGCTGCGGATTGCCCGGCCGTCACCGGAGCATGAAGGTCGAGGCCTCGTGAAAGGCGTTGCAGCCGCAAGCCATGCAAAGGCTCTGTTGAAAGGCTGAGAGCGAACCTTTCCATCCCCAGCTGGAAAAAGCCCATTGACAGCATTTTGCTGTGAGATGGCTGTATAAATTCTTCCCATCTTTATGCTGCCCAATAGCCAAGGCTCTTTGGGCAGTTAACAAAAGCTGAAGAAAAAATTAAGACACACAAGACGTGCCGTGCATTTCCCACTCCGTTCCTCCTACCCACTGGTCTGTCTGCTGTTGTGACCGGCAGGACGTGCAGAACCTCAGGGGAATGTGTCCTTGCAGGGTGGCCAAGTGGAGGAGTCCCCTTCCTGTGTCTCCATTCAGAACCACCGTTTGGCGGTTTCCTAGGTTTCTGCCGTTTTTTTCGCCATTCTGAGAAGTTGAGCTGCCTCTCCTAAAGCTTAGTGAGTGGCAGAAATCTTTCAGACAACACAATGCTGACTTCTTAAATATCAGCCATGCCCTTTAGCTTTTCAACCAGCCCCCTCTGCCACGAGCACGTGGCCCCTGCAAAGTGGTACATGGTCCAGTAAGACCAGGTGAAACCAGTTTGGCACCCAAGTTGCAAAAATGTCACATAGAAATGGGGGTTGGGAGGACAATTGTGACTCCACTGAAATTCAGAGTTGCTGCCCTAGAATATGTGGTAAAGCACATTTTGTCTCTCCCAGTTGGCCTTGGTTTGTTTGTTTTTTAGTCGTAAAGTCATGCCCAATCCTTCACAATCTGATGGACAACACTCCTCCAGGCCTTCCTGTCCTCCACCATCTCCGGGAGTCCACTCAAGCTCACACCAACCGCCTCAGTGACTCCATCCAGCCACCTCATCCTCTGCCGTCCCCTTCTTCCTTTTGCCCTCAATCCTTCCCAGCATCAGGCTTTTCTCCAGGGAGTCCTTCCTTCTCATCAGGTGGCCAAAGTATTTGAGTTTCATCTTCAGGATCTGGCCTTCTAAAGAGCAGTCAGGGTTGATCTCCTCTAGGACTGACCGGTTTGATCGCCTTGCGGTCCAAGGGACTCGCAGGAGCCTCCGCCAGCACCACAACTCAAAGGCCTCAGTCCTTCGGCGCTCAGCCTTTCTTATGGTCCATGGCCTTGTTTAGTAACTTCCAATTGATGCAGCTTGCTCCTGTACCAGGTATATGGATTAAAAAGCCAACAGGACAGTGTTGGAAGTAGAGTTCTTGAGGAGAAAAGTGAAATAGTGGAGAATACCTAGCTGGCCATCTCCTCTAAGCCTTCAACAGAAGCTGCGGCACCTTTTAAGGTATGTGTATGTAGGGGGAAGAAATCATGAGGGCTAGAAGCACATTCTTTTCCTTCCCTTTAGTTACCTAATTTGTTGCTCTCCAGATGTTGCTGGACTTCACCTCCTATCATCCTTCACCACTGACTCTGAGAATTGCCATCCCAGCCGAGGAATCCCCAGCTGCCCTCTTTTAAACAGACAGCTGAAAAATCCGGTGCGTAGCCATGCCTTAAACCAGATTTCATCACCTGTGGCCCTCCCGATGTTTTGGACCCACTCCCGTCAGCCCCAGCCAGCATGGCCAGTGGTCAGGAATTCTGGGAATTGTAGGCCAAATCACAAGGAGCCTGCTGGATTCTGCCCTACGGAAGTTAATTCTGAATTGCGGTCCTGCAAGCACTTTCTGCTGGGCCGCTGTGTCAGCTGTTTCTCGCTATTGAATCAATCTCAGCCTAACGCCGCGAACAAAAACGCATTCGGTCTTCGTCAGGCTCATACAGAGAGTGCTCCGTTTCGCCAGATCTTGGCACAGCTCCACAGCCAGGAGCATTCTTGAAGCTGCTTCTCTAGTTATCAAAAGAAAATTGTTCCAGAAAGCACTGAACTAGGGGAAAGGTTTATTAGTCATCTGTTATGTGTAACTGCTTATTTAAAGCCTCAGATTCCCAACCAGAGGCGTGATCAATTAAGCTGTCAATATTCACTCTGTCCAGACAAGAGAGCAGCTTTTCTTCCCCCACTGGGGCAATAAATCAAAGGCCAGGCAACCCGCAAGTGGCCAGCTGAGCCTTTTCCTTTGTAGTGTCCCTGCGTTGCTTTCACTGACGTCGCGAAAGAACACGGGCCTTTTTTCTTGTCTAGCCAGAGGGAAAATGTAATATGGCTGCATGAAGGGCAAAATGAATTTTATAAGCCAAGGTACAAAATGTTCAAGGTACAACAAGAAAAGTGCCAAGGGAGGCAGGTGAGTTGCAGGTCAGCCTTTATCTGGGGTAGTTTTGATTCTGGGCTGAAAGCCACCCCCTTGCTCCCACTAAGTTCACTAAGGTGGATAGCTCCTGCAAAGCTCTGAATAAAGCCAGAAGGGATAAGCCCTGCTCACGCAGGAGTCCCCGGCCTTCCCTGGAAAAGGCTCCCAATTCATTTTCCTACACTCTCGAACGTTCGTGCTCCCTCCATCACAGGGGAATAAATAGCAAATAGTGAGAAGGAGCTAGAAATGGCAAGGGCGCTTGCTAAGTGTGATGGATGCTGAAGAGAAACGCACAGCTGTGGCTGAGGAGTGAAGAGCTGAAAAGACCTTGGGTGGCATCTGGTCCAAGCCAAGTGATGCCAAGTTACGATTCTATGCTCAGGTCTATGGTATTTTTGAGGCATAACTGAGGTTTATAAAATTAGGCATGCTGTGGAGAAAGTAGATAGGGAGACATGCAGCCCAGAAACTGGATGACGGGAGAGGCAGGGAGGGAGCAAAGATGCAATTAACTAGAACGTTACCATTGCCACCTAGAGAGTCCCGTTGGACTAATTGGTTGCAGAATATAAATTTAATAATAAGAGGTGGAGATGGCCAGCACCTTGGATGGCTTGAGAGGGGATTGGACAAATCCACTGCAGAGAAGACTATAGAAACATAGAAACAGAGCGAGTCAGAAGGGATCTCCCGGGTCATCTAGTCTGACCCCCAGCTCCACTCACGACATGCCCACCATGTGCATGTCCAGCCTGTCCTTGGACAGGCTGCAAGGGCGTGGTGCCACTTTTAATATACTCCCCTTCCTGTCCCATCTGCCTACCACTCATTCTAGCGGTGACGATCCATAATGAAGAGGGGGTTAGACAAATCGTGGAGGAGACAAGGTCTCTCCATGGATGCTGCTCCTGATGTCTCCAGCATTAGAGGTCACAGGCCAATACGCCTCAGTTGCTGGGGAACATGGGCACACAGGTTCTGTTGCACTTCTGCTAGGGGCTCCCCATTAGGAGAGCTGGTTGGTGACTGCATGAGCAGAAAGCTGGATGAGATGCCCAGCGGGGCTCTTCTGATGTTCTTAATTAACAATTATGGGGAACATCACTTAATAAAGGTTTCTGAAAGGAGTGACTTAAGTCAATGAACATGGGAGAATTTTTTGATCCAACCAAAAACATTTGCGAAAAACTGCCAGGAGTTCTGTTCCCGTTTCATTCCAGTAACTAGAAATTATGGTCCCTGCTGTATCAGCTTCTTCTGCAGCCTGACTCAGGGTCGCGTTTCTCTTTCTCTGTTATGGACCATTCTTCTTTCTTTTCCTTAGAGAAGAACCCTCTTATGAAACATAAAATTACTCATACAAGGAAGTGAAGGATCTCTTGCTTGAGTTTAATAGCTTCTCCCCTCCACTTACTGCTTCCTCTTTGCAATTCTTTATGTCTGATATAAATATTTTCCGCAATAAAACTGAGGCGAGACGAATACCAAATGGACGCGGAGGCATTTGCAATACATTTGTGTGACTTTGGAGCCTCCGAGCACCGAGCTGCACGCCGGCAACCGTGCGTGGTTCGCTTGTGCCAAAGAGGGGAAGGGCACTTAATGAGTATTAATTAATACGCTCTGTGGAGCGTATTGTAATGTTGCCCTCTGCCAAGAGTTTGCTTTGGGCTAATCCCACCCAAAGGCTTGTTGCCCACGCCCTTGGTTTTAGGATGCACCCACGGGGAAGCAACCTGTAGTACAAGAACTACACATAGTATGCAGTGCATCAAAGGACTGCATTAGCATACAAATCTGTGTGTGTGTGTGTGGGGGGGGGAGATTGGTCCAAAGCTCCCCCAAGTCCCCCGTTGTCTTCTCCGGGCCAGAAACGTGTGCAAAGCTCACAGACAATGCCCTTTTCCAGGTAAGGTGACCAGAAATGATCACACTATTCCAGGTGCGGTTGCACCAAAGGCTCAAACAAGGGGAGAAGATTTCGGAAGTTCTGTTTTCTGTTCTGTTCCTAATGATGCCCAGCCTGGAGCTTGCCCTCTTCACGGCAGCTGTGCACTGGGCTGGCATTTTCATTGTGTGTCCGCCAGCACCCCAAGGTCCCTTCTTTGCTCAGTCACTGCTGGTTCAAATCCCATCAGTATGTACCCATTCTTGGCGTTACTCTGCACTTCCTGATATCAACTGGCGTGTGCTGTTTTGATGGCCACCCTCCCAGCGTGGAGAGAATCGGCCAGCACCAATTCTGAATGCCTCAGTTTTCGAAATTGTTTGCATCTTATCCGCACGGCCGGCCTGACTCTGCTCTGTCCGCCCGTTCTAGTAAGTGCAACTGTGCCGGATCAGCTCCGCTGGGAATCTTGCGCCAAGCCACACTCTGGTGACACGGCATTGATGTTTCACCCTGATGCTGCTTCCTCTTGGAAGGAAGCCAAGGCGGCGTACAAAGTTCTCCCTTTTAACTTCATAACAACAACCCTCTGAGGTAGGCTAGGCGAAGAGTCTGTAACTGGCCCAAAGTCACTCAGGGAGCATTTATGGCTGCGTGGGCCCTAGAACCCAGAACCCCTGAGTTCTGCTCCAGCACTCTAACCACTACTACACACTGCCTCTTGACAGCAGCAACTATTTTGAGGAGGTATAAGGTTTCTATTTCTATTCTTGCAGTTCGAAAGCATACAAATGCAAGTAGATGAAAAGGTGCCACTTCGGTGGGAAGGTAACAGCGTTTCATGCACCTCGGTGTTTAGTCACGCCGGCCACATGCCCACGGAGACTGTCTGCGGACAAACGCTGGCTCCCTCGGCCAGGAAACGGAGATGAGCAGCGCCCCCAAGAGTCAGGCATGACTGGACCTAACGTCAAGGGGAAACCTTTACCTTTACCTTTAAGGTTTCTATATGCAGATATTCTATTCAGTTATACAACTGAATAGTGCTGACTTCCACAATCTGGTACTTTCCAGAAGTTTGGAATCGCACCTCCTGGCAACCCTAGGGTTGGGGGCCACACTCCTGGAAGACCCCCCTCTTCCCCACTGAAACCCCCGAGTTTCACATTGATTTGGGGTATGATGATATAAAACCCACTCTCACTTCCCCAGAACACTCTGCCATGGGTCCCATCAAGAGCAGCAGCGCTTGTACCTGGGCGTGACGGGGCCACCTGGGTGGTTGCCCCGCTCTCTGGAGAATCCCCTCACTGCCAGTGGAAGATTGCCCTGTCCCACCCTGCCCACTGCCAGCCAGTGGGGCTGAGGTCTAGGACCACTCTGTGAAGAAACTTTTCAACAAAGTACAAGCCAGAACAGCAGCCCTGTTCTATCACGGCTGTTGCTACTATGCTGGAAACTTTCCACATATCTTGATCCTTCACAAAATTGGTATTTCATGGGAGAGAAATGTGTTTCGGAAGGGATTTAGAGGAGACGAGAACGCTGGAGAAATTCTTATGGGCTCGGCTCTGTGTTTGTGCGCCCCCCGACTGGGGGATGGGAGTGAATTTGGAGGAAGACGTCAGGAGACTAATTCCCCCCCGCAGGGATTTTTTGGATCAGGCCGTGGGGTCCACCTGAGAGGTTGGAGAGCAATGGAGAATGGAAAGAAAAGGCACGCCTATTTGGTGTTGGCCCCATTTCTCGCTCTTGCCACACACAATGCCCCTGAACGACAAGGATTTGGGGTCTGTTGAAGGACACAAAGCCGTGACCATTAGTTGCTGTTGTCACGTGCACAGAACACAAAAACCCTCCGGAGAACAGCGGGGCTGCTCGCCTCCTGTGAAACTCTTTGAGAATCTCTCCTACTCCTGGAGAAAGTCGGTGAAATTCTCTCCCCTACGATTTTGCTGCATGTAAACAGAATTTCAGGAGGGCCTCTGTACGCAGCACTAATAAACAGCAGCAATAGGAATTAACTTCAGGTTTCTGGTCGATTTGTCCTGCAAAGATCTTCGACGCAAGCCTCTTTAGGGAGTCAGAAATAAGTAACCCTGAAGTCTGCGGTCCAACGGTCAGGGTGTTGCACCGTAACATTTGCAAGGGGAAATGGGGAAAGCCGATGCTAATTAACACTTTCAGAGGATTCAGCTGATGGAGTCGCGCTAGATCTGCCCTCGCCTTATGAGCTCAGCGTGTTTGTATTGATCTGAGCATTTGATAAGCGATTGACTTTCTGGCCTGAGCGATTGTATCACCCACCCCAAGAGCTCTGTTACATTCTGCGGTGGAATTGTTGTCAGGTCGATAACTGATTGGTGTCATTAAGGTAATTTGAAACCCAATAGCAGTGGCTTTTCTTTTTGTCTTGCTTTCCAAGAAGCATTGCTGATGCGCAGAAAACACAAGCATCTCGGTTTATGAGGAAGAATCGCACCTTGCTTGGATTTACTGTCTTTAAACAGGAATGCTAGTAACTAGAGAGAAGACAAGAACCCTTTAAACTAAGAGAAGAGCATTTTGGAGCCACATGTTTTTGGGGGACTTCAATGCTCAGAGCCAGAGGACAAAGAGACCCTTTCATAGGGTCACTGATCATGGCTAACAAGGCAGGCCAGGAAGAATGGACAACCACGACTCTGGCCACCCAAAGATGGTCAGCGTTGTGCTCAGTTGGCAAAAATGCCTGATCGGGTTGAAAGGCTGGACATGCACATGGCGGGCATGTCGTGAGCGGAGCCGGCTGGAGCCGAGGGTCAGACTAGATGGCCTGGGAGGCCCCTTCTGACTCGCTCTATGTTTCTGTTTCTTTTTTTTTTTTTTTTTTGTAATAAGTTTTTATTAAAATTTAAACTAACACTAAAAACATCAATCATCAAATACATCAGACGTACTGGGTCAGCCTCCCTCTCATATTTTTAACATTCCATAGTCATATTTAAATCCATTTATGATAGCTTAAAAACATATTTAAATCTAAACCAGGTCCCGTTTCTCTAGCCAGTAATAAAAAGAGTCCCAAGTTTGATAGAAGTTCTATGTTTCTAAAGCATGAAAGCACGAATTGTCTTGGAGGAGGAAGGGGAAGGTGGTGGTGGGTCTGAATGCAGAGGAAAAGCCTGTCTGGGCTTCTCATGTTCTCAGAGTGATAGGATGGAGGGGTTGTGGCATTACGCTGCGCGCCCCACTTCCAAGCGGTGAGAAATGCCCTGCCTTTCCTGGATTCAGTTTCCTTGGAAGAAAGTCACTGGGGATTTAAGGAGTTCTGAGTTTCCAGAGATTTAAGTCACTGGAGATTTCTGTGATGTAAGGTGGAAAGATCATCAAGTGTAGGGGTGTTTTCCTGGAGACCAAGTCAAGATCATTCAATCTATGGTACTCCCAGTCACCTTGGAAACACGGCCCTGTGAGGAGAGACTGAGAGAACTGGCATGTTCAGCCTTGAGAAGACTGAGGGGGGACATGAGATCCCTCTATAAGTACCTCAAAGGCTGTCTCAAAGTGGAAGGTCAAGATCTCTCCTCACTGATACCTGAGCGTAGGACACAGAATAATCGGTTCAAGTTGCGACAACCCAGATTCAGGCTGGACATCAGGAAAAGCTTCCTCACTGTCAGAGCAATATGACAGGGGAACCAGCTGCCTGGAGAGGTGGGGGCTCTCCCACACTGGGGACATTCAAGGAGAAACTGGGCAGCCCTCTGAGTGGGATGGTGTAACGTGGTGTCCTGCAACAGCAGGGGGTCGGACTGGATGGCCTTCAGGGCCCCTTCCAACTCTGCTAGTCTATGAGTCTATGAGTGTAAAAGCTGAATAGTGGGAAAAGCTGATAGGAAGAAAATGATGCTTTTGAAGCACAGAAACATAGAAACAGAGCGAGTCAGAAGGGGCCTCCTGGGCCATCTAGTCTGACCCCCGGCTCCAGCCAGCATGATGCTGCAGGAGAGCTTTGTGAATGAATCCCCTGAACTGACAGAAAGACATTGAGGTGGGTCCTGGATCAAATCAAGCCAGAACTTTCCTTGGAAGCAAAAATGACAAAGCGGAGGTTGCTGCACTTCAAAAACAGCATGAGAAGGCAAGGCTCGCTGGAGAAGACCATCCGGCTAGGGAAGGCTGAAGGCTGAAGAAGAAGAGGAAGACAAGTAAGGATGGAAGAGCTCCATCACGGAAGCCACTGCCTGAATGGAGCTGCCTTGGACAGGGAATTTTGGGGGCACTCATTCATAGAAATGCCATAAGTCGGAGGCAGCTTGACAGCACGTCACAATAACAACAAGGTGTATTTCTACCTATATTCCTATCTCTGTGCAGCGTAAAATGAGGTGGGGTTAGGGGACTCGCGACACTCCGATGGATGCTTGCACCCACTCGGATGCTGAGGAGGGTCCGTCGTGCTCGGTCGGCTCTCTGCCTCCTTTCCCGATTCAGCTCCAGAAGGCAGGGGTCATGGGATCTAAGGAGTTTTCAGGTTCTCATGTTGTTTTTGAAGTAGGACAACCTTCTTTCCCAATTCAGCTGCAGCCAACACCTGCCGAAGATGAATGTGCGTAGAGAAACGGAGTGTGCACGATGCACGTGAAGGTGTGGATCAGGCCTCTGTTGAAAGGGGCACCCGTTTCCCTGGAGGTTTGAGCTGCGGGAAGCTACTGCTGTGCCCTGTCTGATGAGCTGCACCCCCTCCAGCCGAGAAGCAAGAGCGCGGCAGTTCAGCAGCATGCGCTGATCCGGAGCAGTAAGAGCAGCGGTCAACAAGCAGGCGCTCTCGGGAATTGCGGGAATTGCGTCCTGGGCCAATTCTCTTCTGTGAGCCAAGAACAATGAACAGGATCCTAAGCAGGGACCGGCTGAAGGGTGTGATTTGTTTCCGCTGCCCACACGCTTTCTGAAAGGCTGCTCTTTGCCCTCCAGCGTCTCGATCCACATTGCTTTGTTAACCTGCAAGAATGAGAATTTACCGGTTTATTTTATTTATTTATTTCCGATTTTATTTCCGATTTATATCCTGCCTTTTTGCTGCAAAGGGCTCAAGGCAGCTTACATCATTCTCCTCCTCCATCTTATACCCAGAACAACAACCCTGTGAGGTAGGTTGGGCTGAGAGTCTGTGACTGGCCCAAAGCCACCCAGTTGGCTCCATGGCTGAGCGGGGACTAGAACCCAGATCATCTGAGTCTCAGTCCCATGCTCTCAACCACTACACCACTGGCTCTCTGGTTTCCATTCAGAGAGGTTGCTCTGTCGGAGTTTTTGGAATTGATCTCTCCATGCAAGTGCTGAACGGTGAGACGTAAACCTGGGTTTTACATGCACGTGTGCATCATTGCAGGAAAGCGTTTTCAAATGTATAAAGTCATTGGATTATCAGAAAATAACGTGCACACGATGTCTTACAAGGTTCCCCAATGGTTTGTATGTATTATTATGAATCCTGGGAAGCAGGCCTGGTACTTGCTATGGCAGTAAACCAATGACGGGAAGAAAATGGATGCATTCGAAACATGGCGCTGGAGGAGAGCTTTGCAAATACCTTGGACTGACAGAAAGATGAACAAAGGGGTCCAGGATCAAATCAAGCCGGAACGTTCCTTGGAAGCGAAAATGACAAAACGCAGGTTGTCATACTTGAAAAACAGCACGAGAAGGCAAGACTCACTGGAGAAGACCCTCAGACTAGGGGAAGCTGAAGGCGGAAGAGGAAAGGGAATGCAAAATTTGAGATGTGCAGACGCCATAAAGGAAGCTGCAGCCAGGAATTGACAACCGCTCAGCAGAGCGGTCCTGGACAGGACATGTTAGGGACTTGCAGTCATGGGGTCGCCATAAGTCAGAAACGATTTGGTGGCTTATGACAACAGTAAACCCACATCTGTACCACTTCAGCCTGCAGATTGGAGCTTGCTGGACTGAACGCTCTTCGTGTGGAAAACTAGCAGATCAGGGAGAGCTCTAGCTTAGCCTTCTCCTTGGTGTGTTAGCTTTCCATATGCAGGGAATAGCTTTGCTTCCGTGGTGGTGCAGGCAGGGCCGGGCCTTGGGGCCACAGTGGGAAGTCCCACCGTCCAGCTAGCTGCCCCTTTGGGTGCCATGCAGCAGGGCTTCTGATGCCGTTTCCCAAACATCTCCTGCTGCCCCACCGTATGCAGGAAGCGCTTCGGGGACAGGTGGCGCTTTAAAAATCAGCGGTGCTGCGGAGCAGGCCCGGCCCCCGCCTCCAAACACCTTCCTCCTGAATTTCAAGTGGAATTCATGAAATAACGGTCTAAGCTCCACGGAAAAGGCATTGCAAGTGAACCAAATAATTAGTTTTTGCTTCAGCGAATAATATAACACGCAAACAGGTAATCTCAGCTCAAACAGGCGAGCCTGCGTCCCGTCTTCTTCAGAGCGGGTGACAACAAGACTCTCACTCCAGGCCTGCAGAAAGCTGGCAGGGAGCCAGGGAGCAGACTTGGGAACGCCAGCATTCGGGTTCGAAGATCTGGAAGCAAGAGAAGGGGCCTGGTGTGTGTGTGTGAAGGGGGGAGGTCTTCTCTTAGGGTCTGGAGGCTTCCCTTGAATTTTTCCCCTAAATCCAGGCCTCGAAGATAGGATGGGGTGCTTCTCTCCAGGGTAGCCATCAGAGGACGCCTCCAAAGTCTCCTGACCATGCCCAGCTGCTCCAGAGCCCGCTAAGCATTGGCACGGGGCGAGGGGTTGGCCAGAGTTATAAGGGCCATCAAACAATTCACGCACCCTGCAAAAGCTGTTCTGATGACCTGTCACATCTATTCACTGAGCATGTGTTGGGGTGGGAGGGATTCCCCCCCCCCACTGAGCCTGCCCCCCCCCTTCAGCTGAGCTTCGGGCATCTGCCAGAAGGGACCCTGTGCATACGCAGGCACCCCTGTGCGGGGATCCCCACCTAGGAGAACGCTGGTTGGACGGGCCCCCCACTTGCCTGGGAGAGCTGATATCTGGAGAGACATAACCAGACTGGGCTACTCCCAAGGAGCCGTGGAAGAAAGGACAGAGGAGGCAGAACGGCAGCGCCTGCTCTCGAAACTGGAATCCTGGGCAGCCCCGACACCAGAACCTGGCCTGGGTGGGAACCTGCTGCTGTTCCATTGCCCCTGCGGGGGCCACCACTGCGGAGGCCTGTCCCTGGCCTCAGGCAGGCAATGATGAGCCTCCTTTGGATGTTTGGCCCACTGTTGCTGTGGGACATTTGAAGGTGGGGCCACAGCGATGGGGGACACTGGCATGGGAGGCAGCACGCAAAGCTTTCCCTTCTCCCCTCCTCTCCCCTCTCGCTGTCTCTTGAGATCTCAGAGCTCATGTTTCACACAGTCCATGTTTCTAGTCCCTGCGACCACTGAGGCACGTTTTATAAGCACTGGGGCTGGGCAGGGAATCTTGTGGGTGCGTTTGTGGGGTTTGCCTCCTGCACTCTTTCTCACCACGTGGGGCTCCAGTGACCCACGCAGACGCTCACCAGGAAGCGTTGGGGGACTTTGCAGCAGAAGGAGCACAGCTTAGGCGGCCAGTCCTTGGCTCAGACGGACGTATTGATTAGAGATGGTTTGGTGTGTGCAGCCGGTGCAGCTCACAGCACCATGGAGCTCAGTTAATCGTGTGTGTAGGACACACACGCGCTACACCTTTTCCCCCACAACAGAAAGAGGGGGCAGCCATTCCAACTTGGACCTGCTGCTGGAAAGGACCACGAAGCAAAGCCGGGAGTCCCTCCTGGCACTTCGAGGAAGGGGACCAAAGCCATTTAAAAAATTGATTCATGCTTTAATCGCTCTCAGGGCACCATTATTCCGAGCATTAGCGTGACTGTTCCAAGGGCCTTATTTGTTAATGCGCTGAGCGAGCGAGGGAAAGGCAGTGCATTGTTGACGGGTTTCTTTCATCTCTTTCAGAATCGGCTTGGTGATCTGTCTCCCTGCCATCGATTTATTAATGATGTCTTACTTATATCGGGGGGAGGTTTATACAGCATTCCTGCCATGCGTATTCCCTTAGGGGACACAGTGGGAGCTCTCTCCCCCTTGCTACCCCCCATCGCCTTTTTCCTTCTGAAGGTAACACTCCTAGGAAAGTCATTCTGCCGCCTGGGCAAGCATTTTCGCGCATGCGAGCGCACGGATGCTCCCCCCGTCTGGGTCAAGGAAGGGCTGCGTTACTTCCACTGTGGGATGCGCTGAAAGTGAAAAGCCTCGCATCATAGGGCGAATGCATCCCAACCGGCCCGTGCAGTTTTTGGAGGACATCTACCTGAGCGATGTGGGATAGTCTTGGATTTTGGGGGCATGTGGGGAGTAGAGGCTAGAAGTCCTGTTGTGGTTATGTGCTACCAAGCCGTCTCCAACTTAGGGCGAGCTCATGAACAAGCCCCTCCAAAATGTGCTGTATACAAGAGCCCTGTTCAGTTCTAAGTTCAAGGTAGTGGGTTCTTCGTGGGTCCCTCCATCTCTAATTTGGTTCTCTTTTTCTTCTTCTGCCTGGGGCTTTCACTAGAATGATGGTCTCTCCCAGAGAGCTGTGCCTTCTCATGATGAGCCTCAGTTTTGTCCTTTTTGCTTCCGGAGAAAGCTTGTGGCTTGATGTGCTTCCTTGCCTCACTCGTTGGTCTTCCTGTCAGTCCAGAGTAGTCACAAAGCTCTCCTCCGGCAGGGCTGGTGGAAGAAAAATCTTCCCATGGAAAACGCGGAGACTTGAGATCTCCAGCCCAGTGCCTTCCAGACACTTCTGCTGCTTCCTTCCAAGCTCCTTGTCTCAACAGATCCTGCGCATAATGCTCTCCAGAAATATGTCCGGGGAAGGTCCACTTCTCCGAAGCTTCCCAGGCTGTGCACGCTGCGTGTTTGCTCATTGTCTCGCTGATCTCATGCAGAATCCATGTGCGTGAGCGCGCATGGGCTCCTGTGGGAGAGACGTCCATGGAGGGATCTCTTCCTCGATGCAGTGAGCCGCACTGTGTGGTCCGGGTGAACTTTGGGTTCCCTCCAGTAGTTTGTTCCTAGAATATAGATACTCTTGGAGAATTTGGATTTCCAGCTGTATTAATTTCACATCACCACTGTAAAATTGGGCTCGAGATAAACATCCCCTTTCTATACGCATTTGGAAAGAATTCACGCTTGGCAAACCTGCTGTATATTTTTGTTAGGCACTGGGTAACTAAAAATAAATCCGTGTTCGGTCCTCCTGATGGCCTGGGGCTGTTTGTGTGTGTCCGCACCACCAAACAGAGCCGGTGGGCTCACCCCGCTTTCCTTCACACCCCTTCCCACTCTGCTTGTTTTGGAGAGGCGGAAAGGTTGTCTAGGTATCTCTTGCTCCAGCATTGCTGGGCTTTCTCTCCCCACCACGCCTGCCCAATTCCGCCACGGCCGCCAGGGCAGCTGCAGCATTGTTCTCTGGCCAGGAGGGCTGGCGATCGGCCCAACTGAAGGAACGGCGGCCAATGATTTTGGGAATGCCCACCAGAAAACAAAAAATTGGAGTGGCTCCAAGAATACGCTACTGCTGGGGCGGCTGGCTTTGTCATTCTGTATGTCCAACAAGAGCACAACATCATCTCTTTCCCCATTCGTCAGCATCTGTTTCATTTTAATTAATGGTTGAAAATAAGGTTTCTAGTCCTCATGACCAGAGGAGGAAAAAGTAGGTTACTCTTGAACTTCTTGAGCCCTTTTCTTTTCCTCTCAAATGCTTATCCAAATAATTTTTTTACAGTCACTGGGTACAACAAAAGGGAACACTGAGTATGTAAATTAGGGTTCTGCCTTCCACCTGGAGGACAAATGAGTCAATTAAGTATGAAACATACCAGCTGGGCAGAGAAGCACAGATCCAGCCAGAATCCGGCTCTCTTGCACGCAGCAGACTGCTCTCCCTGGCGAGGAAGTGAGTCAAGCTGAGATCAAGGCTAGAGGTCCCTTCTTTGGGCAAGGCACACAAAGTATACAAACGCCACAAGGCACAGATGTGCAAGCTGACCTCCTGCGCCCTGGGCACCTTGGACTCGCTTCCAGCCAGGTCCCCAGGCAAATGCTCCGCACGGGGCAGAGTCAGAGCAGAGGGAAGGTGGCGAGAGCTGAGGGAGCAGAGCCAAGGGAAGCGGACGCATTCCCAGCCCCAAAGCAGAGCCTTCTCACATCGCGAGTGGAGCGTGGAGGGTCCCAGGCGCCCTGTGAAGATGGAAGCTGTCTCCTTGGGTCTCCTCCAAGCATCTCCCCTCCCGCAAAACGCTTTATTGGATTCCGGTCCTCTTAGCGTTTCGCTCCTGCTCACGAGGAGCAGCGCTGCAACACACTGGGGCACGTCGCACCCCAAGCTGCCTCCCTGCACCCCACGCCGAGGACACCCTGCCGTCCTCAGAGCCATAACCAGCACAGTTCTTTCCAAGGCCAAGGCCAGCGGGCTCGCACTGACCTCAAAAGCATCCCTGAGCCAAAGGGGCAACCTCAGCCTTTCCTTTGGCTGCCTAGACAGCATCTCGTGGCCAGACGACTGTGCCCTCAGTTGTTCTGCGGAGGAATCCGTGAAAACTCTGAAGACCTGTGAATGAGGGGGCTACAACGGCGGGGAGCTGACTTCCTTTGTTTCTGGGTGACGCAAAGAGCAAATGTTCACATGGCTCCTCAAACATGGCGCCGACCATCTGCAGATTGTACAATTGTCTGTAATTATTGGCTGTTTTTAAAAATAGCATCTGTTGCCTGGTTCAGTCAAGGCCCCTTTTAGTTAAAGCAGTTTAATTAAAACAACGCGAAGCCATTAATCGCCTAAACATTGCAGCACCGGTGCAAACGGACTGCAAGAGAAGCGGCTCAGGGCGGCCGGCTCTTCGGACGGCTGGTGCAGCGGTTCGCTTTCACAGCCGACCGGCGTCTGCAGGGCAAGGAGATGGTCGAGGCCACTTAGCAGTGCCCCTTGCGGAAAGGAGAAAAGGTGGTCTCTCATTGCAAAAATAATGCAGAGATAAGCAGGCAGGGATGGTTTAACTGGGAGTCCTGCACTGAGCCAACGGCCTTCTGGCTCCTTCCAGCTCCATTCGATGATTCCAGGACTCCAGAGGAAAGATTCGGGGCTGCAGCTCAATGGGCCAACAGCAAAGGCAGGCCTCTGTTGCAGGTGGAGGACCTGCCCCCTGATGTGAGGAGTGGCCTGCTGCCCCTGAGCCTCCAGTTTTTCCTACAGCTGCTGGTGCATCGCTGAAGAAAGCCAGCCTTGGCTGCTGGGCCGAGCGCCTGCATTCTGGCCAGATGGTCCCAAGCGCAACAGGCAGCATCTCCTCTCAAAAGGATCCCCCACACTAAGTGAGGTGGAGGTCCGTTTTCTGCAGAGAGGCCGTCAGCCCAAATAAGAGAGATCTGGGAGGAGGCCGACTGTGGAATGCGCTCCCTAGAGAGGCTTGCCTGGCAATGACTATATATTCTTTTCAGCACCAGGTAAAAACCTTTTTATTTGCCCAACATTTTAAGGTTTAAATAAATTTAATCTGGTTTTATTATAATCTCAGTCGCATTTTGTTTTGTTTGGATGTTGTTTGGATATTGTATTTTTTATCGTTTGTTTATTTATTGCTATTTACGTTGTAAGCCGTCCTGGGACAATTGGATTGTGTAGGACTGGATAAAAATATTCTAAACAAATAAATAAATATTACAGCTGTCCAGCAGCCTCTCACCCAGAGGAACCCCAACCTGGGCAGCAGCGCCCCTCAAACTTCTCTGTTCTTGCATGTGTGGGACCCACGGCAAAGCAGGGACTGTTCTTGCCATCTCTGGCTCCAGGCTTACCGGTGTTTTGCTGGTCCACTGGCAGAGAAACCTCTCCACTCGCCTCTCCCTGCTGCTCCCCCACCCCGGGGAGAAGCCTGACGTTCGTTCCATAATTTCGTTATCCTCCCGGCTCACAGTGGTGCTTCAGGGACAGGAGCGGGCGAGCTGCACGGAGACCCCCTTATGCCTCAAGCAAGCCAGCAGTCTTAGGATTTCGTGGAGGGGTTTTCTCTCTGCCCCCACCCCCAGCAAAAGAGGCATGTCCTCCGGCTGTCAGCTCGCCCTGTGGATCGAGTAGCTCTGAAACTTAGCCAGCAACTAAATTTTTGAGCCGTGTGTATCGCTGTGGCTTGTTTTAATCTGGCCTTGGAAGAGAGCCTGGAAACTCCCTTCCAAGGGAGGGAGTCCAGCAGAGAAAGAGAGAAAGCCGGAAAAAGGGAAAGGAAAAAGGGAAAGGAAATGTTAGCGCTGAGATGCATTTGTGGAATGGCCTCAGTCCGGGAATGGCCTCAGCAAGCTTCATGCCACTTTGGGATTGCTCAGGTGCCATGTGGAAAATCCTGGGGATTCTCAGGAAAGTCTCTGGACACGAGAACGCTCTCCAGTGGCTTTGTGAGAACACGGTGTTCCTTCCATTCAACTTCCTGCTGCGCAGGGTAGTTTTCCCTATTTCTGAGAGGAAATATTTCCTATTTTGGAGCGTCTCTGCATGAGTCACCGGTCTGCTCACACTGATTTGGAAGGAGAAGGCACTTCCATGTTGGGACTCCGACTCGTGTGTAGCAAGCGATGCTTGTTCTTACATCTGAAAGGATTTGGTCTGGCAGTGATGTGCGTGCTTCCAGATGGGAATCATTCCAGTGCAGGGGATGCGGGATATTCTCCAGTGTTTCCTGGACATTCAGATATGCAAGGTGTCTTCACATCTAGATTTGGATATTTTGTGATATTTGTGGATACACAGTGGGATTCCACATTTAAGAATAGCTGTGCTGGATCAGGCCAAAGGTCCCTCCAAGCAAACCCCTTCCCAAGCTAGTGGCACTCAGATGTGTTGGGCTACAAGTCCTCTCACCCCCAGCCAGCATGGCTGCTGATGGGAGTTGTAATCCAACGCATTTGGAAGTCACCAGGTTGTGGAGGGCTGATATTAGCCTGCCTGTAACAGCGTTCCGTGCGCTTCGGTGTCTAGTCATGCCGGCCACATGACCACGGAGACTGTCTGCGGACAAACGCTGGCTCCCTCGGCTAGGAAACGGAGATGAGCACCGCCCCCTAGAGTCAGGCATGACTGGATGTAACGTCAAGGGGAAACCTTTACCTTTACCTTTAACAGTTGGTCTGATGCTTTTTCTAAGCCTACGGGCATGATATCAAGACCTTTTCAGACCACAGAATCACAGAATTCTGTGATTGGAAGGGGCCAAGAAGGGCACCGTGTCCAGCCCCCTGATGACCCTCCAGTTTCGCCTTGAATGTCTCCAGTGTGGGGGAACCCCCACCTCTCCAGGCAGCTGGTTCCATTATTGTATTGCTCTGACCGCGAGGAAGCTTTTCCTGATGTCCAGCCTGAATCTGGGTTGTCCATCTTGAATTGATTATTCTGTGCCCTTCGCTCTGGCATCAGCAAGAAGAGATCTTGGCCTTCCTCTTTGGGGCAGCCTTTGGGGTCCTTATAGAGGGATCCCATGTCCCCCCCCTCAGTCTTCTCTTCTCAGGGCTGAACATGCCCAGTCCTCTCAGTCTCTCCTCACAGGGCAGTGTTTCCAAACCCTGGATCATTTTTGTTGCCCTTCGCTGGACCCTTTCTAATTTTTCTGCATCTTTCCTAAATTTTGTGCCCAGAACTAGACACATTATTCCAGATGTGGTCTGATTAGTGAGGAGCATGTAGAAGTAATACTTCTACTAATGCATCCTGGAATAACGTCTGGTCTTTTTGGAGCTGCATTGCATTGTTGGCTCATGTTGCAAAGGATTGGGTCAAACAGCTGTTATTTAGTGGCCCACAGTTTTTGAACCTGGAAGTTCCATGTAATTATCGTGACTAAGGCCCACTGACAAACCTTCCTTGACGACTTTGTAAATCCCTAGTGCCTTTGTCACATCTTGAGGCAGTGAATTCCATATCACAATTAATCATTGACACTTGAGAATATCTGGGAGTTGGCCACGCAGGAGCTTATGACTATAATTAGCAATTGACATGCAATGACTTAGCAATGGACATGCAATGTATGACAGGACCGGCAGGTCACATGGAACGGCCTTTCCTATTTGACAGCTCACAAGACACAATGCTCAAGGAATGCAAACAAATCTACAGCTTTTGAACTCCAAGGTGTGTGTGTGTGTGTGTGTTTGTTTTTGCATTCAACGCCTGACTGTTGAAATAGAAATGCCACAGCAAGCCAGCTGGTCGTATCGACTTCTGTTTGTTTATTTTGGGATGTTGTACCGTCCTTATGGCAGACTAATTTTAAACAATACAACGACGCAATACGATTCCTACAGACAGGAAAATGCGAAGCAAGACGCGCTGTGTTCAGTGCGGCTGTTGGTAGAAATTGGCAGGGAGGGAAGGGGGGAGAATATTCGTACGGCGCTGGGCCTGCAGCGTCTTCTCGGGATCCAGCCACCCGTCTCGGTGGAGGAATCAGCATGCCTCCAGTCGGGCCCAGAAGGCAGATCCGAAGCCTCCGGAAGAGGGCTGCTCGAGAGGCCGGCTCCCGAGCTCATCGGCTAAGACGTGCCTCGTGGGCGCCTGAGCAAGCTGGGCCTCGCTGGACCACCCAGGCTCTGGGCGGGAGGCGCTTGCCCCACTGCCGCCCGGGCCGCCTCCGTAGGCAAGCTCTCTGCTGCAGCACCAGGGGCTCTCCCGGCGGGGCTCTCAGGCCGCTGCTTTGGCGAGAGAAAGGAAGTGGCCTCGGACGGAGGGGCTTTTCAGAGGGCGGCAGTGACGCATGAGGAGCCCGGCGTGGGGAGGAAAGGACAATGGGAGGAAGGGGACCTCTCGCCCCGGCCAAATTTCCTGCTCTTCCGCAACTCCCCACGTCTCCTGTCTGGGGCTGCTAATTGGCCGCTCCCCGCGCAGTATTTTCTCCCACATCCCCCTCCTCCGCGGCTGATGGGGATGCGGCAGCCCTGAGTTCCATGATGCTGGCCTGTCTGCGCACTCAGCCAGCAAGGCAGCATGCTCGGGCGTGCCCCTCACCTTCCTGGCTTGCGCACGTTCGTTTCCCACACTGAAACTGGGAACACCAAGCTGGTACGGGCTGAGCCAGCATTCCCAAGCGGCCGACGTGGGAGGGACGGTCGGAGTCGGGTTTTCAAGCCAGAGCTTGGCTTTCGGCTCAAAGGGCTGGTGGAGCCCAACCTCCCGTGGGTTGCTGAGCGCATTGCTCTTCCTTCTGACCTGAGGGAGGCCACTTTGTGAGCGTACCAAGGAGAGGAAGGAAAGAATTAAATGGCAGAGGAGGAGACGGGGAAGAGGAGATGGTGACTTCAGGGAAGCCTTTCTGGAAGAAAGGGCGATGGAGAAGAGGAAGCGGTGCAGGCGCTCAGTGGAGAAGGTGCAGGCGCTCATCACAAGCAGGCGCTCATCACTAGGCCCCGATCTGTGCAGGGAAAGCCCGGAGGGCAAAGTGGGAGAAAGAGGCACCAGCTGTGTCCTGCTGCAGTCTTCCCTCTTCTTCCGGGCCCTGCAGTTTAGAAAGGCCGTTGCCAAGCAGGAGTGTCCAGAGTTGGGTGACTGAGATGGCGCAGCGTGTGGAGTCCAAGCCCAGTGAGGAAAGCTTGAAGGATGTAGCCCAGAGAAGATGAGACAATGAAGAGCAACATGTTTGCTGACCTCAGATGTTCCAGGGTGGCCACCTAGATGTTTCCTGTCCCAGAAGGCAGGGCCCCGACGAATGGTTTGCACTGGCGAGAACAGGGCTTTGAGGACAAAATTATCCCGGCAAGACTTGCTGTTCAGCTGTTCAAAAAGCCCCTGAGTTTGGTGGGCACTCCTACAATGGAGGTTTTAAGGAGGAGCTGGTGGCTGTGGGGTGGGAGCTGGCTGGGGGCTGGTTGCCTGGGCCGCAGGGGTTGGAATAGATGTTCCTTCATGCTACAACTCGGTGGTGTGGTCCAGGCTTCTGCTTCCCCCGGTGGCTGACCCAATGTTTGTGGGAAGCCCACCAAAGGAGTGGGGCCAACTATTATTTGTTTAAAATAAAGTAACAGCTCTTGAGTTTACGAATAATCGAAAAGCAAACAAATACAAAGCAGTGTGTTGCATAAGCACATAGATGCTTGCTACCATAATCCTGGCCCCTCCTGTTGCAACTTTCCAGCAACCTACGTGGTTGCTCTCATGGCTCAGGCCCATGGGAAGGCCGTGCTTTGATCGCTCGTTGGAACTGTCTGAGCGAGTGGCCAGCACAGTCTCTTAATGCCATGAATTAATGATGTGTTTTGCGAGAAAGGAATTTCTTGTGGCTGTCAATGCAAAGTGGGCCATCCATTTCTTTGGGTGATTCTGATTCCGCCGCCCTCTCCCCCCGTGTCTACTTTCGACAGACAGACAGACAGACAGACAGACAGACAGACAGGTTCTTCTGCCAGCCCAATGGCGGTAAGAGGGTTGGCAGTGCCAGATACCGGGCTGACATAAAGGTTGAAGGAGGAGAGGTTTTTGCAGGCTAGCAGCCTATATAGCACTGCACCCTCTGTGAGTTATGGCTGCGAGCGCTCGCACACCAGTAGCCCCAGCGGGACATCTCAGAGTGCCCTCTGCAGGATTTCAGGTGCTCTGCCCAGAGACTTGCAAACAAAGAGCAGCTATCCTTTTAGAAAGAGATCAGGGTCTCGGGGCATCTTCACAACTTAGGAATGGTGGGAAAGGTACCAGGCTCACAGCTGTATGCAAAATTTCCCCACCTGCACCCCGGAACTGACCGCTCTCCCGAATGCAATACGCATGCAGAAATGGGGACGTTTCCGATCTCGCGATGTATTCAGCAAACACTTTAAAAAATGTGTTTGCCAAGATGCGTAAGAGACGGTGGTTCTTTTGGATCCGGGGACAATAAGCACCCTTGTGCACAACAATTAAAGAGCTTTATTAGCAGATTAGAGAACAGAGTTTGTAAAGGTAAGGGAGGTTCTCAAGCCACGACCCTTTTCCACTATAATGTCTTTTGAAAATGTGCGCATTTCTAAAAGGCACGCAGACACACGTTAGTCAATGGGTACAAGGCCTTCAAACGTGGTGGTACGAAAATGCAACAAGATCACACGAATTCAGGAATTCATGTATTCCCCCCTCATTGAGGTGGTGGTGGGTGGGGGGGGGAAGAAGTGGGGTGAGCCTGGCAGAGAAAAAAGAGACTTCGCCAAGTCAGGCTGGAAGGACCCCTCTCATCCCATCGCAAGTGCCGTTCTCAAGGTGCCTTTTTACCTTAGCATATTGTTTCAGAAACCACATATTGTCACAATGCCAAATTTCACAATAAGTGGGCCTGGTGGCAGGGCCGACTGAACAGCCTGATGGGCCCCGGGCAAAGCAGTGCCTTGGGGCCCCTGTGACAACTATAACTACTGCTAATTTTGGAAGTTTTCCAATTTTCCAAGGGTTAACATACACAGATTAGTATGGGGCCCCCGGGCAAGTGCCCCTCAGGCCCATGCGTGAAGACGGCCCTACCTGGTGGCTGAAACTCACCTGTTCGCCTACCTGGACACGATGCTTAACACCTGGGCCTTCTTCCAAGGGCCACCTCTGAGGGAGACTTTGCTGGTGCCACCGAAGAAGAGGGCCTTCTAATTATGACACGATCTCCCCACCAAGGCCTGCCTAGGGCCACCTCTGTTACCTTTCGGTGCCGGTTTGAGATGGCCCGCTATGCTTTTAGCAGCCCTTGCTGTATTAACTCGCTTCAGTTCTTTGAACTGTTTAAATTGGACTTTTAGGTTTTTATAATGACTTGTTACAATATTTCAGCACACTTGCATTCAGAACTGTACTGCAGGGCTTTTTTTGTCACAGAACACACTGGAACGGAGTTCCGGCACCTTTTTTCGACAGATTTTCCAAGTTTTAAAAGTAACTTTTGAAAATTTGATGCTTGGTCCACGTGGATTTGAATTGCCCTGTCGAGCGTAGCATGTCGGCGGCAAAATCATTAAAACGGTGCATGCGGGCTGCTTGTGTGTCGAGTCCGATGCATGCGGACTTTGTCCACACCGGTTGCGATGGCGCTGCTCGGCTTGTGGTGCTGCTGGGTTTGTGGCTGCTTGTGTGGTCGCACGCTGAGTGCTTACTATGGGTGGTGACCGTTATGTTTCGTTACACTACTGGCGTGTGTGGGTGTGTGTACAGTGATTGACTACATGCGAAAGGTAAATAATTTCATGAGTTCTGGCACCTTTTTCTTACAAAAAAAGCACTGCTGTATTGTATTCCCTTTTATAAATGGTTGCAAACTGTCCAGAGGACTTCAGTCATGGGGCAGTAAAAAGGTACAGGTAAAGGTTTCCCCTTGACATTAAGTCCAGTCACGCCTGACTCTTGGGGCGGTGCTCATCTCCGTTTCCTGGCCGAGGGAGTCGGCGTTTGTCCACAGACAGTCTCCGTGGGCATGTAGCTGGCATGACTAAACACCAAAGTGCATGGAACAGTGCTACCTGCCCACCGAAGTGATACCACAAGGATGGTGGCTGGTTTGCAGGGGATGCCGTATGAGGCAAGACTGAGGGAACTGGGTCTCTTCAGCCTGGAGAAGAGGAGACTCAGAGGGGATCTGTTGGCAACATACAGGTATGTGAGGGGGTGTCACATGGAGATGGGGAGAGGCCTGTTCTCCCCTGCAGAGGAAGGCAGGACGCGCTCCAATGGAGCAAAGCTCAGGGAGCCAAGGTTCAATTTGGATGCCAGGAAGCACTTCCTGACAGTTAGGACCCCGAGGGTGTGGAATGGGCTTCCACGGGATGTCGTTGAGGCCCCATCGGTGAGGGTGTTCAAAGACAGGCTGGACATGCACATGGTGGGCATGTCATGAGCGGAGCCGGCTGGTGCCAGAGGTCAGACTAGATGGCACGGGGGGCCCCTTCTGACTCGCTCTTTTTCTATGTTTCTATGTTTCTATGTACCTGTTTATCTACCTGCATTTGCATGCTTTCGAACTGCAAGGTGGGCAGGAGCTGGGATGGCGCATGGGAGCTCACCCCGTTGTGCAGATTCGAACCGGCAACCTTTCGATCAACCAGCCCAGCAGCACCGCAGTTTAAACCACCGCGCCACCTGCAGTCCCTATATAATCAGACAAATCTGTGTCTCACTGAATTTTGCAATGGAGATTCCTAATTGAAACATACAGACAAAGCATTTGGGGAAAGTTTTATAGCCAGGTGCCTATCGCTTCTGAATCCTGTGTGTTTATTGGGCACAATTGCAAGCACAAATGGTTGCATTAGCACAAAGGCCCACAAAAAGGCAGACATGGTTTCATATGGACTTGAAGATATAAAGGATCGAAGTTTGTGCTGATCTGAAGTTAAGGGAGTGGCTGACTTGTCAATAGCTAGTTGTACCACATGGTAATCGAAGAAGTGGTTCCCCCTCTGCTGTCTAAAACAGTACAGCCCCTATTGGATTAAGACGCATCAGAAGGG
This sequence comes from Varanus salvator macromaculatus, assembly GCA_023646645.1. Lineage (NCBI taxonomy): Eukaryota > Metazoa > Chordata > Lepidosauria > Squamata > Varanidae > Varanus > Varanus salvator. The sequence continues at coordinate 22,476,413 of JAIXND010000624.1, read as the reverse complement.
AAAAAATAAAATTAGGAATTGGTGCCATCTTCTGGCAAAACGTTAAATAGCTGCATAAATAAAAGGGAGAGACACCGGGGGCATAGGTGTCGTGTGAATATCAACACTAGGAGGAATAATTCTGATAGCGAGAAGAAATCATGGTTAACAGGTAGGACCTTTAGTGGAAAAGGTTTTTCTGACTCAGGCGGGGACGGAATGGCAGATTCACCTGCTTGGACATCCGGAAGGTCATCATTACGAGTGCCCCCCAGTCCTCTCAGGCTCATGGTTTATTATACCTTTTTATTCAAACAATATTTTAAATGTTAATTTATTGATATTTGGATGGTTTTAATTTAGACCTGGAGATGGGCCAGTTTTTAAGGTATGTAATTTTTAGCTTTTGGAAATTTTAATGTATTAGAAATTGTTTGTATTATTGTTGTGAGCCGCCCCGAGGCTTGTGGCAAGGGGCGGCCTATAAATTTCCAAATAAATAAATAAAATAAATAAATGGTGACCCCATGGCTGAAGGGCCTTGCCAGCCCTGCTCAGGACTGTGCTCAAGACTGTGGCTCCCTCTCTGGAGTCAATCCACCCCGTTCGCTCTTCCTTTTGTACTTCCGCCTTCCATTTGCCCTAGCAGGATGGTCTTCTCCAGGGACTTTTGCCTTCTCACGACGTGCCCGAAGAAGCACAGCCTCCGGATGGCCGTTTTTGCTTCCAGGGAAAATTCTGGCTCAGTTCCATCTGGGACTCACGTGTTCACCTTCCCGTCAGTCCGGGGTTTTCGCAAAGCCCTCCTCTCCCACCAGGCACGGACGAGGGCTCCGTTTGTGGGTGGAGACCTGCTGGATGCCCTGGAATCGGCTCCTCAGGCACCGGCCCACCTCGCAGCAGTCCAGGGGCCACGTTCCTGGTGAGCGCCCCGCAGGCGCTGTTTCGGGTTCCAGAAATTGCGTCCCACCCGGTGCACGACCAGCGCTCACCATTGCTCCTCGTGGACTCCCAGGTTGGTTGCTGCGCATGGCGGCTGGTGCTTGGAGCAACATGCTTCCCTGCCTGATCAATGGCCGTGGAGCGGAAGAGCAGTGCTTTTCCAAGAGCCAAGTGCCCACTGCCAGATGCCATTAGCCGCAACTGGCCTTCAGGGAAGGCTGCCAGCTGGGCAACTGGGAGTCCCTGAGCATTCACTGGCCTCCTCTGGGCTCAGCAAACCTTGCAGGATTGGGCCGAGCACAAGAGGCAGTCCACAGGTCCTGGAGGGGTGGCTTTCTAAAGGGTTCGTCCCAACACGATCCAGCATCGTGTTTGGAATGCCTCCATTTTAATGCACAATAAAAATCCCAGGACGGGGTTCCTATGCTCATAAATGCCTGGAATGGAGGAAACCTTACCTGGAACTGAAAGGGCGACAGTGCAGGCAGCAGGCAGATCTGACTGGGAAGATGGGGGCCAGCACTGAGGAGGCCCTGCTCCCCCTTATTTCCCTCCTCTGTGCACAGGAGGCATCAGAAGGGGACGTAGAAAATCAGGTGACTGGTTGCAGCAGCAGCTGCATGGCGGCCTCTCAGATTATGGCTCTGAAGGTGGCTTTTGTGCTGGCTTCTAATCCTCTCTTCTCCAGATGATGCCTGCCCAGCTCCTTCAACAGCTCCTCGTGCATCGGAGCCGTCATCATCGTTGTGTCCCTCTCATGGACAGGTCCAAACGGTTGATGTTCTCCTTAAAGTGTGGTGCCCAGAACTGGATGCAGTGCTTCAGGTGGCACCTGACCAAGCAGAACAGAGCTGGTCCCAGGGCCTCTCATGGTGTGGCTCGAACTTCAGAAGCCCTCCTAGCCAGCACAACACTCAGCCCATCACGTCCAACCTGTGGTCTGCTAAAACACCTAGGTCCTTTTCATGAGACCTGCAATCCGTCCGGCTGTCACCCGGCCTCCATTTGGGCGTCTTATTTTTCCTATCCAAACGCAGGACGGTGTCTCTAGCTGTTGAAGGAGGGGGATTCCTCGTTCGCACATTCAAAAAGTCACTGACCTTTTTCTATGCAAAGCGTTCTTTATCGACCAAAAAGTACAAAAGACCCAGAATGAATCTCTGAGCATGCACAGAGCGGTTTGTTGAACCCGATCTAGTATCCACTTCCAGGAACTCTCCTTACGAGCACACCTGGGCCCCGGCCCCTTGGGAGGAGCCTTCTGAAAGCCGGCACGCCTCCCCTCCATGCGGCAGTCCTCGAAGTGGGCCACCCTCCTCTGCTGACACCATGTCATGGGGTCAAGAGCCGGAGCCACCACACCTAGGACTGAGAAACTCTCCTGCTCCAAGTCCCCTCTGGTTGTTGTTGTTAGTCGCGAAGTCGTGTCCGACCCATCGCGACCCCATGGACAACATTCCTCCAGGCCTTCCTGTCCTCCACCATCCCCCGGAGTCCACTCAAGCTCACACCAACCGCCTCAGTGACTCCATCCAGCCACCTCATCCTCTGCCGCCCCCTTCTTCTTTTGCCATCTATTGTTCCCAGCATCAGGCTCTTCTCCAGGGAGTCCTTCCTTCTCATCAGGTGGCCAAAGGATTTGAGTTTCATCTTCAGAATCTGGCCTTCTGAAGAGCAGTCAGGTTATTCCCAGCCTACCGGCCTACCTGGGGAGTTTGGCCTCAAGATAAGTGCCTTCGCATATCTCTGATCTCAGAGTACTGGTTGACTGCAGGCTGAACATGAGCCAGCTGTGTGATGCGGCGGTCAAGAGGGCGAACACGACCCTTGGTTGCATAGCCAGAAGCGTGGCTTCTAGAGTGAGAGAGGTATTACTACCACTCTACACGACTCTGGTGCGCCCACAACTGGAGTCTTGTGCTCAGTTTTGGGCCCCTCATTACAGAAAGGATAGAGCCAGGTTGGAGTCAGTGCAGCGCAGGGCCACAAGGATGGTGGCCGGTTTGCAGGGGAAGCTGTATGAGGCGAGACTGAGGGAACGGGGTCTCTTCAGCCTGGAGAAGAGGAGACTCAGAGGGGACATGTTGGCGACATACAGGTACGTGAGGGGGTGTCACACGGAGGTGGGGAGACACCTGTTCTCCCCTGCAGAGGAAGGCAGGATGCGCCTCAACGGAGCAAAGCTCAGGAAGCCAAGCTTCAATTTGGATGCCAGGAAGCACTTCCTGACAGTCAGGACCCCGAGGGTGTGGAATGGGCTTTCCTGGGAGGTGGTTGAAGCCCCATCGGTGAGGATGTTGAAGGATAGGCTGGACGTGCACATGGTGGGCATGTCGTGAGTGGAGCCGGCTGGAGCCGGGGGTCAGACTGGATGGCCTGGGAGGCCCCTCATGACTCGCTCTGTTTCTCTCTTCCCAGTTGTTTGACACCCCTCATTGTTTGGTGCCACCTGCAGATTTAATGGGATTCACCTCTGGCCTCCTTTCTAAAGTTGCTGGACTTGAGACCCTGGATGATGTCCTGACAGTCCAGATTCTAAGGATATCTTGGGGGAGAGACACAGTAATTATGGGGGATTTCAATCTCCCGGATATTACTTGGGAGACTCACTCGGCGGTGACAGCCAGGTCACATCGCTTCCTAGAAGCTCTAGAGGGTGGGTTTTTCACACAGAGGGTCTGAGAGGTGACGAGGGGGGGAAACATCCTGGACTTGGTCTTGACCAATAGGGAGGAGCTGATAGATGAAGTACAGATTAGGGGAGCTCTGGATGCGAGTGATCACTCCATCCTTTGCTTTGAGATCAGGGGACTGGGGCCGTGCAGCAGGGCGAGCACTAGAAGTTGGGACTTCAAGAGGGCCAACTTTGGCCAACTGAAGGCCAGACTGTGGAAAGTCTCCTGCGATAGGTTACTGGAAGGTAAGCGAGTTGCGGAGGGGTGGATGGCACTCAAAAGGGAGGTTTTGCAGGCGCAAGCCCTGACGATACCTCTAGTCAGTAAGGTGGGGAGGCGGAGGAGAGTGCCGCCATGGATGCGAAAGGAGGTGGTTAGGGGGATTAGACGAAAGAGGAGCCTCCATAGGAAATGGGTACTGGGGGAAATAGACAAAAGGGTATACCGGGAGGAGGAGGCCCGTTGCAGAAGGATTCTTCGCAAGGCTAAGGCTGATTATGAGCTGAGACTTGCCAAGAATATCAAGAGCAACAAAAAGGGCTTCTTCCAGCATGTAAATAGGAAGAGGAAGGGGAGACAAGTGGTGGGACCACTAGATAAGGAGGAAGGAGATCCAGTGACTGACATGAGGGAACAGGCACAGATGCTAAATGACTATTTTGCCTCTGTGTTCTCCCCAAAGCAGGACGGGGGATATCCGTATAGGAGATTAGATGAGGCTGGGGACTTAGGGGCAGAGATTAGAGTCACCCCCCTTGAAGTCGAGGGGCTCCTCAGGGCATTGGACATTACAAAGGTGCCAGGCCCTGACGGGTTACACCCGAGAGTACTTAGAGAGTTGGCAGGGGTTCTCTCACGCCCACTGGCCTCCATTTTTGAGGCCTCGTGGAGAACGGGTGAAGTTCCAGAGGACTGGAGGGTGGCATCGGTGGTCCCAATTTTCAAAAAGGGTAGTAGGAAGGACATGGGGAATTATAGACCGGTTAGCCTTACGTCCATTGTAGGAAAAACAATGGAAAGGCTCATAATAGAGAGAGATCTAGTGATGCTAGATAGGGAAGGGAGGCTGACAGCCACACAACATGGCTTCCGCAGAAACAGGTCCTGCCAGACAAACCTTGTGGAATTCTGTGACAAGGTATCGAGATGGCTGGATGGAGGGGATGCAGTGGATGTGGTATACCTGGATTTCAGCAAGGCCTTTGACAAAGTGCCCCATGATATCCTGGTGGAGAAACTGAGGAGTTTTGGGATACACGAAAGCACTGTCCGGTGGATTAGGGCATGGTTGACTGACCGAAAGCAGAAGGTAACCATTAGCGGGGAATCGTCGGGATGGCAGCCAGTGACAAGCAGGGTCCCCCAGGGCTCTGTCCTGGGGCCGATCCTGTTTAATCTTTTCATTAACGACATGGAAGAAGGGGTGAACAGTCTGCTGATCAAATTCGCAGACGACACTAAAACTGGAGCAGTGGCCACAACTGAGGAGCAGGTACTCCAGATCCAGAAGGATCTGGGCAGACTGTGGAAGTGGGCAGGAGACAACAGGATGGTGTTCAGTGTGGATAAGTGCAAGGTCTTGCACTTGGGGCATAGGAATAGCTGTCGTAAGTACAGGTTAGGAGACCAGTGGCTGGAGAGCAGCACTTGTGAAAGGGACCTCGGGGTGCTGGTTGGCTGCAGGCTGAACGTGAGCCAGCCGTGTGATGCGGTGGCCAAGAGGGCGAATGCCACCCTTGGATGCATAGCCAGAAGTGTGGCTTCTAGATCAAGAGAGGTATTACTACCACTCTACACGACTCTGGTGCGCCCACAACTGGAGTATTGTGCTCAGTTTTGGGCCCCTCATTACAGAAAGGATATAGCCAGGTTGGAGTCAGTGCAGCAAAGGGCCACAAGGTTGGTGGCTGGTTTGCAGGGGAAGCTGTAGGAGGGGAGACTGAGGGAACTGGGTCTCTTCAGCCTGGAGAAGAGGCGACTCAGAGGGGATCTGTTGGCGACATACAGGTACGTGAGAGGGTGTCACACGGAGGTGGGTAGAGACCTGTTCTCCCCTGCAGAGGAAGGCAGGACGCGCTCCCACGGAGCCAAGCTCAGGGAGCCAAGGTTCAATTTGGATGCCAGGAAGCACTTCCTGACAGTTAGGACCCGAGGGCGTGGAATGGGCTTCCACGAGAGGTCGTTGAGGCCCCATCGGTGAGGGTGTTCAAAGACAGGCTGGACACGCACATGGTGGGCATGTCATGAGCGGAGCCGGCTGGTGCCAGAGGTCAGACTAGATGGCCCGGGAGGCCCCTTCTGACTCGCTCTGTTTCTATGTTTCTATGACATCCCTGTGCCCAGGACATTGCTGTGGGGACCCTGCACCCCCTTTCCTTCCGCCTGATTGAGACGCCTCCTTCCAGTGGGGTTGCTCTGGGTATGATTTCACGCGCACACACGTGCTCTTAGAAGCGCCTTGCCTAAACTTTGGGTAAAATTTGGGAAGTTCTGGGGGAAAGTCAGGTGTCTGCAGAGAGCCAGGTTTCCTCGAAGTACTTTGGTGGCTGCTGCTGATCCTCCAGGGTGACACTCCTGGAAGAGATCTGATCCCCCCCATCCCCCTTGCCCCCCAAGGCCACACGCCGAGGACTGGCCTTCTCTTCCCAGGGCGTTCTCTGGGGAAGCTGGTCTGAAACGGCCACGTGTTGCAAAGGCAGCCTCAGGTGTGACGTGCAAAGGTGCAGGTGGACGGGGTGGGGCGAGGGAGGTGCGGCTCCGGACAACCCGTTCAGGCGCTTTTCACAGAGAAGCCTGGCACCACTGGAAGCCTGGCCGTCTGTGCCAGTCCAGGGCATGTGCAGCTGGGTATCAGATCGGGGCACCGGGACCCAGACAACCAGTGCAGCATGAGGGCCTATTCCAAACCATAGTCAAGCAGTCCAGAGGCCGGGGCCAGTGGCAGAAGTACAAGGTGAATCAGTCCAAATAGAGGAGAGTAGCCACAGCCGGTCAGGAGCTGAAAGCCAGAGAGACAAGCCAAGGAGAAGCAGGAAGCTGGGACTGGCGTGGGAGGTGGAGCAGGTGCAGACTGGGAAGCCGGGCAGGGCCCAGAAGCGGAGGCAGGAGCAAGGCGACGGGCAGAGTTTCCAGAACCAGGTTCTAGAAGGCACAGAGGGCTGCGGCAAAGTCAAAGACCTTCATGGCTCAGGCAGCCTCCGGAGGAAGAGCCGGTTCTTATTCTTATATGGCGCTTCCCTCGGGGCTCCCAGGTGGTGCCCATCTCAGTTCGGGTGCCCCACAATCGACAGAGGAGGGCTGCTATCCTGGTCTCTGGCCAGGAGAGGGAGCCCTGCCGCTGCCTCAGAACTTCGCACTCGGAGTCCCCTCTAGGGGTGTGTCAGGGGTCCCCCTGCGGGTGGGGAGCCCCTGGGCTCCACTCCCCGGACTGTGGACCGCCCTGGAGTGGCTGCCAGCCCAAGTTCCGGTGCTTTCCGGGCACTTGCTGGGCATCAAGCCCTATGCACGGCACATGCAACATGTGCATGGCACATGTGCCCCCGCTGGCCACAGCAGCAGCAAGGGGGAAGAGGGCTGATGGCCAGGAATGGCAGCGGCCACTGTGGGGGACTCGAGTCGTGCAACTCGCTCCCACGTCTGACTCCAGTCATGTCAGCGACTCGCCTTGGACTCGACTCGGCAGCACCGAGCAAGCGGCCGCTCGACTGGATCATTCCTGCACCTTTAACGCCCGAGTCTCAGACGACGCTTTTTGCAGCAGACGCGGTGGGAGGGAGGGAGGGAGGGGCAAGGGGGTGGGGGCCGCGACACGGGGGAAGGCGCCAGCTCTTTTGGTGCCCTTCGCTCTCCTCATCAGGAAGTACAGGAGCGCTTCTCCAGCCGCCTCTGCTCTGTTCCTGCGTGTTTCCAAGGAGGAACAAACAAAAACAACTGAAATTTATTTATTTACCTATCCTTTACATTTAAACGAATTAGCAGTGGTGGAGAGGTACCTCCAAAAGTGAGGGTGCACCGCATACCCTGCTAAGCCATTGCAAGTGGACATGGGAACATTGGTGGGAGGGTTGCAACTCTCCCCCCACCCCTCCACCTCCTGTTTTTCTGTTAATGTTGGCTCTTTAGTCCTGAGAAGAGACTTAAGACTCAACTCGATGATTTCTTGCAAGGACTTGACTCGGACTTGAAAGCAAAGACTCGAGATTTGGAGTAAAAGACCTGAGCACATCCCCAGGGGCCTGGTATGTGCACCCGGCACACCTCTTTTTCACGCCCAGTCGCTGCTCCTGCTTCCGCAGCTGGATTTCCACAAGCCGTTGTGGGCTTCCTCACCTTGGCTTGCTTTGCAGGACCGGTGAACCTGGGAGGGACCCCATGGGTCCCGGAGCGACCGACTCCAAAAGGGCTCATCCCAGGCTTGGTCCCATCCCTGTCCTCTCACCAAACCTTGTAGGAGCTGCTCATATAATAATATACCGTAGGATTAGAAGACGGAGCTGTCAATCATTCATCCCTGCTCATAATCTTAATGAGTAGAGGAACGAAATGGAAAGATACTGTTTGCTGGAAACGTGACCTCTGGATTCTGGATTCTGTTTGGTTTTGTTGCCTTTGAAGCGGAGTTTGTTTTGTCTCGGAGAGGAAGAGAACCGGGCAGCGCAGGCTGTGTCTGCGTGGGCCTCGTGCTTTGCAGGGGCTCCAGTGTGCCGTGTGCTCCCATCCCACACACGTATTTGCATCCGATGTGGCTCTATAAGTAGCACCTATAGTATAACGCCTACGTGGGCCCAGACACACAGACTGCTGCTTCTGGATGGCGTTCGTAATCCCCTTTCTGTTTTGCATTCCACCTTCTCTCCAAAGGCTCATCCAATTTAAGACTCAGCTTCTCCCGTAAGTGTGAGTCACCACTAGGAAGCACTGCATCTGCTAATTACACTGGTAAAGCCGGGGTCTTTTGGCAAAGCTACCCCTGATGAACTTAAATGGATTTTAAACATTAATATAATAGGCATTTAGTTAAGAACAGGGACGCGGAGTGTGTGTGGGGAGACCATTTTCAGCGAGCCAGCGGGTTCCGAAGAAAGCATTAGGAATTCAGGGTTCTGAGCGCTTGCCACCATTTATTTTGATATTTAAGCGAATTCCAATTGTCAAGGAAGCTTGGGGCGGCTAATTCAAGGAAAAGCTCATTTTGATAAATACCGACGCAATGACCCTCATGAATCACAGACTTATTTCTGGAGCTAATGGAGGGTTACTAATTTCACGCTGCCAGAAAGCGCTTCTTCATTTACTTACCGTCCCTCCTGCGGCCACTTGGAGTGACTTAAGAGGAAAGGGGGTGGCAGAAAGTTTCCTCTTCAGAGCAGCTGCGGTGGATTTTTGCCAGAGCGCCACAGTTGATCCGAGGGGCCGAACCCCAGTGGGCTAAAGCGCCCAAGCAAAGCAAAACCTGTTTTTCATATTTTTCACTTTTGCTAACATCCTAGTGCCGGTTCCCCGTATGTGGCCGGCACACTAAACTTGCCCCTGGAGGATTTCCCTCCACTGTGCTGGTCTGTGCTTAATCCTCCCCACCCCCCGCCCAAAAAAATACTCCCTCCTTGCAAAAGCAGACCTGGCATTCCTTTTTTTTTAAAATATGTATTTTATTAAAGTTTTAAAAATAAACCAAACAGAAAAAACAAACAAAAAACATGAAACATCAAACATTAGACAGTAAACATTGGATTCGCTGGGTCGACCTCTTACTACATATTTTTTAACATTCTAATATCAAATTCAAATGTTATCATAGTTTAAAAAACATCTCTAAATTTATGCCAAGTCCCGTTTCTCCAGCCAGTTATAAAAAGAGTCCCAAGTTCGATAGAAATCAGCATCCTCTTTCTCCTTCAACGACAAAGTCAATCTATCCATTTCTGCACAGTCCAAGATTTTTCTCACAATCAGTCCATCGGTGGGCAGCTCCTCACTTTTCCAATTTTGGGAGAATGCAATCCTCGCCGCTGTGATTCGATGCAACATCAAATACATTTCCTGTCTGTTAACCTCTTCTGGTATAATGCCTAACAAGAAAACTTCGGGTTTAAAAGCAAAGGGTTTTTGTAATATTTCCTCCATCCATCTATGTATTTTAATCCAATACTTGTTTGCACAGACCTGGTATTTCTGAAAGATGGCCAGGCCATGGAATTTTTCTCTTGTTTTGTATGGAGGAGCATTTGGCCAAACGAGGCATCTTCCTTCAAGGAGAGCTGGCACTGTTGTCCAGAAATAGTTTTATTGCCAGATCTGCTGAGCTAGCCAAAGAAAAACAGCCGCAGCAAGATGTGATAACGATGTTCAGAACGGGGAACAGCAGTTGGGGAAACTGAGGCGGTTCCCCGTTTGACTGGGGTGTTCTCTGCAGGCAGAGGTGGGACGGCTTCTTCGCCAGCTGGGGAAAGCGTGTGTGTCACTTTGTGCCCTCTTCAGTGCAAACCAGTTCCGTGCCCCCCAACTCTGCCCCCAGATCGCATGAGATGGGCTGGTCAATTCCTGGCCGGTGGACAGTTTGCTCAGCTAGAAGAAGCCTCTTTCTGCTGGTCATACCAACCATCTGTCAGCCAGGAAAGCTGTTAATTCTTTTCTGGCACCTCTTTCGGTTCAATCCGGGGAAGAATCGGGGGCCTGCAAACTTGCCTCTGCTGCGAGGCAGGTTTTAATGAGCCCTCCAATTCATTTCCAAGTTCATCTTGGCAGCACCGTTTCTGCAACTCACACCGCTCTGGTGTTGTCCAGTTGACTTCCTTCCCAAGGACGGACGGAATTGGCTCATTCTGTTTCATTCTGTCTGCATTTTATGGGTTGTTTGTCCTCTTTACTTCCACCCCTGGAGGAATCTAGGTTTTTCTGGAGATGTCCAAGGGGTTTGTTCCAGTTTGCAAATGCTCATTTTTCCTAAGACGCAATAGCGGAAGTGCACAATTGAACCACTGCACCCAAAAACGTTTAAAAAACAAAGCAAGTGGAACCCATGTGAGGAATCCAATGCTCCCACTTTTTCCTCCACCCCCCCTCTAAATCCTGGTCTGTACAGTCATAAGGTACAGAAGAGGGCCTGCTTCACTTTTGCTTTTCTGCAAAATGCTCAAGGCCAGAACTAAAAAGCAGCTAGTGCCTTTTCTCAGCCACTTCTCTGGTTGCTCCTCAACTAAACTTTTATGGGTCAAAAGTTGGAAAGTGGTCCTTGCCAAACAGCCCAAAATGGGGACTCCATCTTTACAGAGCTGATTCCTGCTGTCTGCGGAGAACCAGCCGGCTTTTCTTCACCATCCTGCATTATTTTCCGTAAGAGTTCTGCGTCCTTCCGTTTAAACCTCCAACGAGGGGTGGGAGACATTTGCTGTTGCCCTGATCTTGTGAGTTAAGTCAGCGAGGTCAGTCCTAGTTTTCCCAATGTTCTCTCTTTCATCCTCCACCCTCTAAAAACTAAACGGCAGCCGACATTGCAATAGCTCCGTATTCATAAATAGATCCACATCCATAGAAGCAGTTTTACTCCCTTTTGTTTAAGTCCGTGTCCATATTGTCCTTCTGGACTAAGTCACAGATCATTCCTTCTTCCATGCGTGGCTGGTTCCCTCCACATGTTACTTGCGTGTGCACATCTGTGTACTAATTTGGGAGACCTGGGTTCTAGTCCCCATTGGCAACTTTGGGTGAGTCATCATCTCTCAGCCTAGCCTACCTCACAGGGCTGTGGTGAGGATAACATGGGGAAAAGGAGGATATTTAAGCCACCTTGGGTACCTTGGAGGAAAATAAGCATGACAGCAGTAAAAGAGCAGCTCTCTGCCTCTTCCCTACCTTGGCACGACTGGGAGGTGTGGAAAGAGGTCGAAGCTTTCTGCCTCATCCCTTTCTCAACATTGCTTACCTCTCTGGATGAGCCACGTTGTTGTCTGTGGGGGCTGTTATCTTTCTCCATGCAGCTACACAGCAGTGCGGCTGTGAAGAAACGCACTGGCATTTCTGAAAAATCTGCAAAGACTCATATCTGCACAGCTGCGTAAAACTTTGCCATAATGTCGGGGTGTCCATGGGACCTCTCCACTCACGGACAGTCCTTCCTCCCAGTGAAAGCTTCTAGAATGGAAGGAAGGAGGAACAGAAGGAATGAGAACGGTCTCTCCTTCCCCTTTTCTCTGCAGCCCCCCGCAGCTTCCTAAGATGCTCTTCAGAGGGCTGGGGGCTCCTTCGAAGAGCGTGGAAAGAGGTGGAAGGGGCGCAAGAGCAAGGGGAAAGTGCCAGCTCACTTGGCGTCCTCTGCTCTTCACAGAAGCCCCTGCCTTTGCAAAATCCTCCAGCAAGAGGCGGGAAACGTTTTGCTGTAGCCCCGATCTCGGGAGTTAAGTCAGTTCATCGGTTAATCTCACATTTTGCAGTTTGCAAGGTGAGCTTCAGGTATCCCAATTCTCTCTTTCGTCCTCCTCCCTCCAAAAATGAATAGGCAGCTGACCTCGCCATTCCCTGAGGTCTCCCCAGAAGTTAAGGCGAGTAGCATTCAAGCGGACTTACCCCCAAGAAAGCGGGACGGGTTTGCAGGAGCACCGGCATCCAAACCGTGCAGGCGATCTCATGCCTCATCTGATTCCTCGGGATATTTTGGGCTACCAATCTCATCACCTGTGGGGATCATGGGAAGTGTACTCCAGAACAGTAATAGAGTCCCAGGTTCGCTACATCCCTGCTTTAAAAACCAAACCAAACCGAACCGAACCGAACCGAACCGAACCGAACCGAACCGAACCGCCACAGCAATATTAATTCCCAAGGTGGTAGAAGATGAGGCAGAATGAGGGCACCAAGAAGGAAAGAGGACAGAGGAGGGCCTGAAACCTAATGGGGGAGGGGGGTGTCAGCACTGTGACACGGCGGCCAAGAGGGCGAATGCCACCTTTGGATGTATAGCCAGAAGCGTGGCTTCTGGATAGAGAGGGGGGTTACTGCCACTCTGTACGACTCTGGTGCGCCCGCAGCTGGAGTCCTGTGTTCAGTTCTGGGCCCCTCATTATAGAAGGGATATAGCCAGGTTGGAATCAGTGCAGCGAAGGGCCACTAGGATGGTGGCTGGTTTGCAGGGGAAGCCATATGAGGCGAGACTGAGGGTGCTGGGTCTCTTCAGCCTGGAGAAGAGGAGACTCAGAGGGGACATGTTGGCAACATACAGGTATGTGAGGGGGTGTCACATGGAGATGGGGAGAGGCCTGTTCTCCCCTGCAGAGGAAGGCAGGACGCGCTCCAATGGAGCAAAGCTCAGGGAGCCAAGGTTCAATTTGGATGCCAGGAAGCACTTCCTGACAGTTAGGACCCCGAGGGCGTGGAATGGGCTTCCACGGGAGGTGGTTGAGGCCCCCTCAGTGAGGGTGTTCAAGCATAGGCTAGACATGCACATGGTGGGCATGTCATGAGCAGAGCCAGCTGGAGCCGGGGGTCAGACTAGATGGCCCGGGAGGTCCCTTCCAACTCCCTCTGTTTCTATGTTTCTATGATGCTTTTCCTCTGGGTTTGGAGTGCGGGGGGGGGGGGAGCAATTTGCATCTGGTTAGGAGGGCGGAGCACAAGGTGGGCTGTGGGGGGAACGGGCTGCCAGCAGATGCAAAAGACATTTCTTCCCTCCCCTTGCCACAGCTGTGGGGCCAGGACAGAGGCCATCGGGGGAGGCTTACCTGGGGACTCTGCAGGCCCTGGGGAGAGGTGGTGCTCAGCTCCAGGGGCTGACACACAGAACCACACGCTTGCTCAGACAGGCTCCATGGAAGCTGAAGGAGAAGAGGGAGGAGACTGGGGTGCATCTTGTGGGGTGGGAGCTTCCTCTCAAAGGGCAAAGGGAGATGGCCCCCTGGAAGAGACCACCGATGGCACCATGCAGGTATTTACCTGTGGGGACAAGGTGTGCCCAGGAGCAGCCCACCTGAGCTGACAACCGCAGCTGCTTCTGATGCACTGCTATTCTACCCTATACTAGCTGTCCCTGACTCACTGCTCTCCCAACGTGCCGGAGGACAAGTCCCATCATCCCCTGCCAGCACAGCAAGTAGTCAGCAATGATGGGACTTGTGTAGTCCAGCAGGATCTTGGAGGCTCCAGCTTCTCACCCCTCTGCTCTGAGAAGTCTGTCCCTGGACTTTAAGATCGCACCTTCAAAGTCCGTTGTTTGTTCATTGCTCATGGCAGTGTTACAATTCCATCGGGGAGGAGAAGGAAGACCGCCTGGGGGGGCTGCATGGGAAGCACACGGTTGGCATTGCTACCCTGGAGTGGTTCCAGCAGAGGGAGGGTCTCCTGCAGAAACCTGAGTCAGAAGGAGGGGCAGTGGCAGAGCTGGCAAGGGGAAGGCCCACCTCAGCAGCGGCCCCCCGACCAGGAACCACGGGGCTTGCTCTCTTCCTCCCCATGGCAATACGCTTGCTCACTGGCTTCTTGCTCTGGGGCGTCTCGCCCAAGGGCCCTCTGATCCCTGGAGCACACCTGGGACACCACAATCTGGAGTGCGGATGTGTTCGGAAACGACCTGGCCAGGACTGCCAGCTGTCTGCAGCGCTGCTGCCCCGAGGGACTGGAGGTGGCATGGGCGGCTTTTTCGGCAGAGAGTGTCGACCAGGGATTTCACTCGGTGGTGGCTTTTGTCTTCACGGTACAAAGAAAGCTGGCACGGCATGCCACGTGTGAAAAATGTAGAACATTTCCTTGGTATTTCCACCGAACAGAGAAAGCCCTGTTGAAGGCTAAGACTCCTGAAAGCGGATTAAACTTGCGTGATATTTGGGCAGGTTGTCGTACCCTCTCTCCATGAAAAGGGCAGGTTGTGAGTTCAAAGGGAAGGATGACCTAAAAGCAGGGAGACCAATTATTCCGGAGACGCCGGCACCACGGATGCCTGGCGGGGCGGTGCTCAGGAGGTGGAACTTACCTTTAGGCGCGCATCATGCCGGCATGAAGCCTGTGTGATCTGAGCGACGAGACGGATCCAGGTCGGGCATTAAAGGCTGAACTGGATTAAACAAAAGCAATTCCCCTTGTAACAAGTGGGGGGAAACTTCAAAGGTGGATTTTCTCCGTGCTGAAACAAAGGCGGGTAGCAGGGCTTCCAATTTGCTCAAGTTGGATGAAGTGGCAGGATGGCTCGCTCAGCTTCTTGAGCTCCAGAGATCTCCCAGGGAAAGGACTTCGGCTTTAATGGCTCCGACTCCTGGTTTTACAAGCTTTGCCTTCCTTAGTCTTTCATTCCAACAAGAGACTTGGCTGCTGCCCTTCCATCTCCCGGCCCACCAGAACAGAATATGCACCAGTGACAAGACCTCCAAGGATTGCGCTCAGTCCTTGTTATAGAACCGGATCTCTTAGATTGACACGCAGATCTGAAAGTGGCACCCCTTGAATCGCCACACTTCTCTACAGTTGGTGATGCAGTTCTGAACTCCAACAAACCAACCAACCAACAGCATCAAATGCATAGCAAAGGTGTCACTCATGCATTTAGGAGTGAGTATTTTGAGAGGTGCCACTTAGAAATGTGCAGTTGCAAGAAAACGCTCCACATTTACATGTACCCATGTCCCCTCCTCCTTTTTACTCCATGCTTTAGTTTATGGCCGTGCGATGTGGGATGGGTTTATGCACAGGTGCATGTGAGGCTGCATGGGTGGCCACAGCGATATTCAACCGCCCAAGTTACAAACTCGATTGGAAAAACACAGAGCTTGTTACCTTTTACATAAGGACTCTTTGAGAGCATCTTTCTTTGAACGGACCAGCAAAATGCTGTGATGTTTCATGCTTCCAGCCATCCAGCTCTGCCCCTTTGCTTTGCTATCGTCTGTTCCGAGGAAAAAAAAGCTAAAGCAGTTTGGAGCTTTTTGGTATTTAAAAAAATGCCCAAAGGGGACATGTGATAGAACATAAGAACAAGAGGAGAGCTCTGCTGGAATGGACCAGTGGTCCGTCTGGTCACGAGGTCCCACAAGCAGGGTCTGAATGCCACAGCCTCCTCCTGCCCATGCTCCCCAGCAAGTGGTGCACACAGGTGATCTGCCCCTGATGCTGCGGGGAGCATAAAGCTACCAGGACGGGTTGCCCCTTTTTGTGGTCTCTGCTGTGAACTTGCCCAGCCGCCCTGTCAAGACAACCAGATGGGTGGCCGTCACAGTTTGGGCTGGGTGAAGACTCCCTTCCTTTGGCCTGTCCTGTATCTCCCACCCATCAGCTCTGCGGGACGCCCCCTCTGGGTTCTGGTCTTACGGGAGAGGGAAAGGAATGTTTTAAGGATGTATGAACAGCATGAGGTAACACGAGACAATTCTCTGCTTTGAGTCACAATAGAATTGCTGTTGAGGTTCTCGCGAGAGCAGGACAACTAAAAACATCGATTTCGTTATGCGATGCCTCTTTAACCTAGAATTAGCATTAGCAGCTCGCTTAGAAACAGGGATGAGCAAACTCCTGGAAGACACGACCACCAAAGGCAGGAGCTTCGCTTTCTTCCAGGCTGTGTCTGGTCTGCAGAAGTAACATCTGAGCGTGCAGCCTTGACTTTGCCCTTGGAGTGGCACATGGGACCCTCCCAAATGAGGCTTGGCCTGGCCTGGCTTGAGGAGAACTCGGCCTCAGCCTGGCTTGACTGCATCTTCCTGGAACAAGCATTTGCTGAACTTCGCCTTGCTCAGGACGTGCCCGGCATGGGCTGCTCACTTGGGCTGCAACCACATCTGGCTGCAAGCAGCCCCTGAAACGCGACGGAGCAGCCTGCACACGAGACGTGACGGCAGCAGGAGCAGCACCTTGCTGGTTAGCAAACTCCCACCAGCACCAGGTCGTCCATGTGGCCAGTCTGCAGAGCTGTTACCTTCCGGATGTGCTTCGAGGGCCTGCGTGCACCTGGCTGCAGCAGGATCCCTTCTGCAGGGAGGTGCAGGCAGAATTTGCTGGCTGCCCAAGCCTGCAGTTGCTGGGGGGGGGGGCAGCTTCTGGGAGCCCCCCACTGCCCCTTTCATCCTGAAGCCAGCCAGAGGCCGGTCAAGATTTCTGATTTATTTCCGATTTATATCCTGCCTTTTTCCTACAAAGGGCTCAAGGCAGCTTACATCATTCTCCTCCTCCATCTTATCCCCACACAACAACCCTGTGAGGTAGGTTGGGCTGAGCGTCTGTGACTGGCCCAAGGTCACCCTGTTGGCTCCATGGCTGAGCGGGGACTTGAACCCAGATCCTCTGAGTCCCAGTCCCATGCTCTTAACCACTAGGCCACACTGGCTCTCAGTGTCAAGATCTCGTCTTGCTGATGCCAGAGTGCAGGACACAGAATAATCAATTAAAGCTGCGACAACCCAGATTCAGGCTGGACATCAGGAAAAGCTTCCTCACTGCCAGAGCAATGGGGCAGTGGGACCAGCTGCCCAGGGAGGTGGGGGGCTCTCCCACCCTGGAGACATTCAAAGTGAAACTGGGCAGCCCTCTGAGTGGGATGGTGTGACATGGTGTCCTGCAACAGTAGGGGTTGGGCTTGATGGCCTTCATGGCCCCTTCCAGCTCTTCTATTCTATGATTCAGAGGGAGGCCTTGCTTTCCGGGTAAAGCCTGCCCCAACTCCGGGGCAGGGTGGGCCCTAGTTAGTTTGATCAGTGGCACAGCTTTATGGTCATTGTGGTCCAAAATCTAGGGACTGCTGGAGGGGTGTGAAGGCCACTAAAAGAGCAAAGAGCACCCGCTTTTGCCCTGTCTGCCACCCCAGTGGCTGAAATGACGCCCTCAGCTCAGTAGCGTGTGAGCCAAGAGGTGAAGCCAGGGGCTATTTCTGCTCCGCTCTGGACGTTTCTGAAGCACGACACTCGCCCTGCCGATTTCTCCTCTGGCAAGGCAGCTTACACGGCCCTCCTCTGCTTCCTCTTATCCTCACAAGACCAACCCTGCGAGGGAGGTTAGGGTGAGAGTCAGGGACTGCCCAAAGTCAGCCACTGAAATGCCTGGCTTTGTGAGGACTAGAAACTTGGGTCTCGCGAGTCTCACTGAACCCTCCAACCGCTTCACCTCTCTGGCTCGCTCTGGGGGTTGTACCAGCTCGTGCCTGAATGCTTTGGCAATGCTCCGGTGTTCTTTCCACTGCATTGCTCCCGGCCACACTGGTGCTGCAAGCGACGGCTGCAGCAGCCAAGCAGCGGGGCGGTGGGCGTCCCTGCCCAGGGTGGGGGGTCCGGGGCACGACTGGCTTCAGCTGTGCCAGTGGGGGGCTTCTTTCCACCTGCAAGCCCTGGTGGTGCCAGCGGGACCGGGGCTTGCAGGGATGCGGCACCAGCACCTTGGGCTGGCAGGGACCCAGGCCTCTAGGGTGCTGTATGGCGCTGGGCACACCCTCCCCACATCGCTGTGTCCTCTGGGAACTTCCCAGCATTCCTCGCTGCAGCTGGGGAGGGGGCAGGGATGGATGTCCCCAGCAAACTGACACACCTGCAGCTCTTTTTGCGGAATGCAAAACTTTTGGACCGTCTTGGCTTTAAAGAGGGGATGAAGCCCCATGTGCGCTACAGAGGATCTGCTCTTGGTGGAGACGAAAGCAGCCGGAACCGGTTTGCCGATCTAGACCAACAGCATGGCCTGAAGGTTTGGATTCTCCTTGTGTGGGTCGTTACTGGAACAGACACGGCACTTCAACATTTAGCACGGCACCTCCACTTACGTGGCAAATGCATGAACGCCAGAAGCAGGCCAGCTACAGTGCAGTGCTTGTGCCGCAGAGAGGAGAGCTCCTGATGGCTTGGCCATTCGGGCTGTCCTTGCGCAGAAGACAGAGAAGATGAGAGATAAGACGGAAATGTTGTTTTGCTCCCTGGCGGAGGCAGGACCGTGTGCAGTCTCCACACTCCCTTGGTGCAGCTGCTGGACTAACTTCAGATGCCTCTGGAACTGATTGTTCACATCTCTGCCTAGGAATAGTCCTTTATGAGGTGGTGCATGAGAGGAGATGAATCCTCCCAAGATGCAGACAAGCTAGAAAGGGTACAGAAGAGGACAACTGGAAACCGAGCCCTGTGAGGAAAGAACGGGGCATGTTTAGCTTGAGAAGAGAAGACTGAGGAGAGATAGGATGGCACTGTTCAAATTCCCCAAAGGGGGTTGCAAAGGGGAAGGCCAGGATCTCTTCTCGATCATCTCCAAGTGCAGGACATGGAATAAGAGGCTCGAGTTGCAGGAAGCCAAGATGGCAGAAACATCTCCTGAGTGTTGGAGCAGTGTGACAATGGAACCCATGACTTAGGGAGGTTGTGGACTCTCCTACACTAGAGGCATTTGAGATGCAATGGAGCAGCCTTCTGAGAGGGATGGTTTGACTGGGAGTCCTGCAAGGAGTGGGAGGTTGGTCCCGACAGCCTTCTGGCACCTTCCAACTCTACTCTTCTATGATTCTCACCTGCAAAAGTGGAAACCCACTTGCATGACGTGTCCATATTGGCATTTATTTGTGTACTGTGAACTTAGAGTGAGCAGTTCTTCTATAAATAGAGAGTTCAGACACCTTGCCATGGTGGACAAGGCTGCTGAGGTCAGCTGTGCTGCCTGCTGCCCTGGAGGGCATCTTCAAAGCCCACACAGATCTCTGTCCTTAGAGTTCCTGGACTTTAAACCAGACTTGGGCTCAGTAGCTCTTTAAACAGCAGGCACATTCACGTGCAGGACTGTGCTTTGCCAGCCCTCCAAAATCAAGGACTGGCTTTCATAAAGTAGGACACCCAGCCACCCTAGATGTCTCTGTTCCCAGGCAGCCCACTGGTCTGAGAAGAAGTGGAGGAGAGGAAGGAGGCAGCTGGAGAAAGAGAGGTTATCTGGAAAGGCCTTGCTGTGTGTCCCTTATTTACGCAGCGATGCTTCAATGATGCGACACAGCAGGGACTTTTGGTAGCGACTTCTTGCTTGTGAAACTTCATGAGCGGAGCCGGCTGGTGCCGGAGGTCAGACTAGATGGCCTGGGAGACCCCTTCTGACTCGCTCTGTTTCTATGTTTCTATGTTTCTAAACTCCCTTGCACCTAACAACAACCACACTCCATCCTTACACACTTTAATAAAAATGACAAAAATTCTTGTTCTGCCATGCATTCTAGCATTTGTAATTTTCATGGCAATATTACCATTATTTTTTATATCTTAGCTTCTGGTTATTCATTTTCTGTATGTTTTTATTACTATTAGAATAGATATATTTCTATTTGATATATTTAAAACAAATTGCATTCTCAGAGTCAGGCTTACAGAAGACCCACTGAAGTCTAGAGGAGTTTAGCCTCAGCTTAAGTTCTCTTGATTTCAATGGTTCTACTCTAAGTATGACTCAACCGAGATCCAGTTGTATGGTATTAAACATATATTTATGTGGGATCTGCCTTGAATTATATTAAGAGGAAAGGGAGGATCTCAGTAAAAAGTAAAGGAAACCACAATTGAAATTACTCATTGCAGGTCAGGTATCCATTCTGATTTGAAGCATCTGAAATTTTGCACAACCTGTTCACATTTCTCTCTCTCTCTCTCTCTCTCTCTCTCTCTCTCTCTCTCTCTCTCTTCCTCTCTGAAAATGCAGATCTCATCTTGCCTTGAGGACTGGTCATATCTTCACAACCATATTTGAATCTCTACTCACTACTTGTGGCCATTTAAGACTCACTTTTAATATTGGTGGGGGTTTTTTTGCAATTACCTAATATCTGAAGGAAATGTACAATGCAGTCCTACAGTGCAGTTCAGGCAGAAAATGACCCACAAATTCCAGTTCAGCTGACTGAGGAATGTTGGGTCTCGAAGGCCTCTTTTTGTAACTAAACATGGATATTCTAAACATGTTTGATAGTTTGCCACCTTTCTTAGGCTATCTGGGTGGGAAACAGAATACTGGGTTAGAGGGAAGAATCTTGGCTTGTCCAGCAGGAATCTTCTCCTATGGTGTTGTTAGCCATTGCTGGACTCTGTGTCTGGACTTTGGAGCGCTTGGGCCAATCAAGCACAACAAGGGATGGAGATTGGAAAAAGTATTTTTAAGAATAAGTTTGATCACAACAAAGCAGCAATTGACCCTGGGAGCATGGCGGAGCCCCTTTTATGTCCCGTATGACCAGGCAGCAAGGACAGTTGCTCATGGGATTGACATTCCCACTGAGATTCCCAGCTGGCACATTGGAATCCATGTGATTTCCATGCACACCCAGAGAGCTGGTCTACCTGAGGGGTGGGCTGGAGACTGAGGTGGGCAGGATACTCAGGCTGGACATCAGGAAAAGCTTCCTCACTGTCAGAGCAATACGGCAGTGGAACCAGCTGCCTGGAGGGGTGGGGGGCTCTCCCACACTGGAGACATTCATGGCGAAACTGGATAGCCCTCTGAGTGGGATGGTGTGACATCGTGTCCTGCAACAGCAGGGGGTCAGACTTGATGGCCTTCATGGCCCCTTCCAACTCTACTATTCTATGATTCTACCGTTGCACAATCTCTGGCAGTTGGTGATTCTCAGTTGTGTGACTGCTTTGTAGGTTCTCTGTTGTTGTGTTTATGCTCGGGAGGTGACTAGCCAGCTCCTGCACAATGTTAGCCACCCCATCCCTGATCCACTGAAGCAAGTCGGACTTACCATGGATACAGCCCATCCTGTTTGAAAACCATTCTTCTTTCTGGGCTTCTCTGGAGTAGGTGAGGTAGGTGTGTAACAAGAGGAAAACTCAGCTCCCGCTTGCGATGGTCCCCAAAGTTAGACTCTGGGAGGGTGTCATCGCTTGACGGTGAGACGTTTGGAGCGGCAAATTTCCCGGGCCTGCGAAGGCATGTGCACAGCCTCGTTTGCTCAAGAGCCATTTCAATATTACCAGTCACGTTACATTGTGGTTGTTTGGAAATAATTATATCCATATCACAGACAGTAAATAATAGATGTGCTTTCGGTAACATTTGATTCATGTTCTGTTTTAATATGGCAAACTTAGAAGTAATTTAATCTCCCAGTAAATTGAACTGGTAGGGGGTTCGTCACACAGAAGATTTCAAGTTATTAATTCCAGACAGTCTTCGTCTTGTACAATTAGTCACTGTTTGCAGCTGGAAATGTTTTATTAATTTTCCATAGCAGTTGATTTTCCACAGTTTTCTCAGTTTAAATTAAGCAGTAAGAGCTGCTGTTCTTTCTTAAATAAATTTCCTTTCCACAAAAAGACTCATGCCTCTGGCTATGTCAATTTCCCCATTTGATTAAAGTACCAGCGGGCAATTAATAACTTAATGCATTTTAAAGTACTCTTGGAAAAGTAACTTGAATGGCCAAACTTGTATAGATGAATTGATTGTTGCACGAGATTTGACACATGCTTTTTATTATTTAAAAAAGGCATGATATCTCACAAAGGACAAATTAGGGAGAGAAGAGAATGTCACAGTCTGAGGAAAACTTAGGGCCAGTTTTTCTTGCTCCATATCAATGGTTTATGAAATCATTTATTTATTCAATTTTTTTAACCATCTATAGCTGTAACAATATATAAGACTAGAGGGCTAAGGGATGGTGAGAGCTACAGTTCTTTTTGCTGTCTGAACTTGCATAGGTTTCCATCTTTTGTTATAGGGTTCCTAAGGCATGAAGCAAGTTGTAGGATCTTTTTGTGTCTAAACTTGGTCTGTTCCAACCACGCTCTTCTTAATTGCTCCTTGAAGGCTGTCTTGAATTAGGTTGTTCTTCTCCTGTCAACCCCTTCCACCACTCCAACCACACTGCCATCATTTAATAAGTCTAAACTCTGAGTTTTTTTAAAATCACAAGTTATAATGTGTACATGCTGCAGAATCCATGTTGATGGAAGAGGAGACCAGATATGTGGGCTGCAGCATGCCGGGGGTTCTAGACACTTTTCCTGTCCAAGTTTGTATCCGGTTGTGCCTTTAAAGTAGTTTTATCCCACTGCTGAGCCAAATAGCTGCCAGAGTGACTTCCTGCAGGCAAGGGAACAAGACAGTCCTTACCTGCAGACACAACGCACAAGGAAAAAGGACTGGGGAGGACGGAGAGGTAGGGAAGATATGAAATTGTCTTTCAGCAGGGCTGGTGGAACAGTCCAGCTTCCCTTCCCTTCCCTTCCCTTCCCATGAAGGTCCTCTCATTTGGTGACCACCAGGACATCTTGTGAGGGGAAAAGCCACTGTTTCCACACACGATGTGTCCAGCAGCTTGTCCATCGTCCTGCAAGTAAAGGAAACCATCTGCCTTGCTGCACTGGATGATGGGTTCTCCAGGCCCCATCTTGTCAGCACCTCCCCAGGGGCTCCAAGGCAGCTCTTTCCAAAGCTGAGGCCTCTGGAGCTGCAGATGCCACAGGCGTAAGTCTTGCACCACCTGGGAGACCCGGGTCCCAGTCCCCACTGGGCCAAGGAGCTCACCGGGGGCCTGGGGGCCGGTCGCGGACTCTCGGCCTGGCCTACCTCACAGGGCTGTGGGGAGGAGAAACTGGGGGGGGG
>JAIXND010000624.1:22439124-22453193 GCA_023646645.1 Varanus salvator macromaculatus | reverse complement strand
GGGGGGGGAGGCTCCGGCATGCCGCGGGGCCCTCCAGCGGCCAGCGGGCTCCGACGTGGCACGGGGGGCGCGCCTGCCCGCGGGTTGCGCGCCCGCGGCGGCTCTCCCTTCGGCCTGGCAGGGGCTGGCATGGCGCGGCGGGGGACCGAGGCCCCGGGAGAGCCGCCCCGAGGCCCCCGCGGCGCGGCCGGAGCCTCCCGGGACGCGCGGCCGCCCGAGCGCCGAGTGCCCGCGGGGCGCCGGGCCAGTGCGCGCCCCTTGCCGGCCACGGGGGGGGGGGGGGGGGAGGGATCCACGGGGCTCCTGCCCACGTCGCGCTTTGCTCGGATTGCAGCGGAGCCTCCACGCGAGCAGGACCTGGGGGTGACACGAGCCCGCCGAGCCCGGGGCTTTAAAAGCCTGGCTTCGCTTTCCTGCGCAGGCAGCCCTAGCTGTGGCGCTGAATCGCTAGTCCCTTCCCTTCCCTTCCCTTCCCTTCCCTTCCCAACAGCTGAATGGAAGGCAGGTGCCTTGTAGAAATAGCTGTAACGAAAGATTGTGTCCAGCGTGATGGTTAAAAATTTAGGTCTGTTTGTTGTTTTTATGCACTTACTACAGTTTGGAAATGTCATCATAAATGAACGATTTGTTTGTTTGTTTATTTATTTAAAACATTTCTATGCCGCCCCCATCGCAACAAAGCCTCGGGGCGGCTCACAGCATAATTAAAACATATAAATAACAATTAATACAATTAGAGATTTAAAAGCCCGGTAGCATCTCGGCTTAAACATTTTAAATCCTATAAATACCATAATAAGTTAACAATTAAAATAGATTTTAAATAAAAAGACTTGCCTGGCGCTAAAAAACAAATAGCGACGGCGCCAGGCGGACCTCTCTGGGGAGCGCGTTCCATAGGTGGGGCGCCACCGCAGAACTTCAGATTTAAAGAAGCCCAAATGTTGGGTAAGGGAGGAAGCAACATGGGCGGATTCAGCCATTCCCCTCCTGCCGTGCGCCGTGTGTGCTGCACGGCTACCAGCGGGAACTGGACCGTTTGGCATTTCAGATGGAAAGTTTTTCACTGCCACAACACCAGTAAACACAATATTTTCTATTGCCTGGTGGGAACCGCTTCACATATAGGGGAGATGGTAAGAAGGACACGCAGAGAGGGAGCAGCTGCATCTGCTTCTTTTGCCTGGCCATTTCCCAAACCGAGACGATTCTGCCGTGACGACTCAGTCCCACCCCTTGGCCCCCTCCACACACACATGCCTTTTCTAACTTGCCCGAGCATTTAAAGATCAATACAAAATACAGAGTGCACCGCGATCAAAATACACAATTCCACACAGCAAAAAGCAAATCAGTCCACATGTAAGCACAGCCGTCATTTTTCACAAATCCAGGTCCATTAATTTGCACCTTAATTAGTGCAGGCGGATCACATCGCTTTTGCAGAGAGAGCGAGCCAGCGAGCCAGTTTGCATGAGGAGATCAGTGCCCCCTTCCTTCCTATTGCTTCTTTGCTCTTACAGACATCTCTTTAATGCACGGGAGGTACCTGTGGCATGACAAAAGCTTGCACCATCTCGGCGCCATCTAACACACATGCTCCTTTCCAGGACCCTGTGGGCCTCCAAGCAGGCTTCAGTCCCCAGCCCTGTTTCTGGTGCCCCCTTTCCAGTGAGCCCTCCAAATTTCTGTGGGCATCGTCAAACCTTGGTGGGCTTTTCTCCGGGCTCTTGTCTCCTTCGGTTTCGATATCTGAAGGCAAAGGCGGGCCCACCTGTGGCCACAAAAGCCCTGGAGCACAATGCTGTGCACATTTAGCCCCAAAGGAGCCCTACAGCTCCCAGCTACCCTCAGCCAGGACTTTCCTCCTGCTTCATGGGCATGGGGATTGCACCCAGTCCATCGGCTGCATGAAACGCTCGCCTCCAATGGCCAGATTGATACACTCACACGCATATCCTCCGCCTGCCTGTAAAAGTTCAGGCCAGAATGAATTTGTGCCACCCAGGCTTGGCTGCTTCCTCCCTTTCCTCAGAACGATTCCTTTCTCTCATGCCTAGCTGTTCCCAGGAATAAAACATTGCCTCCTTCTGGCTTTTTAGTCGCTCCATTTTGCCTGGAAAACCTGCAGCGCTTGGCAGCTCAATTTGCTGTCAGAGGCCGGGTGGCCTTCCCTGCCAGAGAAACGGCCCTTCGGCAGTGACCGCCGCGCACGGCACATGAAGCATCGCAGGCCAGCACACTCCGCTCTGGCCTGCTCCCAGATCCCTTTAACGGGAGCTGCTGGCGACGAATCTTGGGTCCTGTGCGTGGGAGGAAAGGGGGGCTCTACTTTTGAGCTACGGACCCTGCTCAGCATCAAGGAAGTCACAAACAGCATGCCCAGTGCTGCAAAGGGAACAGAATTTGGGGATGTGAGAACACGAGAGGTGAAGGACAGGAAGTCTGCAGTTGCTTGAGGGGGGGATGCATAAATATGCGCCTTCCTTGGACCACCGTTGTGGTGGATCTCCGACTCACGGTGGCCCCATGAATGAGGATATTCCAAAGTGACCTCTTAGATCTTGCAAATTCCAGCTGCAGCTTCCTTTATTCAGTCCATCCATCTCATTCCACCGAGATGGACCTACTAAAATCCCCATCACGAGCCGGCTCGGAAAGGCACGGGAGCTGTGCCTGCCGATCCTCTTAGGGACACGGGGTGATACAGCAAGGGAACCCCAAAGGCAATCAGGATGCAGCGCTCCGTCCTACCACCCAGCCCGTTCTCTCCTTTCGCCTTTTCTCGCTCACACCTGCCGTTCTGAAAACAGATGTGCCAAGCACAACACAATCATTTGCTGAACATGAAAGTGTGGGCTCGCCCTTGCCTCCTCTTTGGGAATCTGCTTCTGAAATTTCTGCTCCGGCTCTTGCCACCTTCTGAGGTGCAGGTGACACCTGGAAGTAATGCCTTTGGGTGGTGGCAGAAAAACAGGCTGGAGGGGCAGGGAGCCAGATTCCAGCTGGATGTCAGGAAAAAATTCCTGGGTGGAATGCTTTAGCTTGTGGTCCTGCGCTGAGCAGAGGGTTGGGCCCGACGGCCCTCTGGCCCCTTCCAACTCTACTCTTCTGTGGCTCGGTGCAAAATGCCCCCTCCAGGGAATGGGTGGCCAGCACCCCTTTTATATCCCAGTGTAGCTTTTGGTCCCAGCTTATTTATTTCATTTATTGTACAAATTGTATAGTCTTTTTCCAGGAGTCTCTCCAAGCAGCTTACTGAAACAATCAAAACATAAATGTGACAATGAAATACAGTACAAATTACCACTAGTTGGCTGTAACCAGACAGGCAGTTGAAAACAATTATATTTTCCTGAGCTTTTAATGAACCCAATCCCGGTTTTTCCTGCTGCTTTGTTGCTTTGATTGCTGTTGTGATTTGTACATATTTTAATATAATATTAATTGTTGAATGTTGCTTTGTTCTCCACCTTAAGTGCTTCTGCTGAAAGGTGGGACAGAGATGAACAAATGCAAGGGACCCCCCGCCCCCAGCTCGCTCTCACACACACACACAGAGTAATGCTACAGTGGCCTTCATCCAGAGGCATTGGACTACACCTGCCATCATTCCCAGCTGGACTGCAGAAGATGAAGGAGCACATTCACCCAGTGACAAAAGTTGACAATTTTACTTTAATCATAGACTAATACTTCTATAGAAGTATTAAAATTGCAGAGTCTCATTCTTCTTCCACTTCAGGGCATCTTGTTCAGGATGTTGGACCTGGATAAGGCTATAACAAAAATTTTGGTGTTGCCTTCCAAAACAACAGGAGGGGAACAGGTTGGGGGAGACTGGTTTGGTCAAAACAAATTCGATTTCACTGGCTCAGAAGTGCAGGGACGTGATGAAGACGTTCATTATGAAGTCCTGATGGTGGCTTGTGATTTCTAGTCTGGAGGCGAGAGGACGATTGTTAGGAAAATGACGAGGGCTGACTGGGCCGCGGAGGCGGCCACAATGCCTCCAGATGGGCAGCTATTCCGGGCCCCAAATTTAGCCGGGAAAGCTCTTAATCAGGCTGTGGCTGGAGCCAACCTGCTAGGCTCATCCCCAGTATGCTGAAAGTGAAGGACTTTGCTGGATCAAGGCCTAAGGGAGCTCAGCCTCCCCAGATGTGCTCCGTCTCGGAATGCTGTAGCATCTGGAATGGAGACACTATTTTTAACTGTATCTTATCTTGCATCGCTGTTCCAGACCAAGCTACAGAATGGATGAAGGGGTGGGTGGACAGATGGAGGGGAGCCACAAAACGGGACACCCATCAAAAACGGGACACCCATGCACACCGAATGCGCGTGGAGTGACTGATATGCACTCATGCATGGCTGGAAAGGATCACGCCAGCCGTCTCACCCCAGTGGCCTGGGAAGCTCCATGCCCAGCCTGGCATGGTGGCCGAGTGCTCCGGATGGGTGCCTGCAAGGCCAAGCACCTTCTTCCCATGTGTCTTGATCTTTCAAGCAGACCAGGAGTGGCCAGCGGTGCTTCAGGTGGGGACCGCCACACGAAAGAGCAGGTGCACAGCAATGCCAACTACACCATATATACCTGCCCGGCCTCTAAGATCTGGACTGGAGGTCCTTCTTTGGGAGCCCGCTTTGAAGGAGATCAGAAGAGCGGCTACCCGGAGAAGGGCCTTCTCTGTGGTGGCACCCCAGGTCTGGAACATGCTCCCCAGAGAGGTCCGCCTGGCACTGACGTTTTTTTCATTTCAGCGCCAGGCCAAAACCTTTTTATTTTCCCATTATTTAAAATGTTAGTAGTGGTTGAAGATTGATTTTATATATTATTTCTGGATGCTGTATCTTATTGATTTATTTTATTGTATCATCACCCTAAGCCACTGTGAAGGCGGGATATAAAAGCTATGAATGAATGAATGAGTGAATGAGTGAATGCATTGAGTTTTGTCCTCTTTTGGGGGTGGGGTTGATGCGTACATGGTGGGCCCCAATCCAGCTTCAGCAGGGTCCAAGTGTCGGCACAGGTGACCAGGGAAACAGCCCAAAAGCAATCCCATGGTTCAAAGT
Organism: Varanus salvator macromaculatus; assembly: GCA_023646645.1. Lineage (NCBI taxonomy): Eukaryota > Metazoa > Chordata > Lepidosauria > Squamata > Varanidae > Varanus > Varanus salvator. The sequence goes on along the minus strand of JAIXND010000624.1, from coordinate 22,448,114 downwards.
AAGCAAGTGGGTGAGGTCCGAGGTGGCAGCTGGGAGGGCTGAGGAGCCCTGGCCTCCCACCGGAGGCGAGCTGCTCCTGGTTGGAGGAGGAAGCTCTGCAGCAGGGATGGGTCTGTGGCCGGCTGAGGCCGCAGCCCCAAATGGCGCCCACGGAGCTCGCAGGGGCAAAAGCAATGGGCACCCCTTGCTGGGCGCCCCACGTTGAGGATTGCCTGCTCACATGTTTGGCAGGGCAGCTTAAAGCCACAGGGGAAAGTGTTTCCTTGAGGACCAGAGACATGAAAAATGCACTCTAGGCCTAGACCTCTCCTGCTGCCACAGAAAAGATAGGAGAAGAAGGAGAGCATGGTGGAGGAAGAGGAGAGGGAGAGGAAGAGGAGAAACTGTTGGCATGCGTGACAAATACAATATTACTGGCTTATGCAAGCAAATTTCTTTTGTGGGTAACGAGTGTGTGTGTCTGTGTGGGGCAACTTTTTCACTGAGCAGTGCCCGTGGGTGTTGCCATCCAAAACAACAGGAGGGCAATAGGTTGGGGGAGACTGGCTGAAGGATAAGCCAGCTGGGGTTCAGTGTGGTATAGTGGTTAGAGCATTGGTTGCCACTCAGCCATGAAGCTCCACAACTTTGGCCCAGTCACTGATGCTCAGCCTAGCCTACCTTACAGGGTTGATGTGAGGGTAAAATGGAGAAGAGAAGGAGCAGATGTGCCGTGCTGGGATCCCTGGACGAAGAGACTGTTCATAAAGGGAACCAAAACAAAAAATTAAATGATTTAAAGGCGTTGTGAGGCGTTTTAGCTTGTGCAGGGCCTCAAATTCACCACTAGATGGAGCCAGGCAATGGAATTCAATGGATTCATTATGTTTAAACGCCTCATCCACAAATATTCTCCAGGCAGCTGATAGGGTAATGTGTTAACAAAAGAAAATGTTAACCATGCCAACTATAATAAGGAAAAGCAACCCCAAACTGCAAACAATCGACAATAAAAACACTTTCCTTCTACTAGAGATCGCAAGAAGCAGCGAAGGAGCCTGGATGTAGAGTCACAGCACGGAGAGTAAAAAGAGGTTCTTAGAAGGAGAGATCCCATAATACTTGTCCTGAAGGTAAATTTGGAGGGGTTGAAAGAGCACGGGAAAGGCAGCTCACTTACGACTCTTGCTCTCTGTGGAAAGCAGCCATGTTAAACCTGCTGGCCAGAAGGTTAAAGATCCCCACTTACTGGGAAACGACAGTGTGACTTACTTCTGAGTAGCCACGTAAAGGACTGCACTGTAATGAATCTCTGTAATGCTACTGTTTTTAAAAAGATCCATGCATGCTGTGAGCCAAGCATAAATGGATCTTTGGCTATAGAAGCTGAAAATGTAAGTTACTTTCAAAGGATCAAAAATATGTGTGCATTTTGGGGATTGTTAATTTTGGGGTTGCATTATGAGGCTCCTGAAGGCTGCGCAACACACACAAGTGGAACATTGCAAGCTGGAAACCGTAAAACAAGAGATGGAGTAGATCAACAGCACAGTACTTGGGTGTGAGTGAACTAAAGTGGTTAAGGAATCAGACAATTTCTGCTTGACAAAGAAGTATCTTACTCCGGAAATGATCATCCAAGAAGCAACAGAGTGGCTCTGATATGGGAGCAAGACGTAGCACAGGTAGTGAGGGGCTGTAAGGCAAAGTCCAACCAAATAATAATATCACACAGAATTTGTGGAAAACCTATCAACGTAGCCACCATCGAAATCCACGCTCCAACAACAGTTGCTGAAGAAGAAGCTGAAAACTTCTAGGTATGTGTTCAAGAGGAAATGGAGAACACACCAGAACAAGACATGCCGATAATCCCAGGAGACTGGGAAGCAAAAGTAGGAGACAAAGTGGAATCCCGTGCTGTGTGAGAATGAGGCCTGGGGTAAGATGCAAAGCAGAAGAGCTTGCGGAATTTTGTGAAGCCAACCCTCTGTTTATTGCAAATACTGTACTTTTTGCTCTGTAAGACTCACTCCCCCCCCCCTCAAAAGTAAGGGGAAATGTCTGTGCATCCTCTAGAGCGAATATGTGTGTGCAGTAAGTCTGTCAGATGTGCAGCCCATGGGGAAGTGATGGGGAATGTGCCTGTGATTATGTGCCCATTGGATTCAGAATATTTTTCTTCTTGTTTTCCTCCTCTAAAAACTAGGTGCGTCTTATGGTCAGGCGCGTCTTATAGAGCGAAAAATACAGTACATACTGCAGCATCGAGTCGCTTGACATGCGATGGACATCACCAGATGGCCAAGAAAGAAAGCGAATGGACTGTGTGATTGGAAACAGAAGTGGAGAAGCTGTATTCTTATTGCCAAACGAAGACAGGAGAAGAGTACAATAGCAAGCAGGCTCCGTTCCGTCAAGGAAGCCGCAGTCTGAGGTTTGCAAGAGCTGTGCAGGGCTGCCAAGCATTTTGGAGGAACTGACTGTTGTACTGTCAAGCCTGAGTCAGGGATGGCTTGACAGTACAACAGTTAGTTCAACATGGCTGGGAGAAGCAGGACACGGGGTCGGGGGAAGCCTCGCTCTCTGGGGTTATCCATTCTGAGCAGGGCCTTCTTTGTGGTGGTTCCTAATCAGTGACTGGGTTTGCACGATCCCTGTGGCATCTGTGAAGCTGCCCGTAGGTTCTGGCTGGTTTGTTCACCAGACCCAGGACTGGGATTGGGTGATGGGACAAGCTGTGGTTGCAGTCTGAATATTCAGGGTGACCGGCTGCCTGCCTGCATCACTGCCCAGCATGGCTCAAATAAGCTTTGTGGGGGTTCTTTCATGGTGCAAACTGGTGCCACTGGGGAATTTCCTTAGGAATCATCCCTCTCTCTCTCTCTCTCTCTCTCTCTCTCTCACTCACACACACACACAGTGAGAGAGAGAGAGAGAGAGAGAGAGAGAGAGAGAGAGAGAGATATCACCAAAATGGAGATGAAAAGAGGCACGGATTTGCCTAGTATATAAGCAGGTATATGTAAATAAAAATTATAAATTGTTATTGTCATTTAAATAGAAATACTGTACATCTCATCATGGTGAGAAAGTCAGTGTCTAGTGATCTGTGTGCCCACCTGTTCAGTCTGTTGTTCAGGTGCTGTTGGTGGGCAATTTACAGACCCCGGACTCTTGCTTCAGGTGCTGTTTTTTCTGCAATAGGATTTGGGCAGGACAGCCCTCCAACCCAAGGACACCTTCCAGTTGAGGACTGTCCCCATTAAAAGCGGACAGATGGTCACCCCATCTCTTCTGTGTGACAGCATTTCACCCAAGCAGGGGGAGAGAGAAGTTCCTTGCGAGAGAATCCATCTAAATGTAGCTGGCCAAATCCCCCAATCTCCAAATAACGAAAACAAAGGGATCCAAGGACTGCAATCTGTGGGAAGTCAGCCGCAAAGTGACTTGGATCTCCGATGGCTTAAAGGAAAGTGTCCATTAAGGAGGGATTATTAACATGAGGTGGGGGGGACATGGCTGGGGGATACGGGCTGGAGAAGAGCTGTTCCCTTTCCAGAGCCATTTCAGATCAAGGTGGGGGAGGAGTTGGATGGCGCTGGAGGAAATTCAGTATTTTAACCTCGCTTGCTCTTCAGCAACAGAGAACAATCAGAATTTTGCTGGGAGAAAGGAATAGAATCAAAGGCATCGTTTCCTTCAAGAGTTATTTTTAAAAAGACAAACAATAGCAGGGTTGACACAGAAAGTCGAATGAGGCGCGTGATCCAGGTATTCCTTTCTCCTGGTTCTACCTTCATCCGTAAGGAAGCCCCAATCGTGCAGGACACTGTGGCACTTCAGCGTCTGTTGCAGCAGAGGAAATAATGGGCTGGGTGGCCAAGTATCCCATGAGCCACCACACCTGTATCTTGTACAGTAGCTCAATGGGCAGACATAGCAAAACGGGAAAAAGAGCATCCTTCCCTCCGTATCTCTTTGCGACAATTACTGCTTTCTGCCAGCCAAGTCTGCTGGTTAAGGCGGGAAAGCAGGATCCCTTTTGGTCAAGGGGCAATGTTCACTTTTGAATACTACAACATCAGTGGCAACAAGGAAGAATGCATGGTTTTTTGCCTGGATGTGCCTGAGGGACGAGCAAGTGTTTTCTGTACTAGTGTGGTTTCTAGTCCCTGGCATGTATCCTGGGATGAAATAAAATCCTACCTCCATTGGACATCAGATCAAGAGTCCTCTCTTAAAAATCATTACTTGACTCCAGCTGAAGCCAAGGACCAGTGTGGTGGAGTGGCTGGAACGCTGGGCAAGGTCCGGAGAGCCCTGGGTTCGAATCTCTGCTTGGCCATGAAGCTTGCTGAGTGATGCTCCCTCATCTTCACTGAGCTCGCCGTCCTAGTGGTAACGGTTGTGTGGAAAGGCCCTGCTTGGCCTTGGACCTTTAAGAGCTGCCTTATTTATTTATTTAATTGGACAACTTGTATGCCGCCCCCTTCGCATAAGCCTCCGGGCGGCTTCCAATACATAAATAAATATATTTCTATACAAAAATACATAAAATACTGGAGACATCCTGGCAACAGATTTAAAATCAATAAATAAGATCGACAGTGAAAATAACATTTAAATAAAAAGGTCTTGGCCTGGCGCCGAAAAACAAATAACGACGGCGCCAGGCGGACCTCTCTGGGGAGCGCATTCCACAGATGGGGAGCCACCGCAGAGAAGGCCCTGCTCCGGGTACTCAGCCTCCTAATGTCTTTCATGGAGGGTTTCTGGAGGAGGGCCTCTGCCGCCGATCTCAAGGGGCGGGAGGGCACATATGCATGCAGGCGCTCCTTTAGGTAACCAGGTCCCAAGCCGTTCAGGGCTTTGTAGGTGATAACTTTTCCTGTGTGTGCCTCCCTGCACACCATCGTAGACACAGTGGGACACCGAGACCCAAAGAACCAGGGCTGTCGATGGATTTGGAGGCCTCGGAACCTGTGAATCAGGGATAGTGGCTACTTGTGATCCATGCAAAATGAGGATGTGCATCACCAAAGCAGAGGACAAAGGACAATGCCGATTTGCCTGAAATTCAAGCAAGCTCATGGCTGTGTGGAGAGAATCATGGGACTGGCCCAGAGAGCTTCAGCTGTTGGGCAGTGTAGAAATGAATTAAATAAACAAAACAAGCATTTAGAAATAATCCTATTTTAAATAGAAATATAGGAAATCTCAGTTGGGTGGAAGATGCTTGGGTCACTCGTGTGCAGGAGTGGTTGATAGGCAATTATGGACTCTCAGTTTGAGGAAGTTGCTAACCCCCTACAGCCAGAACATGAAGGCAATTTGGTAGAGCAGTCAGACCTCATGGAGGTAGAAATTAGTGTCTGGGCTGTACCACTTCAAACTGCAGTTGGAGACATGCATAAATAAATCCTCCTCCATATTTAAAAACGAGAAGAACAGTCCCTAGACGTTTTCAGATCTCTCTCTGTTACTCTGTTGTCTGTATATCTGTTTGCATGCATATTATTTTTATAATGCATTTTAAGTGTATTATCTTTGCAAAACACCCAGAGAGCTTCAGCAATTGGGCAGTATAGAAAAGTGATACATGAAATGGAATGAAATTGCATTTTTTTTAAAAGAGTGCAGAACACAGCAAAACTACGATCCTTTTGCCAAGCCCAGGCCCAGCCTAGTGCTCCTCCTGAGATGCTAGCTTTCGGAGTACAAGGGTTTTGCATTTAATTCTGTGCACACCTCATACACTGTGAGCCGTCATGAGATGCTGAGGCATGTGGTGACGGCATATAAAAGTTTTAAATAAATAAATATAAATAAATATGCCTCAACTGCCATTTGAAGTGGCCCAGCAGTCCAAAATTAAGTTTAGACGTAGGCTCTACAGCAGCCTCTTCCCCAGTTTGGCGCCCTCTGGTTGTGGCTGATACAGTTCCCACCACCCCCAGCCAGCAGGGCAATCTGGCTCTGCATGATGGGAGTTGTAGTCCAACAGGACAGGACTGGGGGTGGGTGCCAGGTCCAAGGAACCCTTCCCCAGAGAGTTCCTGATATATTCTGGAAGCAGCCGGAGGTTAAAGAGAAAGAATGAGTGCGAAAAAGAGAGAGGGGAATGAGCTGCCGTGGGCAAGCTCTTTCAGTTAATTATCCCTTATTTTGGTACCCTGAATGGCTGTTCAGTGACAATGTCAGCAAGTGGAAAGAACCAAATTACTTTAATTATGGAGTAATTGCACAGAGTGATGGTAATTAAATCTTGATCAGTTTAAGTGAGCGAATTAATTGCTCCAACTTGGAATGCAAATCACAGCAAGAGGACTTGTTTTGTAGTTTAATTAACACCAGCCACTAAATTCTTATCATATCTAAAATGCAGCTCATTAATGAGTTTGGATCTGTGCTCACCTTAATAGGAACTTGGACAGAGAGGCATGCTGAGAAAGGGAGTCAGGCTGGAGGAAAGTGATGGAAAACTTAATATTCTTGTCAGTTGTGCAGATATTAGTTCCATACTTCACTTTGCCTTCCAGTGAAATGTGCAAATAGAAATATTTCCATATAATTAGCTTCTGGCCTCCTTTCATTTCAACATTCCCTGGTCTGCTAACAGTATCCACTTTCAAATTTGTCAACTTCCCCCACCAAATTTCAGATCTGTGACACAATTCCTCCCCCATCCCATGGCTGCACCCAAATGCCACCCTTTTTTCTGATTTCTGCTGCTCCATTTTCAGGATGGAATAATACATCTGATGGGGGACTTGCTCCCAGTGAATGCCAAGAGACAAAATGGCAGCCCAAGAGCAAAGAAGTATGCGCACAGGCCTGAAAGGTTCCACAAGCCCGGCTCAGGTGCGCTCCAGGTATTTGGAAAAAGCAGGACAACAAGGGAAGGAAAGTCAGCTGCATGTTTCACTGATGGGTTTTCCTTTTGGTATGAAAATAAACCCTAGGAGGAAAAAACCAAACATTAAAAACATAGCAAAAAGACGATGCGGCAGCTAGCCAGGACTTAGGTGCAAGCAGCCAGCAGTGTTAAACGCACGCGTCGACTTTCAGCCACGTCTGTCAGGCTTTGCTTTGTCCACACTGACTGGCAGCCACTCTCAAGGGCTTCTGCAGGCCTGCCATTTCTCATGAGAGCATAACAAGCCCCTGGAAATTTTGGGCAAAATCTCCCTAGTTCAGAAATGGAACAACTCAACTATGCCCCAGGATATTGAAAAAAGTTGGTAGTTTTATTCCAAGAAGCAGCCCTTTCTATTTCTACCTTTAATAATGGGAGAGAATAATATACTGACTGCCCGAGGAGGAGGAGGAGACGGAGGCGGAGGAGGAAAATATGGTGGAGAAGGAGAACATGGTGGAAAAGAAGGAGAAGGAGAACATGGTGGAGATGGGGATGCAGACGAAGGGGGAAGAGGGAAGGGGAAGGAAGAGAAGATGACAACTTAGAGTCCAAAACGCCTTGGAATAAAGCTATACATTTCTTTCAGCTTCCTGAGACTCTGTCGTTTTATTCCACAGGGTATTTGGCATGTTCTAAAACACGCCTGTTCTTTAGTCCAGCACCCTGCTCCATGCAACAGCCAACTGGGTGCTTCCAGGAAGCCCTCAAAGGAGCATGAAGGCAACCGTGCTGACTCTTCCGAACCCTTAGCTGCTCAGGGTCTTTCCCACTGGCCTTTAATTGCAGGGGGTGACATACAGTTGGGGAACTGCTACCCTGTGGACCCTCCGGGGTCCTCCATCCAGCCCGCGAAGTTTCCAGGTCTGGCATGAAGCCCCTCCGTGACATCTCACCCCCGGGCTCAGGTTTAAGAGTTGACGCTCTTCCATCCGCATGGGGCCGCCATGAGCATGCGCAAGGGCCGCTGTGCTCTCGTCTCTGATCGGGGTCACAGAGAAGGCCAAGGTTCTCCTGTGCGTGGCATGGATCAGAGCTTGCCCAGTGCCTTTGAAGAATGCAGCCCCTTAGCTAACAGAGCAGCGGGAGCGACACGACAGCAGGTAGGGGTGCGACGATCATCCCCAGAATCCGGCCCTTGCCTGCACGTCCGGCTGCCTCTCGTTCTGAGCCCCTGCTTCGGAAGAGAGCTGAGCCGAGGGAGAATCTGCACACGCTTGTGGAACTGCAGTTGTGCAGCTGGCAACCTTCTTCTCCACACATGCAACACAAATGCACGTGCCACAACGCAAGCGTGTGGGAGAGGGATAAGAATGTGAGAACATGAGAAACACCATGCCGGATCAGAGTCAAGGTCCATCTGGTCCAGCTCTCTGTGCACAGAGCGACAAACCAGCTGCCCGCAGGATCCCTCCAGCAGGATGGGTGCAAGACCTCCTCCTGCCCAAGCCCCTCTGCAACTGGCCAGCCTGGTGAAGGAGGGAGCCCATGCCCAGCAAGGCTAGTAGCCACAGAGAGCCTCCTTCTCCATGAATCTGTCCGACGCCTTTTAAAGGCATCCAGATTCACTATTTCCGTGTCAGCGAATCCCATAGTTCAGCTCTGCACTGTGTCAAGAATTCCTTCCTCTTGTCCATCCTACACCTTCCCCCAATCCACTTCATGGGGTGTCCATGGGTTCAAGTGCTCCGGAATGACCTTCTCCTTGTGCAGCGTTTCACGTGGGCTTGTGTGCTAGCCGACGTCTGTGCGAACACTCAACAGGCTCGCAAGGAAGTCGGACTCACAGCCCCAAAGTCCAGCAACAGAGGCTTGGGCTCGTTCGTGGGGCACAGCCGTGCTTGTTCTGCATCTGGGCCCTGTTGAGCTCCAGGAAGAGGCCAGGTGGCCCCTTAAGCCTCTCAGGCCCGGCCTCAGGCCTAGATCCTGCCGGACAGCACTCCTGGCAGCCCAGGATCCTGGAAAATTTGCAGCCCTCGCCACCTGTCTCTTTCGGACAGCATCCCAACCGGATCAAGTGCCTGACTTGCTCTGCTCAGTCAGGGCTTCGTATTTCTTTGATGCTCTCCGTGGCAGTTCTCCCCCCCCCCCC
>JAIXND010000624.1:22366613-22432041 GCA_023646645.1 Varanus salvator macromaculatus | reverse complement strand
AAGCTGAAATTCAGCACGTACCTTTGCTAGCAACAATTGTGCAGCTTGGCAATTTTAGACCCTAGACTCGTTTTCCGGGAGCTCCCATTTTAGCACGCCTGAGTGCCACTTTCATGGTTGAACACAGAAGCGACATTTCCCCCTTACTCTCTCCTCCATCCCTTCTCACCACCACAAGAACGCAAGAAAGGCCCAAGGGCCATCCGCACACACAGCAGCAAAGTTGGTTGTTTTTATTTTAATCATTTTAAGGATTATTTTATTGTTTTTGATGAGTGCATTATTTTAAATATTGTCAGGCACCCAGAGACTTCACTTGGCGTATTGGTGGCATTTAAATGCAAAAATAAATAAATAAACCAGCTGCCCCCAGGATCCCTCCAGCAGGACGGGTGCAAGGCCTCCTCAGCAGCTGGTGTGTGCAGGCAGGCCACCTCTGGTGAAGCAGGTAGCCCATGGTCGGCACGGCTAGTGGCCACCGAGCGCCTCCTCCCTCATGCCGTGCTTCACAGCTGCTTCTCCCTTCCTGCAACGCTAGATGTGGGGGCAAGCAAGCAAAAACTGTGCCAACACTGACAAAAAAAGACGGAAACTCTGAGGACGCCCGGCTCTGCGTATTAAACCCACGTAAGTCATGGTTGCATCAGAACTCCAGGAATCAAATCGAGTTTGCGTCTGCTGCCCCCGACGTCTGCTGGGAAGTGCCCGGTATTTAATTGCTGAGCAGGATAATATATGGATGAGAGCATAAATATTTGCCATCGGGTCCACATTCAGGCAGACCGCCAGCTACTGCACGATGTTTAAAATAAGAGGAGGAGGAGGAAGTGGGGCAGGTGGGGGGGTGGACCGATGCTGCCACAAGCCACGGCAGGTGCAATGTTGCCCCTGTGTCTACCCCCCTCCAGGGACTGCGGTTGGACCATTTCGCTCAACATACAGCGGGCAGGTGAAGGATGGAATTCACGTAACATCTCACGAGGGCCGTTCAAAAGGGATTGGACTCGTCCTTGGAGGAGGTGGCTCTCCATGGCTACTAGTCCTGGTGACTATTGATTGCCTTCAGGGTCACAAGCAGTCGGTTGCTGAACACCACTTGCTGGGGAATATGGGTGAGGCGGCTGTTGCACTCACTTCCTGTTTGTGGCAGCTGCTCGGTCACTATGGGAACAGAATTCTGGACCAGAGAGGACCCTTCAGCCCGGCATCCCCTGCCCTCATGGGCTGCAATTCCTGGGCAAGGCGGAGGGAGCTGGGCTGCTGGCCCTTGCCTCTCGCTACTGACTAGGGTGCAGCAAAGCTCTGCGGAATCCATCGCTCTTGCTTTTGCGGACCTCCTTTTGGCTCGGCCTGGCTTTAGGAAGCGAGCCGGGCTGGGAGGCAGTCACAAACACTCCCAGAACAAAACCCACACAACTGTCCATCTTCCCCAAACAGAGGGTCCTTCACGTCTCGACTCCTGACTGACCAGATCTTGCTGGGAGCATGTGATGTCTCCCTCGAGATGCTCCACTGAGAAATATCTTCTCTTGAATGGTGATCATTCTGGGGTGTGAGGGGAACTCAGGCCAAGCCCCCATCCCCTGCAAGAGGCAAGTCAGATTTCTGATGTCTGATTCTCTGGGACACTGCACAGAATGGGACTGATGGATTTGTTAGGGTCACAGGCGCCGGTGTTGATCTCAAGGCCCCCAGAAATGGTCACCTTTGCCAACATCTGGAATTGCCCAGGTGCCGAAGCAGCTGAGTCTCAACTGCAGAGTGACCACAGGGAAAGACCATACCCGCTTCGCAGACACGGTGCCGTGCCATTTGAACTGTCCAAGTGTCCTTCAAAGAATTGTAGGAGAGTCTTTGGTAGAGCATGGACAACTCTCTTAAAGCACCTTGGAACATCTGCCAGTGCCCCACCTGCACCCACAATTCCCAGCATCCTTTGTAAAGGCGAACTGGCCTTCGACCTGCTCAAGTCTGCATACCTTTCACCTTATGATCATCCCGACAACTTGCAAAATGGTTCCGGCTGCCTGTCTCCCCCTCCCACAAAACACGGCCTTTTGAGTGTTTTCCTATTAACCTTATCACCTGATGGGCGAAAGAAAAGGTTTAACGGAAGCTTAGGCCTAATTGGATGGTATTTCTGTATTTTCTTATGTAAAACTGGTTCTGGTCGATTGTTTTTATTTATTTGCAATAACTGTGTTCATTGGAGTTTGTAATGACAATGCCATGGGTGACGAGAATTTGCTTTAAGTATTATTCTCTTTCACTCCGTTATCTCTTGCCTTTCCTCTAAACGGGGTCTCTCAGGAGAAAAGCTGCAAGAGACCCCAGTTGGAAAAGACACCTTGCTGAGTACACACAGCTTCAGTTGTTTTTGGAGAAGTGTACTCCAGCTGGGTTTGAAATTGCTTTACAAATATCATGTTTGTTTTCCCTCTACTCTCTTTCCCCCTTGCATAGTTGTGTGCATGGTGCACGAACAGGAAGAAGGTGATGAAATGCATCTGTTGCCTTCCAGATGTGTTAGATTCCCGTACTTTCCAGCTGCAAGGACAACAGGCTTCCTGCTGCTTTTGGGGGCCTGGCAGATGTCAATCCAGGCCAGCCTCTGGAGTGAGCCATTTCCAAAGGAACTCAGAGTGAGTGCAGGGACAGGCTCAAGCTACTTCACAAACGTGTCCAGGAACGGACATGTTGGCTGGAAATATGGGGCTTTCCAGTGGAAACTAGAAGCTAGAGAAGCTTGCTGGAAGCTAGAGAAGGACAGTTTCATTGCGGAAGATCCGTGCAATGAAACAGAACTTTATGGCTCCAAGCTGGCCTCTCCTGAGATCTGCCTCGTGTACAGGTCTCTGCATTGCACACATTTCTGTACGTGTTTTTCCTCTCCTAAAACTGCCGCCGCAGCATGTGGGGAGTATTTGAATCGAAGGGCGGCTGCATAAACGGTGGTCTAATTGGCCCTTCCGTGGATAGCAGTAGCTCCAGGGAGAGAATTTGGATTTGGGCCATGGGGGGGGGGGCGATGCAGTTGGGTCTCCCCCTGGTCGGGTCTCCCCCATTCCATGTCTGCCTTTAGCGAACGACAGGAGATCCGGTCACAGACTGCTTGTGTAATGCCCAGCTTGACCCCGAGTGACTTGCGCCAAGCCGATGCCCCTCATTTGTAATGGTGGGGAGAGGGTATGAACAGACACCCCTTCCATGTTGCTGCTGCAACAAGATAATCCATGCAAGATGCTCCTGAGCACAAAAATGCTACATAATGGCTTGGCATTATTATTTTATTTCCAAGGCAGAGCTCCCCTTAAAACTAGGGTTGTACAGAGTTGGTTAGATTGCGTCCATCTGTTTTTCACAGCTTGTCTGGCATTTTTTGTTCCATCCTCTGCTGATGGCTGGAACTGGAATTTTTATACAAGCGCTTTGTCTGTTTGGAAGCATGGATTTGTGCTAATGTGCGGTTACATGAATCTCCCTGAAGTTAAAACAAGAAAAATGTGGTTTGTGTCTGCACAACACAGAAGGAGCTGGTGTGCTGCAAACCCCACAGGTCGGATTCATAAAAACCTGAACTCATTTGAGTCTCCGACATCCTTGCTGAAAATAAGGGTTTGGGTGGCCACGTTTTAGATGACAGTCCTCTTTTGAAGCACTGCGTAGTCCACGCCCAGAGAGGTTCAGCTATGGGGCAGTGTAGATATAAAACAAACGAACAAGTAATCCAATGGATTGATTAAAAGCCAGAAGAAAGAAGAACTTCAAGGACCACGAAGTTGCCTCTCAACACTTTGCCTGCTTAGTTTGCTCTCCGGGTGCTCTCAGTCACAGGCCTCCATTTCCCAGTTTTGAAGAAAGCAATGCATTTTGATTTAAATGCAGCAAGGATGCCGAAAAGTTTAGCACAGGCAAACTTTAGGCAACTGGGCAGCCTCATTCCAGGGCAGAGCTTTTCCTCTTTTGAGGGGCACACCTAGGGAGGGTACGTGGCCACCTGACAGGAGATCCTCTTTGTAGCAAGTCCCCAGCTCTGCAAAGCCAGCTCACCACTAGAGGATGCTCCAGCGCTAAAAGTGGTACAGTTTCCACACAAGGTGAAAACGGGAACCAGCACCGAACTCTGGATGGGTGAGGGGGATGGGGAGGTGAGTGGGGGTAGGTATCTTTCTTACACCCTTTAGTCTTTTTTAAAAATTTCCAAAACCTTGCTAGGTATAGAAAATTACAGAAACCTTCAACGCATGTGTTAATCAAATCGTATAAGAACAAAATGAACGCTGCTGAATTCGGTGGGCATGCATCTTAATGATAAGAAGTGGATTCAGTGTGGAGAAACATATTTGTGCAAATGCAGAACTAGCACAGCATTGCTAAAACGTGATGACAAATGCAATCCCACATTTAGTGTACGATACTGAGAGGTTCCACTCTCTCGAAAGGGCTTGTTCCCAAGTCAGGGCCCACCGGGTCACGCAAATTTCCCTGCAACCCGATGGAGTATTTTCCTCCCAATACTTAAGTGGTGCAAAATGCATGGTCTTCCAGTTGATTATTTATTTAAAAATTTATCAATCGCACCTGCAGCTTTGCTTGGGCTCTCTGGGTGATATACATGGTGCAGAAAGGGAGAACAAAAATGATCCAAGTCTTGGAGCAACTCCCCTGTGAGGAAAGGTTACAGAATCTGGGAGGGTTTAGCTCAGAAAAATAGCAAGTGTGAAGAGACCTGATCGAGGTGCAAAAAATTATGCCGGGTGGGGAGGAAGTAGCGGGGGCATTTTTCCCTCTGCTTCATAATGCTGGAACCCAAAGGGGTCATGATGGGTGGGAGATTCGGCAGATCAAAGGGAGGATGCGGTGGGCTTTGCTTCCACAGATTGCAGGGATAGCCACTAATCCGGAGGATGTTAAAAGGGGACTGAAAAATTCATGGGAGGGAAGACTACCTGTGGCTACTAGTCCTGATGGATCTACATTAGCTCCAGGGGCAGATGTAGTAGGCCCATGTACTCCAGTTGCTGGGGAACATGGGTGGGAGAATGCTGTTGTCCTCATGTCTTGCTTGTGGACTGCCTCCAGGCTTCTGGTTGGCCACTGTGAGGACAGAACAACGGACAATCATAGAATAGCAGAGTTGGAAGGGGGCATGAAGGCCATCAAGTTCACCCCACTGCTGTTGCAGGACACCATGTTACACCATCCCACTCAGAGGGCTGCCCAGTTTCTCCTTGAATGTCTCCAGTGTGGGAGAGCCCCCACCTCTCCAGGCAGCTGGTTCCCCTGTCATATTGCTCTGACAGTGAGGAAGCTTTTCCTGATGTCCAGCCTGAATCTGGGTTGTCGCAACTTGAACTGATTATTCCATGATCTGCACTCTGGGATCAGCGAGAAGAGATCTTGGCCTCCCTCTTTGTGGCAGCCTTTGGGGTCCTTATAGAGGGATATCATGTCCCCCCTCAGTCTTCTCTTCCTAAGGCTGAACATGCCCAGTTCTCTCAGTCTCTCCTCACAGGGCAGTGTTTCCAAACCCTGGATATCATTTCTGTTGCCCTCCGCTGGACCCTTTCTAATTTACTTGCATCTTTCTTAAATCTTGGTGGCCAGAACTGGACACGGTCTTCCAGTATTCCTCGGTCTGATGCATCATGGTGCACCTTACATTCTTCTGACTGCTACTCCCATCGGCCTTAGCCAGCATAGCCCATGGAGCAGAATGTTGCGAGTCACAGCTGAATGGCACATGGAGCTCCACGTGCTCCCGATTGTTGCCAGTTGCGAAGTCCTGATCGACCCATTGCGACCCCTTGGACGACATTCCTCCAGGCATTCCCCATTACTGCAGTGCTTAAATAAGGACCAGTCCTTCTAATGCCTAGCACAGTGTTTGGATTGTCTATTCGGATGCATATTACGGCAGGCCGCAAGCTGGCTTCCTTGTCCAGACTGAAGCAGAGATAATCCGCACCATCCCCTTGCACTTCCAATTTCTCCCCCATCACTTTCAATGGGGAGAATTGCTACACAGATGGGACATTATGTTGTATGTACGGGTCAACTCACTCCATAGAAGTGAATGGAGAAGACACACAGAGCTCTGGCAGGTCTACGATCGCATCCACATTTCAATCATGCATTCCTTAATCTTTTCCATTTTATTTCTTTTTTTAAATTAAATGAATGCAAACCTAATTTCCCAAACGTCTCTGCTTAGATATAATCCACATGACTGTTTTATCGTCCTGGTTTCGCTCAGTTATACTGCTTCTCCCCGCAATTTGTATTCAAACCCTTCCTTTAATCTTCCGCAGTGCTTCAGGTATGGCTTCAGTCGTCTTTTCTTACAATCCCATAATGATTTTTGTGGATGTGTGTTTTATTCTTCTATCAATACTTCTCTGGACTCTATTTGCTTTCTTAACTACTGCTGCACGTCAAGCTGCTGTTTTTAATATTCTTCATAGCAGAACCTACAGTCCCAAATCTCGTTTGTCTGTCTGTGCTTTCCTGGGTAGGTCACCTGGCATAAAAGCCTTTATAACATATTGATCTTAAACATTAGACATCGGCTGGGTTCAGAGCACAGAAGAGTTGAGTCTCGACTTGGGCTGAACCTGGACTGAGTGTGGGATGCTGTTGAACTATGGGTTACTGTGATGTCTGAACCCAGCCATGCTAACAAACCATGGTTGGTTAATTGGGAGGGGATGCAATGCCTGAGGTTGGCCAAGATGCATCATCTTGGTCCCGTCACTTCATGAAGCATCAGCACATCACTTCATTCACGTGGACCTGCGGCCATGCGCTTGTTCGTCAGTAGCTCCTTTAATTACAGATGGTTCAAAATTTATCGGGGAGGAAAGAACACCAGAGCATGTGTCTTCAGGTTTGGTATCCAACATATTCTTCCATGCTTCAGAACCAATGGAGATGTCCATGTTTGAATCCTCAGCCCGCTATGAAGATCACTGGCTGGCCTGGTGAGTCTAGTCTACCTCGCAGGGTTGTAGTGAGGATAAAAGGCATGGGGGAGGGAACCCTGTGTGCCATGTTCAAAGTTTTGGAGGAAATGAGGACTATATCTGTAAGCTGACCTGGGACGATTTGCGTATAGGGCAGGATGTAAATATTTTAAATAAATACATATATAAAATACTATTTTTCTGATTTCTTTTATTTCTAGACTGCCCAATACCTGAAGCCTCTAAGCAGTTTGTATAAATTACAGCAAAATACAATATAAAATGCAGCTAGCAATACGGCTGTCTTGAGGGAATACTTAATATTTACTCTGAATACTTGAAGAAAGGCTTGGTAACATTACCTATGGATGCATCACAGAATCAGAGTTGGAAGGGCTCACAAAGGTCATCTAGTCCACCCCTGCTGCTTCAGGAAATCCTGTGCCACAAAGTCCCAGAGAGTTGGGTTTGGGTTATCTTCCAAGGTTTCTGTCCTGCTGTTGTACAGCTCACACTGCGAGAGAGTGGCTCTTCATATTTTGTCAGAGCCTTCTTTTCAATTGGAACGTTTGGGTCTGGGGTCTGTTCTCTGGAATGACAAGAGTTTTTAAATATGGTATATGTTTTTAATAATATATTTGTTTTGATATTGTGAGCCGCCCCGAGGCTGCTGCAAGGGGCGGCATATAAATATTTAAATAAATAAAAATAAATAAATAAAGATCCTATCTCTGCCTCTCATCAAACCTGGATCGCTCAAGCAAGCTGAGCAGTGGCAGGACTGAGATAAAAGGGGAAAGAAATGTGCGCATGGTGATGGGCATATTGCAAAGGCGCAAAAACAGAAGTTTGCACGCTGGGTGATCTTTCCCATGTCCTCAGCAGGGACAAAGATAGTATTATGGGGTGGCCCGCTAAAGCCCCACCACCCTTGCTGAAAGCGCCAGGGGCCCTGAGCATCTCAGGGGCATCTGGTCCCCCCATGTGAGCCGGCTTTTGCCCCACGTGGGTTTCACCTCCTGCTGCACCCCCAAGTCTTCGTGAAGCCCCCCCCCCCCGATCAAATGCCCTCCTCTCCCATCTGGGCTTCCCTTTTTACAAATCGGGGTGTCCGTCGGAGAAGGGGTGCCTCAAAGACACACGCGCGCGTCCCGTCGCACGCTTCACAGCAGAAGTGCATTAAACACGTGCAAACGCGTGCATTCATTTACAGTCCTGTGGCCCCGATCCCCGGTCTTTTGGGGATCCAGCGGAGTCCCTGGCGGCGGCGGCGTGCGGATGCGGATCATGCCGGTGCGCAGCGAAGCGGGCGGGGGCTGGGGCGCCCCTACCCGCCGAACGGGCCCCTTCAGGGGCTGTTCTGGCGGCGAGCCCAAGTCACGTGTGGAAGGGCCAAGGGAGAAAAGCGGGGAGGCGACACGGGACGTGCAAAAAGGGAACGGCTCGCGGAAACACACGGAGCCTTTGCTGGGAGGCAGAAGAAGCGTTCTTACGGCGCGAGCCCGTGCAGCTCTACTCAGAAGCAAGCCCCGGTGGGTGCCACGGCCCCTACCGCCAAGTAACGCGGGATCGAGATCTTGGCAGCCTTAATGCAGGTGCGCCGCTTCCATCTCGCCGCCGCCGCCGCCGCCGGGTGCAGTACCGCTCCCGACCGGGCGGGGGCGCGCGCCTCCTCTGCCAGGCCAGGCAGAGCGGGCGGGCGGGCGAAGGCGCTCCGGCGCGACCATCGCGGGGCTGCGCGAGGGGGACGCCGCTCCTCGCCGCTCTGTCCCCGCCGAGTGGAACAGGCCGCCGCGGCCCCGCCCATCCGCCCAGAACCGGGAAGCGGGCGGCGCGCGCATGCGCACGGAGGCGGCGGCGACGGCGGCGGCATGGGGGCGCTGCGCGGGGCCGGCGCGGCGGGCGCGGCGGTGGCGGCTCTGTACGTGGCGGCGGTGCCCCCCTCCGCGCCCGGGGGCGATTCCGGTAACGTACCGCGGCCCTGCCTTCTCCCCGCGCGCGCCCCCGCTCCCAGCGTGCACCGCGAGACTCCCGCTCAGTGCACATGCTCATATTTGCATATTCTAATTCATGTTAATATTGCGCTTCCTGATTCTCTCCTCCCCCTTTTTCCTTTTTGGCATAGTGGACCCTTAGTGGATTAAAGCAATAAGAACATCGCATGCATTTTTATTAAATTATATATCCTGCAGGGAAATAATTATTTATATATAAATGGTATCTGACTATTTTGACTGGTCTGGTTTTTAGTGAAGTAGTTTTAGTTGTGTGAATGGCTTTAAATTGTGGACAGTGACAGGTGACGCTGCAATTGTTTGTATGGTCTATGTTGTTTCTGTGGTTTGTGAACTGTGCAGAGTTTTCCAGTTGTTGGGCAGTTTAGGAATGAAATTAGTAATAATAGGGGTGCTAATAGAGTTAATTTTTTGATGATTATAATTCTTAAGGGGCCTGTGGGCCCCCCTCTTCCCTCAGCTGGACCGATCATTGAGCTAGCCCTGGATTTTCCTCTCAGCCTGGCCTACCTTGCAGGGCTGTTGTGAGACAGGCAGATGTCATGTTGTCGTCTCGCATGCATTGGAACACTTTTGCTTCTCCAAGCGTAATTACTGTGACTTTATCCAGTGTTTGTCTAACTGAAGTCCTAGTGCTTTGAACCATAGCTTACTCTCATGTAAGACTAACATAACCTGACATGAAAGCTTTCCTCAGAAAACTGATCATGGCAGTAAATTCAAATGGTGTTTGTGTATCCTTTGTTCATGCTAGCACCTCATAACCGATATTTCAGTAACCTCACACTGGATGCTGCTCATGGTTTCTGCGGCTCTGCTCTAAATAAGCCCAGGTCTGACTCCAGCCCAAGCTAAGGCAGCCAGTGTGATACCCAACTGGTAGATGGTTTTAACTAGACCTGTTAGCCATGTAGCTTTAAACTTTCTGCAGGGGATACCCAAATAAAATAAAAATCTTCTGCCTAAGCGCCTTTCTCTTTTATCTCATAACAGTTTGTTGTGGGAGGTAAAATCCGAGGTGACTTTTTTCCTGTGATGAAGACTTTAAGGGTCTTGATAAACTTGCTGCTCCTAAAGATACAAGGCTCTGTGCTCAGGAAGGTCGGCCAACCACTGAGAGCCCCTGAACAGTTAGAATGCAGTTTTCATTTTATATTTGTATTTGTGGCAGCCAAGGACTAAATAACCAATAATGAAAATATTGCCATTCCAGAAGCCCATGGTAAGTCCTGTAAGCACTTC
Source organism: Varanus salvator macromaculatus (assembly GCA_023646645.1). Classification (NCBI taxonomy): domain Eukaryota; kingdom Metazoa; phylum Chordata; class Lepidosauria; order Squamata; family Varanidae; genus Varanus; species Varanus salvator. Next base: position 22,421,822 of record JAIXND010000624.1, on the reverse strand, counting down.
CTTTCTTCCGGTTACATAATGGGGAAGCAGGAGAACCTCCAGGTGCGAGCAAGGCGTGCAAGATGCTGATGGCACTAGAGGTTTTGAGTGTGTCCATGAGAATAATTCAGTGCAAGGTAATAATAGAGTTTGACAGACTTACGAGAATGCTCTGGTGGAAGTGAGTGCAACTTGCAACTAAGGTGAAAGATATTGTGTGATATTGCAGTTCTCCTAGGGCACCTTGAAAGAATAGTGGGATTTTTCATAGTTCTTTTGTGGGAGGTAGGTTATTATTTACATGGATCGTAAGCCAGCTTTCCCCATAGTGGAACATGCTAAGTCAGATCTCCACGGATTTAGGGACGAGGACAAATATTGAGAAAATTCCAATCCCTACGCCATTTCACATCAGTGCAATAACATGACAAGCTCACACCTAGTGTCTACAACAACTTGCTTAAACCTGGCGCCCTTCAGGCACGTTGGACAACACCACGACCACCTCTGGACCACTCCTGCAGGCAAGAAGGGAAGCACCGTGAAACCATGTCTCCAAAGCCGTATGCACACAAGCAGCCCAGAAGAATGCCATACTCAGGCGTATCAAAATGTGGAACACGACATTTTTTCCCCTGCCGTGGAGGGCAGGACACGTTCCAATGGAGCAAAGCTCAGGGAACCAAGATTTAGGGTGGATGCCAGGAAGCACTTCCTGACCGTCAGGACCCCGAGGGCGTGGAATGGGCCTCCACGGGAGGTGGTTGAAGCCCCATCGGTGCGGGTGTTCAAGGATAGGCTGGACATGCACATGGTGGGCATGTTGTGAGCAGAGCTGGCTGGAGCCGGGGGTCAGACTAGATGGCCCAGGAGGCCCCTTCTGACTCACTCTGTTTCTCTGTTTCTAAAAGCTGTTGGGAAGTCTGGGAGAGCCAACAGGGTGGCGATCCCTACCTCCATTCCCCAGTCTCGTTCCTCAACCAGGATGACCAGCGCTGCTTCCGTTGCATCACCAGACCTGAAACTTGACTGGGGTGGATCTCAGTAGCCAGAATCATCCAACGGTGCTTCGAGCTGCAAGGCAGATCTGTCATAGGGTAGGTCGTTCTTCAAAACAGCAGGTCCCAAAATCCTTAAATGACTGTGGCTGCGTGCAAACCTGTGGACACCTGCTCGATCTTATGTGTGACTTGGGAAGAATCTGCCCTTGGGAAATGAGTTTATTATTAGCATCTAGGATGGTGACATTGCAGGAGAGAGTTTCTCTCCTGCAAGGAGAAAAGCAATAGCTCGGGTAGGCAGGACTTGTCCAAACTTTCATGCACTAGTAACATCCCCACTGGATTACTGTACGGCGTTCTGCATAGGGTTGCCCTTAGAATTGGACCGGAGACTTCAGCAGTCCAGAATAGGGCTGCGCATCTGGTGTTGTGTATCGGATTTGTGCCCGCATAACACCTATTCTGTATAAATTACACTAGTTGCAAATTGAAGCCAAGGCCCAATTTAAAGTGTTTTCTAACCAGGTCCCTAAATGGCTTGGGACCTGGTTAGTTGAAGGACCACCTTTCCCCATATGCTCCTACCTACCCGTTGAGGTCTGGGAATGAGGTTCTTCTGAAAGAACCATCCTTAAAGGAAGTAAAAAAGAAGGGCGATTAGAAGAAGGGTCTTCTAAGTGGCTGCCCCCCCCCCCACCCCCCGGAATGGGCTTCCTAAAGAGGTTCTCCTGGTGCCATCACTACTTTCATTTTGGGAGCAGGCAAAAACTGTCCACTTTCAAAGGTATTTTGAAACCTGATTTTAACACTTGATTGTAAGAGCCCACCCTGCTACCAACAGGTTCCTCCCCCCCCCCCCCCCTGTAGTTATAACTGTACTGTTGGCCTGTTTTTAATGTTAGCTGCTTAGAAAGCCCTTAGGGAGCTATTCAGCAGCCTATAAATTTGAACGTAAACAAAACTAAAAAGTCCAGCCTTCTCCAGAATTCTGGTGCCATTCAGAATTGTTGGCTTGCTGGGGTGAGTTGGTTCAACATCTTTGGAGAGCATCAGTTTGGGAAAGCTCTAAGGATTTTCACCTAGCAAACCCAGCTGTGGTCCAGATGTTGAGACAGCCAGAAATAGTCTGTTGAAGTTCAGTAGCCTCAGAGGCCCCCAAACCCCACTCAATTTAGGCTGCTTCAGGGCTCATCGACATCCAAGCCAGTGTTGTGTGCTAGATTGGGGTGTAAAAAGGACACCCCACACCACTCAAATCATTTTCGTCTCTTTTCCACCAGACTTGTTTTAGGCAAGGAGGAGCCATTTTATGTATGTGGCTCGCTTGCCAGCATCCTCTCCTGGGCACAGAATTGTCACCAGCCTCCCAATTAATCAGGGCAAATTTTATTCTGGAATTTAAAGTTCAGCCTGTGTGGCAGGATAATGCCACTTAAATTGTGGTTTACAGACTCTGGGTGCTGTGCAATGCTGGAACAAAACTAGCAGAGAAAAGTGTTGGAGAGCAAACAGGTGGACGCCCCGTGTGCGCGCGCACACACACACAGAGTTCGCGCAGAGAGAGAGAGAGAGAGAGAGAGAGAGAGAGAGAGAGAAGTCCTCCTGCCCTCCAACACACCAATCACGGTGCCACACAGGGCAGGTTGCTAGTGGTATGGAAAATTTTGATGTGACGTGTGGGGTGGACCGTTGCCCAAGCTCAGCTACTGGGAAGCACAGTTTACCGTATTTTTTGCTCTATAAGACTCACTTTTTCCCCCCTCAAAAGGAAGGGGAAATGTCTGTGCGTCTCATAGAGCAAATATGTGTGTGCAGTGAGTCTGTCAGATGTGCAGCCCATGGGGCAGTGATGGGGAATGTGCCTGTGATTTGATTCAGAATATTGTTTTTCTTGTTTTCCTCCTCTAAAAACGAGGTGCGTCTTATGGTCAGGCGCGTCTTGTAGAGCGAAAAATACGGTAGCTTGTGACACCCTCACACTCAGCAACGTTCTCCACTGAAGGGAAGGTGTGGGAAGCGAAGTATGTGAGAAGTGGAGCCTGCCATCCTCCAAGGCCTCGAGAGGTTCGGAGGATGGCTACCAAGGGAAGGGCCTTTTCTGTGCTGGCCTCCTGTCTTTGGAACAGCCTCCCTGCTGTGGTCTGTCTGGTGTCATCTTTTTGCCACCAGGTTAAAAAGGCAAAGGTTTCCCTTTGACATGAAGTCCAGTCATGCCTGACTCTAGGGGGCGGTGCTCATCTCCGTTTCCTAGCCGAGGGAGCCAGCGTTTGTCCGCAGACAGTCTCCGTGGGCATGTGGCCGGCATGGCTACACACCGAGGTGCACGGAACGCTGTTACATAGAAACAGAGCGAGTTAGAAGGGGCCTCCCGGGCTATCTAGTCTGACCCCCGGATCCAGTCAGCTCCGCTCACAACATGCCCACCATGTGCATGTCCAGCCTATCCTTGAACACCCTCACCGGTGGGGCCTCAACCACCTCCCGTGGAAGCCCATTCTATACCCTCGGGGTCCTAACTGTCAGGAAGTGCTTCCTGGCATCTAAATAGAACCTTACCTGCCCACCCAAGTGGCACCTTTTCATCTACTTGCATTTGCATGCTTTCGAACTGCAAGGTTGACGGGAGCTGGGACGGAGCAGCAGAAACTCACCCCATTGTGCAGATTCGAATTCGAACCGGTGACCTTTCGATCAACCAGCCTGGCAGCACACAGGTTTAAACCACTGCACCACCTGCAGTCCTGCAGGCACCTGCAGGCACCTGGTTAAGACCCCTCTTTTTGCGGAGGCCTTTAAAGACCCCCCTGGTCATCCAGGGCCTGGCATGACTATCCAGGTGCCTTTTTTTGAGTCTTGGCCAAGTCTTTTTCTTCTTTTTCTTCTCTTTGAATGCTTTATGCTATATTAAATTATGTTTTGATTCTTGTTAATGTTTTAGCTAGTGTATTCAAGTATACCTTGTTGTAAACTGCCCAGAAAACTTCGACTGGGGGCAGCATAGAAATGGATAAGAATTAGGCTCGTGTGTGAATTCTGACTCTAGAACTGGTGTGGGTTAGTGTGACTAGCCCAGGCTGCCTAAGAAACTTCATGAATGAGGGGGGAATTTGACATTTATTCTCCGTGGTCTTAATCCAGTGCTCTACCCACTAGGATTGCCTTTCCCGCCAGCTGGTGCCTTCCTACCCATTATTCTGCTGATCAAAGAAGGAAAGTTGTTGGGTTACTGTGTCTCTGGAATGCTAGATGAGGCGGATCCTTTTGTGACTTTTTGTAGGTTCTTCAAATATTTGAAGTGAATTCCTTAAGTTTTAACATATGCAAAAGAGGCTTTGAATTGGGTTTGACTGGGAGTCTAAAAATAATCAAATTCCCAAACATTTTCTTTTCGGATACCTCTGCCAGCCGTGTAGCCGGTAAAGGCAATAATTGGGATTGCCACGCACAGCAGCCGTGTGGCTGATTCATAATTCGAGGGTGATATGGAAGGTGCCGGGATTTGCGCGTCTCTCCTGCCAAGTTGCAAGGACTCAGTTCCAAACGCAAGGTCCTCTTGGCCTGTTTTTCTGGAAGCCTGAAAATGGGGATGGGAGCCTGTTTTTCACCATTTGTCCTGTGCGAGCAGTTTGTAGCATCCAGCCATGGCTAGCTGGGAAATTGCATCATGCCAAGTGCCAAATGCAAGAAAAGATTTGAAAAATGCTTCACGTTGCTTTCTGTCTGCAAAAAGAGCATCCTCTTTTGCTCTGATTTTCGTTTTGAGTGTTGGTGTATTAAAACAGTCTGGTACAGTGGTTAAGTGTTGGACTGGGACTGGTAAGAACTGGTTTCTAGTCTCCGATTGGCCATGGAACTCACTGGGTGGGTTAGGTGGCCTAACCTACTTTACAAGGTTGTTGTGAAGATAACACAGAGAGGCGGTGGAGGATCATGTGCACAGCTCTGGGCTTCTTGCAAGAGCGGAAGACTTTTTTTTACTTATTTTACCTACGTAATAAGTAAAAAAACCCCCCAAAAATCCATCTGTTCCCAACTTGGCCCTGTCAAGGTATGTCAGGCTCCCATCACCTCCATGGCTGGGGTTGATGGGGGTTGTAGTTGAACATTGCTGGAGGGCACCTGAGTTATGGAAGGCTGAGAGATACAAAATAACAACCTACTTCATGAAGGGTCTGCATGGTGGGACTCAGACAAGGAACATAAAAGGAAAGGGCACTTTGCAAGAAGTTCTCCCAGTCTCTGAAAAAGTGGCACCTGTATGTGGACAAGGGACACCACGTAAACAAGGCCCACCTTTCCACACATGCCTTGCGCCCCCCAGTAGGACACGAGAAAGCCCAGGCAGACATATAATTTGCATATGTTACTTCACATGTATTGGTGACATTTTAGAAATAATTGGTATAATTTTAACAGAAATGCAGCTCACTATTTATTTATTTATTTATTTATCGATTTCTATCCCGCCTTTTTCCTACAAAGGGCTCAAGGCAGCTTACATCATTCTCCTCCTCCATCTTATTCCCACAACAACAACCCTGTGAGGTGGGTTGGGCTGAGAGTCTGTAACTGGCCCAAAGTCACCCAGATCATCTGAGTCCCAGTCCCACGCTCTTAACCACTACACCACACTGGCTCTCCACTATATTGGGAAAGACTGTGTCAAGGTGAGCTGTGTACCTGTTGAGTGGGGGGGGGGGGCAAATTCACAGCCCCCCTCCCCCCAATCTCCTTTGCCAGTTTCTTTATCTTTAGCCCCTGTGCACGGAAAAGAAACCTGACCAACAGACAGTCTGCCAGTTACACATATCCAGGGAGTAATCCAACCATATAAATGTGTTAATAATATTAATAATAATAATAATATAAAAATGTACAGATACATGAATGCAATATAGTTAAAGTGCAACCTGTGGCCAACAGCTGATGTTAGAACACATTTTCAAGTTTTGAAAATAGTATTAGGATTGTAAAGGCTGCTTTTAGAGCGTTAGGGTGGTTTTACTTAATTGTTTTAACTTGCGTTTCCATTTTTTAGTAATTTTTGGTTTGCTAAGCTCCCTTGGTTGGCTTCAAGAGGTTTGTATAGAAGTACCAAGAATTGAATAATAATGGAACGCATGAATTTAAATGAGCTTTAAAAATGTACTGTGATCTGCTTGAACCCAGCATCCACATGCCAGAACACTCCAGCAAGCCCTGCTATTAGGGTTATTTGGATTGGGGGGGGGGGGTGAGAGAAGGACGAAAGAGGTATTTGAGGGTGGGGAATAAATAGCCATCAGCCAGAGCGCTTTGGCTATAGAAATGAAATAAATAAGATGGATGTTGTCTTTTGCCACCAACATCCGTCCATTTGTTCCACCCGCGCCAACTGCTTCTTGAAGTTGAAATGATGAAAGGTCTTAAGCTGGAAAGGCTGTTTCTACTTCATGTTAGAGCACTGGCTGGGTTCAGCCCTCAGCACGTATCTCCAACTGGAAGGCTCTCTTGTTGTGGAGCGAAGAAAGACTTCAAGATTCGTCTTGTACGGGGATGCTGAACCTTATATCCCCGGGCCAAAAATGGTCCTCCGGGGCTTCGTTCTGGCCTCATGAGGTTCCCCAGATCCAGCCATCTTCCTCCGGCTGCTCTTTCAGCCTTTCAGATCTGAAAAAAGATATTTTAGATGTATCCTCTGGTGATCTTTCCCATCACCCCTCATAGGAGACAGAGGTGGCTGGTGGGCAGGAGATGGGTCCCCAGAGGTGGAGCTGAGGAGGTGGCTGTGAGGCGCATGTTTCCAGAGCTGCACAAAGACTGTTCGTAAGGCACAACAAAACATCGCTAGCAGCAGCATGAAGGATTTTTAAAAATGAAAGTGCATTTGCTAAGCAGAGCCCCCAGAGCAGTGGCTCTTGAAATGAAGTGGTAGGTCAGCTTCCACCAAACTTAGTAGACATTCCTCCAGGTTTTGTAACCAGAATTCCTCTTCAGTGAGACTTCGGTCTGTTCTCCTTCTGCCAGAAAAGAAGAACAATTCTCCACGTTCCTTCGTTCCGGTTCTTCCCCCACCCTCTGCACCATCTTTCCTCGTTGCGCATGCCAAGAGCTGCCAGACTCTCTAGAAACAGCATTTCTGTCAGATGAAGGTTGGCATCAGTTGTCCCAGAGCCTCTGCTCAGATGGGCAAGCTCCCACTTCCTTGTGCTTCCTCTTGAGTCACCGTGCATAGCCCCAGCTTGGATTGGGGCCACGGCAATCCCAGAAGGAGAGGGTTAAACCTGTCCTTCACTTGTTTGTGCCCCCAAATTTCATCCTTCCCACCCCACAGAAAGGGTTTAAAACAGTTTGCTGGAGCAAGGAAGAGTTGTTTCTTATCAATACCTCCCTGTTCCTCAGTGTGTGAGTGTGAGGCTGGAATTACAGGACAAAAACGAGTGTGTTGGAGAAGTTCTAAAATCTCCTTTTGGAGCATCATGGCCTCAAATCTGAATCTCCTCTCGATCTCCTCAAGACTAAACACGCCCAGTTCTTTCAATCTCCCCTCTTAGGGCTTATTTCCAGGTCTGGACCATCTTGTTTGCCTCCTTCTGAACCCGTTTTCCAGCTTGCCTGCATCTTTCATAAACTCTGGTGCCCAGAACTAGACGCAGCATTGCGTGTGAGGCCTAACCAGTGCAGAATAAAGGGCATTAATTCTATTAGGGCAGCCTAGAATAGTATTTGCCCTTTTTTGCAGCCACATCACATTGTTGACTCAAATTCGGCTCGTGATCTACAACAATTCCAAGATCCTTCTCTCTTGCAGTATTGTTAAGCCAAGTATTCCACATCTTGTAATGCTAAATGGCTTCTTTGGCATTTGTCCCTATTAAAATGTCACTCTGTTGTTTCCAGCCCAGGGCTCCAACCAATTAAGATCACCTTGAATTTTCTTTCAGTCTTCCAGAGCATTAGCTATCCCAGCCAGATTTGCGACATCTGCACATTTGATAACCATTCCTTGTGCTTCCTCATCCAAGACATTAATGAAAATGTTGGAGACTGGATCGTCCCCGCAGCTTGAGAAGGTGCTGTTGATGAGCACTCTTTGAGTCCAATTCTGTAGCCAGCTGTGGATCTCCCTGGCTCATTCCGTCCAACTTATGGCTAGCTTGCTAATCGGGATATCGTGAGGCACTTTGTGTAAAGCTTTGCTTAAGTCAACATAGATTATGTCCACAGTATTCTCACAGTCCATCAGAAAGGCTTATGTTATGTTAGTCGCGAAGTTGTGTCTGACTTATCACGACCCCGTGGACAACATCCCTCCAGGCATCAGGAAGGTTACCCAATCAAAACATGAAATCAGGTTAGCCTGGCAGGATTTCTTCTTGAGGAGTCCGTGTTTGATTCTAGTAACCACTGCATGATTTTCAAGGTGCATGCAGACTGGATGCTTTATAATCTCCTCCAGAATTTTCCCAGGGGTTGATGCCCGACTGACTGGTCGGTAGTTCCCAGGTCCTTTGTGCTTTCCTTCCTTGAAGATGGGGAGAGCTTTTGCCCTTCTCCAGCCATCGGGCACTTCCCCCGTCCTCCACGATTTCTCAAAGACAATAGACAGTGGTTCTGAGAGTTCTTCCACCGGCTCGTTTATGACTCCAGGGTGGCGCTCATTGGGCCCTGGAGCTTTGAACTCATTCAACCCAATGAGATGATCCTTGCCATTTGCCTTCAGTCTTGAGCTGCCTTCCCGCTCCTTCAGCTAGTTATTCCCTCCATCAGGAAGACCGTGGCTCTTCCTTTGGGAGAAGACTGAGCCAAGTAGGAATTGAGCACGCCTCTGTCATCTGTTACCATTTTACCATCCTTTCCTCTGTCTTTCACTTTGGCCTCAGTTCATTCCTAGCTTTAGCCATCCTGAGGCCTTCCCTGCTATTCCGTGCTACCTGCCTGTATTCTTCCTCTGTAGCCTAGCCTTCCTTCCATGTCGTATAAGAGTCTTTTTGTTTCAGGATCATCTCTAACTTTTTGTGACGCCACATGGGCTTCTTCTGTTGTCCTCTACCTTTTATCCTTGTTGCGATTGCTTGCTTGCTTGCTTGCTTGTTTATGACACTTGTATGCCACCCCATAGCCAGAGGGCTCTCTGGGCAGCTCACAAAAACAGCGGCATACAGAATAAAATCAGCCATTTTAAAAAGTAATAATCCAATATCATAAAAGTAATAATTAACAAGGGAACAGGAGACAATGAAAGCAAGCAGTAAGAAAAACAAAACCGTAATTATGCTAAAAACAGGTATGAAATAAAACGGTCTTCACCTGGAGATGGAAACAAAACAGTGAGGGGGCTGGTTGCGTATCCCTAGGAGGTGAAGGTGCAGTAACAGAAAAAGCCCCTTTCCTTGTTTCCCCCGTTATTTGCAGTGTGGCTCACACAGAACATCTTAAGGATCTGTAGGGATAGATGGAGACAATTCTTGTAACTGTTCCTTTAGATTTTTATTTTTTTTTAATTCCCACCCATCTTGGACTCCTTTTCTCATTAGAGTCACTTGCCATGGGACTTTTCATTATTCTGATTTTGCTAAAAATGCCTTTCTTGAAATCCAGGGCACATGTTTGGCTACATTGGACTTTTGCCTCCTTTAGAATCAAGGCTTCAATATGGCACAGTCACATTCCCCCACAATCCCATAATTGCCTCTTTGTCCACTAGATCTTCCCTGTTGGTTAGAATCAAGTCAAGAATAACCTTTTTATTTAAACAGTATTTTAAACTTTAATCGTTTTTAAGCTTAGTCGCTCTGTTGTGATTTACTGTTTTGTTCTGTTTTATTTATTGAAATTGTTGTTTTAATTGACTTTTTAAATATTGTAAGCTGTCCTGAGATCTTGTATAATAGGACAGCATACAAAAGCTTAAAAAAAAAAAAAGAATAGCTGTTCTTCTTGTTCTTTCCTCCACTTCCTGTGGGAGGAAGTTATGAGCAATGCATGTGAGGAATTTCCTGGAGCAGCTGTGTTTGGCAGAATTTTTCTCCCAATAGATAGCAGGGAAATTGAAGTCCTCTGTAATGGCGACATCATGCCTCCTCGAAACACCGGCAACTCACTTTCCAAAAGTTTCATCCTCGTCTTCTCCTTGATTGCAAGATCAGTACTAGACTCCGCCCACTGTGTTCCTTTGATTCCTTGCTGCATTTATATTAATCCGGATGCTCTTGATGGGCCTCCTGAACACATCCTCCCGCCTTTCTGTGCAGAGATATGCATCTTCAGCATACAGCGCAACTCTGCCTCCCTTTCTGTTCCTTCTGTCCTTCTTGAGCAGCTTATATAATAAACTGAGGCTCAATCCAGACAAGACGGAGGTCCTGTTGGTAGGTGGGTCGGGCAACAGTGTAGGGGACCTGACCCTGGTCTTGAATGGGGTTGCACTCCCTCTGAAAGACAGGGTCCGCAGCTTGGGAGTGCTCCTCGACCCGGAGCTGACCTTGACTGCTCAAGTGTCAGCAGTGGCGAGGAGCGCTTTCCAACAGCTTCGGCTGATCCATCAGCTGCGTCCCTTCCTGGAGCTCGACTGCCTGGCGACAGTGACACATGCGCTGGTGACTTCCCGGTTGGATTATTGTAACGCGCTCTACGTGGGGCTTCCCTTGAAGACGGTCCGGATACTTCAATTGGTGCAAAATAGAGCTGCCAGGGTACTGACGGGGACTGGGCGTGGTTCTCATATCACCCCAGTTCTCCGCCAGCTCCACTGGCTCCCCATTGAAGTCCGGGCCCAATTCAAGGTGTTGGTTCTTACCTATAAAGCCCTTAACGGCTTGGGTCCTGGTTACCTAAAGGAGCACCTGCGACCATATATGCCCTCCCGCCCCTTACGATCAGCGCCTCTCCTCTGGGAACCCTCCGTGCGAGATATTAGGAGGGTGAGTACCCGGAGGAGGGCCTTCTCGGCGGTGGCGCCCCATCTGTGGAATGCGCTCCCCAGAGAGGCTCGCCTGGCGCCGTTGTTATCTGCTTTTCAGCGCCAGGCGAACACCTTTTTATTTAGACGGTATTTAATTGTTAATATTATTTTTAATTTATGATTAATTTAATTGGTTTATTTATTCTTGTTGTAAGTTTTTATATTCAACCTGGAGATGGGCCAGTTTTTAATTATTGTATATGTTTTTAATATTGTATTTGTTTTGTATTGTGAGCAGCCCCAAGGCTGTTGCAAGGGGCGGCATATAAATATTTATATATATATATATATATATATATATATCCTCCACTTGCTGAAGTCTAGCCATGGGCGTCATCCCACCAAGTTTCAGTTGTACCTCTTAGGTCATATTCTGTGTTGAAAGATAGGTTTACACTGCTTGTTTCCCATACTTCGGGCATTAGAATACAGACATTGATGACCACGCATTTTATGCTCTAGCCTTTTTCCTGCAGTTTTTGGAAGACCATTCCTGGGCGCTGTTAAAGCTGCTCCCTCTGTCGTGGTGCATAAGCCTTTGTCTGCTGCTACACCCAGGTGTACTTCGCCCTCCCCTGGTTAAAGTTCCAGTTTGAAGCCCTCCTTATAGACTTCCTCATGCTGTGGCCGAACACCTGCTCTCCGGTCCTTGTGAGGGGCAGCCCACCCCTTGCCGGCAGCCCATCTTCCAGGAAGTGTCGCTCGTGGTCCCAGAATCCAGATCTCTCACGTTGGCACCACCTGTGTAGGCAGGCATTCCCTGGGAGTATTTTTCTTTCCCTGCCCATTCCTCTTCTTCGGACTGGAAGGATTGACGAGAAAACTGTCTGGGCTCTGAAGTTCTTGATTTTCCTCTCTAACGTTTCCAAGTTTGACGTGATTCCTTCCAAGCTCCACTCGGCAGTGTCATTTGCTCCCACATGTATAAGAAGGGAGGGATATGCCCTTTGCTTTTAAACCTGAAGTTTTCTTGTTAGGCATCATACCCGAAGACGTTAACAGACAGGAAATGCATCTGATGCTGCACCTAATCACAGCGGTGAGGATTGCATTTGCTCATTATCGGAAAAGTGAGGAGCTGCCCACCGATGGACTGATTGTAAGAAAGATCTTGGACTGCGCAGAAATGGATAGATTGACTTTATCATTGAAGGAGAAAGAGGACACTGACTTCTGTCGAACTTGGGATTCTTTCTATAACTGGCTGGAGAAACGGGACTTGGCGTAAACTTAGAGATGTTTTCAAATTATTATAAATTGATCTGAATTTGACTTTAGAATGTTTAAAAAATATGTAGTAGGGGGTTGACCCAGTAAATCCGATGTATGTGATGTTTGATGTTTTTAAGGTTAGTTTAAAATTTTAATAAAAAATTTAAAAAAAGAAGAAGGGAGGGATACGTGTCAGTTGGCTGTATGAGCCTTGGCAATCTCTCAGTTTTATCACCAATCTGCTCCAGGGAGACAGCATAGCTGATGAGTCCATGAGTCATCCTGCCATACATGTGCTTCCATCCCACGCAGGAGGGAGTCTCCCACAACTAACACTCTTCTCTTCTTGCTCTTGCAAGCCTTGGTGTCCTTCCCACAACTTGGTTGACCTTCAGCCTCTGGTTCAGACTTGTGGGTCTTACACTGCAGGCTGCCCTCCAGTCTCATCCTCGAGTAACTGAAAGCGGTTCGAGAGTTCCACTGGTGCAGAGTGTCTTCTAATTCTTCTCCACCTCACTGCCGCCCTTTTCCAGGGAGTTTCATCCTTGTTTTCCCTTCCCTCAGGGTTCTCCTCTTCTGCCTCAGCTTGCTGTTGCGCTTCTAACTTCTGTACTGCTCTGAGTTGCTGCAGCTCCATCCCCCCGTCTAAAAACTTCTTTTATTACCTTGAGGGTGGACACTCACTGCTCACCTTTTCTTCTACCAGGCTGCCAGCTTGCACTAGTTGCACATTGAGGCCACGTTGGCCTCAGGCAGGAAGACAAACATTGCACAAACGGTGCAGGTCGCCACCGCTGGAGAATTTTCTTGGTCCATTTTTTCTGCTGCCTTTTTGATTCTAGTTTGCTGGGCTTGTTTTATAACAAGCAGTGCTTTCTCCATCTTCTTTGAAGGTTAACACAATTTTACCAGTAAAGGGAAGTGTGTTGCAAGAGAGAAAACAAAGTGGAGTGAAGCTAAGGGGTAAAAAGAAAGCATTTTTTTTTTTTTTAAAGGTAGGGACCTCTCTCTTGACCTCCTTCACCAAACTCCACTGCCAAACTCCTGCTTGCTCTTCCTGGTCACAAGGTTGGTGTCTGGTTTGCATGGAAAGCCATATGAGGGGAGACTGAGGGAACTGGGTCTCTTCAGCCTGGAGAAGAGGAGACTCCGAGGGGATCTGTTGGCGACATGCGGGTATGTGAGGGGTGTCACAGGGAGATGGGTAGAGACCTGTTCTCCCCTGCAGAGGAAGGCAGGACGCGCTCCAACAGAGCCAAGCTCAGGGAACCAAGGTTCAGTTTAGATGCCAGGAAGCACTTCCTGACAGTCAGGACCCCGAGAGTGTGGAATGGGCTTCCCCGGGAGGTGGTTGAGGCCCCATCGGTGAGGGTGTTCAAGGATAGGCTGGACGTCTACATGGTGGGCATCTTGTGAGCGGAGCCGGCTGGTGCCGGAGGTCAGACTAGATGGCCCAGGAGGCCCCTTCTGACTCACTCTGTTTCTATGTTTCTATGTCACTTGCTCCCTGAGAGCTTGGCTGCTTGTGTCCCAGAGACTCCTGACCAGCTGGGGCAGCTTCCTCTGATCTGCTCAGGTGGGAGACAGGAACCAGGGTCTAGAATCATGACAAAGCAAATGTTTGCTTTTTGCTCCTGCTGGGGGACCTCCAGTTTGTTGTTGTTGTTAGTCGTGAAGTCGTGTCCGACCCATCGCAACCCCATGGACAGCATCCCTCCAGGCCTTCCTGTCCTCCACTATCCCCCGGAGTCCACCCAAGCTCACACCAACCGCCCCAGTGACCCCATCCAGCCCCCTCATCCTCTGCCGTCCCCTCCTCCTTTTGCCATCTATTGTTCCCAGCATCAGGCTCTTCTCCAGGAAGTCCTTCCTTCTCATTAGGTGGCCAAAGCATTTGAGTTTCATCTTCAGGATCTGGCCTTCTAAAGAGCAGTCAGGGTCGATCTCCTCCAGGACTGACCGGTCAGTCCTCAAGGACCTCCAGTTAGTCCCCTTTTAATCCTTTCTACTCGTGCAACTCTGCCAGGGCCCATTCAACCCATCTGTAGGGCCTAATGTGATTGGCTGAGTCTGGCAATATTTTTTAAGAAAAGGCTAGTTTCAAAAAATGCTTTCTGCAAACACCCTGCAGGAAAAGCCCTTCCGAACCTGGTGTGCCTGTGTGACCTGCTTCTTGGTCATGCTTTGCTTTGCAGGGGGAATTCTTTAAACAAGCACATCTGTCGTGAATGCGCAGGATTCCTTCTAGCCAGCTAAGGAAGAAGAAGTAGAAGGAGGGACTGTGGACCCTATGCTTGGGCTTGCATAGGGAATAAGCATTCAGATCCCAAACCCACAACCTCCAGTTAGTCAAGGAGCAGTCAAGACATCAGCCCAAAGAAAACCAAGGTCATAGGAAAACAAATTTCAAGATGCTGGGAACTAGCAGGACCCTCCCCACTGCCCTGAGGGCTTGCGTTCTGGAGCTGATGCCGTCTACAACAAAGGGTTGTTAGAAAAGTCCTGTGTGTGAGGACCGCCCTTCTCATGAGGAGTCTTTGCGTGTGAACGCTTGTCTTCAACACACCACCATCCTTACTGAGATCTTAAGGTGCCCCCATTCTTGGGGGCTGGGTGGCACCCCAGGATTTCCCTCGGTTCCCAAAGATGAGCTCTCTGCCTCTTCGAGAGGCATTCGTAAAGGTATTGCCCACGGCCATATCGGCTGGTGCCAGGGCCCTCTGGTGTTCCCTGGGGACATCTGCCTCTGACGAGGAAACCCCCAGAACGGTGACAACAACCGTATTTGCACCATTTTAGGCTCCAGGTAACACTTTGGTTCCATTGTGGAGTGGCGGAGGTGGGAAATGGGAGGCCGTTGGATGCTTCATTTGAGCCTGCCAGGTAGCCAGGCCTGTCAGTTATTTGGTAGCTTCTTAGCTTTGGTGGGTTCTCTGTAATGGTTGAAATGCCTCTCCCCAGGATTAGATACTGGTGGAAAGAACTTTTTGCAAAAAAAAAAAACACCAACTTGCTGTCGTCTTTGTACTTTTGGCACTGTCTCTTTGGCCTTCAGCCCTGACCACCTCCGGGATGTGGCTCCTGAGAGCAGATCTGAAATCGGAACAAAAAGGGACTCGATGCCCCCAAACTATCAGTGCTTAGCTAGATGAACAGAATCGTAGAATAGCAGAGTCGGAAGGGGCCACAGGGCCATCAGGTCCAGCCCCCTGCTCAGTGCAGGACTCCATCAAGCATCCCTCTCAGAGGGCTGTCCAGTTGCAACTTGAATACCTCAAGAGTCCACAATCTTTCTAGATCACGGGTTCGATCGTCACACTGCTTGAACCATCAGGACATTTTTCCTGATAGCTAGCCAGAACCTGGCCTCCTGGAACTTGAGCTCATTATTCCCGGTCCTGCACTCTGGGATGATGAAGAAGAGATCCTGTCCTTTCTCTTTCTGACATCCTTTCAAGTACTTGCAAAGGGCTATCCTGACACCTCCCACCCCAATCTTCTCTTCTTGAGGCTAAACATGGCCAGCTCTTCCATCTTTCTTCACAGGGCTTTGTTTCCAGTTCCTTGATCATCTTTGGTGTCCTCCTCTGAACCTGTTCCAGCTGGTCTGCATCTTTCTTAAACTGTGGTGGCCAGAACTGGTGGCAGTTTTTTGTGTTGGAAACCCCGAATCCGGTTTCCCCACCGCAGTGTCTTCCTGCTACTTTGGGCTACAGTTCTTACCCGCCCTGGCAACACAACCAGCGCATCCTACGTTGAACCCCAAGTCTAGGCATATTTAGGCAGAAAAAGCCCTGTGTTATGGAACTTTTTTCTGCCTAAACAAACCTAGAACTGCACCCTTATAGGTTTGGCTCCCTTTAGCGTGGACAGTACTGACTTTAGTTGATGGAGTAAAACTGTTCCTGAGGATTGATTTAAATCATTGCTTGTTGGCTAAAGTGCTTTATAACACACCATCTCAAGTCTCAGCATTTTCTTTGTTGCAGTATGAAGTGGTCCTGTTAGGCTTTGAGCCAGCCAGACCGTTCTCCAGGTTATATCATTTCGCTCATGTATGTATGTATGTATGTATGTATTTAAAGCTTTTATAGACTGTCCCATTACTAGCGTCTCAGGACGGTTTCCAACGTTTTCCTGCATACCGTTTCTTTGCACTGCTGCAAACTTTGGGTTTTCCCTGAGCACGCCTGATTTCTTTCTTTTGCTTATGGAAGGGACTGCTTTGGCTGCATAAAAAAGCACATTAATACAATGGATTTAATGATTAGCATGTTTATTTATTGCTGGCCCGCCCCTGAGATCAGAGGCAGAGGTCCTTCTCCGGGAGCTCTCTTCAAAGGAAATTAGGAGGGTAGCTACTTGGAGAAGGGCCTTTTCGGCGGTGGCACCCTGACTGTGGAACATGCTCCCCAGGGAGGTTCACTGGTGCCGTTGCTTTATTCTTTTCAACATCAGGCAAAGACCTTTCTATTTTCCCAATAGTTGAACGGTTAATTGGTTTTATCCTTGTTTTTATCATTATTTATTGGATGCAGCAGGTTGTGTGTTGTTGTTATGGTTGGCTTTGTTCTTTGGTTTTTTGTTCTTTGTAAGCCATCCAGAGACTTTTAGTAATGGGACGGCATAGGAAAACTTTAAATAAATAAATATGTTTCGACACTGTCAAACAGCTAGAACTCTCTGGGTAGTTTACCATGGTTTCTAAAACAGAACCATAATATAGGACTGATACATATTTTCTGTGGGCATTGTACCAGGAGGCAAACTCTTTGACTTCAAGACTGGAAATGAACATACGACCATGTGCTCTGGACCTCATTGATACCCGATTGTGCACTGTAAGGGTATTTTTGCTTTGGCCCCTGGATCTAATAATTTCCCTAATTTGGGCAGTGCCTTAAAGTCCTGCAAAATTGCTGTGTTTGGGAGCTAGCAAAATAATGCTTAAACTATTGCTTCTTAATAGAGGCTGAATGAGTTGAGAAATGCTGATTGGGCCATGAGAATTTCCCATATCGTGCCATGACAATGCCATTGTGCCATGAGAATTTCATGCGCTGGGCATCAAAGAAATGGAGTTGTCTTGTTTTTGAGGTGTCGGCAGTCAAACCTGAGCGACTGTCCTCGTCACAGTAGCGTAACCAAATTTACCTAATGCCATCTGACAAACTTCAGAGGGAATAGGATCAGGGTTCGACGCTTTGAAGATGCAGTGTCCGAAGGAGCGTGTCAGTGTAGCGTTGCTATTAATGTCACGGCATTGCTTCTGTTAATTTCCAAAAATGGTAAAACAAGCAAGAAATTCAAGAGCAGGGCTGCCGCCTCCTCAGAAAACGGGGATCTTCATAACACTTCAGAAAATTTCCTTGATGGAAATAAACCATCAAGAAAGGATCCATACGATCCCCGTTCGGGGAGCTGCCCTGCTCCGAAATGTGACGAAAGAACATGGCCTAGTTATGTTCAGATCAGTAATAGAAAGGTTAAGTTGCTTGCAAAATGAAGCTCTCTCAATTGTCTCTTTTCCCCTGCTAACTATTCTTGCACAAAACTGTTGTTGTTGTTGTTGTTGTTTGCACAGCCCACCTTTGCTTATCTGCCAGTAGAAATGTCAAGAAAACACGACAAAAGATATGTTGTGCAACAACGTCAGAAGGGAAAGAAAATATTCTTGGAAAATTTCATGCTGTTAAATCTCCACAGATTTATACTTTTATCCAGTCAAATTAATGCAAAACCCCCCAACGCAAAAGGGTTTGGATTTTGAAAACTTGGGAGGAGTGTCTTTTGCTAATAGTAATTATTGGTTTTACATTATTTTTTCACAGGGGAGCTGATCACAGCCGCCCATGAGCTTGGAGTAAGTATTAGTTTTATTGTTTAATCAATGCTCTCATTAACAGTTTTAGGAATTAAGGAAGTTTAATTAAGCATGGAGTTAAAGTAGATTAATTTATTTTCAAACCACAGTTTTTGCTAACTTATAAGTACAGCATGCGACAATTTACTCCAAGTTTTAAATCCAATTAAACTAAATTATAAAGCAAGGGCTTTACTGTATGTACAGTAGCTGGCTTATTATCAACCCAAATTTTGTATAAGCTGGGGAGAATAAAATAAATCGGGTTAACAATTTTAATAAGTTTTATTATTTAATAAACTTTATTATGGCGTATGATCCCCTTTAGGCGAGACCTTAAGGACTGTCATCGCGGTGGTAATCCGATAGCAGTGTGGTCTTTCAACTTGCTAACCAATAAAATAGTTCAGAATCTTTTCTCACTCTCTTGCTTTTGTAATTAAAGGAAAAAAGGAAACCCAGTCTTTTGAATGACCCTAATATACTATGAACCCAAATTTCAAGCTGTTTAAAGGGCAACTGTGATGAGTGTCATTGCTTTTCTGAGTGGTGCAATTCTTCGCCGTAATGCATGCAGTCAAAACCACTCAGGCAAATATCTTGCTCAGTTTAAAATTGGCACTTCTGGAAACGGGTGAAGGAAAAACCGCTTTTCTAGGGGCTGCGCTCCAACCTGAGTGTTTATTACTAAGCTAATAAAGGAGTTATTTCTCAATTAGACAGCCATTGTGACATCTTAATGCAAATGCCTTCTCTTGTTTGTTTGTAGGTGGCTCATCCTCCTGGTTATCCCTTATTCACTCTTCTGGCTAAACTGGCAATTGAGCTGTTTCCTTTTGGGTCCGTTGCCTACCGAGTCAATCTGCTCTGTGCCGTCTTGGGAGCAGCTGCCGCGTCCTTTCTGTTTTACACCGTTGTCAGGTAAGGGAAGGCTGCGGAGTCTCCCAAGCGCTGCTTAGATACCGGCATTGTAGAACAAGCGCCTTTGTAGTAATGCGCTGTGCTGCCCGGACAGCGGAGTCCTCGCATTTGTGCACACAAGCTCAGCCAAATGCATATGCATTCAAAGCAAAAGGGCGCGAAGCTACTTCTGGGAGTCCAGAGAGGGGCGCTGGGCCCCCTTTTCCTGCCGTGGCAGAACGAGGGGAAGTGGCAAAAGCGGCTTGTTACATCCGTTTTGCTTTTGATGGAAGGTACAAGGCAGATGCCGCCAGCAGGAATCCCTTGTGCTAGCCCAGGCTGCTCTTGGGAGCCCAGAGCAAGCCAGGTATGGAAGGCCCGTGGGCCTCCAAAGCATCCCTTCACATCACTGTGTTCCTGCACTGGAGTTGTCGGCCTGGGACACGCTGCCAGAAATGGCCCGTCCAGGAAAGTATCAGCTGGCTTAGTGAAATGTCCTGCACAGACGGCGCTGCTTGCCCTGTCCTGCTGCCCCTGTTGCTTAGTCTGCTATAAAATTTATTCACTTATTGAAACAACTTCTGTGCCGCCCCGTCGCATGAGCCTGCGGGGCCTGTGCATGCATAAGATCCGTTCGTTACCCGGATATGTTGGGATAGGCGCTGGGTGCACCTGCACTCAGAACGATGCCGCGTGTTCTCACGACAGCCTTCGCTCCTCATGCCTCTTCCTCCGCAGGTCCTACTTTGGTATGAATGGGAACCCACTCTGCCTCCCTCCTCCATTAAAAGACAGCACGTCAAAATGCCCATTGGATGTGCTGGCAATTAAGAAGGAAGTTCAGGATTCACACATTTAACTGTCCTGCAGTGAACGTGACAAAAGCTGTGCTGTGGAATACCCCAGTGGACCCTTTTCCAATTCAGCCCATTCCCCGCTCCCCAGCATTCCTCATTCTATGGCCCCTGAACACTCTCAGTCCAGGTCATTTTGTGCTCTCTTAAGATGTTTTTCCCTTAATATTTTAGTACTTCTGCAAAGTGTGGGCTTTTCCCCTTGCTTCTCAATATTCTGTACCAGCTGTCCCAATTCAGCACCTGATTTCACGGGGGCACGGCAAACTATTTTAGCAATATTCAGCTGATCTGTCGTTTAAATCTTGCATCTCTCTCCTTCTGTGCCTGAGGTTTTTTCCTCCCAATTTCCAGTCTGTTTCCCTCTTATTTTCCTTTTCTTTTATCCCTCCTACTCCATGATCCAAGCTGTTGTATATTCTTCAAAGTATCCTTGGCTGGAAAAAGTCAAGAAATATATATTTATAAATTGTTTTCTAAAAGAATTCATATCCTTTGTAACCAGTTTAAATCAGCTATGATACATTTTACGAAATGGTCATATATTATAAAAATAGGGACATGGGAAATATTTTCACCATCTGTGAAAAAGCCTTCCCTTTTTTGGTTTAATATTGCAGACCTACTTAAAAGTTAATAACAACGTGAACTGACCAGTACCCAGTGGGCTACAACATCGTCAATTTTCCCCTCGTGCTGGCTGCAGACTGTTAATTGATTCATCTGCTTACGATTTATATCATTTGAATTTTACATTTGACCTTGGACTCTTCATAAGAGTTAAGAAGAAAAGCAAGACTACAAAAAACACGCACGTCATAACAGAGCCCCAACTAATTTCTTTCAAAGGACCGTTCTCATGGTTGTGTCTCATTAATGCACATCACTAATCAGATTTATCTAACCAGAACTAACAAAGTTTGTCATTATAGAAACACGCAGATGGCTTTAAAAAAAGGAACAATACGAGCGTCAACTGTACTGGCCTAACTTTTAATTGCGAGTGTTACAAAAGGAGCAACTGCTTCCTGCTGGATTCTGCTCTGCATTTTCTACCTGTATTCAGTGTAGTCACTGACTGAACTAGGCTGAAATAGAATTAGATTTTTCCAGGAAATTTCCTGCATCGGCAGGAAAACACGGGTTGCAAGTCACTCTCTGCCTTCTGGTAGATTTGTGAGCGTATTGGCTTGTCCTGAAATGTGCCGCGTTCCACTTTCCTATCTGCCGCGTAGGCTTCTAAAATGAGAAAACAGGCAGCCTTTGGGGGAGCTTGCTGCATCATTAGCATCACTGCCAATGTTTCAACCTGCAGCACGTGTGTGGATGCGTGGGTGTGTGCAGGTGCAGGGCAGCGATGTGGGTTGCGCACATGGCTGGGAGGGGCCTGGTCCATGTGCATGCGCAACAGCCCATACCGAAACCATGGGGGTACTACTGGTAGAGAGCATTATAGTGTTCAGAGAACTCCATGCACAACGTCCAGTAAGCAGTTCTCACGACAACCCGGGAAGGCAAGGTAGTGCTTTCTCCCTGCTGGTGCAGATGGGAGAGCACAGTTGAAGGCGCATGGCTTGCTTAAGCCACGTGGCTTGAGGCGAAATTCGATTGGTGGGTTCCCTGGCTTGCAGCTGGGGTACTGGGCCAACACGGCTGGGGCGGCTCATATTATTTTGCCCTGCTTGACTGTTGCCCTCGTCTCGGTTGGCATCCCGCACAGATGGTCCCACCCACATGGTTCTGGGATTGACATGCGCATCCTAACCATGGAGGGGTTGAACCACAAATGACGTTATTCCTATGCCTTCTGGGTACCTATGAGAAAGATGGTTGCATTCCCAGAACATAGCAAGTAACCCTGCATGGTCACCATGCTTTGTTGGTTTTTGCCTTGATCTACCTGGAGTTGTTTCTACTTTATCGCAGTTTCCATCGTCCCCACCAAGTCCCCCTTGTATCCCATCAGCCATTGTGCCTGAAATGCAATCCCAAGGTGCATCACTCCCAGACTGTCACCTACCTCTTCCTCATTGGTCCACATGTAGAGGCTGGGTGGCAGGAGCTGTGGTTGCCACTCTTTCCAGGGGACTCTGTGGTAGATTCATGCCAGGACTGTGGAAACCATGATCTTGCGTTCAGACAGTACAACAAGCCGTCGTGGTAGGGAGAAACCACTGAACAAGCTATTGTTTCTTATCATGAAACTTTCCTTGGTGAAGCAGCATTTCTGGGTTCAGATGACATGACAGACCAACAATACCCACCATGGCTTGCCATGTTGCCTGGACCCAGCGGCTGTGTGTGGATGTGCACACATTTTAAAGGGGTTATTTCAAGACTTGGGGTGTGGGGTAACACCCTGCTGTAGTGAGATCACTGGGGTCGTCTCTGGCAAGGCTGGCATGTTTCGCCCTGTAATCAAGAGTCTTCTGACAAAATTAATTTTCTAGAGCTGGTGTACTTGAGTTGGTACAGATATTTTCCAGTCCATCTAATTGTCTTGCTTTTAATGGGTGAGCCAATTATTTTTCTGGCCAACATAAAATGTGAAGGGTATTACCACACTGGAGCTATTTTGAAGGTCGCGCAGTAAGTCAACCTTTGTTTTTACAACTTGATAATGCTGGCAAAATGCTTTCTCTTGGGTAGCATGTTGGTCTTTCTTAAGGAATGGCACCAACCTCCTGGGCACACTTTCAGAGATAATTGTTCTTATTTAGAAATCCTGTTAGCTTGCAATCCTGTCCTACAACTCCCAGCTGGCTGTGGGAATACTGGGAGTTGTGGGCTTTTTCTGTCTAGCATTCATAACATTACACCTTTAATCTTCATAAATTGTTTCTATATTGCTTTTAAAGCTCAGGAGTGCTTTGACAATCCTTATTTCATTCATTTTTGCAAAAAAAAAAAAAATAGCCCTAGCAAGTTGGGTCATTAATAATCCTATTTTATGGATGGAGAACTGAGCCTGACAGATACCAAGTTGCCAAAGGCCACTCAGTAAAAGTGTTCATGGCTGAATAAAACATTGGACCCAAGTCACCCAAGTCAAAATACCCACACTGCTGGGCTATGTCGTTTGTTCTGATAGCTCTTTCAGAACTGTCTCTTAAAAGATAAAACAGTGCCACTTCCTGTGAGCAGATGTTGTAAGACGAACTTGGCACCTGAATTAACAGGTAAGGGTTTAAAGAAATCAGCTGTGCCGGAGATCGGCTTGGACCCCGCAGGGTGTCAAAACCTGTAAACAACGCTGCGGAAAGGGAGACATCGATTAGCTTCTGAGCCCCCTCTTCCACTTCTGCTTCTTTTAGCAAATTAAGAATTGGCGTTCTTGCTCAGCCTGATTTGTAATCCAGACCTGTCTGCTCTCCTTTACGCTGTGTTGGGAAAATGCGGGGTCTGAACGGGGATAGCTCTTGGTGGACGATCCTCGCTCCTAGGCTATGACAAACATTTTACATACTGTGCGCCTGGAGGGGGCACATTAAATGCACCTTCTCTCCCGTGGAATGAATAGAGACTTTCCCTATCAGATAATTCATCCTTAACTAATTTTCAGCGTCGTTAAAGAAATAGGGTTAATAATAATCATCATCATAAAAAGGCCCAAAGCTTTTGAGGGGAAATATTTAAAGCATAAACTCTCAAGGCAAGACTGCTTTTGTCATATCGGCTAGGAACAGCATCGAGCATAATGTCGGAGAAGAATAAATAAGTTCCATTAGTGGTGGTGCTAGGGAAAAATCCCCGTTGTATACATTTTATTTTAAATTAATCTTTAATGCATCCCTTGTAATACTCTTCTTTGTAAAGTACTGGCCTCATCTTCCCTCCGTTCTAACACCATGGGCACTCATCTTACAAAGGAATTACAAAGGGGTTTTTTGTTGTCCTACGTGGGGTGGGGGGGATAAACAGGTAAATTAAAAATAAAGCGACAATGATGTGTCAGTTCAGAAGGGTTCTTTTTAAAAGGACTTTAACATTTAATTTCAGAGACACCAAAAACGGGATCCTTCGCACTATATTGCAGGAAAGGATGATTGGGGGAGACCATGTAAAACATCTTATGGCCATGTTTAATTGTTTAAAAAACCAAATGGACAAACCCTCAAATATCATGCCGACAAGCCTGTGTTGTTTGTGTCACAGACTTTGTCGCAACCTCACGGAAACCGATGGGCTTCCTTTAGAGTTTTGCCATTTGGGAAAGGAACCTTTTTATAGGTAAAGGCCTTGTGTTGCATCGGAGAGGGGAGGGCTCAGTCATGACCCTCAAACGCTAAATATCCGGGGAGGCGCTTCTGGTTCTAAGTGGGCGAGGTGTACCCTCGCAGCAGTGTTGATGTGGCGTTGCGCTGGTGCAGCGGCATCCAGGCCAAGTGGCCGAAGTGGCGCTTGCGTGAGCATCACTGATTCGTAAAAGTAGCTTGCATGTTTTCAGATGAGACAGTCAGACCTCCATCCGTGCTTCTATAACCTCCTTTAAAAATAATCTAAAAGACATCCGGTAGGCATGTCCTTTGGGACAGCCATATTTATTCTAGATACATGTCTGGAGAGATGCCTTCTCCCTCTCTCTTTTGAAGGGCACTGGGATTGTTGAGTGAAGCTGTTGTGGGGTAGCAGAATTATAGGGTCCTCGATCTTCGAAAGCTATTCTCCAATCCTATCAGCCCCATACATTGGACAGGGCGACCTTTTAAAGACCTTGGGGACCCTTTTTTGGCTGGCGGGGTCGGGAGAGAACGGCCCGTCCATCTTCCAACAGGCCCTTGCGGATGTCTTGCTAATACTCCCAACTCCATCGCCTGGTTTTTAAGGCGACGAATAACAAATGAAGCCTGCGTCCTTCGGGAACGAGGCAGTTCAAGTGGCAAACCTACGTTCTCGTCAAACAATAAACACCCTTCAGAAAGGGGCAGACCATCTCTATGGTAATTGGGAGCCAAGAGCGGCCTATTGATTCGGTGGAAGAAGACATTATGCACTGTCAGTTGCGGTTGTCACAATTTCATTTATCGCGTGACCTGAACTTAACCTCTCCAAACCCTTTTCTTCCACGTACATCAGCCCACCGGCCGGCTGCGTTTCCTGCCCTGACAGTTGGAATACAGTAAAGAATCGCAGCTTGAGTTGTGGGTGGTGGGCTTTGTTTTGCCTCGTTTCTGCCTTAAAACCAGCCCACCGTTCTCCCCCTGGCCTGCCCCCGCAGTTTCCTCTGTTTATACGCTATGTAAATCAGTTCTTTTAATAGATTTTGTTCTTTTGTCTGGCGTCTGTTTTGAGACATCTCTCAAGTTTTATGTTCATTTGCAGGTCAAGATAAGTTCCATTTTAATGTTTAATTGGAGAAGGCTTTTGATTCTTACAATAGTTTCATTCATTCCCACTTAAGAGGACATTGTTCTACATGCAGGATTAGTGTTAACTGTATTCTGACACTTTGTTCTTCTAATCAGGTTTTGAATTCTGCCAGGTAGTTAGGTTTTTTCCCCCTCCTCCTTTTTGATGTGTATGTTTTAAAAACAACAACTCCCCATTTTAATCGGCATCGGCTGCCTGCAATAGGTATTTTTCAAAAGACACTTTTATTTCCCTCCGTAATTTTTATCCCTTCGGTTTCCGCAGGAGCGTGTTTGATGTCAGTTGAATTACTGCTTGCTTTAAAAGTCCCTTACGTATTGTCCTTTGCTCTCTTGAAATGTTCTGGTTGCTGTTCATATAGAGTTTGTTTGCATGGACGTGTTGGTTATTTTCTTCTGAGATGGAGCAGTGTGATGTGCTTGTATAGGGAATACACGTTTTAAATTATTTTGCATGTGACATTTCAGTACTTTAGAAATCAAATCAGAATAGATGCATATAAAATGCATGCAACTTGGTTCTCTTTCTGCCGAAAAGGATATTTTAATATTTTTGCCCAGGAGAAGTTTTTCGAAGCATTCTGTCAAGAAAGGATAAAACTATGGAGCAGTTAGTGATGTCCTTTGGTCAGTGTGAAACATGCATTGTAGCCCATTTAGGGGGGAAAAGGAAAGGCTTATCAATTTGCTCTAATTTGGCCGTAACTGTTCGTATATGTATTTTTGCAAGTTTTTGCAATGACGGTAGAATACTTGGTGTCTTTTAAGAGACACCCTCAAGAACTCACATTCCCAAACTGGACCGCTAGCATTAATTCCACCCAGGTTTAGGCTGCAGAAAAATCTTCTGTGTTTGTTTGTAACAGCATTGGAGAAGACACGAATTAAAAGCAAACATAACATTTTGCTTGCAGGGGCTGGTGGGGGGGACGATTATCAAATTCTCTTCAGTTTGCCTTGAACTGACATTTAAATATTATGCTGATGAAACACAGTGGGGGAAAACATTTAGGAAAGCTTGCCTTTTTTGGCCCGATTTTTAGTTTTCATTCTTGGGAGGAGGAAAAGAAGGATGGAAGTTTTCTTGAAGCGAAGCCATAATACTCTGCTCATTTAAAACAAAAGCAGGGATTCACGGGGGCAGCTGAGAAGCAAAATTGATTCTCCTATCTGTTCGTACCCACAGCTGAAGTCTCGTACCCATTACCATTTTTGCTAAAGCAAAAAGAATCTTAAATATTCTGGGGTAGGAGAGCAGTGTGGAAGGGAAGGGAAACTCAGTTCTTCAAAGTTAAGCTGGAACTGTAGAAATTATAAGGTAAATTTGGTTTTCACGCAGCTGCCTCTGCCGAATTTGACTGGTGAAACGAAAGGTTAGCTCTCATTGTGTGTTTGCATTTATATTGTGTTTCACTTCCAGATGTCCAGTTTCCAAGTTTAATGGCATGAGCTGACTTCCACTTTAGTTGTGGGGATTCCTCCCCTGTACATACACTTCTTGTTCTGCATGAACTTGTGGCTCATTTCTATAGGGCTTTTTGTTGGGTTTTTCAGCAGCTGGACTCTTTCCCCATATGGCCATGCATGGCTCTGCGATAGGCTCGCCATGATAAGGCCTTCGATGAGGTCTCTGTGTGCAGATTCCCTGTCCCCATCCCTAGCTCCACACTGCCAGACAAATTAATTGATCAGATCCCCCAGCTAATCGAGTGTCTCTGTGCTTTCATGGACCAACCTGGAGCAAGCAGAATCCCTTGAAGCTTGAAGTTCGTCAAACTGTGTGTCTTTGTCCATTATCCTATTCAGCCAAGAGCTGAAAATTAAAACGCAGCGCGTGGAAAGAGAGGAGAATCTTCTGATTTAAGGTATATTTGGGTACATTTCGTCCAGATTAGAGATTTATTCTAGACCATTTGCTTTTTGTCTGGTGTTCCACAAGGCTCTTTATGATTTCAGAAGCCGCTAATGCCCAAGTAACAAGTAGATTCTAAGTTTTAACGAAGTGGAGGTGTGGAATAAAAGACTATAGAAAGCTCTCGTATTCATTTTCCTTTTAGGAGACTATCAACCATGACCCCTTGGCTAATTGATCTCCCATTCTCCCCCCCCCCCCCACCCATATGGATTGGGTTCTCTTGCAGCAAAGTTGCATTGAATCCGACTTTCTGGAAGCTTTTACAGTTTTTCGTAATTTGCTTAAAAAGCAGACACATTTTCGGCTCAAGGATCTGTGCTCCATTTTGGAATTGGGAAGGTTGGCAGGGGGTGGAGAGAAAAAAGCAGGCCAGGGGACCCCCCCCCCCCTTCCATCCTTAAAAATTAAAAAAAAAAAGACTGAAGAATCTTTTGTGACAGCTAGTCAGAGTTAGAATTAGTTCAAGAAAATGTTAATAAAGCACTGCCTAGTCTAATCCTCTTGATATTGCCAGGTAGCCTCCTGTCCATGGGTTAATTGCTTTAAAAGCGGAGGCAGTATTCTGAACGGTGGGCCGCTTCACCTTTTCACAGCTGTTCCCATTGAGTGACAACTAAATCCCATGTGTAAGATGAGGAAGAGCTCAATCTCCAATTGGGAGAAAATTTATGTAAACCGCAATCCCTTCAGAATGTGTGGAAGTCATAGACTTTCTTGATTTACTCTGCTTTTCCCAGAAAGCTCTTTTGTTCCTTTGCCTAAGTCCCATCAACCCTTTGTAGCAGAATATCACAGCCGCGGCAGATAGCTTGAAATATATAAATGCTATCATAGCTCTGATTAATAGCACCGCTTATGAGTCAGGTCTGATAACGGAGCTGCTCTCCACTCAATTTCAGATACCGCTAATGGAATCTGTCTTCTGCAATTGTAATGTGAGAAGGTCTAATTTGCTACGGAGCTTGGATCTGTCACCAGTAGGGGATTGTGGGGTCAGAAGGGAGCTGCCAGGTTTTTGCCCTGCAGCTTGTATCTCTTGCTTTGAATGGTGCAGCCCTCTGTCTGCCACGGAGCTGATAGGCCCCTCTGCGGGGCTTATGCCACGTCGCACAATAGGCAAGGACTTCCCAGCCCGACTTCATAATTGTGCAGCGGGCTCATATTTCCACAGCTACTCCGCTGCATAATTTCTAATAAGTGGGTGTTTTTTTCCCCAACAAATGTCAGATTATGAAAAGTTTCCTCAATTACAAAAAAAACTTATAAAACATTTAAATTGCTAAATCTGTTTCCTGCCGAGTTCCCCCCTCTTTTCTCTCCTCCCCCTCCCCTCTCCCCCACCCCACCGTCGTACCACCACTGGCATCAAGCCCCTGCTTAAATGGCACCACTAGAAGCCATGAAAAAGTGTGTGTTTTATATAATATTTCTCTCTCTCTCTCTCTCTCTATATATATATATATATGTTGAAAATGTAGGGCTCAGAAGAATTGACTGGGTCGGAGCATCACCCTCCTGGCTGCGATGCGAGAGTGCTCCACCATCCGAAGAAACTTCCAGTGACATAGTTTTCTCTTAACTTGCAGAGGAAACCGTTATAAAATGGATTTCACTGTGACATGCTTTTGGACGGTCCTGCCTTTGCTGAATACATCTTGGAGCATCCTCCAAAAAGCAAAGCAAGGAAAGGTCACCATTGCCAACTTAGCATTCTGAATCTGCTGAACTTAGCAAGTTTCCATAGGCAGAAGTATAAAAGAGGAGGCTCCGCAAGGCCATTTTGTTCCAATCTGGGTTGGCCCCCAGATGTGGGCACCGGGAAGGTGTCGTGTGTAATCAGTCAGAACGGAACAAGACCTTTGCAAAAGCAGCCATGCAAAATTCCCATTCTTTCTGATGGCGTTTCTCCAGGAAGACTCTTTGGATCGTGTCCATGGTCAGTTAGCTATTTTCAGGTCATGTATTGAGGTTGTAGAACTTCAGCAGGGAGGGAATTACAAAAAGGTGAAAGGCCCACACAGACTGGCACTGAGTTAAAATACATGGAAAACTCCTTGATTTCCTGTGGCATTTTCCTCGGCATTCGATCCTCGATTTCCTGTGGCCCAAGCGAAGTCAATTAAGCAAAACACGGGGATGACAAAATATGATGTAGAAGTGCAGATAGGTTTATAGGCAGAGTAATTCTTGCTGATAAGAGAATTGTGTGTGTGTGTGGGGTGGGTGTCAGGGCTGGCCCCTGCAAAATTAACATGGGGCAAGCAGGAGACTTTAGTCCTGGCTTTCATGTCAGATGACACCATAAGATTGTTAAATTCCAACATTAGATCTGAATTTTCAGGGTTCCACCTGTTGTCTTAAAGGTCTCTGAAAGAGGGGTTCCAAGTCTGCACGAAGAACCAGACTGATGGGGACATTTCTCTTCCTATTTTGGAGTATTCCTGGCCCGAATTTTCTAGGTTACCTGTTACATGGCCTTTAGGAGAGGATGCGTTCTTGCAGTCGAGCCAGTCTCTCCCTTCCCTGCTCCACACCACCTGGAAGAGTTCTCCAAGAGCTACCATGCTGCACCGGCACTTCATCAAGCTCCACTCAAGTTTGGGAGAGCTGGGATGGACAAGACTGACCTAGAAGAACCCCATCATTGGATTCAGCACAGAGCATCTTTGGATGCTCATGGATTGGATGCAGCTCCCAGTGGGACTTCAGCTGGCCCCCATGACCTGACCCAAGTCTGAAGGAACCAAGGGGGGGCATACACATGATGATGATGATGATGATGCTACGATGATGATTGGGAAGTTTCTGGGCCAGTTGAATGTGCTGGCAGTGCTTGTTAGAGCAACGGTACCACATGGTCTTCTCCAGCCCGGTGACCCGACGCTCAAGGTGGCCGAGACTTGTTGTCCAGAACACCTGCAGGCGCAGCGTGTTGGGAAGGCCCTTGCCCTGGACAGAAGGGTGTCAAGCTGAGGGATCTGAGGCTGAATCCCCAGTCAGCTACGAAGTTCGCTGGATGACCTTGGTCTGCTCGCACTGAGCCGAGCCTGTCTTATGGGTGTTGGGCAGCCCCTCCCTGCACATGCTGGGCCGTGGTGCAAGATGCAAAGGGTTTCTGTGGGACTGCGTATCTTGTCCTGAAATTCTTTGATGGAGGCTAGGATGCAAATATAATTAAACCATTTAAGGATAGGATTTCAGGGGAGAGGGAGAGGCAGGCAGGCAGGCAAATGTTCGAGTGCCATTTTTTGGTGGAAAGCTGGGCATGCATCCGGGAAGTCCTTCAGTCCATCCATCCATCCATCCATCTGGGCCACCTCTGATCCTGCCGTGACTGTGCTTTTCCCTCCCCGTTGCAGGGCTGTGACCATCCACAGCCCCATGGGATTTCCTTAGGAGCTGCTCTATGTCGGCCATGTTTGTGTGATTCTTATACGGACTTTAATGCTACTTGTTGGCCAGTTTGGAAGGATCTGTATCTTGAAAGATGAGGAAGAAGTGTAATAAACGGTATTATAGACCATCCTTAATGGTGTGAGACTTGTAAGGAATTTCATTCTATCTCCTCCCTCTGCATTGAGATTTTCTCTGTAGGCCACAGGGAAAGACCCAATGTTGAGAGAAGTAAGAACATCCATGATAAAATGCAGGGCCTTGCAGGTGGCTGCCCCAAAGCTCTGGAATAGCTCACTTTTCTGCTTTTAGAGAGGAATTCAGAGCACATCTTGTTTTGGGCTGCAGTTTGGAAAGCAGCTGTCTGGGCAGTGGTAATTGTTTCTTCGTTTTGTTCTAATTCATTGTTTTTGGCTATCCCAGGTGGTTGTCTTCCTCTGAGCAGCAGGGCGCATCCTGGTTGAGGAAAATGTATCTGGTTGCTTTCGTCCCTTTGACCTCTCAAATTCCGTGCCCCCAAATTCAAACTTTTGGTCAAAGCTTCAGAATGAAGGGAGTTGAAACCCCTCCCCTCATTTGCATTTCTGGGGGCAGAGAAGCTGACTTGAGTTCTGTGTGCTGCATATAAATGTTATCATAAATACATATAAATAAAGACTATATGACGCTCACTGGGTGAAGCTGGGCCAGTCCCTGACTCTCAGCTTAACCCACCCCACAGGTTGTTGTGAGGATAAAATATGGGGGGAAACCATGGGAAACACCTGGGCTTCCTTGCGAGAAAAGGGTCGGGATAGAAATTTAATAAGCCAACGCGTACAATACATAATGAAGGAAATTAGGAGGGTAGCTACTGGAGAAGGGCCTTTTCAGCGGTGGCACCCCGACTGTGGAATACGCTCCCTGGGGAGGTTTGCCTGGCACCATCACTCTATTCCTTTCAGTGCCAGGTGAACACCTTTTTATTCTCCCAGTATTTTACAAATTAATTGGCTTTATCCTCGTTTTTATTACTATTTTAGATGCAGAGTGCTGTGTGTTGTTGTTATGGCTTTGGCTTTGGTTTTCTGTTCCTTGTAAGTCGTCCAGAGACTTTATTAGTAATGGGGGGAATAGAAAAAATTTAAACAAATAAATACAAAGAATTAAATAATGTCATCTGGGGCCCAGAGAAGGTGGCCACTATTGAATGTGAGAGCCACCATTTTTCTTTCCCGAATTGTTGCCTGGTGTCATGGGCCCGATCCGTCAAGCGTGCACAGACTGGGATTCTAGCACAGCGCATGCATTGTCTCCAAGATTCTTTCGTGGTTGCAAATGTCACAGGAAAAGCTTAATGGTTGCATTCTTTAGAAATCATATATTGGCTATAGGCTGTATAAATAATTCCACAAAATGATGGCTGTGTGGAGAGAGGGTAGTATTCTCAGCAACTCAGAATGTGGGACAGAGGGTTGGAATGATTCCCAGCGTAAGTTTTCCAAGGCAAGCTTTCCACAGAAAGACCTAAACTAATCTACATATGTGGAGGTTGAAATCTTTGTGGGAACCAAAGTGTCACACCTGTCAAATCCACGAGTGAGAACAGATCCACACTCAAGTCCAGAGTACAACCAGGTATTTGGGATCTCCATGCTACATGTGTCCAGGCATGGAAGGGCCAAGAGACAGCAAGAGTCCTAGCCATCCGGCAACTCTAGACTATGGATCCATCATCCACAGCAAAGAAGGAGTCACCTTCTATGGTATTTTTCAAAGCAAGTCCTTAATGATGCAAAGTTCGAGAGACAAAGGTCCACATGGGATGGCATGTCAGGGTGAGGAATGCCCAAGCAGAGAAGCTCTGGGGCAGTGAAGCGGAGAAAGTTCCCGGCACAGTCTTCCAACGGGGCCGTCGACGGGAATGTGGCTGCAACCGTCCTCTTCCCGAATAGCAGCTGCCCTGGGACTCTGGTCCATCAGGGAAGCCTCTTCTGGGGAGACATCTCAGCCTGCGTGATGCTCTGCAGGACAGCCACTTCTCTGCTAGGCTCTCAGAGCCTGCCTGCTTCCTTCCCCATCTCGGTCTCTGCTAGTCTCTGGGTGGGACTCACCTAACCCATGCCAGCTTTCTCCTGAACACTTACTGCGACTCCATGGGCTGAATGGGCCCAAACCCTTCAGGAGCATTTCTGATCATGTTCTGGCTACAGACTGGCGCTGGGCTGGTACTCCTGGAATGATGCTACTTTGGAGAAGCTGGGGGGGGAGGGGGGGAGGCATGGGCCTTCCCTTCCCTTCCCTTCCCTTCCCTTCCCTTCCCTTCCCTTCCCTTCCCTTCCCTTCCCTTCCCACTTACCCACTTTCCTTACCCTACCCTACCCTACCCTCCTACCCTACCCTACCCTACCCTACCCTACCCTCCTGCCTTGCCCTGCCCTGCCCTGCCCAGGTGCCTGGAGTCTCCGCTGCCGCGCCAGGCCAATGCAGCCACAGGGCTGGGGGGCGTTGTGGCCCTGCCCCCACCAGTCCCAGCCAGGAAAGCTCCTCCAGGGCATGTCCCAGAACTTACCTTCCCGTCGTCCCTTGCCTGGTTTTTCGTAGGAATGTTCCACGCAGCGCCAGATGCTGATGCTGAGCTTGTTCGGCTCACGTGCCCACAGGACCCAGACCCACTGCTGGGAAAGGGAGAGCTAGTGCTTCCCAAAGTAACCCCAAAATGAGCCCACAAACTCCCTTCCAGCCCGGGACGGGTCACTTTTTGGATGGAAACATTCCCACTGCTTGAACCCCTTCCAGAAGTGCTTTAGGAACGTTAAGAAATGGAATACTTCTCACCCCGCAAATATCTCCATCTTTTCTTCAATCCCATAAAGTCAAATGGATCATCGTGGAGCATTAGAATGCTATTTTTCTGGGATCCCTTAACTGTCTTTGGAAGCAACATGGTTTGAACCTTTTTCAAGCCAAAGGATGCCTTTGGTGGGGTGGATTATTCAGGATGGAACAGGTGGACCACCTTCACCCCAAATTCTTTGCTAACATTTGATGACTTCGCTTCTTGTTAACCCACACTTGTGGTGCGGGGGGGGGGTGTCTCCCACATATTGGCGTTCTGGGCAGCGTTGGGATTTTGCAAGGGTTATGCGTGCCTTTGCAAAATGGCTGCCTCGGTAGGTGTGTGCATTCACACAACACACAACACATGTGTGTCCATTCACACAACACTTAGGACTAAAGACAAAGAACCAAACAAAAACTAGAGAAAAGTGAAAAGTAAATTCCAAGACTGCATGCAATTACAAGACTGAAGTGGGTCCAAGTTGAGGCCGGGGGTCAGACTAGATGGCCTGGGAGGCCCCTTCTGACTCGCTCTGTTTCTATGTTTCTAAGTCCCAAAACAAATGGCATGACTTTTGTTGTGCGGGGGGGGGGGGCAAACTGGCATTTGCCACGTGGGGAGGAGGCTGTCACCTTTGCTCCCACCAAATCTCTCCCCCAACCCCTGATGTGAGCTTTCTTCCCCTTCCACCCCCGTGATGTGGCTGTGATGCAGCGGGACCACCTGCTGTCGATCGTCTTTTACCAAAAACAGCCAGCCACCGTTCTGCCCTGGGTCACCCCCAACATGTTTCTTCCTGATCCTTGTCCTCTGGTATCCTTGGAAACTGACGCTAAAGCACCTCTGCCCATGTGCAGAGTCCACCTCTCCCCCGGTTATTTATTGTGACCTGTTTTCATTTCTCCGTGCTTACTCCAGTTGAACCCTTGCTGTCGAAAACAGACGTTCAAGTTCAAATTAAGGGCTGCTTAATTAAAAATAAAAGCAAACTTTGCAGAACGTGCTGAAAGAAAGCATCCCATGATGCCATCAGGAAGGTGCCTTTTGCTGGTGGCATAGTTTGTGGGTTTTGGGGTGGGGGTGGTAATGGGCAGGACAGCCACACCGTCGTCGTCTTTCTTAAATGGGGGGGGGGCAGTGTTGTCGGGGAAAATGCATTTCCTTGTTATCTGTGTTTGCAGGCTCTCTGGCTCGCACGCCGCAGGAATCTTCGCTGTGGGGGTGTTTGGGTTTTCTCGCCTCACATGGCAGTGGTCCATCACGGCGGAGGTTTTCAGCCTGAACAATCTGTTTGTGGGGCTGCTGATGGCTCTCTCCGTGCGCTACGAGCAGGCGACGACCGCGCAGGAAAGATCAAAGGTACCCCACGCGGCAGCAAGACGCGTCGCCCTGTCCCCCCACTCCACCCCACATTAACCTGATTCTGTCGGACTTGGCAAAACTGACACGCGGCGGCTTCCGACATCTGTGCGCTCCAACCTGGGATCTCTCCCAGTGGGAGCAAAACGCTGCCATTGTCCATGTCACCTGTTTGTCAGCCCGGCCCAGCATCACCTTCGCTCACTGCATGTCGCTCTTTTGGGCGCCAGGTAGCAACGGGTCATTCCCAACACCTGCGGTTTGGCAACTGGAAAAAGCAGGGATTGAACAGGGAGGCAAGATCTCGTGCCCACCCCCCCCCATCCTTCTCCTTTTACTGTTAGATGGAAAACGAGGGAGGGGGATTAATTAATTTAAGATGCAATCTTATGAATGCTTAGACATCAAAAGGGGCTGCATGGGGCATTCTGGGAATTCCGTCAAAATATGCATAGATGCTGCCCTTTCTTTATTTAATTTGTAGACCCCCAAAAAACGGTGTTGAGGGCAGCTGGCACAATGCCCTGTTTATAAACACAGCCTTAGTTATTCTATGAGATGAAAACAAATTAAAAACACACTAAGGTACAACCTTTTAAAAATAGGGAATTCTCTCTGTGTGATTTATAGAGGGAGATGCAGATGTTTTCCACTGTCAGGGGTTTGCCTCTGCATTTTGTTCCTTCGCATTGCTTTTTCCAGTAGCTGTTCTCCAAAATGGCAGAAATGGACCCAGCTGAGCAGATCTGAGGGACAATGGAGAAATTCCTCCTGTTTGAAATTTAGTGTGCATTTAAC
This sequence comes from Varanus salvator macromaculatus, assembly GCA_023646645.1. Lineage (NCBI taxonomy): Eukaryota > Metazoa > Chordata > Lepidosauria > Squamata > Varanidae > Varanus > Varanus salvator. Next base: position 22,386,415 of record JAIXND010000624.1, on the reverse strand, counting down.
CTCATTTTCCCCTCTCAAACCATTATGCAAACCAAAACTCAGCTACCGTTTGAAACTTGCATTTAGCAAATTTAGCAATACATGAAAATGGTAAAAAAACCCGATGGGGATGTTAAGGGAAATGAGCTTGCGGAGATTCTGAAATGCGTCATGTGGAGAAAATTGTTTGCTGAAATAATATGTACGCTAAGCTAAGCGAAAATGCACACAGATTTTTTTGTGAACTTTGAAATTTTTGTGTGAACTTTGAAACCTATCTTTTTGCAAAATTTGGGATGAACCAAACTTAATATCGAGAAAAATGGGAAGTGGAGAGAGATGGCTCTTGACAGATTTGTCCGTTCTGGTGGGGGCTGAATGTGAGCCCCTTCCTTGGCCGCTCAGAGCAAGCGGCCAGTGAAGCTCAGCATTTTCTTTCCCACGTGGCCGTCCCTCACATCCCACCTGAGGCCAGATCTCCCTTGGGAGAAGGCTCCTGTGTTTATTCGATTTAGTTATAGTCTTCCATTTTGATTGGATTCCCTGGGAAGCTTAAAATATGTTAAAATAAATCACAACAGGGCAAATTAAAGCAAAAGGATTAAACCATTCCAGTGTAAAAGGGCTGAACAAAATTAGTCGTTCAAAACATAACACCAAGCAGCGTAAAAACATTGTACGGGGGTTTATAAAAAAGAGGCATGTGCATTAGTCTGGGGCCAAAAATGACACGAGAGCAGGCACCAAACAAAATTCCGAAGTTCGGTGCCATGACACGAAAGGCCCTGCAACACGGGGCAGGCCCTGAGCTCAGTGTTCAGACAGCGCATGGTTCTTAAGCAACCTTCCTTCTTTGAAAAGAACGGATTCCTGGACAAGCTTTAGTTTCCAGTGCGGCCCCATGCCTGCCTGCTGTCTAAGGAAATGCATGTTCACCTTGGGCAGTTAGATCCCACTGAGTTCCGCAAGGCTTATTCCCACGTAGGATTGTGCTCCCGGTTGGTCATGCATGCCTCTTTACTGTCAAGACCATCAAAGCAGCTTATGTTAAAATAAAAATCCAGTGAAATCGGAAAATGTTAAAAGCAATAAATCTGTTTTATGGAATAGAAACACCCCCTGTTGAGATATTGGACAGGCAGCATGGTGTAGCAGGTGGAGTGTTGGACTAGGATGGGAGATCCCGGTTCTAGTGCCCACTTGGCCGTGGACCTTACTGGGGGAATTTGATCCAGTCACTGACTCTCAGTCTAATCTACCTCACAGGGTTGTTGTGCGGATGTAAGGGAGAAGAGGAAGAGGATCATGTGGTTACCATTACTGTTAGACTGTCCAATAGATTAAGCTGTCTGTCCAGTTCACAGTTGCTTGAAGTATAATAAAAAGAAATATAGGCACAGTGCAGATAGAATAAAACACAGTATAACAATTCAGTGTGCAAAATCTAAAATAATTAAACATCTAAAATAATTTCAATAAATACAGTAAAACTAGACCTCATTAAAACTGCTGACATAATCCATCATGTACCATTGAATGCCTGAGAATAGAGGGCAAATTCATCCTGATGCCAAAAAGATAACAATGTTGGCAGCAGGCGGCCTCCATGGAAAGATCAGTCCAAAATTGCTGGCCCACCACCGAGCAGGCCTTGCTCCTTGTTGCCTCCTTCTGGAACTCCCTTAGAGTTGACAGTCAGAGGTTGGCCCCAGATGGAGATGATAAAATCCAGATAGACTGAAGTTGGGATGAAACCAGCTTGGATTTCTTGTATGAGAAAAAAAAGGGGTGGGGTATAGATTTAGTCAGCAAACAAATATTTTTAAAGGCAGAAGAACCAGAGCAGACATACTAGATTGCTGATGATACTATGCATCTTATGCGAATGAAAAGGTCTTTTAATCTGTGTTAAAAGAATGGAAATGGTGGTGGTGGTGAATTCCCTGAACTTGGGAGTACCGCGAAGAAGCCTGAAGAGACTGCGGTTCAGCAGAAGGCAGGACTTTAAACCAGATTCAAACCTTGGCTTGGTATCCTGGCTTGTCTTAAAACTGGTGAGCATAGTTTCTGTTGCTTTAGATGCAACAGAAAGCCATGGTTAATTAGGGAGTTATTGGTATATCTGAAGCTCTCATCAAAGGAAGGATCAAAGGAATATGTGTGGGGAAAATGGAAGTCCAAATGCTGCCCACTGTCAGAACTTGGCTTTTAAGTAACCCCTTGGAAACCCACCATTTCATTTCATTGCATTGCATTTCTAAACTGCCCAACAGCCAAAGCTCTCTGGGTGGTTCGCAATAGTATATTTCAAGAACAATGTAAAATAAACCATTCCAACATATTAAAACATCATAAAAATTACTAGTACAAAATTTAAAACCAAATTTAAAACATTAATATTATAATTTGAGAAGACTCCGTTGAATGCTGTCTAACAAGCATTTAACAAGGCCCCAGTCACTAATTACATGTCCTGCAGTAAAGGACAGACTTTACCTGGCACCAAAAAGGTAGTAAAGTTGGCACCAGCTGGGCCTGAGTGGGGTCTTGTTCCATAACTGAGGGGCTGCCACTGAAAAGGCTCTTCTTGTTGCCACCAGCCAAGCCTCCCTTGGAAGTGGCCATTGGAGGAAGGCCCCGGGACTTGATCGTAGTGTCCACCTAGATAAAGGCTGGATGGACAACGATCTCCGTGAAGCTCATTATTATCGTAGATCAAGATACAGCGATCAGCATTTCAGAGGTCCTAGCAATCCAGGCACGGGGACCTTCTGGATAATCCAAGGTGAAGGTATGCGATTCCAGGCAAACAATAGCTCACAACAAGTCCAGGGAATGGAATACAAACCAGGGTCCAAGATCCACAGTAAGTCCAGGCAAGGAAGTATACCAGGCAGGGAAAGGTGAGGTCCCTTGTACAGGCTTGCTAACTCGAGGTGTAGGGTTCAAATAGGCAAACGTCCATGCTTCACAGAAAGGCTGGCAACAAAGCAATTTGGGCAAAAAAACAGGGGAAGTTTCTAGTTGAGTTTTCTCGTGTAAGCCTAAACCTAAGCCTAAGCCTAATCTAACCTTGACCTCTTGTATCAGCTTCAGGGCAAGCAAGGGGCTTGAAGATTTTATTTTATTTTATTTTATTTTATTTTATTTTATTTTATTTTATTTTTTTATTTAAAACATTTGTATGTCGCCCCCATTGCAACAAAGCCTCGGGGTGGCTCACAGCAATACAAATAAAATAATTTAAAACTAAAACTGGCCCATCTTGAGTAACCAAGTTAAAATACATTAAATACAATTTATAATTAACAATTAAAATAACTTTTAAATAAAAAAATAGCAAATAGTGACGGCGCCAGGCGGACCTCTCTGGGGAGCGCATTCCAAAGGTGGGGTGCCACCACAGAAAAGGCCCTCCTCCGGGTACTCACCCTCCTTATCTCCCTCACAGAGGGCTCCCGGAGAAGGGCATCTGCCGCCGATCGTAAGGGGCGGGAGGGCATATATGGTCACAGGCGTTCCTTTATGATTCGTTATGATTCGTTTAAGTTATGATTCGTAAGTCCGAACAAGAGAGTGAGTGCAGCCGCGATGGTCCCATACAGGGCCTCCGTGATCCGTGCTTCGAGAAAAGTCCAGTCCGCCTGAAGTCGGGCAGTGGAGGTGGTCTGCAGTAAGGTCTCAGCTGCGCTACTTCCCAGGCCAGCTGAAAGCCCTGGTTTCAGGATTAATCCAGGAACTCAGGATGGGATGAGCTGTAACTGGAAAGTACTCCCGGCATTAGAGACATTTCCAGGGTAGACCAATATGTTGTCTTAAATACAGGAGAGGAGAGGAGAGCAGACACTGCATTGGAGTGTGTGACCCCTTTAAAAGCCCCTCCGCCTGTTGGGTTCTCTCCCCACTTGAGTTGCACAGAAGGTATTCATTCATTCATTCATTCATTCATTTATTAACAGATTTATATGCTGCCCCTTGCCACAAGCCTCGGGGCGGCTTACAACCTCAACCTTTTTCAGGTTGTAAGTCGGAGGTTTGACTCAGCCCTTATCCTGCAAGGCTTCCTGAGGGACACGTGCTCTCCTTTGGCCTGTCACCAGAGTGAGGCCCAGGCCGAGCCAGGCTCTCTCTGTTTGCGCATTCTGCGCCTGGAGCAGGGCCAAGCCAGCACTGCCCTGCCATGGCCCATCGAGCTCAGAAAAGCTTCCTTCTCCTCACCGGACTGGTTTTAGGAGGTGCTTGGGCGACCGAGGCATGAGTTCCTCTCCCCAAGCTGAGAACAAGAGGTGGTGCTTATAAAAGGTCAATTTGATAAAGTCCTTCTCTCCCCTTTTCAGAAATGCTCAGTGTACACCGGGCGATCTCCACGCTTCCCAGACACGAAGTGGGACCCTTTATTTTATGGGGCACCCCCTCCTAAGAATCCAGGCCTACTCATTAGGAAACTCTTGGACATGTTAAGCCTTGTGAAGCCACTTTTCAATTTGGGTTATATGATTTCTGGACCAGTCCTATGTGGGTTGGCATATCCTGCTGCTTGATAAGCTGCTCCTTCGAAGCAAAGGTGCGCAGCTGCCAGACTTGGACACCTTCTGCCTGCCGTGTCGGAGTGAAGCCACACGCAGATGACCCCTTCCGTGGTGCACCACTGTAGGCCCCCAAGGAAGGAGCATGTCTCTTCCGTTTCCTTGGTGGGTCTGCCGCTTGGAAGGAAAGAGAGAGCAGCTGCATAAATTTTCCCACCACCTGCGAGCAATGCATTTTAAAACCCAGATGACTGCAAGGTGCAAACCCCTGGCACCCCTGTAGTTTGCACACCAAGTATCAGGAGTCTGCAGTCTTGGAGCTCTACTCCTGACAGACAGACACATGTCCTCTCTTACTGTTATAACTAGATGAAGGGTTCTTTTCTGCCTGCTTTTAACTTTTTTATTTTTCATGCTGCTGCTGCTTCTTTTTAAGGTTGTGTAGTTTTTATTTTTAACTCTTAGTTTGCAATGTTGCATTCTGCTTTAGACAATTTCCTTTGAGGTATTGAGTGATACCTATAACGTGATCCATAATTGGATGGCCATTTGTTGCTTCTTGGTTGCCACGAGATTCTTGGGTTCCCAGCTTGCATGCCTGGAGTCCTCTCAAGACTGTCCCGGCCACGGTGACTATTTAAAGCGGATTCAAATTGCCGGTATTAGAAGTTTGGTCTCCTCTCCTTTTTGTAGGTGTGTAAAGCAGGGGCCTTTTGCTGTGGACTGAGCCTGTGTAACCAGCACACGATCGTCATCTACGTGCTCTCCATGGCGCTGTGGGTTTCCTTTCGCTTGCTCAGGGCCCGGGTGAGTGTCCCGGTTGGCTGTTTGGAAAGGAAAACAGAAGGCCAAGATGCTCGGATGTGTTAACTCCAGGGACCTTATCCAGCCAAAGCACTTCAGTTTCACAAGGAGGACATGAGAATGCAGAGAGCTCAAGAGAGCTCATGGTCCCCTGATCTGTGTCTCCGCTCATTCCGGGAAAGGGCAGGATAGAACCTCTGAAGCCCCCTAATGACCTTAAAGTCATCAGTTCCTCTCCCCAAGTGGCAAACAAAAGACAACACCACTTTCTATGGATTTTATTGAGTTCTCTACCTGTTTTGGATGTTGCCAGTACTCACAGACCTGACCCAAGTGCACACTTGCTGAACCTAGTCTGAGGCTTGGAGAGGGGGTGGGGTTGAGCGCCATGGATAGCTCCTTACAAGTTGAGACTAAAACCCAGAGTGGATACACTGCCCCAAGGACCTTGGAGCAACCGGTCTCCATTGCTAACTCATATGTGGAGAGGAAAGTTGAGAAATATTTAATGCGATTAAAACCCAAGTACAGCACATCCATTCCTATGCATTCTCTCTGAGGTCGACTTCCCAACCTCAGAGGGGCGGCTTGGGCGGTTCGAGCTGTGAGGATGAGGGAGGGGGTTGAAATGCAACGTACTGCCTCAGAGCTGGGAATTGCGGCTCCCCCCCCCCCCCCCCCGCTGCCCCCCGATAATGTCCTTCACTTCGTTGACATCGAGTAGCTCAGCCAGCAACAGCAGTGGGAGCCACTGAAATGGCTGTGCTCCTCATTTGTTTATTTACTTGTTCTAAAGTTAGCCGTATACCTTTTTGCATCTAAAAGGCCCCGGAGCAGTGAAAATAAAAAAGATAAAACAGAATAAGTAGTATTAAACAGAATGTCAGGTTTTAAGAAAACATGGCGGGGCAACCTAGGGAAGATTCCTGAAATAAATGCACATTCCCCACGTGTTGGAAGCAACATTGTGTTGACATCCACCTGACTGTCAGAGGCAGGGAGTTCCAGGAAATGGAGCTATCACACTTTGGACTCCACCCAACGTTCAGTGGAGAGGCACCCAGGGAGCAAATTCAGGGGGCAAACAGCAGTGCGGAGCGGAGATGAGGACAAAGGAAGTTCTTCCTGCCGCTGGGGTTCTTCTGCAGCATGCTGGCATTCCAGTTTATTTATTAAATAAATATTTATTCCAGTTTGGTGCTCTGTGTTGGCCATTCTGATCCCTGGCGTAGCACGCTCTGTGTTCTACTGCCCTCACAACGGCCTGCTTAGCAAGGTGCCCGCGACTCCGGTTTTGCTAGTGGGGATCTGGGAAGGAGGGAGCGTGACCGAGGAGCTCATGCGGAAGTCTGGGTCAAAGAGCCTTTTTAGTCCCTGCATCCCTTGAGCCTGTGAGGATTGCTGGGACTCCTGTTTCCCTGGCCCCTCCGGAGCAGCCGTCTCCAACCCGCTGCCTTCCAGACGTTTTGGAATTCGGCTCCCTGCAGCCTGCATGCACAAGGACTCAGAATGCGGGGAGTTGTTTGGGGGATTATGGTAAGAATGAATCCGTGAGCTCAGAATGTGGAGCTGCTCTATTCCGCCTTTCTCTTTCCATCAGCCCGATGCTTCCAACAGAAATTCAACATTCTGTTTTCCCCTTTTCTTCACTGCTTCGAAACTTGAAGGTGACGTCAGGGGCCTGTCTGCCTCCCTCCGTGTCTCTAACTTTTTAAAAAACGTCAGAATCCTTCACATCCTGTCCTACTGTTGCTGCAGTGAGGGTTACAGGCTGCAGGAGATGAGCAGCTTTCAGCCCAGCTTCTCATACTGACACACACTGCCTTTTAAGTATAGATAAAAGAGCCCAATTCCTAAAGAGCCCTTCTGTCCAGATGGGGCAAAACGGCCACCGAAGCGGTGAAGATAAATAGAAATGTTGATGAACGGCCGTTAAAAACAAGCCCTCAAAATACAAATGTTTTAATTTAATTATAGAGGTGGGGTTGATGGAGTACCAGCTGACGCGTAATCATTGCAAAGTGGTTTATCGCCTTCATGCCACCCGGGCCTGTCATGGCACCGTCTCAACAGCAAATGATGCCACCAACGTGATCCTTGGGAACTTCTAATAATATTTGCTTCACTTTAAAAAAAATTTCACCCTGCCATGCAAAAGAGATCAGAGCAATGTCGTCTTCCCCAAATAATCCATGGAAATCGTGCCGTTTTTTTAACGGCGCGTTTCGCAGGGACTTAAAGTGCAAATTGAGAGCTCAGCTCTTGTGTGTCGGGATGTGTGCGTTTTCCCATCCTCTCCCCCCATCTTCTGCAGCATCCCTTGATGTCCGTCCTTCAAGTTGCCACACGATTCCCCTGAAATAATCTTGGTTGTGCAATGTGACATGTTTTGGTGTAGGAATTGACCCTCGGCTACATGCTGAAGTTGAGTTTCTGCTTTTTGGCTGGTTGCCTGCCGTACCTCTACTTGCCTGCTTCTTCCTACCTCAACAAAGCGTGCTGGACCTGGGGAGACCAGACTACCCTGAAAGGATTCCTGACCCATCTTCTCAGGGAAGAGTACGGAACATTCAGTCTGGTAAATAAGCCACCCCTTTAGAACAAAGCTTCTCTTGCATATAAATCTTGCATGGAAGAGGGTCTTTTACAATTGGTGGGTGATCTCCTGGAGGCCAGCTGGGTTTGAAGTGGTTACCATTTTGTATTTGTCTGTAGCAGTTCGACAATAAAATAAATGCCTTGATTGTGAAACAGTGCAGTAGGCCGAGAAATCGTTTAATCTTCCTTGAGTCCTTCAGCCTCAGGCTTGTTTTGTTCCAGAGGGGCAAATGAGTGATCGGAGGAGTGCCGCACTCTTGTGATCTGAGGTGCAGTCTGGTTCCTGTGCGTGTTTCAGGCACACACGTAGAAGCTCCGGATGTGCAGGCTGAGCCGTCTGAACACAGAAACATAGAAACAGAGCGAGTCAGAAGGGACCTCCTGGGGCATCTAGTCTGACCCCCAGCTCCAGCCGGCTCACGACATGCATTCTGGTGTGTGACCCTGTCCGTGATCCTAGGAAATCGCACCCAAACGGGATTATTTCCAGAAGGGCTTCAAGCAAGCCTTTTGTCCTCTTGTCATTCTTGTTGATTAGCACTGTGTCGCTGACATAAGGGGTGCCGCTTTGCCACCTGGAGCAAGTTGGGCTCACCTGTGTGTCAGCTGGGATGAGCTCCATGCAATTTTTGGTGGGCCTGGAACATGGCGCAAGGACAGCAAGCCGCCAGAGAAGGTGTTTCCCGTGCAGGTTCACTGCCTCATTCATGGAATTTGGGACGTGGTCCAGATGAGGGCAACGTCTGCTCAAGGACTCCCTTGCTTTCCCGCCACGTCCGTTCTTTTTCATACCAGGAAAAAAAACAAACCCCTTTTAGCAAAGGGAGATGGCGTGGCTGCACACTCCCTTTCGAGGGCTCGTGAACAGTTGGATCTCTCCTTCTGGTCGCACCCTAATAATTTAATTCCTCTTCGTGAGCCAGAAGGCACAGTTGGATGGGGATGCGAGCGACTTGGACGATCAGAGGCGTCCTCTGGAAGGCAGGAGGAAGCCAGTGGAAGATCAGCTCCAGGCTCTTGCTGCCCTCGGTGTAACTGCACGGCTGGTTTTGGCTATCGCTTTGGAGGAGGAGCGAAGGTAGCTGAGGTGGCTTCAGGGAATCTCTTATTTGGTACCAGTCTCCCCCTTGTACACTCCTTAGGACGCCTCCTAAACCTCCTTGGCCTCTGGGAAGCAGATCCGGTGTGGGTCTCTTTGTGTTGGTTGCGAGGCTGCTCTGAGAGCAGATATCCAGCTCAGACGTTGCTGTGGGGGTCTCCCAATAATCCCCTCTAGAGCTGCTGAGGGGGCAGAGAATCGCCCTGCTCATTGTCCTTCTAGGAGGGGCTTCTGCCAGTCGATGCTGCATCGGATGGATGGTCCTTCGTCTGTTTTCGTAGAGGGCTTGCCATGCGAGAGACCGGCACTATCTGTGCTCTACAGGGAGGTATTAGCTGGTTTGGGGAAGCCCCAGGGTTTTCAGAGATACAAAGAAAGAGGGGGGAAATCCTAAGAGTGCCCCCCCCACAAAAAAAAAGAATAGGCTAGTGAGGACTGAGCATGTTCAGTGGCATGGAACATTCAGTGTCTGGCATGGGGAGCGACATTCCAGAAATGGAAAGCTGGATGGAGAAGAGGCATGGAATATTCTAGAAAGGGGGGTAGGTGGCTGGCTGGAACCCTGAACAGGAGCGCCCAGGCTGTAACATTCTGTTGCAGCGACAACTTGTATTGGTGTCACGCGAATGTGTGCTGAAGGATTGTGGGTAATGCTGCAAACGTTGCTTTCTGGTAGGATGTTATCGCCGAGGAAAAGGTCACAAAGAGCAGAGTTTCTTTCCTTGACAGTGATATACTGAGCAAAGCCACTGTGAAATAGCCTGGAATTGCTTGTGCATCCAGATGTGGGCGAGTATTTCCGGATAAAATCCTGCAAAACATGCTGCAACCTGGGGGTAGAAACCCTATTCGCCCCTGTGAGCCCGTGTGGTTTCTAAGGTCTTCTGGAAGGCCTTTCTTTTGACCCTACCACCCTCACAGGCATGTGGGACGGGGCCTTCCTGGTGGCTGCCCCAAGGCTCTAGAATACCCTTCCTAGGGAGGCTGGGTGGGTGTCTTCCGGGTACGTTTCCAAAGTCCAGCAGGCATTTGGCAATTGGCTTTGAGTTTGCCTGCTGGATTTTTGTGATGTTTTAATCTAGGTTGCGATTGAATTTAATTGATTTAATTACGTCTTAAACTTAATTACGTTTTAAACTTTTGAATGTTTTCATTATGTGAATTTTGATGTCATGAGTCACCTAGAGTCCCAGTTTCTGGGAATAGGGGGAATATAAGTAAACAGTATAATAATACCTGAGTTGATGCAAGGTGGGCATTGGTGTCTATTACCTATATAGTTTAAATAATAATGGCTTTCTTAATTTCTGTGCAGGCCAAATCAGAAAACGGATCCAGTATGAGCGAAATATTACTGTAAGTGAATGCACAGGGTATGGTTGACTATGGAATCCTGGGCATGTCTTACTCGGAAGTCATCCCATTTGCCTGTAAGAGGGTTTACTTCTAACTAAGTGAATAGAGAATTGAGCTTCATTCTGCATGGGGGGAATTCTCTGGGGCAGCATCGCTTCCGCGAGGGCCAGGCAGCTCAGCCACCGCCGTTTTAATCCCCCTCCATGGAACAGACGGAGCCCTTTTGGTTCTGATGCCGCTGACCCGATCCGCAGCTCTTGTGCTAAGGCGTGGACTGGAACTTAAGTGGCTCTTACCCTTTTCTGGATGTTCTGACAGCTCCCCAGCCCAATAAAGTACGAGGATGTGTTTGGAAGTGCCTTTTCTGAGAGAAAAATAAAATGCTTCTTTAAATAGAGAGCCCGCAGGGTGTGGCGGTTCGTGTGTCAGAGACCTGCGTTCGAGTCCCCACTCAGCTGCAGGACCCTCTGGGTGACTTTGGCTCAGCCCCTCACTCTCAGCCCAACCCACCTCACAGGGCTGTTGTTATTGGGATAAGATGGAGGAGGAGGAGATGTAAGCTGCCTTGAGCCCTTTGTAGGAAAAAGGCAGGATAGAAATCAATCAATCAATCAATAAATAGTGAGATGCATTTCTGTTTAAATTATACCAATTATAAGTGGACTGTGTAAGCCAGAGTTCCTTGGGTTCCTCACAAGAGGAAAAAAAAGGAAAAATAGAAATAGCACGTAACAATAATTATGGTGATGATGTTACGCAGATTAAAAATGATCATTGCAGAGTAAGATTTTAAGATGAACACATGTGGGGGTGACACAAATGGGAAATAAACTGATTTGCTCGTGGCTGCTGAGACACATTGTAAGGTATACATTTAAACGTAAAGGGAAGGAGCTCTCAGAGCCAGCCATGGGAGTGCCTGATGAAAAATGTGGGGGGTGAGGGGGCAGATCACCTGTCTGTGGGGAGGGGGTCCCACCAGAGCCCTGGCTCCGTCTGGAGGCTGCTCTGTGCCAAGACGTTTCAGCTCAGCCTCGCCGGTTGTGTGAATCGGGCTCCGTCACTCTCTTTCCACGTTGTGTCGATTTCATAGCCGTGCTTCATGACTCATGAGCTTTGGCTCTTGGGCATTGTGGAAAGATAATGAATCAGTAGCACAAGTAAAACTGCATTAGCTGGCCAGCTGTTGCAACATCTGCTTACAGCTGTCGCACAAACGGGCTGCTTTGTTTTCCTTTGTCCTCCAATGATCCCGGGCTCAACACACGTGCTTTTGCTACCTGCTCCATTCCTCACACTTTGGTGTCCGTGTAGGTTCCAGGTGACCCACATGAAGGCGGAACTGACCCCCATCACCCCTGGCCTGGCAGTCGTGGCCTGCTTGTGTTCCTCACTGAGGTAGAGCATCTTATTTTGGGTTTATGGTTTGGGAAGTTGCAAGCAGCATCATTCTGTGTTATTTATTTATTTATTTATTTATTTAAACATTTATAGGCCAGTTATTAACAGTTATGTGCTGTTAACGTCCAAGTTTCCCCAAGAACAAAGTGGTTCTTGTAAATTTCTCATCGCAACAGCCCCAGGAGGTAGGCCAGGAGCTAATGTCGTGCTGTGGGACTGTTGGGGTGCCACTTGGGAGACCTGGGTGCAGATCCTTGGTCAGCTGCAGAATCCCCGGGTAACCTTGGCCCAGCTGCTCTGGGCCTAACCCGCCTCACAGGATCGTTGTGGGGACAGGTCACCATACCTGCTGCGCCAAGCAGCATAGCAGAATAAACCAACAGCTCAGCCTTCCCGAAGCCTGTGTCCCCAGCTGTTGGACTACAGTGCCCATCTGCTGGGAGCGCCAGATGATTGATGATCTGGTGGAGAATTTCGAGCGCCAAGGTTGAGAAAAGCTGACCAGGTCGAGAAAATGGTTTTCCTCAAACCCATTCCTGTTCGTTTGTTACTTTGCTGTATTTCCCCATAGTCCATGGGGCTACCCGGCTAATTTACAGAATAAAAATGTATAACCAGAATAAAACATTATATAACAGTTCAAAAACCCAAATGCACAGCAAGTGACAACTCTGGAGATTTAAAATTAACACATGGCATAAAACAGTACACTTGAAAGCGATATTCAAATCCATCTATCTATTAAAATATCTGGCAGATAAAAGGGTCTTTATCTGGCATATTCTCTGTTTTATTGTATGTTGCTTTTATGTTTTAAACATGTTTTAAAATTTGATGTTATCTTATGTAAAATGGTTGTAATCTGCTTAGAGAGTCTTCAGACTAGTTATAGCAGAATATAAATTGAAGGAAGGAAGGAAGGAAGGAGGGGTGGTTCTTAGGGGCCAGGTAGGAACATATGGAGACATAGCTAGACTGGCCATCCCATACCTATAGGCCTTCCAGATGGGCTGAACTACAACTCCCATGATTCTCAGCCTGCATGGCCATTGGAGGTTTCAGTCCAACACTTCTGGAGGCAACCAGGTTGGAGGCTGAGCTAGTCTGAGGGATGCTTAATCCCAGCTTGGATCGAATCAAGTCTTCGGCAGCATAATGTGGGAGATTGCGAGTGTAGACTTGAATTGCGTATCGTGCTCCGAATGGGGTTTCCTGTGTATCTTGCAGTTTTTCAGTGAAAGTGCAGCTTGTCTCTGTGCCTTTTGGATGAATCGCTGTGAATGCAGCTCCTCTCCTCTCCTGTGTTTGTCTAGGCCAAAGGCGGAGCAGTCACGTTTGGTCTGGCTCTTTACTTCCATGCTGCTTGTGTACTCGTTATTCTTTGCTTGGAGAGCAAACCTGGATATCTCAAAGCCTTTGTTTAGAGGAGTGGTGAGTTTGCGTTTGTGGCTACTCTTGAGCGCCATTTCGGTCACCTGCCCTGAAAAGGGACACGGGTCAGTTGGAAAAGGTGCAGAGAAGGGCGACAAAAAGGACCCGGGGCTGAAACAGCTCCCCTGTGAGGACTGTCAAGCTTAGGAAAGAGGCAGGAAGTGGAGTCAGGACGGAGGTGTTTAAAGTAATGCAGGGAGTGGAGAACGTGGAGGGTCAGGCAGTTTTCTCCTTCTCCCATGACATTCCAGCATGAAGCTGGTTGGTGGGAGGTTTAGGGCAGAGAAGAGGAAGGTCTTCTTCACACAGTATTGAACTACAGAATTTACTGCCATGGGGAGTGGGAACGGCCGCCAATCTGAATGGCTTCAAAGGGGAATTGGACATATCTACCTACCCACCTATCTCTGTCTCTCTCGTTTTTTTTTTTTAGACCATCCCTTATCATAGTCTCAGGATGGTTCAACAATAAGGCAAAATAAAATAAAACACAGCACCCTATTAAAACAATCAAATCTTAAGCCATTGGGAAGATAAAAAGGTTTTAGCCTGGCACCGAGAAGAATAAAGGGATGGCGCCAGGCGAACCTCTCTGGGGAGCGTGTTCCACAGTCGGGGCGCCACCACAGAGAAGGCCCTTCTCTGGGTAGTCCCCCTCCTGATCTCCTACAAGGACGGCTCCCAGAGAAGGGCCTCTGCCCCCGATCTTAAGGGGAGGGCAGGCGCATATGGAAGGAGGCGCTCCTTCAGGTAACTAGGTCCTAAGCCGTTAGATACATGGAAGAGGAGGCCCTCCATGGTTACTGTCCTTGCTGGCCATGTGCCACCTCCTTTCCTAGAGGTGGCATGCCCACATAGAAATGTTGCTGAGGAGCTTGGGCAGGGAGGCCTCGCACCATCCTGCTGGTCCTTTGGGCAACCGGTTTGCCTCCATGTGTACAGAGTGCTGGACTGGACGGACCTTTGGTTGAATCCAGCAGGGCTTTTTCGCGTACTTATGTTCTTACTAACTCCACCTCATTAAGGGAGATGTTTCTTTTCAGCGAAACCTTAGGATTTATGAGAAGAAATACATGTATATTTAGAAAACAGAACCCTGTTTCAGATTCATATTTGGGGCTGTTGCAGACTCCCCCAGGCTGGGGACCCCTGGCCTGGTACCGTGTATCAGAAACAAGGCAGTTTTCTTTACCCTGTCCATACTGCATTAATATAATTATATCCATTATTACATTGCAATATAATCACAATAAATGGAATATAATATATTGGTGCCAATGAGAGCATTTATTGAAATCTAATTTTTGTGTGTGAGGATTTAGGGGTGCACGGGCCCTCCCCTCCCTCGCTCTGCACGTCCCCTCAAAAAGCACCCCTCTTTGGGTGCAGTGAGACTTTAGCAAAGTTTAATTGCAGCTGAGGAGGGGCCAGAGAGCAGCATGCACGGCCCCTGACATGCTGGCCTGGAACTCATTTGGCCCTCGGGCTGGAATAAAGGCTCTTCAACCCTGCATTAAACCGAGATAGCAAGCCAGGCTCAAACCTTTGGCTCGCAAAGCAGCTCAAGTGCCACTGGCTTTCTGCAAATCGAGAAATCGGTTCCATTTAGATGCCAGGAAGCACTTCCTGACAGTCAGGACCCCGAGGGGGTGGAATGGGCTTCCCCAGGAGGTGGTTGAGGCCCCATCGGTGAGGGTGTTCAAGGATAGGCTGGACAGGCACATGGTGGGCATGTCGTGAGCAGAGCCGGCTGGAGCCTGGGGTCAGACTAGATGGCCCAAGAGTCCCCTTCTGACTCGCTCTGTTTCTATGTAAACCCTTGCCCAGATCTATAAGCATTCAAGCTGGACCCACATGATCACAGGTGTGGTAAGCAGTTGATCCTGCCGGTGGAGGGAAACGCTGCACGTTTTTCCCCTGCAGGTCGAGCGCTTTTGGATGCAGAGCAATGCTGTGCTCGCCGTGCTCGCCGGTCTTGGCTTCTCCTCGCTTCTACTCCTTGGAGAGGCTTTCTTCAAGAGCAGACGGCTGCCGGGCTGCCTGGCGTGGCTTTTTGCTGCCCTCCTCGTCACAGCGCAAATGTACTCCAATTACAGGTAATTAACAGAAGGATGGTGGCAAGCGAGGGTTTTATTCCTGGGATGGGCAAGCCCATCCCATGTGATCTCATTCATGTTCCCGGTTTCCCACTGCTTGGTGTTTCTCTTCTGGTGCCCCAGTCAAAACACAGATGAATTTTTGGGAATGTTCTACCTAATATATGCATTTTTGTACACATGGAAGCATTGAGCAACACACATCTGTGGACGCTTTAGACGAGTGTTCTTTTGCTTATGCCTTTTGTAATGGACAGAAGTCGACAGACACAGTTTGGTTTTCCCCCAAATCTTTTTTTGTGCTTCTGCAAACCTTGCGAATTCCACGAACCCACCAATGGCCTTCTCTTAGTGGTAGCTTAGGGATGACAGCGAGTTTGGTCTCATTTGCATTTTGAATGGCCTTCTCCTCCGGGCACTAGTTGAAATGGCTTGCAAGATTGCTCCAAACTGGTAGCAAGGTCTCCATGCTTGAGGTCTGGACTCTCTCTCCCCTTTAAGTGCTGGCGTGGATTCAGGGTGTGGCAGCCATTTCATTGAAGCCATAAGACCAATTTTGGGGAAGGGCTTTTGTGGATGTTGGAGGAGTCCGGCGAGGTCCCGAGACCGGTGCTGCTAAGATACGAATTTACTGGTGGCGCCTTAGCCTCCTTGTCTCCTGCTCCAAAGCTGCCTTTGCCTCCATGCACCTTCTGACCTGCATAAGGTGCCCATTATCAAGTCAGGTCAGCTTGGACTTATGGTGATCCTATGAACGAAAGTCCTCCAAAACGTTCTCTCTGATGCTCACGGTTCTCCAAATTTGGGGGTTCTACCCAACCTCACTGGACTTCATCCTGCACAAACAAAACTCATGTCCGCTTTATGGACGAATGCATGAAGCAATCCTTTAGCAACACACTCTCCCTTATTTTGTGATGCCATTTCCAACTCAAAAAGGGTGCACAAAATGTGCATTTTAGAGTCCGGTATATAGATTGGGGACCTGCAGATCAAGATGTACAATTTAGGGGAAAATGTGTCCCATTGGAGTGTAAATTTTTGTGCATTAAAAAAAGGATGCAGCAAACTCACCAATGGACTCACCAATGAACCTGTGCCAAACCAGTAGACTGGAAATGAGCTGGCATTACTGGGGAGGTGGGTAATTCCTTTGGCTGCAGAGAGCAGAGTTTGGCTACACGAACAAGCAAGGCTACATTCATTAATGCAGCCCCTGCCCTGTTGCTTTCAAAATGTGTCGGACTGCAACACCCAGTGTTCCCCGACTGTGGAGACTTCCCAGGTCCTTTCTGGCTGAAGAGGGGGTTTGTTTGGGTTTTTTTTTTTTTTGGAAAATTTTATTAAGATTTTACAACTAGAACTACAAACAACAATCGTCACACACACCGGATTTACTGGATCAGCCCCCTACTACCGTATTTTATGCTTATAAGACTCACTTTTCCCCCCCTCAAAAGTAAGGGGGAATGTCTGTGCATCTCATAGAGCGAATATGTGTGTGCAGAAAGTCTGTCAGATGTGCAGCCCATGGGGAAGTGATGGGGAATGTGCCTGTGATTATGTGCCCATTTGGTTCAGAATATTGTTTTTCTTGTTTTCCTCCTCTAAAAACGAGGTGCGTCTTATGGTCAGGCGCATCTTATAGAGCAAAAAATACAGTACATATCTTTTAACATTTTATGATCCTACTAGAATCCATTTATAATAACTTGAAAGCATCATTAGATCAAAACCAAGTCCCGTTTCTCCTGGCTGAAGAGGGTTTTGAAGCTTGGAGGGTGTTGCTCAAGCTGAACGCTTTTTGCCTGCTTCACCACACTAAGCCACCTGCTGGCTTGTCCTTCCGGTGAAGTCGTTTGGCAGTCCTTGGCCCTGTGCAAGATTTCCGTTTCCAGAGATGCTGCTTCTCCCACTGAGCCACCTGGGAATGGCTGCCGGAAACACAGCCAATCTGCAAGGATCCATTGCATTATTTCTGAATTATTTCTCTCTTCTTGTGCAGTGTCTGTGACCAAAGCCACAACGATGTCGTGCACCGGTTTGCCCGGAACCTTTTGTCTTCCATGCCTGCAAACGCCATTGTCTTGCTGAGGGGAGATTTGCCTGGGAATTCCCTTCGTTATCTTCATTACTGTGAGGGAACAAGGCCTGACCTTACCTTAGTTGATCAAGAAGTAGGTTTGTTTGGGTGGCTATTTTTTTTAATTATATTTACATCTCACCTTTCTGTGAAAATGCAACTCAAGACATCAAGGAATAACATTAAGAAAAAAACCCCACCGTTTTAATTAAAAGAGTGCAGCTCATC
This sequence comes from Varanus salvator macromaculatus, assembly GCA_023646645.1. Taxonomy (NCBI): domain Eukaryota; kingdom Metazoa; phylum Chordata; class Lepidosauria; order Squamata; family Varanidae; genus Varanus; species Varanus salvator. The sequence goes on along the minus strand of JAIXND010000624.1, from coordinate 22,368,814 downwards.
AACTAAAAACTCATCTAATAAAAAACCAACACTAAAAATAAAAAGCTCATTAATAGGAAATAATAGCATGTCCTGTACCCCAAGAATTCTATCCATCCATCCATCCATCTGTACATACATACATACACACACACACACACACACTTACTTATAGGCCGCCTGTAACTGCTCAGGCCTTCCTGGTTTACTTGGAAGTAAGTCCTATAGTGTTCAGTGGGGCTTACTTCCAGGTAAGTACGCCTAGGAAGGTAGCATTACTCTCAGGTTCTGTGTATTTATGTACTTGCATTTATCACACAGGATGGGGAAATCTAGACTATCGTGCTTTTAGTTTTGGTTTGAAATGCATCAAAACATAATGTTCTGCATGTTTAGATAGAGGAAAGGCTGTTTAGGGCTGGGGCATGCTGGGAATTGTAGTTCTTTCTCTCTAAACATGCACAGGTCTGTGCCTTTAAACATTTTAACTTTTGGATGAGTATGTTTCGTTTTACTTTCTGCTTCTGTTGATCCCTTGGACATGACTTCAGATACAGTAATCAGTATCTCAATGGATTAAGTAATAGGCATGTATTTATTATTTCCACTGATATTTCCGTGGTTACATGCCACTTTGTCTCCTCTCCACTAGATGATGACTTACCCTTGGTATTTACCGAAGTTGGCTAAACATTTGCCGGGAGTCACCTTTCCTGGGAACCGTTGGAATCCTGTGGAAGCACTGTTAGTTGATGGAACGATCACATTTAATCTTCGCCGTTTTCTCAAAGTAAATAAACAGTAAGGACCAGTTTTTGCATAGCAGTGTTGCCATCATGCAACTCCACGGTGCGATTGTGCTGAGTGTATTGTGTGCGATTGTGGTTGCTCCACCTAAGAAAGCGTATTGTAGACTTGGAGAGAGTGGGGAAGAGCAACAAGAACCGTTGAGGGGCTGGACCACCTCCTGTCAGAGGGAAGCTGAAAGCAGCTGAGCAGGCTAAGACCTTTTTATTTAAACAATATTTTAATAACTTTTAAAATTGGAGTCAGGGCAGCGTAGGGCCACAAGGGTGGTGGCCGGTTTGCAGGGGATGCCATATGAGGCGAGACTGAGGGAACCGGTTCTCTTCAGCTTGGAGAAGAGGAGACTCAGAATATGTTGGCGACATACAGGTGTGTGAGGGGGTGTCACACGGAGGTGGGGAGAGACCTGTTCTCCCCTGCAGAGGAAGGCAGGATGCGCACCCACAGAGCCAAGCTCAGGGAACCAAGACTCAATTTGGATGCCAGGAAGCACTTCCTGAAAGTTAGGACCCCGAGGGTGTGGAATGGGCTTCCCTGGGAGGTCGCTGAGGCCCCATCAGTGAGGGTGTTCAAAGACAGGCTGGACATGCACATGGTGGGCATGTGAGCAGAGCCAGCTGGTGCCGGAGGTCAGACTAGATGGCCCGGGAGACCCCTTCTGACTCGCTCTGTTTCTATGTTTCTAATATCATCTATAGGTTTTAATTTGCAGCCAGGGTGAATCTGGATTTTATTTGTATTATTTGTATTGTGTTTATTTATTTTACGTAAGCCGTCCCGAGCCTATGCGATGGGACGGCATACAAAAATTCGAAATAAATAAATAGCTTAGAAAAAAGGGGCATGTGGGGATACAGGATAAAGGTGTGCAGCAGGTATGTACAGGTGTATGCCTGGTGGGGAGAAGGCTTTCTCCCTTCCCCATAACGTAGAACCCAGAGGGGTCATTTACTGCTGGGTGGGAGATTTAGGACCGATGAAGGGAAGGACTTCTTCACATACAGCAGAGTTAAACTATGGAATTAGGAGGTGGGGCGAAGCCCTGCGGGAGTTGGCTACCATGGCCACTGTGGTGTCCTGCATTTGAGGCACTGAGGCACATGGCCAGGAGGGCACCGTTGCCCTCGTGTCCTGTTCGGGGTCGGCTGCCATGTGTGTGGAGCACTTGGGCTGAGCTAGCAGGACTCGTGTTTGTTTGTTTGTTTTTTATTTATTTAGAGTTTTCGTATGCCATCCCATCGCTTATAGCCTCGGGATGGCTCACATAAATAAACAAACATGATCCAAAATACAATTAAAATCCAGAAACAGCCTGGCTGCACAATTAAAACCTATAGATATTAAGTGTTGTTAAAATATTTTTCGGAACCTGGAATGTAAGATCCATGAATCAAGGCAAGCTGGATGTGGTCAAA